>CM053625.1:95045134-95099955 GCA_028646595.1 Phalanger gymnotis
GTTTAGATGACAGTATTGTCAGAAATGGTTGAATGACCAGATCTAAGGAAAAATGATTAATATCTATTTAAGGGAGGTCTCTAGAGGAATGCCTTAGGGCTCTATCCTTGCTCCTATACTGTCCAACATTTTTGTTAATGATGTGGAAGAAGGCATGTTGCTTATCAAAAAGGAGATCTTGCTTATCAAATTTGTGAATGACACAAAGCTGGAAGAGATAGCTAACACAACGGAAGATAGTCAGAAAACATACAAATCTCAAAAAGTTAGAACAAGGGGCTGAATCTAATGACATTTATACTTCTGTTTAAAGCCACTACGATAACTGCTCAATTACAGGAGATGGGGGAGGTGCAATGAAACAATAGGCCATCTGAAAGAGACCTGGAGCTTTCATGGACTAGGTTCAGTGCAAAAAAAATTGTAAGAAAAAAGTTAATGCTACCCTAAGATGCCATAGAAATGTTCAGTGTATGGGAGAAGATGACCCCACTATCTTCTTCTTGGGTCAGATTCAGACCTTGCATGGAAGGCTATATTCAGTTCTGGGTGCCACAACTTAGGAAAGATATTGACAAGTTAGAGTGTATCCTGAAGAGGGGACTTTAATAAACATCTGTTGAATTGAATTGAATAAAAGTGGAGCAGTGCAAAAGAGTGATGGGCTACCTTGGCAGGTAGTGAGTTTCTCATCATTGAAGGTTTTTATGTGGAAAATAACTAGTCAGTCAGAGTAAGGTTTGAATAAAAGGCTAACAGATTTGTCAATGAGAAGATCTTCAGTAACTCTGGAGAGAGTGGTTTGGGTGGAATGGTGAGGCTGGAAGCCAGATTATAAGGGTTTAAGAAGTGAGTGAGAGGAGAGAAAATTGAGACACCTATTATAGAGAGCCTTTTCAAGAAGTTTGGCCATAAAAGGCAGAAGATATATATGACAATGGTTGGAATGGAAGGATTAAGTGAAGGGTTTTTTTTTAAGGATGCGGGTGATATAGTTGTGTTTGTGGGATTTTGGAAATGAGCCAGTAGACATTGAAAATAAATGAAAGAGTGGGGATGACAGAGGGGGCAAGCTGTCAGAGAAGATGGGACAGAATGGCCTTGCTTGAACACATAGAGGTGTTAGCCTTGGTAAACAGTAAGGAGATTTTTATCTGGGGATCGGTTACTGTCCTTCATTCTTGAAGAGGACTGAAATAACAGTCACTATGTTGGAATTAATGTACAGTGTGTCTGATTGTGGCTGGCCAGACCAATATGAGCTCAGAAGGCTCTACCACTGGTTGGGCACAAATAGTCCACATGAACATCTGGAGCAAAGATATCTCTCAATTTATTCATCTTACATTTCTTTTGAGCTATGTAGTGGCAGAAGGCAACTGAGTGATATAAGGTGAGGAAGAAGGAGCTCCTGGCATATTGCTTCAATCTATTTTTCTGTAAAATATGGGACAAGGTTCTTAGATGAGAGGGTAGAGACAGAGGGAATCATGGGAGACTTTGGAGGGAAGAGCCACTGTAGAGAGTGGGATAGCGAGTTGATAAGAGAAGTGTAGGATTGCCTAGTGGCAGTGAGGGCTTAACAGAAATTTATATGGGGCCCACTCAGACTGGTTGCCGTCAGAAATTCTGTAGTTGGGATTCCTGCCCTGAATGGGAAAGTACACTACCTCACTGTCCTTTGAAGCCCCTTCTAGCTCTGAGATCTATAATTCAGTGTAATTTCCTGATCTTATAATCTGAAAAGAGGATGGCGGCTCTTAAGCTTTGGTCAGTTAATGGCCAAAGACCTTACCACCCCTATCCTAATTCTGTTAAATCCCTGGTAATAAACATGCCTAATTAATGACAGGCTTTATCACTATAGTGGCTACACACAGCAGTAGAATAAAGAATACAAAATCCATATATGGATTTCTCCATCTCCCTGACTCTAAATTGTCCAAAGAATTTTTTTACTGGGAGTAGATGAAGCCTGTTCCTAAAGGAAAGTAGTAGCTGGGACTGAGGGAGGGAGGTATGCTGAGTAGGATTAAAGGGGAGAGGGGGAAGGGAGTTCTGGGAAGTGTAGTGAAAGGGTAGAAGAGCAAATCCCAGGAGAGACTGAGGAGGGATCTGGAATATGCACACACTAAAGAACTGATGAGGCCCTTTTCTCTAGGCTGGGGATACCAGCTCCACCCAGTGATATTTAAACCTGGAGGGATTCTGTGTGAAAGCTTCCCAAGCCAGCTAGTGTCCTTCATGACACGGGTACAGCCAAAGAGAAAACATGCTGATCGATAAAAGGATATTACCAGCATGCCTGGCCCAGTAGAATTTGAGGTGATAGATAAACCATTTAAATTCCTAGCACATTAGCATTAAGTTACCCAGCTTTTTCATTTACCTTACGGTGATGAGTAATTTGTTGTTGTAGCTAATTATAGCGCAGGCCCTCTTCCACCCCATTTTAATGTGTATCCTTTTAGATTTTCTTCCAGAAATTTGGTTTTGATAAGGTTGGGTTAGAGATTTGAGGAGCAAATTTAGTCCCTTAAACAATGGGCTTGTAAATAATTCCTTCCTTGACAACCTAAGAAGCAAAATATTATAGAATGTTAGCATTGGAAGGACTCTTATAGATTAGAATGTGAAAGCTCGAAAGGACTGAAGGAAAATGTGGATTTTTAGAAGATAGAATATTATAGCTAAACAGGAACTTAGAGAACTTCTGAGGAAGTTTAATGACCATGAGATCAATTTGAGTCCTTTGTGTGACATGGCAGCCAAAAATTAGTGTATTTTATTGTGCATTAACAGAGGGATATAGTATTCAGTATGAGGGAGGGGACAGTCCCACTGTTCTTTGCCCTGATCTGACTACATGTGGGATGCTGTGTTCAGTTGTGGGTGTCAAATCATAATAAGATATCGATAAGTTAGACTCTAGAGGAAGGCAATTAAGAGAGGGGAGGGAACTGGAAACCATGCAATAAAAGGGGCAGTTGAAGCAACCAAGAATGTTTAGCTTAGAGAAGAGAAGATGTGTGTAGAGGTGCATGCATGCGTGTGTGTATGTGTGTGTATGTGTGTGTGTGTGTGTGTGTTTGTGTGCACATGCATGCACCTGTCTGATGATAGCTGTCTTCTGGTATTCGAAGATTTGTCAGATGAACTAAGAATTCTATTTGTCTTAAGCATCCCATAGGCCATACCTAAGAGAAGTGGTGTGGAAGATGAAGAGGAGGGAAAAACACCACCTCAATATGAGGCAAAAGTTGCCTAACAACTAGAACTATTCAACCACAGAATGGGCTTAAGAGAAAGTAGGTTCCCTGTCACTGGAAGTATTCAAGTAGAGAGGGGATTTTTGTTCTGAGCCACAGGTTGCCAAGGTGGGCAATACCACCCCCTGGGGGGCACTGGAACAATGCAGGCATTAGTAGCCTCTGGTGTAATCGAGGGGCATTGAATAAAAATAAAGGGGCAGTGGAAATTTAAGGAAAAAAGAGAAGAAAATTTTGAAAAACCTTTTATACATGTTTCATCTGTTGTGCAACAGAGTTAAAAATCATAGTGATTACTTTATTTTCCAAATAAACACACAAAATGCAAGGTATAATCTCAGTGGCCGGGTCTGCTGACAGGTCTTAACAAGCAAGTATTGGCAGGTGAATGTGTCACACATTGTCAGTAAGTCTGGCATGCATCAGCAGGAATATGTGCATGTAATGACTTGTTTACAATATTATACTATATGGTTACATGATGCAATATTGTCATCAAAATTTTGATGCAGGGAAAACCCCACAAATTTACAAGAAACTATTAAATTTAAGATGTGCCATTTAAAAAAAATTATTTTTTTTGAAATGACACAAGTTAAAAAAAAACCATTAAAGCATTAAAGAAAGGAGATTTTCAGTGTAATTTTTTTTTGAAAAGAGGACAATAGGCCAAATAAATTTGGGAACCTCTGTCCACTCTTTGGCCTAACTGGTCTGTGAGGTCCATCCCAGCTCTAAGACCCTGTGGTCCAGTAATGGTCCCCACCCTCATTTTACAGATTGAATAAAATAGCTTGAAGTATAGGGCTGGTGCAAAAGTGGATGAGGTAGTATATGCTTGACTTTAAACTGTATCCTTTAAATATATACACAAATGATAATCATTGGCAAGTAGCATTCAGCATAGTGTTTCTTTACATTAAACTCTTAGGGAAAAAATTGATAACATGGCAAAGTGCCACACAGTCATGGCCTGTGCACCACTATTAACCTGGTGTTAACTTTCTGAATTGAAGGCTTAGTGCCTAAGAGGAGAGAAGGCTCTGAAGTGAGTCCTTTATAGATTCCAACCTATAAATCCTGCCCCTGGTCTGTGACTTTTTCTAACCTGCTACCTTCTTGAAGACTCAGTGAGCAGCTGGTGCTTGTCCCTGGAAATCCAGGATCCCATAAGGACTACAGGAAAGAAATGAACAGCTCATCTAAGCATTCAAAATTTGTTGTTAAATGCACCCATTGTGTGTATATATTTTGATGGCTCAATGACTAAATGTGATAAGGAGAAGCAAGGGGAATAGATCCACTTTTGTCTTGCTGAGATGGACTGTATAGCTGTCTTTATATAGAGAAGGAGATGAGGGAAAGGGTTAGGACCTGAGTGCTAATAGCTGGAAAGAGAGAGCCAGAAGGAGCTGGAAAAAGAGGGGGGAAAGTGTTTTAGTCCAGAAGAATAACAAAGCTGGAAGGAAGTGAGACTGTTACAGCACCCATGGGAGTAAGAGAGAATGTAATCTTTTCAGGGAACCAGGAGGAAAAAACTCTTGGACTGGGGAGATTCTGCCACACCCATCATACTGTCCCACCCTTTCCAGTGGCATTCAGTACACTTGCTGCACTAGCTCCTGTCACACCCATCCTAGTCAGATTGAATACACCTGTCACACTCATCACACCATCACACCCAAGAAACTGTCACACCATCACACCCAATTCACCAGTCACACTAATACATCTGTGACACCAGTCACACCAATACACTTGAGAAAACCATACACCTGTCACACCCATCACACTCAATATACCTACCCAGAGAACCCTGAACCAGGAGTCAGGAAGCATGGATTCTGGCTCTGCTACTAACCTTCTGTGTGATTTTTGACAACTCTCTTGGCCTCAGTTTCCTCATCTGTAAAATGAGAGCACAGCACTAAGCTATTGCTATGATCCTATTTCCACAATTCTGTGTTCTTTGTTCAAACATTGCTACAAGATTTTAGATCTCACATTCTGTTAATATTCTTGGTTCTTTGTTTTAACATTCTACGTTCTAAGGTTTCTTATGTCTCCCACAGTCTATATTCTGCAATATATGACTTGTCCTACCAGGTAATAGACTTCATTTGTTTTTCTTATTTTATTGTTTATTTCTTCCTTTGGTTTTGTTTTAAAATTTCTGACTTCTCAGCTTGCTCAGGTTTCACATGGCACACCAGTGTAGGAGGCTATTCTACTAACCAGGGAAAAATAAACATGTTATTACACAGTAACTACTGGAGAATTACCTGATTATTTATATTTTGCTTGTGCATGTAATTGTGTTTGGTCTTAGCATGTAAATTGGGACATAATTACTGTATAATTTATAGTTTTTATATCTTATAACAAGTTAGTGTCTAAATCACACACCCCCATGTAAATACTTTAAAATTATTCAGTAATTACTTATTTACATTGTAATTAAAATAAGTAATTAGCATAAATTTACAAAGGATTTACATACTTATTTGTGAATATCATTTCTTGGCAGCTCAAGTGAAATCTTTAGCTGATAATAAACTGAAAGGAACAATGGAAAGTCTGCCTGGAACTGAGAGAAGAACTGTTGGTCCTCTGGGTTTATGGCCTTCTTACTCCCCACAGCTAAACTCCCACCTTTTGTTAAGAAAGGAAGGATACAAGAGGCTAGTCTGGCCAGGGATGATCTTGGCTATGAGCCATCAGTATTGTCTTTGACAATGGCCAATTGGGATGGGAAAATGATCTCCAAGGCAGAAGGACAAGAGACACTGCTATTAGGATTAGGGAATTCTGGGAAATTAGGTTTGAGCAATAGTTTTCCAGCTTCCAAGGGAATGTTGAAAGAGATTTGAGTGTTTTTCTCCACTGAGGGCTGGATGAATTAACTTTTTAATAGAAAATCAGAGCTGGAGGGGACCTTTGCCCAACTTGCTCATCTGATAAGTAAGGAAATTGAAACCTAAAAAATTTAAGTGACTCATAAACCTTGAAGTATGGGGTAATAGAAAGAACATTGGACTTGGAGTTAGGAGATCTCAAATTCCAAACCTGACATTGATTAACTGTGTGACTACAGATGTCAGTCACTACTTCATGGGGTCTGGAACTGGAAGAAACCTTAGAGATCATTAAACACGCTCTACCCTTATTTTGCAGATGAGAGAACTGAGGCCCACAAAGGTTAAATGACTTGCCAAGGATATCCATATAGAAGAAGAATAGGAATTTGAATCTAAGTCTTCTGACTCCACATACAGTGCTCTTGGATCCTATTTACAGCATGAAGAGATCAAATTACACACACAAACTTTCTGGCTGTCAAGGTAGAAGGCATCAGAATGAAACAAGTAAAAGGGCTCATGAATTATCTCCTTGGAGGTACATTTTTTCCAAGAAAGAATGTTGTTATCATTGCACTCTCTCTCTCTCTCTCTCTCTCTCTCTCTCTCTCTCTCTCTCTCTCTCTCTCCCCTCCCCACCCCCGAATCCACACAGAACTGGCCTTCTTCTAATGCAGACCGATTCTATTCCTAAATATCTACTTGAGTGGAGAGTATTTCAGAAATAATAACTAATATTTTATAGGACTTTTAAGGTTTATAAAATCCCTTACTTAAACTTGTTCAGTGAGGTGGACAGTACAGGTGTTACTATTCTTATTTAACAAATTTCCTTCAGAGAGGGAAAGTGAATTGTACAGATTCACACAGTAAGCTGGGATTTAACCCAGGTCCGCTGATTCCAAGTGAAGGTGGTTTTTTTATTTTGTTTGACCTTGATAGGAAGACAATATAACACTATGGATAGATCACTAATGTAGAACTAGTGAAGATTGAGTTCAATTCTTGGTCCTGCCATTAATTTCCTGTGTGGTCTTTGGTAACTTTCTTGAGCTCTCTGCTCCTTGGTTTCCTCACCTGCAAAATTATGGAGTTAGTTAGATGGTTTCTCAGGTACCTTTCAGGTCTGATAGTCTGTGAGTCTGATAGGGGAGGACAGACTAGAACAACTCCTAAAGTTCTTAATATAAAGAATAAAAGGGTTAAGAGCTCCCCCTGAGGCTAACTGAGCTCAGGGGAAAAACAAGGAAGGTACTTTATAGAGGAGGGTGGTGGTGGTAGGAGAGAACAACAATTGCAGGGGACCACAACAATCTTGTAAGGCCTGGGATAGAGAGGAGTGAGCCAGCTTTTTGGGGGGGGGGCGGGGCAGGGGAAGAAGCTTTGCGATGCAGATCGAGAACTCTGCGAGGAAATGTGCAGCACCATGGACAGAGAGCTCAGGATGGGGAAAGGGCAGAGCCAGGGAGTCAGTGAAGAAACAAAACCATGAACAGAAGTCTCTGTAAGTTAGGGTGGCAGCCGGTACAGAAGGTTCATGTAAACAGGACACCACAGATAAAGAAGTCAGAAATGTAGAGGCCAGTGTTCTGGGGCCAGCTGTGTTGGATTGTTAAATTTTGTTAAAAATTTTGTTAATTTTGTTTTGAAAATGTTTCAGTTTTCAGAAAAAGCATTTACTCCTTAGAAATTGGCAAATGCTACAAAAAGGAACTTGAGTTATAGTTTTATTGTTAGTCTATACTTAAGAGTTATGAAAAATGTTATTATTGTTAAAAAGGTGTTTCATATGCATTTTTTTTCCTCAGAGAGCCAGTCATTAAACATTTACCAACACTTTCTTGGGCAGAGCATTGACCACCATTCCCTAGTGTTTTAACTGGACTCCACAGACATCATTAATAATTCAGTCAAGCCATTTCTAGCACAGACCATACTTGGACCCTGAGCTTCCCAGAGTCTGCCTAATACTTTTGTAAATGATTTGCAGAGGGGGACTGAGGGACTGAGGAAACCTCAGTCTGGTTGGCCCTGATGAAACGAGAGGCAAATTATTATAGACTCCCCACCTACTATTCTCTGTGGTCATCTGGGGCCCTCTGAGGTGCTCTGGCCTCCAAGGCTGAGATGGTCTTCTTGTCAAACTCATCCCATTCCACCTCATCCTTCAGCTCCTGTCTCAGCTCAAGTTTTGTGGGAGCCTACCCCCAAGTAATTCTGGACTTAGCTTTAGGCTTCTTTCCAATCTCCCCTCATTGTTTCTTCTCCTTTTTCTTGGCTCCCTACTCAACCGTCTGCTTAGTTCCCAATTTCCTCACTTTATGGAAGGGCTAATTAGAAAAATAGACGAGAAAGTAAAAATTAAGTGTCCTCCTTTCCCCTTTCCCTCCACTTTCTTTCTCTCTTCTGTCCCCATCTATCTTGCCTTTCCCTCTAGCTTCTCTTGCCCTCTTCTCTGTCCTTCCTTCTTGTCTTCTATCCTCATTTCTCTTCACCCTTCTATCTCTTCTCTTTCCTCCTCTTTTGATCCTTCTTCTTCCATCCTCTTCTCTTATTTTTCCCTTTCTGACAAAAAGGGTAAAAGAAAGATTTTCTGAATTCCTGATTTTCTGAAGTACATGCAGGGAAGTCAGCATATACAATGAGAGATGCCTGGATTTGGAGTCAAAGGATTTGGGTTTGAATCCTGGCCATTTTCTGTATATGTGACCCTGAGCGCATGATTTAATTTTTCTTGGTTTTAGTTCTTCTTCCATAAGGTGAGAGGATTCATTGGATGACTATACCTTTTTCTAACTCAAAATCTTTCATCCTTGCAGTGTGTTTATCAACACTCTTACAGATATATTTACAAAGTGTGCTTATCAACACACTTAGAGACATATTTACATACGAACACATGAAATATACCTCAGAGCACTGGCATGTATTTGAACTTATAGACCTATGTTATTCTATTAAGCACCTACTGAGTGCAAGGTCTGCTTGAATAAAGCAAAAGGAAAAATGAGACCTTCCCTAGCCTCAAAGGTCTTTATGACCCAGTCGATGCCTTGAAGAAGTGTTAGAGATCATTTAGTTCGATTCCTTCGTTTTACAAATCAAGACTGAGGCCCAGAGAGACAAAAATGACTCACTCACAGTTATACAATGAGCCAGTGATAGAATGAGGACTTGAACTCTGGTCTCCTGACTGTAACTGCAGGCTCTTTCCATCATTTTACTTCTATATATATATTCTGGCCACATTTCTCTATGTGTACATATCCAATCACTTACCAAAATGTTGCCATTTTTGCATCTCCCAACTTTGCTTGAACATTTCTCCTTCTTTCTACTCATGTGACCACTATCCTGCTTTTGGCCCTTATCATATTTTAATTAGATTTCTAATAGCTTTCTTATCTGTCTCTCTTCTTCTAGTCTCTCTTCTTATTTATTCATCCTCCATATATCTATCAAACAAGTAATACTAAAGAACAGGTCTCCCCATGTCACTCACTCTCCTACTCAAAAAGATTTGGTGACTCCTTATTGCTTCTAGGAATTTATTTGTATTGTGTTTATATATTTATATATAGTGTTTATACAGTTATTATATAAAAATACATATATTTTTATTTATATAGTGTTTTAAGATTTGCAAAGCACTTTATTCATTCGATTTATAAATATATAAATACATAAATATTTTTATAATATATTTATATGATGTTTTAAGATTTGGAAACACTTTATTTATTTATTTATTATTTAATCTGTCATGTATGCACTAATTCATTCGTTTATCAATTAATTAATTAATTTGCTTGTTTGTTTGTTTATTTTTTAGTCTGATCTTCACAACAACCCTGGGAGATAGGTGCTATTATTATTCCCATTTCACAGATGAGGAAATTGAGGCAGGCGCTAGAAAAGTAATTTGCCAGGTTCACACAGCTAAGATGTGTTTAAGGTTGGATTCGAATTTAGGTTTTGTTGACTTCAAGTCAAGTCTTCTATCCACTTTATAACATATGGTGACTAGGCGGTGGTCAGTCTCGAAGGAGCTCGAGGCTTCTAGCCCAATTGGTGGTAAGTAACCTGGGATTCCTGGATCCCTGCACTTAAAATGCAAAGGATAAAATACAAATGCATCAGGTTGGCATGGAAGCCCCTCCACAATCTGGCTTCCACTTACCTTTCCAAATTCATTGTCCATCGCTCTCTTTGATGAACTCCACCTTCCATCCAGCTGGGCCAACTAGCTCTTCCTTGAATCTATGCTGTCTCTATACCTTTGTGCAGGTTGTCCCCAATACCCAGAAGGTGCTTGCTTCCTCCTCACTTTTTGCAATTGGAATCCCTAGCTTCCTTCAAGGCCCAGGTCCAGAGTCACCTCCTTTATGGGGCTTTTCCTGATCCCCCAAATGTTACTAGAGTTACCTTGTTTATACTTAACCGTACATATCATCTCCTTTTGGATGTATATGAACTTTTTGATGTCAGGGATTGTTTGAATTTTCTTTCTGCATCCTTTTGTGCCTAACATGGCACCTTCCACATAGTAGATGCTTTTTTTAATTGAATTATTAAATGTTCAAACATAAATACTGGCTCAGAATTGTTAATAATTATGATTTTAAAACAAGATCTTGGATGGATATTGGCCTTCCTTCTCATATCTCATCCAGTACTTTTTCTTTACCATGTTAATATATTCATTGTGTGGTATGATGTATTAGAAATCTCTATGTAGGCCAGGCTGTGAGCTCTTTAAGAAGAGAGACCATGTGTTGTTTAGTTCAGGGCTTCTTAAACTTTTTCCACTCGTGATCCCTTCAGCTCTTCTTAAACTGCTGGTTTTGATGGGGTTGCAACCCACAGTTTAAGAAGCACTGAAGACTAGTGTTTTTTGCCTAGGGAACCCAGTGGTTCCATACACACTAATGCTTAAGAAGTATTTGGTGGACTGAATGAGATGTCTTATCCTCTTACTAGACTGTGAGCTCCTTGAAGGCAGACACTGAGACTAATTTTATGTCTCTTCCAGCACTGAGGATGTAGTGCTGCCTGCCATGGTTCTGCTAAATTCAGTTGCATTGGACTTTCAGAGTCTTGGATTTCTTAGATATTTTTAGAAAATCAAAGGCCTTGGTTCCTTTGAAAGAGTCTGCACTTTAAAGTTTGTTTTAAGTCTGGGCGAATCAAATTTATAACTGCCCCGCCCCCGGCCAAATAGTGTCCATTAAGATACCCCAAGTGACCAGTGATTATCTACCTCATAAGACAGCTCATCCCATTGATGTACAGCTCTAAATGTAGGAGAGTCCTTCCTTATATTGTGCTAAAATCTGTGTCCTGTAACTTCCATCTACTGGCCCTAGTTCTACCCAACAGAATCATCAAATCATTAAATTGAGAGGGTCTTTAGAAGTCTCTGAGGAATAAAAAAGGATTAAAATAGCTAATTCCCCTCTAAAAAGATTAATTTCATGTGATCATTATAAAACCCAATACAAAAATGATTTTGGGAAGAGTTATTTCTAGACTGTCTGGCTGGATTGGGACCCCCTTGCCCATGATTCCAAGGAATGGGGGATAAAGCAGCAGGAACCCTGGGGGGGGCAGTGACTGGCCCAGTAATGAGGCCCTAGGGGGATATTGATAGGACAGAACCAGAGGCCAAGGTGTTGTAAGGAGAGAGAGAGAGAGAGAGAGAGAGAGAGAGAGAGAGAGAGAGAGAGAGAGAGAGAGCAAGCCCAGACTCCATCCCATCTGTTTTCCTCACCAAATCCATCACACTAATAGGTCACCTTTCTCTGGCAGCTTGTGATTAGCTGGTTGCCCAAGGACAGAGACAGGTATGGGAGGGGGAGGCGACTGCATCAGTAGACTGAGAGGATAGGAACAGGGGTATCAGGGTACCCTGTGCGTGTGCACATGTGAGCCACCCTCATATAGGTGTTACCCCTACAAAGCCATTCTCTTACTGCATGGAAACCTACTGAGCACATAGTCGATTTGGAGTCCAAGGACTTGGGTGTGATTCTAGGATCTGTTCCTCATTACCTGGATGGCCCAGGGCAAGTTGGATGCCTTCTCGGGACCCCTACTCCCTCATCCATAGGATGAGGGTTTCAAATGAAATGATCCCTAAAGTCCTTTCTATCTTGAAATCCAAGTCACTATGACCCTCAGCCACCCTCACTTAGCAATGCAGAATTGCAAGGATATGTGTGCGCATGCATATGTGTGTGAGAGTGTGTGCCCACGTGTGTCTGTGCGTGTGCTTACGTATGCAAGCACAAGCCAGGGTGTCAGGAAGAATTGATGAGAGGTCAGCACTATGTATTCATCTGATAGATCAAGCAGACTAGAGTTTATTTGGGTCATGGTGATGGGTGGTGTTTGCTGCAAAAAGGCCTTGTGTGTAGAAAAGGAGGCAGGAGATGAATCTGCCACCACCCTAGCTTTGGCTCTTACTGCCCTACTCCCAGGCTATTGGACGAGTGTTAGAACACTCTCTCTTTCTGCAGTCATTGTGTACTGGGGAAGGCAAGGGAAAGGACTGAACATCATGTCGTCCACAGTATTCTTTAGAGGATGCTCAACTTACAGGAGACAGTGATTAAGGGTGAGTAATGATCCTTCCCTATACTCTCTCTTTCTGCAGTCCATGCTGTCTAAGCAGTCTTCCTGTCCCACAACTCTGATCACGTCTTTCACTTAGATACCATTCTTGGCTCCCCATTGCCTGCCAAATAAAAGATGAACGTCTTAGCTTGGCATTCAAGGGCTTCCATGATCTAGCTATAACTTAACTTGAAGACTTATCTCTTGCTGCTTCTCTCTGGGTAGTCTACATTCCAGCCAGATTGTACTTTCTTAGCCTCCTCTCAGGGGCAGCTAGGTGGCAAAGTGGATAGACTTCCAGGCCTGGAGTCAGAAAGACCTGAGTTCCATTCTGGCCTCAGACATTTACTAGGTGTATGACTCTGGGCGAGTTCCTTAACTCTGTTTGCCTCAGTTTCCTCACCTGTAAAATGAGCTGGAGAAGGAAATGACAAACTGCTCCAGTATCTTTGCCAATAAAACTCCAAATGAAGTTGTGAAGAATCAGACATGACTGAAAAACAACCGAGCTTCCTCTTGGTCTCTCTCTCTCTCATCCTGACTTCCCTAGTTTTGGAATCATTCCAGATGGGGTCACTCATGCCTAGAATGGATTCCATAGCTTCTAATTTCTCCCTCTGAGATTTGTTTCTCTCTTTAAGGACCACTCATGGGCTACTTCCTTCATGAAGCCTCCTCTGACTCACCTCAAGAGGTCTCTCACTCTTTCGAAAGACAAAGGAAGTACTTGAGTTCTGACTATGTGGGTATAAATACCAGTTATGGTGCTTACTAGTTGTGTGACCTTGGGTAGACCACTTCCTTCTTCTGAGACTAAGTTTCATCATCTGTAAAGTGGAGATGATAATAATTGCACTGCCATCCTTTAGAGATATGTTATGATAAAAGGACTCTGAAAACTTAGCACTGATGTAGAAATGGGAGCAGCTGATGCTACAACCATCTTCAGATTCCTTGTGGAGTTCTTCCTTGCCCTTTCCCCCTCTCTTCTTTTTTCTCTTCTTCCCCCATTTCCTCCTTCCCCTCTTTATGGTGAGACACCTTCATGACTCTTCACCTGCCTGTCCAGGCTTGATGGCTCCTATTTAATATTCCTGCATGAAAATGATCTTAATGATATCAGGGGGTTGGGAGGGGGGAGGTTGGGAGGCTCATCTGAGCCTGGCCAGCAAAGGCATTCTCCCAAATGCTGTGGAAGGAAAGAAAGAAAGAAGGAAAGAAAGAAAGAAAGAAAGAAAGAAAGAAAGAAAGGAAGGAAGAAAGAAAGAAAGAAAGGAAGGAAGAAAGAAAGAAAGGAAGGAAGGAAGGAAGGAAGGAAGGAAGGAAGGAAGGAAGAAAGAAAGAGAAAGAAAAGAATGAAGGAAGGAAGAAAGAAAGAAAGAAAGAAAAAAAGAAAGAAAGAAGGGAAGAAAGAAAGGAAGAAAAGAAGGAAGAAAGAAAGAAAGGAGGAAAGAAAAGAAGGAAGGAAGAAAGGAAGGAAGAAAGAAAAAGAAAGAAAAGAGGGAAGGAAGGAAGAAAAGTAGGAAGGAAGGAAGAAAAAAGAAAGGAAGGAAGAAAGAAAGGAAGGAAGAAAAGAAAAGAAGAAAGAAAGAAAAGAAAAGAGCAAGGTTTGCCCTTCGAAGGGGATATGAAGATGCCCCATTGCCCATATTACATTGTCCCCATGGTAACTCCTTTCCCAGTAGAGGACGGGAAAGCACATGCAGAAGCGGGTTTTAATCAATCAACTACTCAGCCAGTATTCATTGTACACTTCTGAGAGATCACTCCAGGGCCTGGCCAAAACTGCAGTTCAGTTCAACTTCTCCAAGGACAAGGTCCAAGGCTAGAATCCTATGGTTGTGGAATCTGAGTCAGAATGGACCCAAGAAGCCAATTAGTTCAATCCGTACCTAAACAGGAATTCTCTCTGTAATATCTTGACTAGTGGACATCCACCTGAAGAACTCCAGTGACAGAGAACTCACTACCTCCTGAGGTGGCACATTTTACTTTTGGGAGAACTTTAAATGGTAGGAAATTTTCCCTTGTGTTGAGCCAAAATCGACCTCTGCTTCTTCCACTCAGTGTTCCCTCTAACTTTTGCATTCTGGGGCTGAGTAGGACAAATCTAATCACCCTTCCCTATACTAACACTTCAGTGATCATTACTCACCCTTAATCACTGTCTCCTGTAAGTTGAACATCCTCTAAAGAATACTGTGGACGATATGATGTTCAGTCCTTTCCCTTGCCTTCCCCAGTACACAATGACTATGAGAGGTGGCTACATGAGATAACTAAATCAAGATGGCATCTGTGTTAAGATTCCTCACTTCCATTGGCTCCATTTTCTCAGGCATGCCCACCCGAGTCCCTTTTCTTCTCAATTTCATCATCTTCAAAATGAGGCAGTTCAGTTAGATAATCTTGGAGGTCCCTTGCCATTTTAAATCCTGTGTTCCTCAAACTAGAGGGGAGCTCTCTACTAGGCCAAAGGGTCTGGGCCTGATGACTACAGTGACAGCTTCCCCTCATCCCCCAGCTCCTTCAGGAGAGGGATCTATCCTGGGATAGATGGCTTCAGGCAAGTGTCTTCTTCAGAGTCTATGACTAGAGGGGTATGGGGCACAGGTCATAAATTCTCACCTCTGTCTTCACTCAAGGGTCCTAAGAACATTGTCTGGACCTCGGGTTCAGCCTCTATCTTCCTTTAAACGAGAGGATGGCAGTGTCTGGGAGGCTCAAGGCTTCTTGTCCAGTAACCAGGAAGTAACCCAAGTTTACTGGATCCCTGCACTTAACGATGAAAGCTAAAAGTTGCCTCACTAGAGGGGGTTTATGTGATGCAGGGAGGCCGTTACTAGGAGGTCAGATCTTAGGATTGTAGGACTAGAGCTGGAAGGAATCACAGAGGCCACGTAGTCCATTTGTCTCCTTTTTTCAGATGAAGAAATCCAGAGAATTTAGGTGACTTACCCAAGGTCATACAGGTAAAATCCATCAGGGGTGCAATTTGAACCCAAGTTTTCTGACTCTGTGAGTTGGTATCATCTTGAGGTTATATGGCATAAAGAGAGTAGAGGTCACTGCTAGAGCATCAGAGGGCAACTCTAGTGGGAGTATATGGGAGGACAGAAGCCATCCTGTTAGGAGTCATGTACTATGGGGGGCAGCAGCGGGGTCGATTTCAGAATGTCCTGACATCAGATCCCGGAGCCCTTGATTGGGTCACTAGGAAAATGATGAAGGCCACTGGAGGAAGTCGGTGTCATCACTCAATGGGGCAACTGAAACTCTCTCAGAGGTGGTGCCCATCTTTGCCACCTCTCCCCCTCCTCCCTCACACCTCTCTCACCCTTCCCAAGTGTAGAGAGAAAAGAACAAATAGAGAAAGTAAGCTGGGAAGAAGAAATCACACATTGAAGCCCTAAATGATACCAGTAAGTTTGCCCAGGCTTATGTAAATCACACAAAAACTGACAAGTTTTCCTATTAAAAGATAATTGTAATCAGGGTGCTGGACGTGCCGTGTGGGGATGATTGGAGGTAGACGGACAGCACCGAAAGATGGATCGTTTTAATTTGCACCAATTAAATTGAAGTTCATAGGATCATCTTCTTCAATCTTCATGAATACTTTATTTTCTGGCTGCTACGGAGCTATTAAAAAGAATGATTGAGCCACGAGGCTGGCCTAGTATATTTTATGAAATATCACCTTTAAAGAATTTGAGTACGCCATTTTCATAATGAGTTTTCTAGTACCTAATCCCCTTCTATATTACTACATTTAAAAAGTGGATTGATCTGGGAAGTGCGGGGAGTGCAGGTGATGATACATTTTGCTAGGATAAGGTGGTGATAATGGATCGTGTTTCCGTGCGCAGGATAATGGATGGTCTGGTGTTGGAGATGAGGCACACACACACACTGAGTTTGGTGGCTTCATTCACTGGTCACTGGGACATCCTCTAGGTATGGAGGGAAGCTCCTGGGTGGTTGCTCTTTCAGGGGAAGGCAGCACGGTGTAATGGTTTTAACATCAAAAGTGGTTGTTACTGTTGTTCAGTCATTTCAGTCGTGTCTGACTCTTCACGATCCATTTTGGGCTTTTCTCAGCAAACATACTGGAGTGGTTTGCCATTTCCTTCTCCAGCTCATTTTTACAGATGAGGAAACTGAGGCAAACAGGGTTAAGTGACTTGTCTGAGGATGGATATGAACTCGTGAAGATGGGTCTTCCTGACTCCAAGTCTGAAATTCTATCCACTGTGTCACTTAGCTGCCTAACATCGGAAGACCTGGATTCAAATTCTTGCTCTGCCACTTACTACCTGGATGAGCTTGGGTAAACCACTTAAACATTCAGGGACTTCATTTCTTTTATCTGAAAAACAAGCAGATTGGACTAGCTGACTCCTGAGGTCCCTTCCAGCTCCAAATCTAGGCGCTTAGGGTTTGGAGGTAGTGACCTCTCTCTTAGTAGAGGCCTTCAAGCAGAAAGTGATGGATCACTTGTCAAGAGCCTGCAGAAGACATGCCTGCTCAGCTATGGGTTGAACTGACATCCATAAGGTTGTTGGATTTAGAACTGGAAGGAACCCTGAAGAATTCAATCTCCCTTTTTATGCAGATGAGGAAACTGAGGCCCAGAGGTAGCAGAGTTGAGAACTGATCCCAGGTTCCAAATCTGGGCCTTTTCCTACTGCACCATCCTGCTTATAATTGGGATTGTTTCTTTTTGTTTGTCTTTATAGTACCAGTGTCTAGCACACAGTAGGTACATAATATATGCTTCTTGACTGGTTCTAATTGGAAGATTCTATTATTGAAATGGTGGAGGGTGAATATGGGTGAATAAGCTTGGGCTGGATAACCATCTAGGAGGAGAGGGTCAGAAAAAATACGGGCATTTCCCTTTTCTGATGTCAGTCTGCATCTGGTGGGCTGGGACAAAGGGAAAACATCTGAGGCAAGAAAAGCCGGGTCTGTTGGCTGACAGAGCCTAAAGGCAGCTTTTCTTGCCTACCACCACCTCCAGGCTGCCCTTTGCAAAGAGGGAGGGGATTTGTTCCCTGATTTGGAGAGTGGAAGAGGGGGTTAGAAAGGAGATAATAAGGTTCTTTTTGGGTCCAGATCTATGATATAGGTAATGGGAACTCTTCAGGGAAGGAATCCCTTCCACTACTGCAGGTTGTCCTGTGTGCTGTGTGCATCTCAGAGGGTTGGCTGGAGTATTAAGAGTTAAATGATTTTCTCAGGTTCACTTAGTATGTTTCAGAGTTAAGACTTGAACCCAGGCCATCCTGATTCTGAGGTTGGTCCTCTATACACCATGCCCTGCTGTCTAACTTGTGATCTATCTGTCTTTCTCTACATCTTTTTCTGTCTGTCTGTCTGTTTCTTCTTCTTCTTCTTCTTCTTCTTCTTCTTCTTCTTCTTCCTCCTCCTCCTCCTCCTCTTCTTCTTCTCTCTCTCTCCTGTCTTTTCCTCTCTTCTTTCTCCTCCTCTCTCTCTCCTTTCTTTTTCTCTCTTCCCTTTTTTCTCTTCTCTATTCTCTTTCTCTGTCCTCTCTCTTCCTCTCCTCTCTTCTCTTTTCTCTCTTCTCTATATTCTGTTTTCTCTCTTCTCTTTTTCTCTCCTTTCTTTTTCTCTCCTTTTCTCTTTTCTCTCTGTTCTATTTCTCTTTCTTTCCTCCCTCTTTCTCTTTCTCCTCTCTTTTCCTTCTTTTGTCTTTTTTCTTTCTCTTTTTTCTCTTCCCTCTCTTCTCTTCTCTTCTCTTCTCTTCTCTTCTCTTCTCTTCTCTTCTCTTCTCTTCTCTTCTCTTCTCTTCTCTTCTCTTCTCTTCTCTTCTCTTCTCTCTCTCTCATTTAATTTTTAGAGGGAGGTTCCCATTGAGGAAATTCCTTTAACTAATAGAGATTAGTAAATATTTTACAATGTATATTCTCAGACAGCTGGCTGAGGCATACACTACGAGGTCAAGTGACCAAGCCCAAGGTCACACAGCCAGCATGTATTAGAGGCTAGAATCTTTTTGACCCCAAGATTCATTCTCTGTCCACATTTGCCTCACTGTTGCTCTTTGATTACATTAACAAAGACATAGGGTACAGAATGAGAGAGGGGATGATTCCATTCCACAGCACCCTGGTCAGCCTATATCATAGACTCTTAGGCACCTTACAGAACCTAGTCTAACCCACACTTGAACTTGACTCTCTTTTTCAACATCCCCACTAGGGAGGCAGGGGCATCTCACCTCTACTCAAAGACCTCTAGCAATGAGGAACTCACTACCTACAAGGCATCCCTTCCATTTTTGACAACTCTAATTGTTAGGATTTTTTTCCTTATTCACATTGAAATCTGTACATTTACCCATCACTCCTAGTTTTCTTCTCTGGGGCCAAGAAATTTAAGGGCCAATATTTCATCTCACCCATAAGAATCCTCGCAGACAGAGTCCTGTATTTGTGATTCTGTGTGTCACCCCCCTCTCTTCCAACCCTAACTATGTTGGCTTTTTTTTCCTAGAAGAACCATTTCTTGTTTCTTTAACCACTCAAGATGGCTTAGTTGGTTGCAAGTTTTCTCCAGATCCTGGATATCCCACTCTGTTCTGCCTCTATATTGTCAGAGTCCTTCCATAAATGGTATCCACAACTAAGCATGGTCCTCCAAATAGGGTCTGATCTGGGCAGAAGACAGCGTGAATATCACCTGCCTCGCTCTGGTCACAATGATACTAGTGCAGCCTAAGGCCATTTAGTTCAGGAAGCTGAATAATCCCTTGTTAAGGATGTTAGAGAGAAATTCCTACTCAAGTAGAGTTGGACTAGAGGAGCTCTGTGGTCCCTTCTAGATCCAAGATTCTGGAACTAAAGGGTCCTATAAGCTAAGAGCCAGATCCATTGCTTGGACCAGGAGTGGGGAACCTGCAGTCTCAAGGCCACAGGTTCCCTGCCTTTGGCTTGGACTATGGTCTTACTTTAGAGCTCCCCTACCAAGGGCTGAGCCCCTATCATCCTCACCTTCACCTCTGGCCCTCTAAAGCTACAGAAATAAAGAGGAGTAGTACAGAGAGGGAGGCAGAGACACCCCAGCATCCCAGCAGGAGCCTATCCCTCCCCTCAGGAACCCCCAGAAGATCTCAGTTTGGGCTCCCTTCCCCTAGGGGTAAAGCCCTGATTCAGCAGTTTGGTGCCAGCTTCTTTTCCCTAAGCCAGAGTAGTAGCAATCATAATTAACCTTGCTAATTAATCAGGGCAGAGTGTATTAATTGCTAGCACAGGAGACTCTGGGAGAGCAGGTGCAGCGGCCCCAGCAATGGTGTTAGGGGTGGGTGGAGGGGGAGAATCTGACAAGATAACAAGCCGATGAGGGATAGGGGCAGTAGGCTCCCCTCTCTGGGAGCCCTGGTGGGGAAATAGCTCCAAACTGGTGGTCCTACAGGGAGAGGGGAGGTTTTCTGTCACCCAGACCAAGCAGTACTAAACAGAATGAACTTCTGATCTCTCATCCCTACACACACACACACACACACACACACACACACACACACACACACACACCTCACACTTTGGGAAGGGAAGAGAAGGGAAATAAGGAGAGACTAATTCAAAAGGACTAATTCAAAAAGATAATAAAGAGACAAAGCAAAGAAAAGGTCAGGCTACCTCTCTTATCTGCCCCCAAATAAACCCTCCATTATACTTCCCATTTAACTAGGCCTTAGAGAAAAGCAAATGAGTTTTTTTTTTTAAAGCAGAGTGTTCAAGTAGGTTGATATTTCAGAGAGGCACTTTCAGAAAACGGGGGGTCAGTGCAGAAGGAAAGACTTTCTCTCAGAACGGTAGTTTATAGGAGCAATTGTTGCCAAATGGGTGAGTTTGGGGAGGGGACCAAGGTCTTGGTGACAAAATTGTATGATCCCAAAAGGAGACAGGGGGCCCAAAGACAGCAATGGTTGAAGGGGTGCTCCATTTACCAATGAGGAGGGGGAGTGATATCTATTTGTTGAAGCTTAGAGAGTGACCCCGATAAGGGAACTGTGAGTTGTAGAGGACACAGACATGACAGGGGAGCAGATATTGGAGAAGAACAGTTCATGTGTTAAGCCCACTGTCATCCAGAACTCATCATCATCACGTTTTAATCCAAATCCTTATCTCTTTCCCTAACTTCATCCCTATCTTATCACCAGCCCTATTCTCATCCCAATAGAATGTCCCTCTGCCCCCGTTTCTAACCAAAGTCCGTCGCATTCCCTTCCCTATCTCCATCGTTTTCCAATATCCATCTAATTCCATCCTCACCAAAGCACCCAGTCCCATCCTCAACCAGTCCTCATTTTCCCGAAATCCTCATTGCCTCCATCCATTTCTAGTTCCCATCGCCATTTTATCCCAATTTCCATTCAATCCCCACCTTCATCTCTATCCATTTCTCACCTCAACACCCATCCCCAATACCCACATTTATTCTATCTTCCCATAATCGCCATCCATACCCAGAATCATCTCTATTTCCAGGCCCATCCAAATCTGTCCCAAGAGCTAACCTTGCATCCCATCTTCATTCAGTCTTCAGCCTTATCCAGTTTCCACGGCTATCCCCACATAGCCCCTAATCTCCTCCCTCTCCCCATCTTGATTGCTATCTCTCTCCTGTTCTTTTCCCCCCTTCCATCCTCTCCTTATGCCTGTTTCTTCTCTTTGCCATGACCATCACCATTCTCCCCTATTCCATCCTTCCTCTTAAAGCTAAAATATTAGTAGGTTTGGTTTTTGTGAGATGCAGGGTTAAACTTGATATGGAACGAATGCCACAAATTCAGGCCTTGCCTTCCAAGTGACTGAGATAGCCACAAAGACATAGCTGGAAGTAAAGGACTAAAGACAGAAGCTGAAAAAACATGATAGACCACGGTAAGAACATTCATCTTGTTCCATGATAGAATCAAGGGCATTTGTGAGTAGATATCCATAGGTAGGCATATGAACTCTACACCCTCTTCTCATCAGTCTTTAGAAGGGTTTTGAATGTAGGTGGCCAAATGTAGACCTGATGTGAGAGATGCTCTATGAATTAACCTAGCAATATTCACCCTAGTAATACTCCCAATTATATAGCAATGTCAAACTCAAATAGAAAAGGATCCCTGATGTCTATGTTTTGACTTAGAAACCATAAATTAACATTATCTATGTTGTATTGTATTTTTATTACATTTTATGTTATTATATATTATATTATTTATTACGTAATTACATTTTAATCTGGAAGTTTTGCAGCCAGCAGCCTTAGAGACTGACACTTCTTTAAGGTGAAAAAAAACCCCTGGAGCAATCTCTAGGGACTTTCAAGTTTGGAGAAGAATTAACTATATAATATGAAGAATAGCTCACATTTCTTGAAAAATAGTGTGGTGTGGCTGGAAAACAGCACTGGATCTGGAGTCTGAGGATTTAACTTTGCTATTCACTGGCTGTGTGGCTATGGGCTTATCACTTTTACTTTCCTGGACCACAGGCTCTCCATATGCAATTCGAGGGAGTGGAAGAGGAATTGAAGTAGATGCCTCCCAGCTCCAAATTTTACCTTCATCCTTTGCTAATCATATGACATTACTTTTTGGTTATAGACTCCCACTGTCAGTCGAGTTCTCCCATGACTCTTTGGGGTATGGTTGCTGTTTAGTCGTTTTCAGTCATGCCTGACTCTTCATGACCCCATTTGGGGTTTTCTTGGCAGAGATACTGGAATGGTTTGCCATTTCCTTCTCTCACTCATTTTATAGATGAGGAAATGAGGCAAACAGGGTTAAGTGACTTGTCCAGGGTCACACAGCTAGCAAGTGTCTGAGGCAGGATTTAAACTCAGGAAGATGAGTCTTCCTGACTCCAGGCCTTGCACTCTATGCATTGCACCACCTAGTTGCCCTCGTGACCCCATATTCTTCAAGGCTATACTAAGATAAGGTAAGTACTGGCAGATCCTACTATACCAAGCAGGAAAATCTCCAAGTACAAGGATGACCCGGATTATACACTTGTCTTACTTTGCTATGGCTAGTTTGGTGATGAGAAATTCATCATGAGAAAGCCTTTCAAGGCAATGTTTTTTGCTTCATTCTGTTCTTCATACAACTCACTATGGTTATTATAATCATACCCCTGCACCAGTGGACAGAGAACTGGCCTAGATGTTAGGATGACCAGGGTTCAAAGTCCTGCCTCTGATCCCCTATTGGTGGGTGTGACCTTGGCCAATTCACTTGCTTTCTCAGTGTCCCTAGGAGGTGCTCTAAGACTCTAAGGCCACTTGTCTTAGGGCCCTGGTAGAAAGATCTGAGTCTCAGATCTGAGAAGGCATTTACTTATCTTGTTTCACAAAGGTAAGTGGTCGAGCCAGATCACCCAACTTGGGGTAGTATTTTTATCTCCCAACAGATCATGACTTTGGTAGAGAAAGTGAACAGCTGCTACAAGGAAGTTGTCAAATAATATAATTTGTTTCATAAGGATTTCAAAAAATAAAACAACTTCAGGGTAGGCCTCCCTTCTAGGGGTGAGGCTGCCCAGAAGATTTTAAGCTGACTGTCAAGACATGGCATTTCACAGGGAGACTGTCAGCACAATTCACCAGGGTCAGAAAGCTCCCAGCTGGTCCACCTAACCTCTTTCGGACCAGGCCTCCCACCCCCTTTGACTACTTTGATCCTAAGCTAGCTTGCTGTCTACGCCACCATCTGTTCCTTCTCACATGGAGTCAATCGCTTGACACACCTTCTTTAGTGAAGAGCTCAGTTAGGCCTCGCCCCTTCCCAGGCTCAGACTTGTCTCTCCTGCCTCATTCCCCTTCACTCTGAGTGCTAACACATAGTATGAAGGCTAGCCTGGGCTCAAACCCTGCAGTCTCTACCAACACAACGTCTAGACTCTGATCCGTTATGTCTTAAGCATATGCTTACAAACTGCCTGACCATCCTTATTCCAGGAACTATGGACTATAGTATCGGTCAGTTTCTCTGGAACAGGTAGGTAAAGGTCCCAGTTTTAAAAATTCAGGAGAAATCAGGAGACCATGGAGTAGGAAGGTGAATATTACTCCCTGGAAGAATTTTAGGACGATAATGAAAAAGATCATTTGTGAGCAGTTATGGGGACAAAAGGAGTAATCTCTAGGAACCAGCATGGGTTTACCAAGAGCGGGGGATGCTAGACACAGTTCATTTCGTTTTAGTCATTTCTGCTGAATTGGTATGTCAAGTAATGTGGTATGTGGGGTGTGACTAGATTTCATTAAGGAATTTGATAAATAAATTCTTACAATGTCCTTGTGGAGAAGGTGGAGAAATGCAGGTTAAATGATAGTACAGTTAGGTGACGAGCCATATCCAAAGAGCATTGATTAATGGATTCGTGTCAAGTTGGAGGTACGTCTCTAATAGCTCCATGTTCGACAATTTTATCAACAACTCGGATGAAGATGTAGAAAGCATACTTATCAAATATGCAGATGACACTAAGCTGGGAGGGATAGCTTATGTACTGCATGACAGATGGGATCCCCAAGAATCTTGCTGGACTGAATCTATAGACTGAATGTGGCAAGATAAAAATTAATAGTAATAAATCTAAAGTCCTGCAGTTCAGTTTAAAAAAATACAGGGTGGGGGAGACAAGCAGCTATGAAAAATATCCCCAAGCTCCGTGATGAGTGAATAGCGTAACATGAGTGTCCTTCAAAGATGATGTGATCCTGTATTAATAGAAGTACAGAGGCCAGAACAAGGGGAATGAAGGTTCTACTCATCTGTCCTGGGGATGCTGTATTTGGAATCTTAGTTCAGTTCTGGGCACCATGTGGAAGGAAAGTCATTTTTTCCTCTATAAAATAAAGCAACATATCAGCTTACTAAGAGAATATGCAGTGCTCCACCCCCATAGTCCTCCACCTCCGCTGTCCCTTTTAACTAGGATTTTGTGACTTCCCCACTCCTGTCTCCTGAGTAGTGCCTAGCTCAGGGGCAGTCACTCAATGAGCATTTGCTACCTGAGGCCTAGGCTTGAGCTGATTGTTTTTGTGCTTGTGATGTGGCCAGTACTGGAGTTCATCTTCCTTGGAATTTGTAGAGGCTCCCTGAATAAGCCTGGGGAGCCATCTCTGGAGGCTTAGCTGACAGACTAGTGGAATTGAAAGGGACTTTGGAGCACATTTAGGCTAAGCTCACTTTTGAGATGAGGAAATGGATGTTCAGAGACTTGCCCAAGGTCATTCTGTAGCCAAAGTGGGACTTGAAAAGTCTTCACATTCCAGGTCCCATACTCTTCACCGTACTGGCTCTGGATCAGAGACACAGTGGCAGAGTTGGCAGAGAGCTGGCCTTGGAGTGAGGCAGACCGAAGTATCTGTCTTTCATCTACCACATACTAGCTATGACCCAGTCAACTCTCAAAAAACATAAGTTGTAGAATAATTGTTATTTATTGGTGGAGGGAGTTTCCTTACTAGGAAGGCAATGAAATCACAGGTCAGGTTAAAAAAACTCAAGAAGTCATCCACCTTGGGATATTACTGAGAAAAGGACATGACTGGGCTTGGAGCTGGAGATCCTGGGTTTGTGCCATGATTGCCACTTACTTCCTGTGTGACCTTGGGTGTATCGTTTTCCATCTCTGGTCCTCAGTATGCCCCTCTACAGAATGGCAATGTTGAATTTAATAAAGCTCTAAATTTTGCAGCTCTAACATTCTGTGATTTTGGGGTCCCATTGTCCACTGCCAAACTCCAGTCTAAGAGTCTTTTGGGGATAGCTCATAGATCTACCCCCATCTTCCAAATAATGTCCTCTATATGTGTATGTGTATGTTGGGGAGGTAGAGGCAAGGGTCAGAAGGGGAATGTTAAACAGCCCCTTGTAGGGCAATGCAGTCCTTAATCATAGATTTTTTTTTGAGCTAGAAGAGAACTCAGAGGCTCTCTAGTCCAACCTCCTCATTTTGCAAATGAGGAAACTGAGGTAAAGTGACTTGCCTAGGGTCACATAGCTAATATGTATATGAGGTAGGATTCAAATCTAGATCTTCCTGACTCCCAGCTCACTTCTCTAACCACTATGTAAGACTGCCTCTTAATAATTTACCTCAACTCCCCCTCCACCCCATACTGCCCCTTTGTCTCATGGGACCTAGTCCTCATGCTCTTCTTTCTGGATAAAGTGCCCCAGTGCATGTCTGGCTGCTTCTACCTCCCCAGCCCCCCCCACCCTTCCTGGGACCCCTGGGTCCTCTGCCAGTGTTCAGTTTAATTGTCATCAAATTGACGATAGACTCAAGGAAAATAATGAGGCCTAATTATGTTAATTAAATGGCTAATTCATTAATTAACGTGGTTCCAATCTTTTCCTTGGAAGGTCTCTGCTCTGGAACTCCTCCCCCACCCCAATTCCTGGAAAAAAACAGTAGGGGAGTGTTGGCCAAATAAGTCCTGGCGACTGTTTGGGGCCTTGGAGGAGGCATGGCTGCCCCTGCTCATTATGCCAAGGAGGGAGGACAAGGCCATGAACAGCAGATTGCAATTAAAAACCGCCCAATGTCTGCCCCTTAGACTCCCCCCCAGCCCCCAGGCTGTGGCTGGTGCCAAGGCGACCCTCCCCATCTCCCTCTCCCTTTATCCCGGCTGGAACTGCCGGGCTAATTAGGAAGCCTTTGAATTAGATTATTTGCATGTCTGAACAGGGCTGGTGTATTAACCATCCCCCAAGGACGTGCTATAATAACCTCTTCAGTGGCTCTTAGGGTCCCTAAGGAAGCCTGGTGGAATTAAAAAAAATTCCTGGGAAAGATGAGAAGGGGGTCTGAGGATTTCATCCAATGGGGGTAGGGGTGGGGGGTGGGGAAGGTTAGTAGCTTTGAGTGTTTGTGTGGAGAAATCTGTTCTTTGGGAGGTGCTTTCCTGCAGGAATTCTTGACAAAAAACATCAATGAAATGATAAAGGGGACCCTAAATGAAACTGTAGTGCTTTAGATTCCCCTCCAAGAGTAGACCAACTCCAGAATCAATACGGCACAGGTGGTGTTTAAAGTCAAGAAGTTCTTTTGAAAAAAAAATTTATTTGTTTATTTGTTTGTTTGTTTTTATTACACTGCTTCAAGCCCAGCCTTGCTTTGTTTAATAGTCAATCCTGGATACAACAAAACTCCTGCTCCTGAGGCCCCAGTGACTGCAGCTCCAATTGTCTGGGACGGATTTTAATTTTTAAATACCACTGGCTGTGTGTGTTTGTGTTTGTGTGTGTGTGTGCGCGCGTGTGCGCCTTCAGCCGTGCAAATATGGCAGAGTAGCCTTCTATGTTTGCCAGTGTTCCCAACGCAATGTCAGATCATGGGGTAAATACTGAGCTCCAATTAGGTCTAGGAAACCAAAGGGCTTTTCTTTGCATTTGCCACTGCCTCCCTTCTCCCCACATTGCCTTGTTCTTATACGGCTGCCTTTGCTGGAAGATTATTGTTTGGCCCCTCTACCCTGCAGAGTTTAAAGCCCGTTAGCGGGCAGTGTGACGGACAGGAAAAGGGGAGGGTCCAGGGGTGAAAGGCCAGAGGGCCCGGCTCTGCCATTAATGCCCTGGATGACCTAGAGCAAGTCATTCCTTTGACAGAGGAGAGTTCCTGATCTGCCACTAAATAGCAGTGTGACCTTAGCTAAGTCATTTCTCCCTGAGCCTCAGTTTCCTGATGGTGTTGCATAGGAAAATGCCTAAGCTTCCTTCCAGCTTTGACCTTCAGTGTTCTAGCTCCTAACATTCCAGAGTCTAAAGTCCCTTCTAGCTCTACAGTATTTATTCTATATTCTAAAGACCCCTCTAGCTTGGACATTTTATTCCTAGACCATGCTTTTTCTTTCTGGCTTTTCATGACTTCCTAGATTGGGGTCTTGAACAAATCAAACTACACCAAAATCAAATTGCACATACTTTCCCTCAACTCTCTTCTGTCCTAAGGCTCTGCACCTTCACTTATGTAGGAGATGCTGGCATCTAACAATCCAGGTTGAAAGATAGATGGGGTTTGTGGGGATGAAGGGATTAGAATTAGATTTATTTATGATATATAACTGACATTTATATAGTTCCTTGAGGTTTGCATAGCACTTAAATCCATTTTATAGATGAGGAAAATGCAGCTCAGAGAGATTGAGCGTTGCGTCCAGTCACACAGTCAATATGCATGGAAAGTGGGAGTCGAACCCGCATCTCCCTGACTCTCAATCCGGCACTGCATCCACAATGCCTAGCTGTCTTAGTTTCTAAGATGATCCTAATGGTTCCCACTCAAATTCAAAGTATTATGGTTTTTGTGGTGATTGAAGGAAGGCTTGGGTGTGGTCCTATTTGGAGGCAGGGTGCTGGATGAGATGAAGTCTAGGGCCCTTTCCTGTCCCAGGTGGCCTATGCTTTCATCTCCAATAGAGCAGACAGGGTTTGAAAAGGGTATTGGTGTCCTGAAGGGAGGGGAGAGAGAGGCCCAGGAAACTCAATGAGGTGCCAGATGGAATGAAAGAGGGTTTTTTCTGTGAGATTGAATCGATTGTTTTTTTATTGTGGAGACTTAATTTGAAGGAAGCTAAACTAAAGCTTCATAAGAAATATGATTATTATAAAATGCTTTAGGAGGTGAGCTGTGCTCATAAGCTTCCACCTTCATGGGGGTGGGCAGTGGGGGGAGAGGGACTCAGTGCTTCACAGAATCTTCCTATTGGTGTCGGGCACTGTGATATTGTTCTCTGATTGGAATGGATTTCCAAAACAGTAATAAAAGAAACTACCTCAAAATGGGAATTTGTAGCTCGGAGCTTTATAAATCTGAACATTTAGGAGTGTTCAGTTTCTAAATTGTCTCTTCTCTGCTCCTGCCATTAGGGGGAAGTTTGCAGGTGCCAGTCTAAGGGACATGATGGGGATGGGAGGACAAGAGACTTAGCTTGGGCATGATTCCCAGAGACAGAGTGTGGACAGGAGGACCAAGGACATTGAGTGGGCAGGAGGACTGAGGACACACTGTAGGTGAAAGCATCGGAAACACAGCATGGACCCAAAACATGGAGCATGATTTGGGAACAAATGTTGGAAAATGGCATGGGTGTGAGTGACAGAAGAGTGAATATGGATTGTGGGGCTGAAAATGTGGTGTGGGCATGAGATAGGATGCGGCAAGGATAACAGGGCTATGATGACAATGAGGGGTAGAAATATCATGTGGTCATGGAGCCTGGGATGTGGTATGGGCATGATCACCCTAGGTCCAGTCCAATCCAGTCATGTCCAGTCCAATCTGGCTCAGTCCAGTTCAATCCAGATTGGACCAATCTGGTCTAGGACACTCTAATCCAGTCTAGTTGTATCTAGGCTATTCCAGCCCAGTGAAATTTGGTCTGATCAGGTCCAATCCAGTGCAATCCAGTCCAACGGTCAAAACTAGGTCAGACAGGTCCAATGCAGTCCAATTCAATCCAATCTGGTCCAGTCCAGACCAATCCAGTTTGATCTGGTCTAGCTCAGTCCAGTCTGGTCCAATCAGGTCCAATCCCATCCATTCCAATCCCATCCAATCTGGTCCAGTCTGGTCCAATTTGGTCTAGGCTAGTCCAATCCATTCCATTCAAATTCAATCAAGGTTAGTCCACTCCAATTTGATCCTATTCAATCCAGTCTAGTTTATAATACAGTCCAGTTGGGTCCATTCTAGTCATTCTAGAATTCTGAGCTGGAAGGGACTTTAGAGATCTCTCAGTCCAATTCCTCTCATTTCTTAGGTTAGGAAATTGAGGTCCAGAAAGATTAAGTGACTTACCCAAGGCTGCACAGCTAAAAGAGGAACCAGAATTTGAAACTAGGTAGTTTGACTACAAATCCAGTGGCATTTCCACTAGACCATGAAACCTGGAGGATAGTGTGGACATCAGACTCAGTGTGGGCACAAGGCCCAAGCTTTCTCTTCAGAGACCTTCTTTAATTCCTTCTTGAAACAGGACTTTTCCCTTGCCTTTCCTTCCTTTTCCTTTGTGTCACTTCAGAGTTTTATTTGAGCCTCCAGAGGAAGTCAGTAGCAAATAAGTGAGAAGGAAACCTAGATGTCTTGGTCCTAAAATATAATGTTGTATTTCCCCTTACATTCACCCCTACCCCCACCCAAAAGGATGAAGATTAGGAGAAACAGGGTCTAGATAAATCCTGGCTGTTAACCTTTTGCCCTGAAAAAGGATAAATCAGAGTGAAGTTCCTGAATTAAATTTCAAAAACCAAAGTTCCTTAGACTGAAGAGTTGGCAATAATCATTCTTACTCAATTCCCTGTCTTCTCCCTCACCCAGCCTCCAGGAGCCCCCTAGTCACTCACTCAAGGCCCCCTATCAAGGCCCTTTTCAGCCTTTGTCACCTAGAAGTCTCCTTGTACATTTCTTCATTTTCTGGGGGTGTTGTGACAAAATGGAGGAGCCAAATCTTTGTTTTGTATGTTTTTGTTTTTTGCTTAAACACCAAAAGGAGCCTTTCCATACCCACAGTAGAACACAAAAAAAGAGGATATTATGTGAAAACTTGAATCTGCATGTCATATCACTATCATTTCATATAGCTTGCTTTTTAAATATATACACATATACATATATATACATATATATACATATACACATATATACATATATATATATATGTATATACATATATATATATCAAAGGAATCATTTATAAAGTATCCCTGCCAAGTGGTCAGCCAGACTTTACTTAGAGAGCACTAGTAACAGAGAATTCACCTTCTTCTGAGGCAGCTCATTTGCTTTTGGATAGCTTGGATTTCTGGGAATTTTTTCCTCCTACGGAACCAAAGGCCTTTCCCTGTGCTTTCCAGCCAATGCATCTCGTCCTTCCCAATTCAGGTGCTAGATGGAGAGCGAGAAGACTCGGGTTTGGGTCATGATGCTGCTTCTTATTATTAACCATTTAAATCAGGGCTGTCCAACCTTAGGTTTTTCTTGAAACAATAGACAATATATTTTGATTTGCCATTTTAGTGAGAGGGCTGTGGCAGCTCGGCTTCGTTCGCTAAAGCATTTCTGTAAATTTCTATGCCTGTAGGCGTGCCACGTAAATCACGCTGCAGGCCACACGTAGCTGCCGCATTTTCGATAGCCCTGATTTAAATGATACAGCATGTTAAGGTTTACAAAAGCATTTTCTTTACTGCTACCCTAAGTAGGATACAAGTATCTTTATTTTACAAATGGAGAAACTGAGGCTCAGAGAGATAAAGCTATTCAATCCTCATCATGTGGCCAATTGTCAGCACGGGCACTTACTTAAACCCAGGTTCTTCTGGCTCTGAGCAAGTATTAGTCTTCCCACGGTAGCAAGCTACCTCCCTGTCACTTAGTAGGGGTGTGTGGAGCCAGCTCAATCCAGCTTCAAGAGAACCAATTATTAAATTTTCAATGTGAGCATTATACCACAGAAACTGGCAAATGCTACAGATTAGGGTTTGGTTTACTGTCTAGACTTAAGAAAGTGATGGAGAAAATTTCAATGACGTAGATTAAATTTAAAAGTGTATCAAGGATACTTTTTTCCCCCTCGGAGAGCTGGTTGTTAAACATTTATTAGCACATCATGCTTAAACCTCTGTTTCTTCATCTGCAAATTAATGGCCTAGATGATCTATTGTTTATGAACCTATAAATCGAATCTCTTTTTACATGATAATCCTTTAAATATTTCCATTTGATGAGGCTTGGGTATGAAACAGGGCAGTTAGGTGGAGCCATAGTAAATAGATTCATCTTCCTGAGTTCAAATCTGGCTTCAGACACTCATTAGTTGTGTGACCCCGGACAAGTCACCTAACTGTTTGCTTCAGTTTCCTCATCTGTAAAATGAGCTGGAGAAGGAAACAACAAAGCACTTTGCCAAGAAAACCCCAAATGAGGTCTCGAAGAGTCAGGCACAACTGAAAAGACCGAACAACAACAGACATAAAAGATGGACACAATATGCAGAAATATCGCACGTACCTAGTGAGACCCTAGAGATATAGTATGGATGTGAATTTGCTCTTCTCCAGTCTTATCACCCCTAGTTCCTTCAAGCAATCATTATAGGTCCTGGCTTTTAATTCCTTCACCATCCTGGTCTTGGGCATAGAGGGTCCATTCTGGGTTTATGTCAGGAGCTCTGTCAAGTTTGCATCTTTGACAGCACCTTCTGAGCTATTCCTGCCTCTGTTAGGGCATGTCAGTGTCAGAGGTCAGAGTACCTCGATAGAGGTTGTGGATCCATTTTTTTCAGAAGGTTCCCAGGCACCAAAATAAGGAGGCAGGGCAAGATGGGAGAACAGGGACAGATCACCTGCAGTTTAGGAGGGAGCCTGGCACTGAGGCAGTTTCCTGTCTTCAATGCTTCTGCCTTTATAATCCCTTCACCCTAGTGGTAGCCAGTCCCCAGTGAACCTGGCACAGAGGGTTGCAGGGGATAATAATGCGGAACAGCTGTCTAGTAGCAAGGGCAGGTGCAGAAAACTCTGTTGGAAGTCACCCTTTGGAGGCAGGGCTAGCCTCTTCCCAAGCTGCCTGCCCATCAGTACCAGCCCCTGGAAACAGCCAGTAATGACACCAGCTAGAGCTTCCTGGGACAGAAGTCTCCCTATATTTATTGCTAGTCAATTCCTCTTGTACCCCTCTGCCCAGAATGGGGCTTCTCTTCAGACTGAGATTTTAGAACTGTGGTCTGACCACCCACTTCTGTAATGCAGTAACCCTCACGTCACCCTAACCATCATACTACTAGCCCAACATTCAGGGTTCAAGAGCTATAGTGTGAGGGCACCTGGGGCATAAGCCAAATAGTGATAGGTAAGCTTAGCTTAGTTTCAAGGATGCAGCTGGGCATCCTTGTCAGTGAGGTGGCACATTGGATAGAGTGCTGGACCCGGAGTCAGGAAGACCTGAGTTCAAATCCTGCCTCAGACTTTACTGGCTGCATGACTTAACCTGCTACAGTTTCCTCATCTGTAAAATGGGGATGATAATAGCACTAACTTCACAGGGCTACTTCGAAGCTCAGATGACGTAACATGAATGGTATTTTGCAAACCTTAAAGCACTATACAAATGTTAGCTATTTTTATTAACATGTGTTTGGTTTTTCAGTTCTTATCCTTCAAAAAGATTTCTCTCAGGGCACAGCCTTTCAGGAAATCAGGGTCATTTATGGTTAGGTACTGTGTGTAACTCTTACATTCAATTTGGGATTGCTTTTTCAGCAACTCGCTGGTAGCTTAATCCCCAGGACTCTATGCCTTTCTCCTCTGTGATTCCTCTAACTAATAGGTCAGTCCTGTTCTCGCTGCCTTCTGCTTAGACAAACTCACCCTTCCTATCTTGCACCTACCTCTTCCTGGCCCCCTTTTCTGTGTTTTTTCAAGCCCACCGAGGCAGGATATTTTATCCCATATTCATGTATAATCACAATATGAGGTTCCAGTGCCACCCTACCCCTCTTTCGGGGAAGATCTATCAAGGCCAAAGGAACAGGCATAAATACGGTAAACACCCTCTGAGTTGTCTCTGTTTCCTGCCCTCATGTGCTTCTTCCAAAGCTCTCTGCAGTAACAATGGCATATGGTCTGGTTTGAGGCCACCATCAGCAAAGCCCTGTCTTCACCCAGCTTTTCTGTGTCAGTTATAGTTACGCTTAGAGTAAGCAAAAGGCTGGTAATTTCATGTCTATCGACTACAGCTTTTACCTATATGCAGTTTCAATCCATACAGAGCAATGAAATTCACCAAAAAAATGACCCTCGTCTCAGCCAAATAAAACCTACTGGGAGAACACATGTGATTAGGACTAGGAGCTATTGACAGAATTGTCTCCATCCATGTTGATTCAGTTTTCAGGTGAGTAGATGTAAGGGACTTCATAATTTAGGACATTGCTGTACTTTGGCTTGGGTTGGAGTGTGTGCTGAGGACTAGATATTAAAATTAAAAAATCTCAGCATTGGAAGAGACCTGAGAAATCATCTAGGCCAACTCCCAGCTTGGTATAAAAATCTCCTTTATGAAATACCAGGAAAGAAGGACTTGAGGGTGTGGGATGTTAGAACACAAAACAGAATGTTAGAGTTGGAAGAAAGCTTAGAACATGGAATGTTAGAGCTAGAAAGGACCTTAGAATATAGAATACTAGAAAATACAACATTAAACCTGGAAGAGATCTTAGAATATAGATTTCTAAGGCTGGAAGAACCTTAGAGAGTACCTAGTCTGATTTCTTCATTTTATTCCTGAGTAAACCGAGGCCAGGACAGGGGAAGTCACTTGCCCTAGGTCACATATCAAGCTAAGGTCCTCAATCCTTTTCTCTAAGCTTACCCCAGTGGCTGACTCTGCCTGAAAGGGTCTGAGAATACCTTGTTCAGAAGGAGATTGCTCTCTTTCCTTCTCCACAGTTTGGTTCCCATCTGGAAGGTAAAAAGTTCACGCGGGCGGCCATCTATCCGTTGCTGTCACACTGTGTTGTAATCTCTCTCTGGTTTTATTACTTAAAAACCGCAGAGCTCTCAAGCTAGGGAATTTTCCAAGGTGTTTGAGGCTGACATGGGGCTCCATTTACATTGTGTTGGAATTTCCTTTGGAGTCTCCTTGAGACGAGTGACCAGCAGGGTCCCAAGTGAAGGCCTTATCAGTCATTCGCCAATGGGAGTCAGGCCGTGAATTATCTCGGGAGCCGAGCGGCTCGGGGAGCGCTGGGCCAGGGGCCGCCGGGTGACAATAAACATGTCCTGGGAATGTGTCCCCCATCACTCAAGTGCAGATAGCAGATCTGGACTTTAACTACGGCTCCCTATCTCTAAATCTCAGCGTGACCTGTGAGAGAGATGGAGGTGACTTTCAAGGGTATCTGTCTGCAGGGAACTTGGTCGAGAAGTTTATAACTGGCTCTTGGCTGTGTATCACTCCTAGAGTTACCTCAAAGCTGTTTGACTCATAAGCTTCTATCTGATGGGGAAGCCTGGAGTGAGCTGGGGAGGGGGTGAAGGGGAAAGGGAGACCGTCTGAAAATGCTGACACAGGAGAAATGGAAATCTACCTTCTGCCACTGGGGGACAGTCACTGCCAAATCCCAAAGTGAAGCTGAAGGATTGAGTGTCCTGGCTCTTAGTCCCCTGGGGTGGCCTGCCCAGTCCACTGACTATGAATAAAGGACACAGAGGGCAAGTTGAGGCCCTCTCTTCTAAGGTTCTCTCCCCAGATTTTCCTGGGCGAACACCCTATTGGCTTAGAAGGTAGATAGACCTTAGTGGCATCAAAGTCAAATAGAAACTGTGCATTCCTAACCATGCATATCCCTATGGTCTGCATATTGACATAGAAAACCATGTGTTAACATTATCTGAGTCCTATTGTATTTTTATTCGTTTTGTTAAATAGTTCCCAATTACATTTTAATCTGGTTCCTCCCACACTTGGGAGCATTTCAGGCTGTATTTGACACCTCTGATCTTTTCTAACCCACCCTCTCACTTGGTAGAGAAAACTGAGATCTAGAGAGAGGAAGTGGCTTTTATTAAGCCATACAGGTAGTAAGCAGCAGAACCAGAATTGAAACCCAGGTCCTCTGACCTTTTTTCCTATGCCGTCCTGCCACCCCTTTTCCCCCCAAGGCTTACCGGTCCAATGGGTTGTTGCATCAGAGGTTAAGTGTCCAGAGTTCTTATCTAGCCCAGTTTGCAGAACTAAATCATCATCTGGGGAATAGTGGGAAGGAAAGCAGGGGAGGAAGAATTTGCTCCAAGACAAAAGTGATTCTGCCTATGGGAAAATTCCAGTTTCCTAAAAGGGAATGTAATAGTATCCAATTATAAAAATATGGGTAACTCCAATTTCTATAGCAGTTTTAGGCTTAAAGAACACTTTTTTCAAAATATTCCTGTGGGACATGTACTGCCTATGTTACTGTGCCCATTTTACAGATGGAGAAACTAGGGCTAGGAAAGACAAAGGGACTTGTTTATGGCCACAAGATGATAAGTGTCAGAATCAAGACTCAAGGTCTTTTCAGACTCAAGACTCTAGGTCTTTTGACTCTAAGGCCAGTGGTCTTTTCCCTGTCTTTATTTGTAAGAAGCATCCCTGAGGGAAAGGTGATGATATCTATGAAGAAGGTATTTGAAGGCACCTGGAGAAAAGGCTCCCAAGAAAAAGATGATAGGGTTTATAGGGAGGAAGGTGTCTAGTCATGAAAGAAAAGAAGCCATTGCAGAGGAAAGTGAATGTGTCCCATGGGAAAGTGTTCTATGCAAAAGTGACAGCATGTATGTTGAGGAAGGTGTCTTAGGGAAAGGTAATGGTGTCTTCAGAAAGGAGGAGGGAGTATACAGGAAGAGGAGATGGTCAGTGATATCAGGAGGTTAAAGATGGCTGAGAAGAGGCCATCAGCTTTAACAATCTCATAGAAAGGTGATGCTGTCCCTGGAGGAAGAGGCCTAGGTTCAAACCTCAGTTCTTTCACTTAACATATGTGTGTCTTTGACAAGTCATTCAGTCTCTCTCTGGGCCTTGATTTCATCATATGTAAAAATGAGGAGGTTGAACTAGATAGTTTCTCATATACCTCAGGCAAATGTCCTATCTCCTCTTTGATTATCCCTTTTTTCTCCCAATATAACTTAACCCAACCCTTTTTTATTAGTTAATTTATTTATTTTTAGTTTTCAGCATTCACTTCCATAAGTTTTAAATTTTCTCCCCCTTCCTTCCTTCCCCCTTCCCTTCCCAAGACAGCCTGCAATCTGATGTAGGCTCTACATATGCATTCCGATTAAACATATTTTCACATTAGTCATGTTGTATAGAAGAATTAGAATGAATGGGAGAAACCATAAGAAACAAAACAAAACAAAAACAAACAAATAGTCTGCTTCACTCTCCATTCAGACTCCATAGTTCTTTCTCTGGATGTGGATGGTATTTCCATCACCAATCCTTTGGAATTGTTTTAGGTCCTTGCATTGCTGAGAAGGGCTAAGTCTATCAAAATAAGTCATCATACACTGTGGCTGTTACTGTGTGCAATATTCTCCTCCAACCCTTTTTTCTTTTCCTTAGTTTCACTCTTCAGCCTTTGTCTTGAGCTGTAGCTCCCCTGACACATTTTACAGGACTGTGCTAAGCTCTTATATTCATCCTCTATTATCTGTCTTTCTCTCTACCTTCCTCTTTGAGTTTGCTGTTGAGCTCCCTGTGCAGCCACATCGATCTTTTCAGACAAATCTTATTCTTCCTCCCTACTATAATTGTTTCTATTCTACTATTATGTAATAAGTGAAGTACCTGAGGCTTGGACCTAGGCCTATTCCTCCAAGGACAACATCACCTTCCTATGAGATAATTAAAGCTAATGTCCTTTTCTCAGCCATCATCTTTAACCTCCTAATACCTTTGACCTTCTCTTCTTTCTGTACTCTCCTTATTCTCCTTCCTAAAGACACTATTACCTTTCCCTTTGTGTTTTTAGAATTTCATTCTTGAGCATCTCTAATACCATTCCGTAAGCATTTAAAGCCATGGGATTCTGCTTATATTTCCACTGAACCCTTTGAAATCTGCTTTCCCAAAATTTAGGGTGCAGATCAAAATGCTAGCTGAAAGACTGAGGAAGTACCAATTGTTTTAGGCTTCTACTTTTTAGGATCTTGTAATGAAGGCTGGTTTGAGTGTTGCCTCTGCAAACATTAGGGAGCTAGGAGTGGCACAGAATTTGGGGAAGAAGTTTGGGTCCCCAAGCATCAGAATACAGTCATACATTACATGCAACTGCATACTTCGTAAGTAGGTATCTGAGTAAGAATTTGAACTTAGGCTTCCTGACTCCAAGGTCAGGGCTCTTTCTAATACACCAAGCTACCACAGAGCTGGAGCATGTAGCCAAGGATATTGCCTGAGGGAAGCCCACAGTCTCTGAGGAAGTCTCAGTTCACAAGTCATAATCTCAGGTGGTAGGAGATGAAGATCACTATTCTATTCCAGGCCTGGTGCCCAAGGCCTTTTAGTGTGTATTTTAGTGTCTAGGGCCCCCAGTGAACCAGAACTAGACCTTTTCCTGAAGCATTAATCTTCCTGGCTCTGGGTGTGGTGCCTGAGACTCCAGTTGGAGTAGCATTAGACCTTTTCCTGAGGTCTTAGGTAAAGGTGCTTATGTTGATAGGTGGGAAAAGTGTGCAAGAAAATAAGATGCTGGCCCAGGAATGTACAGCCCCCTCTAAATTACAAGTTAGCAACAATAAAGATATAATTTCGCCATCTAAGTTCATAGACTGCCTGAAATCTATTCATGCACCCCAAGTTAAGAACCTATTTTAATGACTATTCCAGCACTTTTTGATTAGACTTAGAGCCGAAAGTGACTTGAGAGGTTATTCAAGTCCAGCACCCTTTATTTTAGAGATAAGCAGACTGAGGTCCCAAGAGGCTTAGTGACTTGTCTAAGGTCACCAAAGTAGAAAGAGACAGAACTAGGATTTGAACCCATACCCTCTGACTTAAAATACAGCATTTTTTCTATTGCACCAAACAGCCTCTCAGTAGGTGATGTCTATTTTAATTCCCACATATATTATGTCTCTATCACACATTTGGCCACTTGATTATGATTGTGCATCTCCTATATTGCTCTTTCATGTTCCCATGAATTTATATTTTGCCTCCCCAATCCTCACAGGGTTCTTTAGGGCATGCGCCAAGTAATAGAATTCTGCAGTCTCCACAGACATCAGCACCATGGACAGTGGCTTGGGTGGAGTTGAGAACAGGAAATTGATTCAGAACTGAGGCTGGGGGACAGTTGTTTTGATTATGGACAATTCGGGGAGGTGTGCAGTAAGACACACAAGCAGAAAGAATTAACTGTTCCAGCACTAATAGCAACACATTGGCTTTGGGCTTTTCTCCTCACCTGTTTTTGCATACCAACACAGTCTAAAATAACTGTCTGGAGTCCAGAAAGTACATGATTGAATTGTCAGGATTCAAGATTGAGTCTTACCCTTCCATTTTACAGTTTTGTAGGGATGAGGCACCGAGGGAGGACAGAGAAGAGAGAAAATACAAAAGCGACAGGAAGAGGGATACAGGTGAAGAGGGAAAGGGGATGAAGGAGGGAGAAAGGAGAATAGGAAAAAGGGGATGAAAGATGAGAGGGGAAGAAGAGAGAACAGAAGATAGGAAAAGGAGAAGACGGGAACAGAGTTTGGCCAGGAAGAACTGCTGTAGTTAGAATCTTGGGCAGATGGGATTGGAGATTTACACCCCATCCTTCAACTTTCCCCCTACTTTGTAGTAAAGGTCATGGAGAGGCATTTCTTCCAGTGCTCTGCTTCCTGGCCCCTAGGGTTGGAGTGAGGAATAAAGATCTGTTCCCATGCCCCTGTTTTCCAGGTCCCCTTTGAAAATTTACCATGCAGATAATCAACTAACTTCTGACAAAGGAAGACAGGTACCTGAGTGAGAAGGAGATGATTTTGGCAAAGGGCAGAAGAAGGTCACTTTTAAAGGTCATTTCATCCATACTCTTTTCTGGAGTCCAAAGGTAGCTGTGGTATCTGGTCTTAGATAATTCCCGTGTTGGGAGAGTAGTCTGAAGGAAGGGCAGGACATGGCCCAAGAATAATAACAGCTCACATATAAATGAAGTACTATTATAGTGTGAATATTATCATTCTCATTTTATGCATGAAGGAACTGATGCCCAGAGGTCAAGACAGTAAGCTTCAGAACAAGAATTGGAACTCAGGCTTCCTGACCTTTCCAATATACTGAGCTGCCGTAGAGCTGGAGGTCATCTAGCCAGGGGTTTGTACTGCACATATTAGGTAAGTTACCATCTCATTCCTCAATTCAGCCTTGGTTTAACTCATTGCATCAGGCATATTCTGTCCCCTGGGGTCTCTCAGCTCATGCCTGAGGGAAGCCCACATTCTCCAAGGAAATGGGAGCGTTCTGCAGGTCATGAGGTTCTGAAGGGGTGACCTCGGACAGTCCCTTCTTTTTTCAGATGGAGGGAACATTTTCTCACATCTTGGGGAACTACAAACATAGACTCTCCTGCTGAGTGAAGAGCAAGGTTTGCACAGAATAAACATGGCTTTAAAATGCATGAAATGTTATTTTATTTATAACTTGATAGAGTGCAATATAAATTTACCCCCAACATCGAGTGGCTCCCCTCCCACTCTCTCCTACTTTGCAGCTCACAAGCTGTTTATTCTGGATAAAAGTGAGGACTGGGGAACAGTTAAAAACAGCACAACCACACATGGACACATACATATGTGCAGGTACATTGAAAGCCATACATTGATAGAAACAGGCAGAAAGATACACACATTCATACAGACACACACTTACACAAATACGAACACATCTATATCCATTAGAACACATCTGCAAAATGCTTTCCCACGTGTTGTTTCACCTGATCACTATGACAATCTTGCCAGGTCCATCATAATTTTTTTATCCATGTTTTATCCCCACCAGAAGTGAATTGACTTCACCTGGATCGTATAGATAGCAAGCAGCAGAGTTACAGCTTGAACCCAGGTCTTCTAATACTACTACTAAATCAGCGGACATATGTGCAGACAGACATATAGATAAGAACCTGGATGGATGCAGGTTGAGGTGTGCAGTTCTTACCTTGGGCAAGGGGCTCCTGTAGCAGCCTCTGTGAGTTTTTTCTGGTCATATTTGGAGGATGAGTTGTTACATTTCTCTGCAGTATTGTGTCAGTTCGTTACCAGTTCCTAGGCTCAGAGTACCTCTTAGGGTCATTCCATGCACCTTCCTCCTCCCAGGGTCTGTCTCCAGACTCAGTTGCTTTTGGCCCAGGAAAAATTATGCAGGTATCATTGAATCTTGTGCTAATCAGAATGGACTCATGGCCTTCCCCTCTCACTAACTTCCTAGCCCAGAAGGTCTTGCTGCACTATCAGTCTCCAACCCCTTCTTCTGATGAGGAAAGGTCAAATCATCAGCTCCTTGAGTTTTCAGGGTCCCATAATTCAAATAAGAAAGGAAAATGAATTGGATAGAGATCTGGTATAGAATGAATTATCAAATTGCAGAGTGAAGGGATCTCACAGGAAAAATAGTCCATCTTCTTCCCTGAGGCAGAAATGCCTGTTCTCTGATGCCTGATCAGTCATCGTTAGCCTCCACTTGAAAGACTTCAGTGATGGGGAACTCACTACCTACTTAGGTGTCCCATTTCATCATTGGCAGTTCTGATTATTAGCAAGTTTTCCCTTCTATCAAGCCAACATTTTCTTCTCTGTCATTTCCATTCATTGCTCCTTGGTCTGTTCCATAGAAGAATAAATCAAAAATCTCTTTCCCATCATAAAATACTTAGCTAGAGAGTACTGAAGCTCTAAGGGACCCTGGTAGATCTCATCTAGCTCACCTTCAAAATTTTAAAGAGAAGGACCCAAGGACCCAAAGAAGGCTAGTGACTTGCTCAGGGTCACAAAGCTGGTAGTCATCCATAATAAAACTGGAGCCCTGTAGTTTCTCTTTCTAGGGGCTTCTCCATCACCCATTCTGGTTCCTGCCAATTGCCAATTGCTTTGGAGGTGGGGCCTTGGCATTGAATTATTTATTTATGAAGGAGGGAGAAGCTTGTCTTGAGGCTTTCAAGCTAATACAGACGTATCTCTCAGGGAAACCAAGATCAGTGTTTTTATTCCATTTGGATGGATTGCTCTAGCGTAGAATCACATTGCAGCATATGAGGTGGGCACAAGGTGAAGAAAAGAGGTATCTGTGCAGGGGACGGGAGTGGGGATTAGTGGTGGAAGGTGAGGTCATGTGGTGTAGTAGAAAGTCTGCAGAATCAGTATTCAAATCCTAGCTCTGCTACTTGCTAGATGAGTGACCTTGGGTATGTCACTTCCTTTCTCTGGGCCTCAGTTTCCTCATCTGTCAAATGAGGTGGTTGGATTGGTTCATCTCTAAGTTCCCTTCTAGCCCTAGATATCTCACTCTAAATGTAACGTTGGGGCGTTTGGGTCAGGTGATTATTTGGAAGCTGTGTGCTTTTATCCTCTCCTCTCCCGGTTGCAAAGAGAGTGTGAGAGATGTTGCTGGTCTCTATGCACTCATTCATCTATACCACAGCCTGAGAAGAGCACTGAGAGATTTCACTGAGCCTTGACACTGAAATGGAGTAGCTGGGCTGGCTTGGAAACTGGGTATGTGGCGGCTCTTCCATCTGGAGAGTCTTTGGGGTTCTGCTCTACCCCTTTGTAGCGGCATGACTTTGGGCAAGTCATTTTGTTTTCCGAGGCTTAATTTCTTCGTCTATAAAATGGGGATAATGATGTCTATAATGCCCACCTCACCAAGTAGTTGTAAGGATCAGATGAAGTATTGGATGCATTTTTGTGAACCAAACATTTTTATATAGATGTTAGGGTTTTATTGAGCTTGTTATTTTAGTTATGTTTCTGCTAGCAGTATTCAAAAGACAGCCCTTCCCTGTCACTTCTTCTGGGGTTCCCCTCCCACACAACATCTCTTCCAAAGCATTTCCCTGCTCTGTGGAGCTCTCTGGGGGTTTGTACTATACATATTAGGGAAGTTACCATCTCATTCCTCAATTCAGCCCCTTGGTTTAACTCATTACATCAGGCATATTCTGTCCCCTGGGGTCTCTCAGTTCATCCTTGCTGGCACCCAGGTTCATTGTTGACTTCTCTTCACAGCTTTCTGGGATGCAACTTGGTGCTTTTATCCTCCCATGTATTTCTGAGATATCAAGTCCCTTTCTGTCTGGCCTTGTCCAGCTTTCCAGGTAGGAGAGACCTCATAGGCCACTTAATCCAGCCTCTTCACTTCACCAGATGAGGAAAGGGAAGCCCAGGAAGTTAAACAGCTCCTTGAAGATCACATAGGTAGTAGGGGTCAGAGGTGGGATTTGAGCCCAGGACAGTGCTCTTTTCCTTGCTGTCGTGTTATTTTCCCCAAATTCCTTTTATGCCACAAATGCTCCTTGATGCTCCCTTAGACCCATTCACTGAAACCTCACTAAGCCTGGGGATCTCAGGCAATTTCCTTGCCTCCTTAGCTTCATCCCTACCCCCCCCCCCCATAGAATGTAAACTCTTTGAAGACTGGGATGATTCCTGGCTCCCAAACCTCTTCTCCTATTCCTAGCCTCTAGCACAATGCTTAACCCTTAACAGGCACTCAATAAATGTTTATTGAAAGAATTTATTTCCCCTCTTCTTCTTAATTTTCAGGATGTTTATGAATTTCCTCAGCTCTTCTCTATTCACTCTTTCCTTCTTCTTCTTCTTCTTCTTCTTCTTCTTCTCTCTCTCTCTCTCTCTCTCTCTCTCTCTCTCTCTCTCTCTCTCTCTTTCTCTCTCTCTCCTGCCTTCTTTTCTTTCTTTTCTCCAGTCTGTCATAGTAGTATTGGAATCAAGAGATCAGAATTTTAGTCCCTTCCCTGTCAGGGACTTCATGACCTTAGGCAAATCATTATCTTTCTCTGGGTTTTAGTTTCTCCACCTGTAAAGTGGAGAGAATGGACACCCAGTTCTAATATCCCCTGCTCTGTTTTATCATCCTGTTCTCCTCCTTCCATTTCTAGCATTTCATTTTCTAAAGGCCCTTCTAGCTCTAACGTTCTATGCTCCAATGTCCTTTCCAACTCTAACAGTCTATTTTAAGGTTCCTTCCAGCTTTGACATTCTAAGCACTTCCCAACTGTCTGGTTTCTTCCTGTTTCCTGAATTATTTTTTTCTAAAGAGTTTTTGTTTTTCACATTTGATCTTCTTTCTTACCCCTGTCCCTGAGTCATTGTCTGAGTTTCCTATATACTGGGTCAGAGGTCCCCAGTGAAGGTTGACCTAACATTGAGAAATGAGAGCTGTAAGTTTCTGGCCATGGTGCTGACCTGACCAGCCCATCAGGGATTCAGGCACCCGGAACAACATCTCTGTAGGGCAGCTATTGATAGCAAAGACTGTTTATGCCTGCCAACAGCTCCACCTCTCTGGGCAGTGATGCAGGCAGACCCCTGCCCCCTAGAACCGTGGAGAAAGCTCTATCCATCACTGGTGATTGCTTGCAAACTAGCCCCATCCTGACTCCCTTCCTTGCCCCCAGCCCCTGCACCCAAGCATGCTGAGAGTTTCACAGAATCTCATAATTTCATAATTGGAAGAAACCTCAGAGGGCATCTAGTATAACTCGTTTGTGATTCAGAGCCCCTCTACAACAACCAGGATATGCGATCAACTGGCCTCCACTTAATGATCTCTCGGAATGGGGAACCCTTTGCTTCTCAAAGCAGATCATTACACTTTGGGGCAGTTCTTCCTTATATAATAGTTCTTCCTTATAGCAAGCTGAAATCTACCTTTCAGAAACTTTTACTCATTGCTTCAAGTGCTGCCTAGGGGAGAAAAGAAGAATAAATCAACCCCTCTTCCTTATGGCAAACATTCAGGTAAGTAAAGATGGCAATCATGCCTCTACTAAATGTTCTCCAAGTTAACATTCCTAGTTTCTTCACCTGATTATCGTATGGCATTGTTTCCAGGCCCTTCACTATCTTCATTGCTTCCCTTTGAACCTGCTCATTTATTAATGTCATTTCTAAAATATGGCACTTAGAACTTGACACAATAAAGAGAGGTATTATCAGATGTGGTCTTACCAGGACAGATGACAGTAACATCATCCTCATTATCCTGGACACTACACAAATGTAAGAATGAGTTAACTTTTTTTATTTGCTGTCTCATGCTGTTAACTTGCATTGTGATCGTAGTATGTACACACACACACACACACACACACACACACACACACACACATACACCAAACCCAGATTTTTTTTCCACAATGACTTTTTGTTTTTGCAGGTCTCCCTCATCCTGTATTAGTGCAGTTGAGTTTTTGACCCCAAGAGTAGAACTTTACATTTATATATTTTAAAGTATTTATTAAATCCCACTCATTGAGTGGAAGTCTTGGTAAATCCATATTATTTTTCAACATGTTAACTATCTCTCCTGTCAGCTCAAGGAGAGTTGATTAAAAGTACACCTTTGCAAGACCTTTCTCAATGAGGGATCTATCCCTGCAGATATGGTCTGGCTTTTCATTCTTGGTGTTGTGAGTTCTACATAGCTGGTTCTAACTGGGAGTGGCTGTCTTTGGTTCAGCACAAACATGTTCTATCCCTTGGAAAGTAGGGTTCTCTTATGTATCCCCCTGGTCTGACTGTTTCTTTAGGGACTAGGGAGAACCTGAGCCTTGTCTGGGGTTTCTTGAGCCCCACATTAGTTGGGCTTTCAGTTCAATTCATGCAACTCATATTAAGCATTCACTCTGTGCAAAGCAGCATGCTTGACACTGGGCAGAGACAATGTTTAGGACATGGCTGTCCCATTTGAAGGGCTTATTATGTCACTTTTGTGACATGACATATCCATAGATAATCATGACAAAGAATAAGTTAAAAAATGATGTACATAGCAAAATCCTATGTGAGGTCTGAAGGGAAAGTCATTACTAGTGAGAAGGGATCAAGGAAGGTTTCCTTTAAAGTGTGGGCTGGTTAGTCGATTGTTAAATTCCAGCTTTTAGCTCTGTCCTTACCATAAAGGGGAATAGATCAGGAGAGAGAGAGAGAGAGAGAGATGAGGGGCCTGCTGTGTGGAGTGACACCAGTCATAACATAGACTTTGGGACTCAGATGAGTCCCAGGAAGGCCTCTCTGAGTCTGGTCTCAGTCGGCTCCCCTCCTATGTGTCCTGATTTGGCTCTGCCTCCTCCTAAGTTCCTCCTGGTTCCACTCTGAGTCTGAGGTTCCACAGGTTAACCCTTGCTGGCATAGTTTGGCTGTTCCCTTACCTGATCCTGATAATACTAAGGGCCAAACTATTGGCCTGAGACTGCCTGACAGGAGGTCATTGGTCCTGCCTCCTCCCCGCCCTGGCTGCTCTGTTTCCTTGGCTGTTAGAGATGTGCTTGTGCCTGCTGGTGGGTGCACTAAAGGCCTGTTTGTAGTTGTACTAGACTGCAGGTGAAACTCTCTTGAAGAATACCCCAAAAAGCATGAACCCGATCTCACCAATCTGATAAACCAGAGATTCTTTGCCCTTCTAGTAAGTATCCCTTTGGGAGCATCTTTGAGTAACTCACAGCAACAATAGCACCACATTTTTATAGTACTTTGTGTTTGTAAAGTGCTTTTGCCCCACATACTGTGAGGTAGGTGGGGGCTGGTGGGGGCAGGTGTTATTAATCTCCTTCTGGAGCCTTCAAGAGACTCAGTAACTTGCCTGAGATCACACAGCTAGCACATGGCAGAGAAATGACTTTGACCCAAGTCTCCTGACACCCAAACAAAGGGCACACTCTACTGGGGTGGGGGAGTGGGGAGAGGGAGCAGGAGCAGGAGAATAGTCAATGTCTTTGTCTACTTACAAGTCTATCACAGGAAACAGGGAGTATATATACATATATGATATGTATATATATATATATATGTATGTATTATTTGTAGCTCAAGAAAGCAAAATTAAGACTTACAAATGCATGTTATAAAGGGCAGCTAGGTGGTGCAGTGGATAGAGCACAGGCCTTGGAGTCGGGAAGATTCATCTTTCTGAGTTCAAATCTGGCCTCAGACACTTACTTGGTTAAGTGACCCTAGGCAGGTCACTTAACCCAGAACTATAAAATCATGCAATGCTTGATGACTGAAGGAGAACATAAACTGTGTGGTCAGAGGGCTTGGAGTTCAAATCCTACTTCTGACATAGATTAACTCTGTTACTTTGGACATATCATGTAACCTTTCTGAGACTCAATTTCCTCATGTGCAAAATGAAGGGATCGGATTAGATGTCTTCCGGATTCCCTTCCAGCCCTGGATCTACGATTCTCTGACCTCTAAGGGCCCTTCTGTCTCCAAAATCCTATAATCCCATTACTTCTCTGAGTTTCAGAATAATTGTCTGAAAAATGAGGATAACAATCTTTGTCCCACATACCTCCCAGGGTCATTTCAAGGAAAGGCCTCTGTGAAATAGAAACTGCTCTAGGAGGAGGAACTCTTCTTATTACTGGAAAAGGAATATGGGTCTCAGAGTCTCTGGTTCCTTTCAGCCTTCCTCATCCCGAGTGACAAAGCTCCCACTTGGTTCAGAGACGGCAAATTCTTTGTGCTAATGACTTACTGGAATTTCAGACAAGTCCTTCCAGTAATTAAAAAGGTGTCACTTTAGGAGAATGGAGCTGGACGGATGGGCTAGGAAGTGGGTGGTAGAGAGTTCTGGATTGAGATAATTACCCGTGATAGATTCCTGCTCCTACTGTCACCTGTATTAAGGATTCCTTTCCATTTCCATCCCTGCATGTGCATTTACATGTGTCTTCATAATGGAGGGAGCTTGTGATCTTAAGCATGGGGATATTGGCGTGCGCACGTGTATTACTATAAATAAATATGTTATTTAGTCATTTCAGTTGTATCTGACTCTCTGTGACCATATCTGGGTTTTTTTTTTGGCAAAGATACTAGAGCTGTTTGCCGTTTTCTTCTCTAGCTCATTTTATAGATGAGGACCTGAGGCAAACAGGGTGAAGTGACTTGTCCAGGGTCCCACAGCTAGTAAGTGTCTGAGGCCAGATATGAACTTAGGAAGGGGAGTCTTCCTGTCTTCTGACCCAATACTCTAACCATTGTGCCATCTAGCTACCCCGTATGAATAAATACGATGTATGTAGATACTTGGATATTTGTGTACATGTGCACAAATGAATGTTTATGTGTGCGTAGGTGGTATGTATAAGCTCACGCGTACATATGCACACACACACCTTTGAGTGCATTGTAAATAAATGCCTATGGATGCATACATTTATAGGAGTAGATAAGAATTCACATTTCTATGGTACTTTAAGGTTTGCAAAGCACTGTGATAGTGACAAGCATGCTATTCCCTAAGATAGTGCTTTTGAGACCCCTCTTGCTCCCTAATTTTACAAGATCATATCTTTGTAATCTCATAAGATTACACCTATTTTATAAGTGAAGAAATTAAGGCCAAGAGGAGAATTGTCAGCAGTCATACAGCCGGTACATGCTGGAGTGTTGTGATATGAATCCACACACCCTGACTGCTGGTATAATGCTCTTTTCACTATATCAGACTGTTTCTATATGTGAATGCACTTATAGGTACATGTATATATGTAAGTGTTTGAATGAAGAAAACATTAAGTGCTTACAATATGCAAAGGTCCATGCTAAGTGCTGAGGGATACAAATAGAAGAGTAAGACATTCCTCCCTCTCAAGGAGCTCACATTTTAATGGGGGACACAAGAAATAGAGAAGGTTTCAGAGGCAAGTCAGATGGAAAGGTCCCGTGGTCCTCAGAGTGCAGCAGCAAAGCCACTGATAATGCTTCTTTCAAATGTCATTTCCATTGATAAAATCATATCATTTTCTAATGCTGAAATATTTGACAGTACCAGGGATTTCGGTGATGTGAATTTTCTTTTCTGGGTCTTCAGTAGTGTCAGCTGGAGCAGCTGCTGCACCTACTTCCCAGGGTTGTCGTGAGGGTGAAATGCGACAATATTTCTAAACTGCTTAGCACAGTGTTTGGCACACAGTAGGTGCTACATAAATGCTTGTTCCTCCCCTCTCCCCACATCCTGGGGGCCTCTTAAAGTCAAGAGTGTGTCATCAGGCATCAGGCTCTTTTGTGCACACGTGTATAAATGCCTTTCTATGTGTGTGCATGTGTTCCTGTAGCTATACTATCCTATGGCTCAATAAACTGGATTTCAGATGACATTTAGCTGAGATGGAGAGCTAACACATTGGATGACTAAGTCAAGATCCACAAAGACAGTGGCTGACTCTCCTAGGATGACATTTGCTGAAGACAGTCCTATACTTGGGTTTACAAAAAAGAAATCAGCTGTGTATTGTTGGATGTGGGAGCCATGACTAGGCAGCTGTTTGAATGAAAGAGCTCTGAGAGCTCCATATGAGTCAGCTGGGTGACAGAAGCAAAAAAAGCCAAAAGGAAAACAAAACAAAAAGGTCAATGCTCTCCTAGACTCAGGACAGCTTAACCACTAGTTTGCTCTGTTGATTGGTTGATTGATCCATTAAGGTGCCTAGGATCCTTGCCATAAGGCGCCTAGGATCCTCGAGATCAGGGACCTAGGATTTTCTAGGATTTCATTAGCTGACATGGTACAACAGAGAGAATACCAGGCTTGGAGTCAGGAAGACCTGAGTTCAAATTTGGCTTCAGACACTTACTATCTGTGTGACCCTGTGCAAATCACTTAAGCCTTTTTTCCCTCAGTTTCCTCATCTGTAAAATGAGGGGAGAAGGAAATGGTAAATCACTCCAGTATCTTCACCAAGAAAACCCCAAACAGGGTCACAAAGACTTGCACACAACTGAAAAATGATGAATCCTACACTCTGTTAGAAGAGGTATATTAATCAGAAGGAGGGAAGAGATCTTCTGTCCTCTGTCTTAGCCACATCACATTGAAGTATTAGGGTTTGTTCTGGGCGCCACATTTTGGGAATGACATGAAAAAGATAGAGAGCAACCAGAGGAGAGTGACTGTGATGGTGGCAGTACTGGAAACCACACTGTGTGATTATCATTTGAAGCCTGGAGAAGACTCAGGGGGCACATGAGAGCTCTCTTCAAGTATCTGAGGGGCTGTCACATAGAAGGATTAGATTTGTTCTGCCTGGCCACAGAAGGCCGAACTAAGAACAACGGGTGGAGGAAACAGGGAGGGAGATTTAGCTGAGATGAGGAGAAACTTCCGAACCATCAGAGCTGTCCAATGGGGAATGGCTGCCTTAGGAAACAGTGAGTTCCCCATCACTGGAGGCCTTCAAGCAGAGGCTGAATGATCACTTGTCAGGGATGTGGTAGATTGGGCCCCTCCATGGGTCATATTTCATTTATCACCTCCCTCACAGGGCTGTTGTGAGGATCAGATGAGATCTGCTTTGCAAATCTTCATGTTCTATATACATTTTATTTATGATGACGACGATAATGATCATTTAGTCGCCACTTTGAGATTCTGTGATGCTTTGGCAGGCATGTGTCTCTGGGTTTATGTATATTCAGGAGAATTACGTTTCATATGTTTTTGTATGTATCATCACATATGTGTGCATACCCACAGACCAAATAATGACTCTCAAGGGGCTTGCAGCCCTGATGTTTTGGGGTTCCAGCTCTGGCCTCGGAGTGGCTGTTGACGGCTGCTTTCTGAGTTGTTCAAGATAACAAAGACAAATGGCAATTCACTAAGGCATCTAGGCAGCAACGGATAGAACTCTGGGCCTGGAGTCAGGGAGACCCAAATCTAAATCTAGCCTCAGGCGTTTTGACTGTGTGACCCTGGGCAAGTCACTCAACACTCAAGTCTCTCTCATTTTCCTCAACTATAAAATGGGGATAATAATAACCTACTTCCCAAGGTTGTTCACCCAAGGGTGAAGGCAAAATGGAATAATATTTTTAAAGTGCTTGGCATATAGTAGGTGCCATATAAATGCTTATTTTCTCCCCTCTCCCCACATCCTTGGGGCCTCTTAAACTCACAGACTGTGTCAACAAGCTCTTTAAACCTTAGTCATGTTTCCCGGCCACTTAGCGGATATGGTATTTGGGGGTAGTGGTGAGCTGGGTAGTTGAGATGGTAGAGGCAGATTGGAGGGAGAGAGGAAAAAGGGCACAGAGATTCTCATTATCAGGTGGCTCCCCATCTCCTCTCTCCCCATCAAGTGTGTATATATGTGCGTGAATTTAGCAAGGTTTCTTCCCTTTAGTGAAATGCTCTAAAGCCTTCAACGTCTCCCCAAGTGACTCAAGACCTGAAACTCCCAAATGCCTCTCCCTCCATAAAATGACATCACAGAATGTTAGCCCTGGATGAGACCATAGGACATAGACTGTTAGAACTTTCATTCAACAAATTTTTATTAAATCAAATCCTTACTATGTGCTAGGGACTGGGCTTGGTGCTGGGGATACAAAGACAAAAAGAAAAAAGATTCTTCCTTTCAAGGAACTTACATTCTGTTTGGGAGAAAGAACGTGTACATAGAACATTATAGTATGTAACACACAATGACTGGGGTGAGGAAGAGATCAGAAAAGAGGTGGCGAGGGGTGCGGCAAGGGAGGAGGAGGAGGAAGAGGGGAGGAGAGAGGAGAGGAAGAGAGAGAGAGAGAAAACATTTACTAAAATAGAATGTTAGAAGTGGAAAGGACCTTAGAACACTAGAAGATAAATTGCCAGAGGGATTTTAGAATGGATCTTAGAACACAGAACCTTAGAATGTGGAACAGAATGTTAGAGGGAAATGGAACCTTAGAGAGCATCTTGTTCCACCTCTTCACTTTACTGATATGGAAACTAAGGCCCAGAGAGGGAAAATGATATACTCATGATCCTACACCTAGTGAAAAAAACAGAGCAGAGATGTAGACAGAAGAGGTTAACTTAACCTTTTAGAGATAGGAGGCATCTTAGAAATACCCGTCCCAGTGACATCTCTATCTAAGTGATACGATCAATGGAGAGCAATGACTTATTTAGGGCTGTGTAACAAGTTAGTGATAGTTCTACAATTCAAACCCAGATCTCCTGACACCCAGTCCAGGGTTTTTGTCCTCTCATCCTCGGCTTTGTGTCTGGCTACTGTCTCCTCTAACTGCTTATACCTAATACGCGCCTTTCTCAGGAAGGCAGGGTGGTGCAGTGGATAGAGTACTGGAAGAAGAATCAGAAAAATCTGAATTTAATTACCTCTATAGTACTGCGGGACACCCAGCAAGTCACTTAGCCTCTCTCAGACTCAGTTTCCTCATTTGTACATTGATGATAATAGGTACCTTATGGGACTTTGAGGATCAAAGGATACAATAAATGTAAAGCATCTTACTAGCCTTAAAGGACTATATAAATGTTAGCTATACTATTATTTTGGTTGTGGGAGGGTGCTTAGTGGCAGGGTTGGGGGTGGGCAGTGGGGGTGATAAAAAACCGTTTGGCTAGCGGCATCAGCCTCATGGTGGGGCAGGCAGGGGTGCTGTTTCCCTTGGGCTCTGGGACTCCAATTACCCCCATTTAATGTTGAATACGGTCGGGTTATTACCATTTGTATTTGCCATTTCAAGAGACTTTTCCATTTCCACTGCTTTGCTTCCTGTCAAGAGGGGAAAGCATCAGTGGAGTGGTTCTCCCGAGGAGAGAGGGCCCTGAATGGGCTGTGGGATTGTATATTTCTTCTCTAACGCTCTTTGGAACAAAATCATCTATTTCATCAACAGTACATCAGCAGTGACCAAAGACCATTAAATAATGCATCTCACTCGGGCGCAGTGGAGCAGGGAGAGGGCTGTGACCTGCTTTAAACCTTATTACTTTCTTGCATTATGGGCCTCACTGCAAGCTTTTTGTTTAAGCGATTTCGGCAGAGACGTTGCTTCCTGCTTTCAAATACAAGGCAGACATGTTATTTCAGAAGGCCCCGGGCTGCGCTGCTGCACCTGCCATCGTCAGGCCCAAACTCTCCCTGGGTGATCATCTCAGTTCCCCACCTGTGAGCCCGGGGCACCAACATGGCCACACATGCATGCATTCTGTGGTGTCAGGGAAAGTCCTCTGGATTTGTCCGGGGCGAAGCTGTGCTACTTAAGGAGCTGCGGGATTTTGGCTGAGTTATTTCCCTACCCTGAACCTTTCTCCTTTGTAGATGAATTCAAATGTCTCTTTGAGCTCTAAATGCTGTGATCCCACACCACCCCCCACCACATATGCATATGTATGTGAGCACATAGCTACAGAGTATGTGTGTCCATTCACATGTGTATTCACATAAAAGCTGCCATGCCACACATGCCCAACTACACATACATTCACATGGACATATATGCATGCACACTTCCAAATTATATGTATACATGTAAATTCACACATGTGCATTAAGAACACGGGAGTTTAATTTTGGAAAGGGTCTTAAAAGATAAACTAGCCCAATAGCTTTTTTTCATAGAGAAGAGACCCAGAAAGGCAAAGTCAGTCAGTCAATAAACATTTTTAAGCACCTGCTATGTGTCAAGTGCTATGGGTATAAAGACAAAAGACAGTCTTTATTCTCACTTTACAGTCTAATGGGTGTGACAACATGCAAACAATTATGTGCAAACAAGGTATGCACAGGCATATCCCATGATAAAGCATATCTTGTACACACATGTACATACATGTACAAGCATAATAAACTAACACAAATATATACACAAATACATGCTCTTAATGTACACAGGCATATATATGCATTTATGTGTTTACAAACAGGTAAGCAAGGTCTACTCACTATAGGCACTCATTGAGCGACACCCAAATGGACCCACTGGGTGGGATAAACACTCATACCACGTACAATGATATATTACCTGCACATAGAAGGGCAGCTTGGTGGCATAGAATGCTGGACCTGGAATCAGGAAAACTCATTTTCTTGAGTTCAAATCTGGCCTCCAATACCTACCAGCTGTGCGACCCTGGACAAGTCACTTAACTCTGTTTGCCATAGTTTCCTTACCCGTAAAATGAGCTGGAGATAGAAATGGCAAACCACTCCAGTATCTCTGCCAAGAAAACCCCAGATGGGGGGTCACAAATAGTCAGGCATGACTAAAATGATTGAATGACAATAGTGGCTCGTACGTGTGCATTCACAACACGTCCTCAGACATATGTAAACCACCACCCACATATATGGATATTTACACACACTGACAAGAAGACATTATTGTAGAATGGAAAAACCTCTGGGCTTAGAGCCCAAAGACCTGGATTTGAGTCACAACTTTGCGAATTATTAGCTGCATGACCTTTGGCCTCACCTTTGTACATATAGGTTTTCTTACCTGTGATGAAATCAGGGAATTAGATAATCTCTAAGATTTTTTCTACCTCTAACATTCTATGGTGTAATTTAGGACTTTTTAGATTGAAAATCCTGATTCCGTGACTTTACCTTCTAATGAGGGAGACATGTGAGCATATGTATGTATGTATGCATGTATACATAAGTATGCAAACAGAATATGTATTCACACAGAAACAGAATATATGTGTGCATGTGTATATATACATATGTATGTGTTTGTGTATATGTGTATACATATTCATAAATGTATACAAGGCGATTATGATAGGGAGGATGCCAGCACCTGGGGTGGGATAAGGAAAGGTTTCATACAGGAGGTGGCAAGTGACCTGAGTCTTTACCTAAGGGATTCCCATGGGTGAGGGGGAATGGAGAAGACATCTCAGGCATGACTTCCGCACAGAGCCAAGAGGTGGAATGGCCTCTGTGCCTGAGGAAGGCAAAATTTCCCAATCATTGTTTTTGTTCAGTCCTGTCTGAATCTTTGTGAACGAGTGGACCATACTGTTCATGAAATTTTCTTGGCAAAGATACTGGAGTGGTTCCTCGTTTCTTTCCCCAGCTGATTTTACAGATTAGAAACTGAGGCGGCAGAGTTAAGTGACTTACCTCAGGTGACACAGCTTGTGAGTGTCTGAGGCTGGATTTGAACTCAGGCCTTCCTGGCTCCAAGCCCAGTACTCCATCCACTGAGCCGCCTGTCTGCCTCCCAATAATTAGAGCGGCAAAAAGGGGAATGGGTTACCTCTGAACATGGTGAATTCCTATCACTGGTCGGCAATTTTCTTGTATCATGCAACATTTAGAGCTCGAAGAAATCATAAGCATCAGACTCCCCTCATTTTACAGAGATGGAAGCTGAGGTCCAGAGAGATAAATTTACTTTCCCAAAGTCATCCAGGTAGTTATTGACAGAGTCGTGGTCTGACACAGACTCCCCCAATTCCAAATTTCCTAAATTCTTCCTAAATTCTTGTCGGGGATACTGGAGACAGGATCC
>CM053625.1:95100455-95110455 GCA_028646595.1 Phalanger gymnotis
AGTTAAGACTATGGGAAAAACAGTTAAAACTGTGGCAAAAGCAACTATTTCAACCCTCCCCCCAAACCAGTTTAAAACCATAAAAAAGTTAAAAACACCCCAAATCAATTAAAACCAGGAAAAAAAGTTAAAACTGTGCAAGCCAGCTAAAATCAGAAAAAAAACCCCACCACAAATCAACCCAAACCAGAAAAAAAAAACAGTTAAAACTGCCCCAAAGCAGTTTAAAAAATGGGAAAACCAGCTAAAACTGGGGAAAAATATTAAAACCACTCCAAACCCACTAAAAATGGAAAAACCAGTTAAAAACAGGAAAAAAAAACAGTTTAAACTTCCCCAAATCAGATTAAAACAGAAAAACCACTTAAAAATGAAAAAAAAAACAGAACTGTCCTAAACCAGTTAAAAACAGAAAAAACCAGTTAAAACTGGAAAAACAGTTAAACATGGAAAAACCAGTAAAAATGGAGAAAACAGTTAAAACTGGAAAAAAAACCCACTAAAATCGGAAAAAAAAACCCAAGCTAGTTAAAACTGGAAAAAAAAAACCAGTTAAAACTGCCCCAAACCAGTTCGAACCAGAAAAAACCATGGAATATTATTGTGTTCTATAAGAAATGGGGAAGATACAGAATTCATAAAAATCCTAGAAAGAACTATATGATATGATGCTGAGTGAGAGGAGCAGAACCAGGAGAACATTGTACACAACCACAGACATATTGATTCCGTGATGACTTTGATAAACTTGGCTCTTCTCAGCAATACAAGGCTCAAAGACAGCCTCAAAGGTCTCATGGTGGAAAGAGCTATCTACATGCAGATAAAAACTATGGAGTATGAATTCAGATTGAAAGAAACTATCTGCTCTCTCTCTCTCTCTCTTTTTTCTATATATTTTTTTCTTCTTATGATTCACTCCATTGTTCATGGTTCTTCTTTACGACTTGACTATTGTATAAATATGTTTAATGTGAAGGTATATGTAGAGGGTATATCAGATTCTAAGACGTCTTGGAGGGAGGGGGAAGAGGAGGGAGGGGAAGAAAATTTGGAACTTAAAAACCTGTGGAACTGAGTGCTGTAAACTAAAAATAAAAAAATAATTAAAAAAGGTAAAAAACAAAAACCACCCCAAACTAGTTAGGACAAGAAAAAAACAGTTAAGACCTGTTCAAACTGTTTAAAACCAGTTCAAACTAGTTAAATGGGGAAAAAATCACTTAAAACAGGGCAATAAAACAGTTAAAACCAGAAAAAAGTCAAAACTGGTCAAAACCAGTTTAAACCATCCCAAACTAATTTAAACTAGTTTGAACCAGTTTAAAATGCCCTAAACCAGTTAAAAAGGTGTGGGGGGGGAGGGGAGTTAAAACTGAGGGGAAAATGGTTAAAACTGCCCCAAACTAGCTAAAACCAGAAAAAAACAAAACCAGCTAAAACCATTTAGGACCAGAAAAAAAAAAAAACCAGTTAAAACCTGTTCAAACTGTCCCAAACCCCAGTTTAAACTCCTCTAAACCAGTTAAAAGTGGAAATAAAGCCAGAACATTCCCTCCCGAAAAAAATCAGTTAAAAGTGGCCAAAACCAGTTTAGACTTCCCCAAACCTCCCCTCCCCAAACTAGTTTAAACTGGTTTGAACTGGTTTATAGTTTAAACCAGCCCAAATCAGTTTAAACTGGTCCAGTTCAATTCAAACCTGGCTCAAACCAGTAGTTGGCTCAAATTAGCCAAAGCTGGTTTAAACTAATTCAAAATGGCCAACAGTTTGAACTGGTCAGAAGCATTTTAGACCAATTCAGGCCAGTTTAAACCAGCCAAACCTGGTTTAGAGCAGTTAAAACCAGTTTAGTCCAGCTCAGCCCAATTCAAACCAGCAAAACCAGTTTAGACCAGTTAAAACTGGCCAAAACTAGTCTAAACTGGTTTAGACCAACTTAGACCAGTTCAAACCAGTTCAACTAGCTAAAGCCAGTTCAAACCAGCTAAAACAAGGTCAAACTGGTTCAATTTGGACACAATCAGTCCAAACCATTTCAGACCAGTTTAAACCATTTCAGACCAGTTTGCAACCCTAACCCTAACCTTACTAAAATGCTTCCTATCTCCACAGGTTCTATCTAGGTTACCTCAAAAGATAATGAGTCCCCCATCACTGGAGGTAGTCAAGTGGAGGCTGGATTGTCATGGATGTTGTAGAAAGCAGCCATGAAGGGTGGGGCTGGACTAAATGACCTATTTTACAAATGGGGAAACCAAGGCCCAGACCAGTGAAGTAACTTGCTCAAAATCCCACAGAAGTTGAGTTTTGAACACAGGTATTCTGTCTCCAAGTCCAGTATTTTTTTCTTTCACACAGTAGGTCTTTACCTATAGTTAGCCCAACTTGCTTCTTTCTCTCTTGTTTCTGGGAAGCCACAGCCATGTTTTTATGTTTCTAATACAGGGATGGGCTGCATTCACTTATTCAATCAAGAGATAATTATTAAGCATTAAGCATATTCGGGGCCCTGTGATAATGTCACACAACACACAAAGACAATGATACACATACACAGAGACACATGCATACTTGCATTCATGAATGAAGAGACACACAGGCACACATACTGGAATGCTGACATAGGGCCAGATAGGCTTTGCCCCAGTGTCCAATGTTCAGTAGGGAACACTTCCTTCTTGGAAGGATCTGTCTCACCAGAAGCTACCACGCAACCTTTGCACTTCTACTGTCCTGAGAAAAACTGCTACCCCTTCTTCTTTTCCCCTTTCCAAATTCCCATTCTGTCTCAAGGTTCTGCTTTCCCTATACCTCTTCAGGGTCACTGGTCAGAGTTGCCCCTCTCATGGGCTAATCACTTCTGTTGCCTGTTCCATCACCCTCATCTCTTTTTCTTCACCCCAGACTGGGCTTCTTGTTCCTAGGCTCATTTCTCTTTTTCTTTAAAAGTCCCCATCCTGTTTCCCCCTGAATTCCTTCCATCCTAGTATGGAGTCTACTACCCAATCTCAGCACCGCACAGCACCCAAGACCATCTAGTCTAAGGGTACCTTAACCACACACTCTATAACACAGCTGACACGTGGTCAATCAACTTTTGCTTAACGATCTTCATTAAGGAGGATCCGCTTCTCTCTGGAGACAGGCTATTCCACACTGGGATAACCTTAACTGTTAGGTTATCTTCCCTCGACTCTATTTACTCTGCTTATCTTCAGGGTGGGTAAATTGCTAGCTGGATGTCCCACAGTTTTATCGTCTTTAAAACAAGGAGAGGCAGTGTGGTGTAGTGGACAGGTCATTGGCCTTGGGGTCAAAAAGACATGGATTCAATTTACGCCTCAAATACTAACTAGAGCTGTGACCTTGGGTAAATCACTTGACTTCTTCTCTGGGCCTTAATTTCTTCATCTGTAAAATGAAGAGGTCGTACTTGATGCTTTCTGGAGTCTATAATCCCATGGCACAGTGGAGAAAACAATAGATGGAGAAACGACAGCTTAAATACTACATATGCCACTTAATGCCTCTATAACCTTGGGTCATTTCCCCAAATCCCCACCACAAACTGTTCCTACATAATAAAAAAAAATTCCTAGTTTCAGTGTTAATGAGCATTCCCCACTCATGCACATGTAGAGATAGCTACTCTTCCATTCTCCTTTCTTCTTGCTCCCCCAACCTTTTTTATTTTTCTCACTAATTTCTGCCTGGGTGCGACATCCATCCTGCATCATCACAAGGCAGCTGGTAATAGAGTGGATAGAGTGCTGGGTCTGGAGTGAGGAAATCTTAAGTTCACATCTGAACTCAGACACTAGCTATGTGGCTCTGGGGGAGTCACTTAACTTCTGTTGGCCTCATTTTCCTCAACTGTAAAATGGGAATATTAACAACACCCACCTCAAATACTTGTTGTGAGGACCAAATGCAATATAGGGTGTTTAGCCCAGTGCCTGGCACATAGTAGGTACTTTATAAATACTCATTCCCTTCCCCTTCTCCCATCCCCAGAAGAGCCCCTCAATCTTGGCTGGATTACTTCAAAGAATGGATGAGGGGACAGCTTAAGAATGTCAATTAAGGTCAAGACAACACCGTCCCTTGATAGGAGCCCAATGGGCTGGGGCTAGAGTTGGTGGAAGACACTAAAACATTCTTCAATATCTCCAGTCTCATAACCTTTAGTCTTCTTTGTCAGGAATCACTTCTTAACAAGCAGGACAAAGTGATAACAGTTAATGAGGAGCCAACCATTTAGTTCCCAGGACTAATTAACCCACTCCAAAGCAGCCTTTCCTTGGAGGTCAGGCACTAATGCTCTCCATTTGCAAAAGTCCTGTGCTCTGCTGCTTCCCTCTTCACCCCAACATGCCCCTTGGGCTCCAGGCAATTTGGTCTATTCTCTGCTCCCTAATCCTTGCCCCGGAAATCTCAGAGGGTTCACAGATAGAGTAATAGTAGTGGTAGTAATAATAATAGTAACAAACCACCAATTATTGTGCATTAGTAATTTATTATTAAGAATCTACATTTTTAGACCTAACCTATAATTCCATTGTTGTAGGGAAATGGCTTCTATTAGTGTAGATCATCTGTTCTACAACTGAGAGTCTTAGAGTTGCCAGGAACCCTGAGAAGTTAAGTGACTTGATCAGGGTCACCTACTCAGTATATCAGAGGTAGGTCTTGAACCCAGATCTTCCTAACTCTAAGGCTTGCTTGTTATTCACCACTATACACTGCCTCTAATGGCACAATCCACCAGTAGAAATTTAGCAAATTAACTATTAAATAGGTGATATTTATCTAGTGTTTTACACATCATTCAATCAATTATTCAATAATTAAATGCCTACTGTATGCAGAGTACTGTGTTATGTTTTGAGTGAGATAGTTTTAAATAAATGATAGTTCTTATTGTGCTATAAGAACGCAGAGAAGTATAGAAAGACTTAAACTGAACTGATGCAAAGTGAAGTAAGCAGAACCAAAAAAAAAATCCTATATACAATGATTACAACAATGTAACTGAACAAAACCCAACCACCACAAAAACAAATGTTGCAATTAAAAAGAATAAGCATAGCCCTAAAGAATAAAAATGAGTTGATACCTCCCTCCATTCCATTGCAGAGGTCAGAGTTCCACAGGTGTGGAACATTACATATATTTTCAATTTTTTCAATGTATTGATTAGTTTTTGCTGATTTTCCCTTCTTCCTCTTTTTTTAAAAAAAGTCTTTGTTAAAATGATTAATATGGAAATGTTTTACTCGATTGTACCTGCATAACCCATATCAGACTGCTTATTGTTTCAAGGTGGGGGGAAGGTGAGGAAGGCAACGATAGAATTTGTAACTCAAAACTTTAAAAAGCAAAAATTAACAAATGTTAAAAATTGTTTTACATGCAATTGGGGGGAAACAAAATATTAAAGTTAAGAACAAAGTCTTTGTTATATGGAATAGATCTCAAGAGGGGGAAAAGAAAGAATAAGGGGAAGTTAAAGTAGTATTAAAACAAAAGATATCAATAAAAATTTATTTTTGAAAAATATGGTCCTTATCTTTTAGAGATTATACTCTATCTTATTTGAAATTTAAAACAAAAGGACACAAACAGATACATGCAGATAGTCACAGAGACATATAGTTTCCTCCAGTTCACCCAAAAGACTTCTTTCTCCTCTTGTTTGATCCTTGCACCAACCCTTAGAGATAGTAGTAAAGAATTACTGTCCTCATTTTACCATTGAGAAAATAAGCTTAGAAATAATGTTAATATTAATATGTTAATATTATATTAATATAGGCTTAGAAATAGGGACTTACCCAAAGTCACACTACTAATAAATATCAAGGCTTCAAATGTAGATGTCCAGACTCCTAATTCAGGTCTCCTTCTACTCCAGCACAGCAACCCTCAGCATGCTATAGAGGAGAGGAAAGTGTGGTTGTATGGAAAGAGCACACACACACACACACACACACATGCACGTATGCACGCACGCACACACACGTGCACACACATACACACAGAGTTCACGTCCTAGATGTGTGACTTTGGGCAAGCCTTTGCACCTTCACAAGCTTCCACTTCCTCACTCACCTCCCAGGGCTGTAACAAAAGTGCTCTGGACATTTCGTGGCCCCATAGAAATGGGAACAATTGCAGGAAGGATGGTGACTAAATAGAACTATCACCTCCAACAGGATGTAGAGTGGTAGCTAGTACAATGACCAGAGATCAACGCTGAGTGTGCCATGATGGCCTGGCTCATGTGGACAGCCTAGAACTTTGGAATGTCTTTTATATAATAAAATCTAGTAGGAATAAATGCAAAGTCCTAAACTTGGACTAAAGCATCAATTGCACAAAAATAGGAAGGATTGTCAGGTGGAAGAAGGATTAGACTGGTAGTGCCTGGCAGAAGAACCAAGGAAAGCAGAAGGTAGAACTAGGAATGATTTGTGGAGGTAGATTTTGTCTTAATTTATATAAAGGAAAATTTTCTAAACAATTAGAGCTGTCTAATGCTTGATTGAGTTGTTTTGTAAGAGAATGAGCTCCCTGTCACTAAAGGTATTCAAGTGGAGACTGAATGGATATATGTTATGCATATTCTTCCTTCAGGTAGAATAGGGAAAGGGTAGCCTAGATGACCTTTGCAGCCCCTCCCAGGCCTTAGATTCTGTAATATCCCTGGTCCACAATAATTGCCACAGCAGAAAACATCTCATAGAGGTGGAGGATGAGTAAGTTTGAATTCATGGGCTGTGTTCACATTTGTTAGAAGCAATGACCAACAGGCAGTTCCTAAAGGATTGACTATGGGGAAGGGGAAGGGAATAAGCATTTATGTGCCTTCTGTTATGTACCAAGGCATTGCGCTAAGTGATTTACAAATATTATCTCATTTGATCTCCATAACAACCCTTTGAGGTAGTGGCTGTTTGTTATCCTACATTTTACAATTGAAAAAACTGTGCCGAGCAGATTTTAAGTGACTTGCCCAGGGTCACACATCTAAGAATATCTGAGGCCAGATTCGAACTTAGGTCTTCCTGATTCCAGGCTCATTGTTCTGTCCATTGCACTACCCTCCTGCCTTTAGCTGGAGCATACACCATCAGTGAAATCATGGAGGAGAGATGAGGAAGAAGGATTAAAAGGGAAGGAACTTTCCTGACTTCTCATCTTTCTAGAAGGTTGTGCCTGGGCCAATTTTACTGAGGCCTGTACCTGGGGCAAAGTCAGAATTTGGGGTAGGCAAAGTAGACAGCTGCTCAAGGCATCATGCTCAAGGTTGGGTAAAATGAATGCAAAACTGTACTTTTTATAAATACTCAATTTTAATGCCAGAAAGTTCCAACCTCTGAGGTGTGTCAGGATTTCTTTTGTGATGAGCCAAGCTGCCCCCAATACATTATTCTGGTGCGGAATTGACCCTGGCTCTTAGAAGATGATGTCAGCACAGCCCAAGCTCTGACAGGTATTACTAAGCTGGAAAGACTTTGAGGATGGGAGTAGAAATGGACTGTGTGATTGTCTCTTGATAACCAGCCTTCTTAGGGCAAACTGGACAATTGCCAGAGGGCTATCCACTGGGGGATGAGGAATTTTGGCAACAGCAGCTCTCAGAGACCCATGTTCTAAAGGTATGGAGAAGTCGACATTTGCATGTGTAGAGGCAACATCCCCTATAATGAAATCACAGATCTTTTGAAGTGTACTTCAAAAGATTTAAGCTTTAATACCCTAAATAGCTTTAACAGCTTAAAAGTGCACTGACTCATCAAGGCAACTTGCTACAGCGTGATGGATTAAGATTCAGAGGATCAGAGTTTGAATGTTGCCTCTGCCATGAACAGCCTGTATTACCTTGGGCAAGCCACTTAATCCAAGTGGGCCTTTTCCTCATCCAAAGCGGTTGAACTAGAGTCCCTTGTAGCTATAAGTCTCTGATCCTTTGTAGGTCTTTTGAGCTGCTGAGGGACCCCCTATAACTTCTATGGCCAATATAAACTTTTCACTTTGGCATCTAAAGTCCTTCACAACCTGCCCTCAGCTTAGCCTTTCAACCCTATTACTCAGTCTTACTCCTCTTCACATACACCGCCATACAGCCAAACTGGTCTTTATTGCAAGTTCTCCATGTTCTCCATCTCATGTCTCATGCTGGCTGTCCTCCATGCATGAGGTGCTCTTTTCGTCATCTCCGTCTTTTGGAATCCCTGGTTCCCATTATGACTAAGTTCAAATACCATCTATTGCACGAAGCTTTTCCTTGCTCTCCCCAGCTGTTGGTACCTCCCCAGCCCAAGGTGACCTTGCATCTGTTTTGTGAATGCCTCAATACGTACATGTTATCTTCCCATTAGAGTCCACACTTCCAGAGGGCAGTGCATGTTTTGCTCCTGTATTTGTACCTAGTTCCTAGCACAGCACCTGACATATAACAGACACTTAATAAATGCTTGATGACTGATTGTTCATAGTTCATAGAATGTTAGATCTGAAAGGGACTACCAGCTCAGTCCCTTAATTTTATTGAGGAAGAAATGTCACAAGGTCACCAGGCAGTCAGTAGCAGAGCTCATATTTGATCCTGGGTCTTCTGACTCCAACTCAATACTATTGGCACTGGAACATGTGGAAGGTGTGTTTCATGTGATACGGAGAAAGCCCAAAGTCTCTCTTGAGCAATAATAACCCACCAGGGAACAATTACCGTACATTACCAGAACACACAGGTGTCTTACCTTAGTTCTGGTCTGGTTTCTCATACAGTTCCTGGACCCTGAAATCCTGCTTTACTTCCCTCCTCCCCAGATAAATCTTAGATTTATTTAAATTTAACGAATTAATTTATTTAAATTATTTATTTAAATAGCTTAGATGCTGGGTTTGTTAAAGTCTATGGACATCTTCCACTGAATTAGGAGATGTGAAGCTTCTTTAGAGCAGGGACAATGCCAGACATCTCTGTATCACTGAGGGTACCCAGCACAGAACAGGAACTCAGTAAATGTGGAGTGAATGACTATAACAATGAATGAATATATTGAAGGGATGGATAATTAACATATAGCACTGTACCAAATGTTGACTTCACAACACCTCAAGGATTGCACATATTATAATCCCCATTTTACAAATGAAGAGAGTGAAACTTAAGAGATAGGCCAGTGGTCACAGGGCTAGCAAGTGAAAGAGTCAGAACTTGAACCCAGATCTTCTAAGCGGACAGCATTACTGAACCCAGTGCTCTTTGGTTATATTATGATTCTGTCTCCTCTGAACCTCAGGTGCCAGGCAGTGGATGGTATTTGGAGTTCAGGGGGCTATGGGAATTTTTGTCCTCCTCAGGAAGGAATAAGGATGAAACCCCTTCCTATCATCTTGAGTCTCAAGCTTACTACCAGAAGCCTGGCTAACATAGTGCCAACCTGTGCCAGGCAAACCTGTAGCAATACACATAAGACTTTAGAAAAGGTGCCAGATGTAGGATTCCACTTTCTTCTTCCATTCTTTTCTTTCTTTTTTCTTATTCTTCTTTTTCTTAATTTAAAAAAATATTTATTTGTTTTAGTATTCAATGTTTACTTTTATAAGATTTTGACTTCTAATTTTCCTTCCTCCCTTCTCCCCTCCCCAAGATGGCATGCAATTTGATATATGCTATACATGTACAACTATAGTAAATATATTTCCACATTAGCCACGTTGTGAAAGAGGAATCAGAGCAAAAGGGAAAAAAACACAAGAAAGAAAAAAAAAGAGAGAGAAAATAGTCTGCTTCAATCTGCATTCAGACTTCATAGTTCTTTCTCTGGATGTGGACAGCATTTTCCATCAGGAGTCTTTTGGAATTGTCTTGGATCATTGCATTGTTGAGAAGAGCTAAATCTAACAAAGTCAATCATTGCACAATGCGGATGTTACTGTGTACAATGTTCTCCTGGTTCTGCTCACTTCACTCAGCATCAGTTTA
>CM053625.1:95115455-95140395 GCA_028646595.1 Phalanger gymnotis
AGCAGGACAGAGGCTCCCCCTTCTCCCCCACTATTCTCTTGCTGGGATAGAGATCTGGCCTGGAGGGACGGAGATGGGAGAGCTGATGCTCGCAAACTGGCAGAGGGAGCAAAGGGGCAGTAGGAAAGAGAAGTCAGTGGGTAGAAAGTCAGGAGACCTGGATTGGAGTCCTCATGTGGCCACTGGCACTATGTGACCTTGGTCCAGTCACTTCCCTTCATTAAGCTTCAATATTCTCACAGCAAAATGAGATTTTAGACCAGATGATCTCAAAGGTCCATTCCAGCTCTTAATTCTACATTTTAAATATTCCAGGCTTCAAGACCCTTTCTAACACAAACAATCTACATTCCATGCTCTCTTGCAGCTCTGATATTCTGTGTTCTAAGGTTCCTTCCAGGGCTAATGGTCTGTGAACAAAGGCTGATGATGGATATGGGAGGTAGGAATGTGGACTTCCAAGGAGGACCAGCTCCTGGGGCTCTTTGCCAGACAGAGATCTCATACCAGGGGCCAGAGAGCTAAAGACTTTAATGAACAACTAATTAAGGGGTTTAACCCCTCTTTTCTCTCAGATGAGGAATGGTATTGGGGGCTGGGCTAGGACCTGCAGGATTTTCCTGGGCAAAGGAGTTATTTATGAATGTGGTGGTATGATGGGTTTTGTGTGTGAGTGTGTGTGTGTGTGTGTGTGTATGTGTGTGTGTTTTTAGTGTGGGGAGCAATGTAGAGGGGAATATAAAGAGGGCGGGGAGCCTAGTGATTCCTTTTGCCTTGGAATCCTTAGATCCCAATGGCTGTAATTATTTATCAAAGCACAGATCGTTACAGCAAGCGCGTCTACAGGCCCTGGAGCCAAAAAAAGTTAATAAAATATAACGCCACTGAATTAAACATTTTCAACTTTCAAAATGTTATCATTTCTGGGGGGGAAAAACAAAGAAATCTAAAACTCCAATGATCTCTTTCCTCCTGCCCCAACACACACACACACACACACACACACACACACACACACACACACACACTCACACACACTTCCCACTAGTCAAAAGAGGGAAAGAACAAAGCCACTACACAAATGAATTTGGATTTGGATTCTTGATCAGGTGGTCATATGCTGTAGCAGTCCAGGGAGTCTTCACGATTTCTGAGTTCTTGAAATGGCTGCCTTTGGCCAATCTGGTAAAGCATATGACCTCTTCACAGAATAAGGTTTTCAAATGCCTAAGATAAAATACATATGGTGACAAAGGAAATCTATTCTATTGAAAAATAAGTTTGTGGTTAAGAACCCTTGCTAGTAGTGGAAAGAAGACATGTGGGATCTGGGTCCTGTCAAATATTAGGGTATCTTTACTCATTTCTAAGGCTATGGTGAAGTTCTTGGAACAATGAATGGGTTTAGTCATTTTAATGATGCAGCATCAGACAAACAATAGGCTGCTGTATGTGGCTCAAAGACAGCCAGCCTGCATTCACAGAACTATGGTTGGATCATGGAGTCCTCGATATAGAGCTAGGAGAAAGATTTGAGACCATCTCGTCTTATATAGACCCAGCTAGCAGGTACAGTGAATATAGAGAGAGACTTGGAGTGAGGAGTTATGTGAGTTCTAATCTTGCCTTAGACATATAGTGGCTGTGTGGCCCTAGGCAAGTGACTTAACCTCTATCTGCCTAACTCTTCTCATCTGTAAAGTGGGCTTTAAAATAGCACCTAACCCCCACTGTGGTTGTGAGTAGGATTTGGAATCTGGAATTACCAGAGTTTGAATCTTGCCTTAGATATTTGGCCCTGTGCAGGTTACTTAACCTCTATCTACCTCAGTTTCCTCATCTGTAAAATGGGGATAAAAGTAACACCTACTTTCATGGTTGCTGTAAAGATAAAATAAGATATTTGCAAAATACTTTAAAAATACTATATAAATGCTAGCTATTAGCATTATCTATTCCAAGCTCCACATTTTATTGATGAGTAGTGGAGGCAGGCCCACTTAACCAAGGTCAAACAGGGTAGCAATGGTCAAAGATTGTTACAACTTTAACCTTAGAGGGGTGGACTGATGTAGAGGAAAGATTTGGGAGAGGCAACATGATGCAGAGGAAAGGATGCTAGATTAGGATTGAGGTTTGAATTCCAGCTTTCCAATTTGCTACCTGGGCAACCTAGGCAAAGGGTAGCTGGTGACACAGTGGATAGAGTGCTGGGTCTGGAGTCAAGAAGAATCATCTTCTTGTGTTCAAATCCAGCCTCAGACACGTACTAGCTGTGTGACCTTGGGCAAGTCACTTAACCCTGTTCACCTCAGTCTCCTCATCTGTAAAATGAACTGGGGAAGAAAATGACAAACCATTCCAGTATCTTTGCCAAGAAAACCTCAAATGAGGTCATGAAGAGCTGGACATGACTGACCAAGACCTAGGCAAAGTTGCTGCCTCTCTCATAGTCATGTTTTGATGATGATAGTTGGGATAGATGCCTTCTAAGGCCTCTTTTCCTCCTCTGGAGAATGAGAGAACTGTATTCAGATCCAGGTTCTGGCATTTGTTAGCTGTGTGACCCCAAGCAAGTTATTTGGCCTCCCTATGCTTCACTTTCTTCATGGATGATAATCCTTGTACTATTTCCTTTCTAGGGCTGGGATGAAGAAAGTGCTTTATAAACCCTAAATGTATGTTGCTGTGTAACCTGCGAAATTGTGGAAGGTAACCAAAAAGCCAGTGTCCAGACAAAGGTCAGAGAACAAATCCTCACCTACCGGCATTGTAATGGAAAAAGAACACTGGATTTAAAGTCAGAAGGTGGTAGGCTCTGCAAATCTGAGCCTCAGTTTCCCCATCTCTCCTAAAGGGATTGTAGAGCTAGAGCTGGGATTTCAGGAGCCATCGAGTCTAACCTCCTCATTTTATAGTAGAGGAAAATTGAGATACCAGGAGATTAAGTGTCTTACCTAAGGTCCACACAAAAAATCAGTGGTAGGATTTGAATCTAGGTCCTCCGATTCCAACCCCAGTATTCTTTCCACCTTCCCATGCTGCCTTGCACTCACTACTTGTATCCCACGGTTATGGTAAGGATCATATGCAGGGCTATGCTGGAGCTAGCTCGAACTGCCTTACAAGAGCAGATTGTTAAATTTTTGGTGTGAGCATTTATACCTCAGAAATTGGCAAATGTTACAAATCAGGCCTTAACCTGTTGCTTTGTTGACTGTCTAGACTTAAGAAAGTGGTAGAGAAAATGTTAATAGTGTAGGGCATCTAGGTGGTGCAGTGAACCGGCCCTGGAGTCAGGAGGACCTGAGTTCAAATCCGGCATCGGACACCTGACATACGACTAGCTGTGTGACCTTGGGCAAGTCACTTAACCCCAATTGCCCTGCCTTCCCCCCTGCAAAAAAAATGTTAATAATGAAGATTAAAGTTAAAAGTGTATAGCACATCCATTTTATTTTTCTGGAAAGCTGGTTGTTATACCCTTACCGTGTACACCAGAATTCACAGACGCATATGGAAGTGAGAGGGCTTCAGAAATTATAAAATGCCACAATAAAAGATAATTATAATAATAGCTAACATTTATGTGTGTGAGGTGCTATGATAAGTGCCTTATGATTATTATTTCATTTCATCCTCACAGCTGTGGGAAGTAGGTGCTATATTTGCCCAAGGTCACACAACTAGAAAGTGTCTGAGGTCACATTTGAACTCATGTCCTCCTGACTTTAGGTCTTGGACCTAGATTAGAATTTTTCTTGTACTTCAAAAGATTTCTTTGGTGCAGATTCTCTTCCCACCAAATAAATCTAACACCTTCCCACCTTAGGAGATGCTCTTTGGTATCTTCTGTGGAAGAGAAAAAAAAAGATTCATTGACCAGTTCCACTAAGCCAGTTAGTCAATAAACATTTATTAAACTCCTACTGTGTTCCAGGAACTGTACTAGGTGTTGGGGATAAAAATACAATGACCAAGAAGGATCTCAGAAGAGGAGTCATTTTTTGTTGGTGTTATTATTGACAGGCAGGGTTGTATAGTGGATAGAGAGCTGGCCTCTGAGGCAGAAAGACTTGGGTTCGAGTCTTCCACTTGACACAGGTTGTGGGACACTGTGCAATCTCTCAGTATTCTTATTCAATTCCAAGACAGATTCTTAACCTGGGGTCTATGAACAAAAAGTTTGCAGTTTAATGTTTTGATAACTGTATTTCGACATAATTTGTTTCCTTTATACATATAGATTATATATATTATACATTTATATAATTTTATGAATTAAAAAAATAATTCTAAGAAGCAATCCACCTCACTCCCCATCATTCACACACACTTTGCTTCCTCTGGACCAATGATTTCATGTTAATACAATTATTTATTTTGTATTATTTTTGTATTAATTACAAAATAAATGGTGACTTTATAATAAGCAGACTCTATATAATATATAATAAGCAGACTTTATAATAAGCAGAGTGCATGAGGACCCCTTCTCTCATTGGTGAGTTCTTCCCAGAGGGGCCCAGACCAGCTATTCCTCATTCTTTAGACTGAGACACCATGTCCCAGCAGATAACATCTTTCCCTTCCACCCTGACCTTTTCAGTTTCCTTTTAATGTTTTATCTTCCTCTACTAGAAAGTAAGCTCTTTGAGGGCAGGGATTATCTTTTTTTTCCCTTCTTCTTCTTGTTATTTGTATCTTTGCCATTCAGCACAGTGCCTGGCATATGGTCAGTACTTAATAAATACTTGTTGACTGACTAACATATCTGAAGAGAGTTAGAGATTTCAAAGTCTCTTCCTCACAATGGGGGGGAGGGGTAAAATAAGCATGATTATCCTCATGTTACATAGGGGGAAACTGAGGTCCAAAGGGTGAAGTGACTATCCCAGGTTCACACAATTAATCAATGTTTGAACCCAGGTCTCCTAACTCCAAGTCTACACATGGGAAGTCTGGTGGACCAAAAACTCAACATGAGTTGGCATTGTGGAACTGTTGCCAAAAAATAGGCTTCATCAGAGGTTTCTTCAACAGAGGCCTAGTGTCTGGAGCAAGATATGTGAGAGTACTGCTGTTGTCTGTTCTGGTCAGACCCTATCGGGAGTCCTATTTTAGGCTCCACACTTGAGATAGGCCAGTGATGAGCTTGAGGTTTTCAGGGGAGAGTGAGTAGGAGGCTAAGAGAATCATAAAATAGAATATTGGCTCCAGAGTCAGGGAACCTGGGCGTATATATTAGCTAATTCATTGATTAACTCTGTGACCTTGGGCAAATCACTTAATTTCTCTCATCTTAATTTCCTGATCTGTAAAATGACGGGATTGGACTAGGTGGCCCTGAGGCCCCTTTCAGCTCGTAATCTATGATCCTGTCAGCCTATGACCCTTGGATCTCATGAAAGAGCTGTGGATGCTTAGTATTCAAAAGAGGAGTCTTAGGAAAGACATGATGACTATTTTCAAGTATTTGAAGGGCATGAGTTCAAATCTGATTTCAGACACTTACTAGCTGTATGACCCTGGGTTAATCACTTAACCCTCTTTAGCTCAGTTTCCTCATCTGTAAAATGAGCTAGAGAAGGAAATAGCAAACCAGTCCAGTATCTTTGCCCAAAAATTCCAAATAGGGTCACAAAGAATCAAAATGACTAGACAACGACAACTTCTGGAAAAAGTATTAGATTGTTTTGCATGGCCCCAGAGTGGGCAGAGGTTAAAAGGAGGGATGTTTTAGCACTCTCTGAGAAAAGACTCACTTGAAGTGTCCTACCCCAGAACATAGTGGGTCTCTCCTCATTGGAGATCTTCAAATGGAAGCCAAATGACTGTTTGTATGGGGAGATGTTAACAGAGATGATTCCTGCCTTCATGCAGGTCTGACAAGATGACCTCTGAGTTTTCCTTCAGTTTCAACATTCTATTATTCTATGATTTATAACACCTTAAGCCTTCTCTCTGTCCCAGCACTTCCCTCTTTGGTCACACTCCCTGAACTGAGAGAGACTGTCTACCCACATCTGGCACCTATCATGGTGTATGTGTGTGTGTGTGTGTGTGTGTGTGTGTGTGTGTGTGTGTGTGTGTGTGTGTGAAAGAGAGACAGACAGACAGATAGAGACAGAGACAGAGAAAGAAAGAGACAGAGAAACAGAGAGAGAGAGAGAGAGAGAAAGAGAGAGAGAGAGAGAGAGAGAGAGAGAGAGAGAGAGAGAGAGAGAGAGAATATGAGTGCATGATGCAGGGTCAGGAAAGAGAGGGTAAGGGTGAATCATCCACCTCACCCCCTCCCCATTCAAATACACACTTTGCTTCTCCTGGACCAGTGATTTCATGTTAATGTAATCATTTGTTTGCATTTATCGATCTGCATTTTTTGTGAACAAGGACTTAACAAATATTTGATATGTAAATGAAACAATCAGATCTCCACAATCCTTCCGAGGTCAACGTCCCAACCTTCTATGGTAGATTCCCATGCTCTCCCCGGACTCCAGCTCTAGTGTTTGCTGTTTTCTGTTCTAACAATCTTTGTCTTACATCCTCCTCCAGCTCCAACTTTCTCTGCTTTTAGATCTTTTTCCAGCTCCATCATCTGTGTATGAAGGCCTCTTCCAACACTAATATTCAATTTTCTCAGGTCCCTCACAGCTCTAATAGTCAATGTTTGGGGTTCTAAAATTCTGCATTATACACTACTACAAACGTTCATTAAAGGGCCTAGGCTGAGAACAGCACTGCATTGTGCTGGGAACCCAGAAGATGCAGTTTAGATAAGACCTGTTTTGTTAAGCCCCCAAGAGCTACAGTCAAGTGGAGGAATAAGATTTGATATAATTAGCTACATTATATCACAAAATATTACCAGTAAGACAGTGTTAGAGAGGATAGAAAGCTGGCCTTGGGGTCAGGAACACCCAATTTCTAGTCCAACTTTCACATATACTGAGTGTGCAACCTTCTAATTCTATAGTTCTATCTTCTAAAGACCCCTTCAGCAAAATGGTCTTGCTATTCAATCATTTTCAGTCATGTCTGACTCCTCATGACCCTATTTGAGGTTTTCTTGGCAAAGATTCCACGGTGGTTTGCCATTTCCTTATCCAGCTCATTCTACCAATGATGAAACTGAGGCAAACAGGGTTAAGTGACTTGCCCAGGGTCACGCAGCTAAACAAGTTTCTGAGGCTAGATTTGAACTCAGAAAGACGAGTCTTTGTGATTTCAGGCCTGGCACTCTATCTACTGCGCCACCTAGCTGCTCATTAGAGTTTCCCCTTAGAATTCCAAGGCTTTGTTCTAGCATCCTGAGCTCTGAGGTCTTTTTTTGGGCCTATTTCTGAGGTTAGGGTGGGGATGGGCCTAGGCCTTGGCCTAGGTCTGGCGCTGAGGCTGGGCCTAGAGCTCCAAAATAGGGCCTAGTGGGTTTCGATGAACTGGGTTCATTCCCTCCCTCCACCTGAATCTGTTGTTGGTGCTAATTGCAGTGGGTGGGACCTTCTCTAATTCTAGGACCTGTCCCCAACAGGGTGCTTGATGCCTAGGCTCCAGCCCCCTGAGAGGGGCTTTGAGGCTGCTCTCCTTAATTGTAATTCAACTACTTGTGATATTTTGGTACCAATTAATATTGATTTTACAATTGGTTTACAGAGATGTTGTTTTATTACTAATATATTTAATGTGCAAATCAATAAGAACACTTGTTTGGCTCTCTCCCTAGAAGGTAATAAAATCAAATATCTCAGGAGTAAAATGCTATCTGATCCATAAATGGCAGTAGCAGATGCTTAATGTAATAGTTAAAGACTGTGTAGTGTTCTTGGCAACGCCAGGCCCCTCGCAGCCGCCGGGTGTTCCGGTGGTACCCGAAGCTCAGGAACGAGCTCCCAGAGCTCCAGCTTCCCTAAGATCCTTGGTTAAATTGGTGAGGATAATTCCTGCCCTGTAGTGGATGGCTTAAAGGAAAAATGGCCACTTAGTGCCTCTCAGGCTGCCAAATCATTGCTTTGGGCAGCACAGATCGACGGCCCTTTGGGCTGCAGTAGGGCTTCTTTAACAGCCTTGTCGCTGGCTATATAATACCCAGAGGAAGGCAGGAAGGAAGGAAGGAAGGAGAGGAGAGGAGTTTCTAGGAAAGAAGGAAGGAAGGAGAGAAGGAAGGAGGGAAGGAAGGAAGGAAGGAGAGGAGTTTCAAGGAAAGAAAGAAGGAGGGAGGGAGGGAAGGAAGGAAGGAAGGATAAGGAAGGGAAGAAGGAGAGGAGTTTCTAGGAAAGAAACAAGGAAGGAGAGAAGGAAGGAAGGAAAGAAGGAAGGAAGAAAAGGGAGAGAGGGAGGAAGGAAGTGAGGGAAGGAAGAAGGGAGGGAAGGAGGAAGGCACAAAAGGGGGGGAGAGAGAGAGGAAGGGATGAATGGAGGGAGGGAGACAGGGAGGAAGGAAGGAAAAAAGGAGGGAGGGAGGGAGGGAGGAAAGAAGGAAGATACCACAGCAGTCATTGCCTCCTTCATTTTGTAAACTCAGAAACAGAAATGGATAAAGTGGGTATATTTCAGTGGATGGTACAACCAGGAGAGTGCAAATTACCAGACTTTCCTGTACCCACCAGAAGTCACCTCCGCCTCCTGCATCCTTATGTCCTTGCTCCTCTTTGGATTCCAGAGGACAGAAAGTTTGCTACTGTTTGTGACAGAGAGGCAGTGAGACAAGGTGGCTAGAGAACTGTCCTCAGAGTCAGAAAGTACTGGTGTCAAGTCTCACCTCTCACAAATTCTGGCTGTGAGACCCTGGGTAGGTCAGGGTGTGTCTTAGTGCTCTGGGCAGCTCTCCAAGACTATGAGTTTCAGAGAAGGTGCTGTGTTATGTTGGGAGAGGGAACCCAGGAGTTTCCCACATCAATGAAATTGCCCACATAAGCTCTGTCCCTTTATATTCCACCCCACAGGACCTACTCGAGTGTTGGGTGCCCACACGGCAGCTGCTTAATAAACACAAAATTGGGATTTTATTTAATTGTTCTTGCGTGAGAGATGAGTCACTTTCCCCATACTTTGGCTCTGTAATTTAAAGGGCAGGAAGATTGGCAGGAGGACACAAGGTAACATGTAGCTCAGTGGGGAAAACCCTAGATAAGGATTTGGAAGATCTGGATTCTAGAGGAAGCCCAGTCACTGATGTGACCCTGGGGAAACTCCTTCATATATCCGGGTCTCATCAGTAAAATGAGAGCATTGTACTGAATAGCTGTGAGAACCTATGTTCTTTGTCTTTCACCAGTTTATGTTCTAAGGTTCCTTCCAGATTTGACATTCTAGGTCATCACTCTGGGTGTCATCATTCTATATTCTAAGGGCGCAGTTGTAAGTCGACATTCTAAAGCCCTTTCTAGCCCTAACATTCTGTGTTATGTGATTGATGAAGCCCTTGGAAGTTGCATGAATGCAGAAACTCATGCAGCCCTTGGCTTTGTGGGGCCCCCTCCTTTCTCTTGGTCTGGTTCCTCATGGAGGAAGCTTCCTCGCTTCCCTCCTTTCCCTCATTCCCCCACCCAGCTGTGCCATCTACCAACCTGGGGGAGTGAGGAGGAGGTCTGGGCTCAGCCACAAGCACAAGGCCAGGCTTCATGAATAGCCCCCTTTAAAGAAATCTTTTCCTTCCCAACCTGGTGTCTTCCTGAGGTCTCTGTAGGTCCTTATCAAGGCGGCTTGGGGAGGTCAGGACAGATTCTCCATGATTCCTGAAGCTTAGGCAGGAAATTTCAGAATTCCTGCCCCAGCCACCAGGACACACAAATGTCAGCATCTGTTGGGAGTGAAGGCTGTGCTATGTCTGCAGGTTTGCAGCCCTGGCTAATTGAAGCCAGAGAAATTGGGGAAGGGGGGGATGGAAGGGGGCTCCTGCTGCCTCTGTCCTCAGCTGTGATTTATGGGGAAGAGAATAATGAACCTGGCTCACAGTAAATAATACAAAGAAAAATCTTACCATTTAATTAACCAAAAATAAATGACCCTGGGCAGTAGGGACAAGGAAAGCCTAGCCACCAATGGCCACCAGGGATTAGACCTGCCAAGAGATCTTCCTAAAACCAGGCCATGGCAGGGCACTATTCCTCCCCTGCACTGGCCTCAGGTTCTGGCTTAGGCCTTGTTGAACTGTCAGGACTCAGGTAACCGAGGTCCTAATCCAGCTTATAACTTGTCTGTCTTCTCTGAAGGAGGGACCTCAGGTTTAGTAGGAAGAGCTCTGCACTTAAGAGTCAGGAGACCTGGGTGTGAATCCTGGCTTGGTCAAATAATAATATGGGTAACAACTACCATTTATAGTGTGCTTTAAGATTTGAAAATCACTTTACAAATATTATTTCATTTCATTCTCGCAACAACCCTGGGAAGTAGATGCTATTATTACCCCCACTTTACAGATAAAGAAACTGAGGCAGACAGAGAGGTTAAGAGGGTTATACAGCTAGCGTCTGAAACTGGGTTTGAACTCAGGTCTTCAGAACCCAGCAGCTTCACTAGACTTAGTAACTGCGGGACCTTGAGCAAGTCTCTCACCCGATGCCGGCCTCAGCTCAATCATCTAGAAAATTTATGAGTGAAAATAAATAATTTTTTCAGAGTACTTTCAGCTCTGATAGTCTATGTTCTGGTTCATAGAAACACACATGCATATACACAAACACATAGATATACATGTGCACATACACACATGCACATACATGCAAACATATAATACAACACATACACATGCATACACATGCATATAAAGCACATACTATACATATATAAGCATATAAAACACATACATATACCTACATACACAAACATACATACATATACATAGACACACAGACACACACATAGACATACATATATATACAAACACACAGACATATACATAGACAAACATATACACATACATACCCATAAACACATACATACATACATACACACACACACACACACACGCTGGGGTCCTGAGGCCCACTAGGAAATGGAGCTTACCTGGCGATCATGCCAACCTGGTCACCAGTACCAAGTAGTACCATGAAAGGCAACATAGTATAGTGGAAAGAATATTGGACCTGGAGTGGGGAGAGAACTGGGTTCAGATTCCCCCACCACTCCGGCATCAATTACCTCCCTTACCTTAACCTCTGTGAGCCTTGGTCTTCTCACCTTCAGTACTTACTTCTCTGAGAAGTTCTCATAGCCCATGCCAGGCTGCTTTTACAAAATGCTCTCTAAACATCAATCATTCTTATCCCCAAGTTGGCTCTCAGAGGGTGCTTTGCCCTTGGGGAGCTGTGAGGTTTTCTCCTCTCTCACTTCTCTGGCCCAGGATTCTGGCCCAGTAGAAAGGATCATTCTGATTATTCTCTCCCAGGCTGCCATGCCTAGCCTCATGGAGATTTGCTATACATGGCATCAGGGGACCATCAATCAAAAACAGGGCCAAAAACCTCAGGGAAATGAGGTTAAAGGAACTGAGGGTGTTTAGTCTGAAAAAGAGAAGGCTTGAGAAGGAGGTCATGATAGCTGCTCTCTAGTATCTGAAGGGCTCCCTTGGTGGCTCAATGGATAGAGTGCTAGGCCTAGAGTCAGGAAGACCTGAGTTCAAATCTACCCTCAGACACTTATTAGCTATGTGACCCTGAGCGAGTCACTTAAACCTATTTGCCTCAGTTTCCTCATCTGTAAAATGAGCTGGAGAGGGGAATGGCAAACTACCCAGTATCTTTGCAAGAAAACCACAAATGGAGTCACGAAGAGGCAGACACGACTGAAACGACTAAACAAGAAGTAGAAAGATTCACAATGTCTGGCAGTCAATTAGAACTATTCTATTTGACCCTGGGGTAGTCTCTTGGCGACAAGGACAGTGTCTGTTAGAGCTCTGTGATAATATGAAATTTAGGGGCAGCTAAGTGGCGTGTTGGATAGGGCAGCTAGCTCTGGAGTCGGCAGGACCTGAGTTCAAATTTGACTTCAGTCACTTACTAGCTGTATGACTCTGGTCAAGTCACTTAACTCCAATGGCCTCCCCAAAAAAGATGCTATGAAACTTACCAAAGACCTGAATACTCACAAATCTACAGCATCCAGGGGAAATATCAACTATTGCTGGTACTCCTTCCTTTTCTCTTTCCACTTAGAAATGACTAACTTCTGCCAGCATACTTGGTGTTCTTCCCTCAGCACCTGGGCCCTCCTCACCCTGGAATGTCCTACCATCCCTGTGGCTTGCTCACCCTGGAATAGCTTTCTACAAGGCCTGCCTCCTTTCTCCCATTTTTGAGTTCTTCCCGGAGCCTCCATTTTTGAAGAGACCCAGGCTGGTCTGCTTTCATTTCCCTCCTGGCCCTGTTCCTGACTTTCAAAATCATGTGTCCAAGTCAGGTACCTTTATTACCTGCTCCTTCCCAGCTCCTTTTTTAGTGTGTTGTCATCCCCTATTAGAATGTGAACTCCTTGAAGGCAAAGGTTGTTTTTCTTTTTGCTAGTATTTGAATCCCCAGGACTTCCTCTCTCCTTCCCTCCCTCCCTTACTCCCTTCCTCCCTCCCTCCCTCCTTCCCTCCCTCCTTCCCTCCCTCCTTCCCTCCCTCCTTTCCTTCCTTCCTTCCTTCCTTCCTTCCTTCCTTCCTTCCTTCCTTCCTTCCTTCCTTCCTTCCTTCCTTCTTCCCTCCATCCCCTCTTACTGTGTCCCAAGCTTCATTATCACCTGAATGCTTGTCTCACTGAGCACATTTTTGAAAACAAGGGACTATCCATTACAAAAGGCATAATACTCCATACAAGATGGTGCAGAGAGCTTTGATTGCTGGCTGGGGCGTCAAGGGACTTAGATTCCAGTCTTCGATGCCTAATACCTGTGTGATCTTGCACGAATCACTTAACCTCTTTAGGCTTTAAGTTCCTGTAAAATGAGAGGTTGGGCTACTTGACCTCCAAGGGCCTTTCCTTGGTCTAACCCTATGATCCCAAGATCTGTGATTTCATCTATATGGACACTCCCCACATTGGTGGAGATTGGAGCTTCTCCATATCATATCATCCTATGTGATTCTTGGGTATTTTTTTTCTCAGAAATCCTGCATAGGGATGGAAGATTTCCTCTCATTCTTTTCCTATCTCCACCTGCATACAGGCTATCTCCACCTAGATGTCCCATATGTACCTCAGACTTAATATCTTAAACAAAGTGCATCATCTTTCCCCTTCCACTTGCTCAATCTTCTGATGTAACATTTTTGCTTGGGTGTTTGGTTTTGGTTTTGTTCCCCCCCCCCCCCATCATAAGTGGCCTCATCATTCACCCAATCTCTTGAGTTTGAATCTTGGGAGTTTCTTTGACTCTTCTTCCCTTACTCATCTCTCATATCCAGTCAGTTACCAAATCCAATTCATCTTACCTCCTTACAAGATCCCACCCATTCTTCCTCTGCTATCTGTTCCAGCTTTTAATACCCTAGTCAAGGGGGGGGGGGCAGAGCCAAGATGGCAGCTGGAAGACAAGGACTCGCTTAAGCTCTCCCCCAAATCCCTCCAAACACCTGTAAAAATGGCTCTGAACAAATTCTAGAGCTACGGAACCCACGAAATAACAGAGAGAAGCAGGTCTCCATCCCAGGACGGCCTGGATGGTCACTGAGAAGGGTCTATTACACCCTAATGGGAGCAGAGCACAGCCAAGGCAGTGCCTGGACAGACCAGGGCAGAGGAGATGGCTTGAGCAGGCCCTCAGGGCCAAGAATCACTGAGCTGTAGCAGTTACCAGACTTCTCAACCTAGAAATGCCAAAGACCATGGAGCAGGTCATTGGGAAAACTGTTGGATCTGGGAGACAGAAGTGTGCTCCGGCCCCAGCCCCAAAGGTGATGGAGGTGATGAGGTAGCAGCAGGAAGCTCCTGTGGCTGCTTCCAGAGTTCCAGCTGTGGTTGCTTCCAGCTCCAGGCCCCTCTTGGTGGGAGGAATCAAGTGGCAGACCAGAGCTGGAGTGCAGGGAGCACTTTGCTGGTGCAGAGGCAGGGTTCTCTTGCTTTGCCCTGCTTGGATCTGGGTCATGGTTGGCAGTTCTTGGGGGAGGAGGAGTGCTGGTGCAGCAGAGCTTGTGTTGGCTTAGAAGTAGCTCTGAAAATAGTAGTGCAAGCCCCCTGAAGCTTGATACAAGGCACTCTCTACTCTGAAGGCAGTCATAACCTGATCAAAAGCTCAAGGATCAAGTAGTTGGCTGGGAACATGAGGAACTCAGACTCAGACTCAGACTATAGAATCTTTTTTTTGGTGACAAAGAAGACCAAAACATACAGCCAGAAGAAGTCAACGAAGTCAAAGAGCCTACATCAAAAGCCTCCAAGAAAGATATGAATTGGTCTCAGGCCATGGAAGAGCTCAAAAAGGATTTGGAAAAGCAAGTAAGAGAAGTAGAGGAAAAATTGGGAAGAGAGATGAGAGTGATGCAAGAAAACCATGAAAAACAAGTCAACAACTTGCTAAACGAGATCCAAAAATATTGAAGAAAATAACACCTTAAAAATAGACTAACCCAAATGGCAAAAGAGCTCCAAAAAGCCAATGAAGAAAAGGATGCCTTAAAAGGCAGAATTAGCCAAATGGAAAAGGAGGTCCAAAAGACCACTGAAGAAAATACTACCTTAAAAACTAGAATGGAGCAAGTGGAAGCTAGTGACTTTATGAGAAAACACCCTAGTCAAGGTCCTCGTTACCAACCACCAAGACAGTTGCCATGGCCTCATGGTAGAGGCTCTAGCCTCTCTTTGACCTGCCTCTATTCTTTCCTACTCCAATCCATACATCCCATTGCTGACAGAATAATTTTTTGTATGCATAGACCTGGCCATATCTCTCCTCATTGGTTCTGTACCAAATACACTTCCAATTCCTTTGCCTGGTATCTAAGACCCTCCATCATCTGACACTATCCTGCCTTTCTGCCCACTCTTGAACTATTCCCTTCTGTGAACTCCACATATTGACCACACTGGACTAATCTGTAACCTTCAAACACATTCCCTATGCCTGGGTTGCCCCTCCTCCTCTTCATCTTTAATTCATATCTATCTTTAAGATGGACTCTTATGCCACCTCCTCTAGGCTGTCTTCTTTGATCCTCAGTATGCAGAATTCTTCCCCTCAACCCTTACACAGCACCTTACTTGTACTTCTCTTATATATTTGTCCAAGATGACTTTATATTACAGGGATCTGTACATGTATCATTCTCCCATTGGATTGTGAACTCCATGGAGGCATGGACTATATCTCATCATAAATATATTTTTCCCTGAGCTAGCACAGTGTTCTATATATAGCACAGGACGTTTAAAAGCTATTTTTTAAAAAATGGCATTACTCTCTTGGGGATACCAAGGTAGCACTTGGGCTCCCCAACTTTGACCTCTCATTCTTGCCACATGACTGGCCTACTTTCTTTTTCTTCCCAACATGTCCTTGATGTTGTCTCTCATGTTACTTCTTACATGCAGGCCATAATACACACTTTGATCTGCTTTTACCTACCACATATCTTTCCATTCACTCTCTCTCTCTCCTAAAGTTGTTGTTGTTTTGTTTCAGTTGTGTCTGACTCTTTGTGACCCTGTATGGGCTTGTCTTGGCCTGGATAGTGGAGTAGTTTGCCATTTTCCTCTCCAGCTCATTTTACAGATGAGGAAACTGAGGGAAACAGGGTTAAGTGACTTGTTTAGGGTCACGGTCACGCAGCTAGTAAGTGTCTAAGGGCAGATTTAAATTCAGATCTTCCTGACTATAGGCCTAGCACTCTAGACTGGCGCTCTATTTACTGCGTCACCTAACTGCCCCTTCTTCCAAAGTACATTGTATTTATTCCATATATATTTTCTATTCATCTATCTGTGTACTTGTTGTTTCTCCTCAGTAGTCTGTAAGCTCCTTGAAAGCAAGACCCACTTTCTTTTTTGTCTTTGGAGCTCTGGTACAGCGAGCAGTGCCTGACAATAGTGTGCATGTTTAATAAACGTGAATTGAATTGGATCGAATTTGTAATTATAGGAAACCAAAGAACACCAATGACAAGAAACACCGTAGGGCCTGGAACTGGGGCCACTGATCTTCAGTGCAACCCCAGTCTCATTTCATGGAAGGGTTTGGCAGCTTTCATTAGTGGGATGAGTTGCCTCATGCACTTTCCTCATGCCCCCTCCTAAAACCTCAATTCTTTCTTATTGCTGCAACATCCTTTGGCAGGGAAGCCATGACTTTGCAAGCAGCTATTTCATTATCCCCCTCCCCCCAAAGCTTTATCGATGACTTTTGTTTTACATTATAATCATTTCTGAATATATTCTCTCATGCCACCCCTCTCCCACCCCAACTCAATGAGCCTTATCTTATAATGAAGACAAAACAATTAAACCAACCTAACCCACAAGGAACGTGGCTGAAAGTACATGCAGAATTCTGCCTCCATCTTGCTCCACTTTGCACATGAGAGTAGGGAGATGGGTGTCCTAATCTCTTCCCCAGGGGCAAGATTGGTCATTATTAGTACTTAGCATTTTAACCTGTTTTATTTTTCAGATTGCTGCAATTTTTAAGAAGTTCTTTCTTCTATCGAGCTGAAACCTGCCTCCCTAGAACTTTCCCCTCATTATTCCTAGTTCATCTTTTGTGATCAAGCAGAACAAATCTGGTCCACAGTGGATAAAGTAATAGACATGAAGTCAGGAAGACCTGAGTTCAAATTCAACCTCAGACGCTGCCTCAACTTCTTCATCAGTAAAATGGGGATTATAATAGTGCCTACTTTCTAGGGTGGTTATAAAGCAAAATGAGATAAAATTTGTGCAAACTTTAAAGTGCTATATAAATATTAGTTAAGTCATCTGAAAGTAAGAATAACCTTCTCCTTTTCTCTAGGTTAAACATCCCCCAGTTATTTCAAATGATCTTTGTATGGTATGGCTACCTTGGTTATAGAATTATGGGCTAGTGGAATTCAGAACTTAAATGCTTTTCAAGAATATTAAATCAAACGGAGTGAACTCATCTGTCATGATCACACAGATAGTAAATAGTAGAGTTGGGATTCAAACTTGCATCTCTCTGGCTTCAAATTCAGACCTCTTTCAATATTGCTTCCCAGAGGTCATCTGGTCCAACTTCTACCTGAACTGGAATCCTATTTGCAACATTTCCAGCAAGTGGTCATTTGTTATGGTTGTTGTTCAGTCATTTTAGTCATATACAACTCTTTGTGACTCCATTTGGGGTTATTTTGGCAAAGATACTAGAGAGGTTTGCCATCTCCTTCTCCAGCTCATTTTTACACATGAGAAAACTGAGGCACACAGGGTTAAGTGACTTGCCCAAGGTCACACACAGCTACTAAATATCTGAGGTCAGATTTGAGCTCATGTCATTCTGACTTCAGACCCAGCACTGTATTTACTGCACCACCTACCTGCTCAAAGCGGTCACTTACCCCTTCTATAATGTATTGCCCAGAACCAAACCCAATACTCTAGCTATGGTCTGATCTGGCTTCAAACCTTCTTCTTCTTCTTGGTTCCTGTGCTTCTCCTGATGCAGTTTAAGACTACTTCAGGTGTTTGTTTGTTTGTTTTTTAGTTGCCAGGTCATACTGTTGACTCATATTGAGTTCGTGATACAGTGGAACCTCTGGGTGTTTTTCATATGCACTGCTGTTAAGCCAGGCTGATACCTTCATGAACTTGTGAGGTTGGATTTCTTAATTCAATAAATGCATTTTCCTAGGAGTCATAGCAGTCCCTGTAATCCTTGCTACCAGGGAGGGGGAGACTATCAGATTTTGTGAACTCAAGAGACTTCTGAGGTGCATAGGCTATTGCTATTCCCACTAGGTCCAGCATGAATATGGTGAACCTCTGGAAGGGGCTGGTGCCCCGGGCTGCCTGAGAAAGGGCAGGTAAGCCTAGATCAGAAATAGACAAAATCAAAGCTCCCATGCTGATTAATGATGGAATGACCATTGTACTTCCAACCTGGAAGAGATAGGAAGATCCAGTTTCAAAAACCATTTTAATACAATTAAACATTTAATTGATTGAATGAATGAAAAAGATTTATTAAGCATCTACTATGCACCCAGCACTAAGCTAAGCCCCAGAGATACAAAAGTGAGAGGATTCTTCAGAATTTTGCATTCTCAAGAGGAAGACAATACCTAAGGGTGAGTGGTGTCTGGGAAGCAGTATTTTAGTTCAGAAAGACCAAGGGATATGGATGGATGCCATAGGAGGGTATGTTGAAATACCTTTTCCAGAAGCAATGGCAGTATTGATTTAAATTTGGCTCTAGAGATGTAAAGCTGGGGCTGGTGGGGTGGTGGTCTCTGTGTGGCTGCAGTATTGATGAGAAGATGGCAGGGAAGGAGAACAAAGCATCACTATATCTCTGTGAGCCACTCAACAATCAGATCAGAACAAAAAAATTAAGTGTTCTGGTCTGAAGTAACACGTGAGAAGATGGCCAGGGAACAGAGTGAATTTAACAAACTGTGTCTTCTTTGTGCTAGGCACAATGCTTGGCACTGGAGATAAGAAGGCAAAAATAAAACAGTCTCAGGCCTCAAGGGGCTTACATTCTATTGGAGGGATTATAATATTACTAATCATAATAGCCAACATTTATGGAGAACTTCAAGGTTTGCAAAGCACGTTGTATTGGCTAAAACATTTGATCTATATGTTCTAAGAGAAATAAATACATGTCTAGAACTTAATATTCTTCCCTATTAAATTATATCTTGTTAAATTTAGCCCAAAGTTCTAACCTGTCAAAATTTTTTTGAATCCTGATTCTGTGGACTCTGCACAGACTTTGCACTGGATCTTGCATCTCTCCTAGCACCATGGACAGTGACCATCACAAAGTAGGTAGGTGCCTCCTGTAGGCAAAAAGTTGTCCTGGGTACTGGGGATGCAAAGCTAAATAAGGCATAATTCCTTCCCCGAATGGATTCATAGTCTAGTAGGAGAAAAAGGACATCAGCACAAATCAGTGTAACAAGTTAGGAGATCATGTCCAGACCTATACTGAGAGCCTCGCTGTGGGATGAGACTGGAAGCTTCGGCCACTAGAGCTCAAACTCTTGGAGGCCTTCCCAAGTTGGAAAGGTTTGGAGCACAGATCCAGCAATAGCCTATATACATCTGTTCTCCTAGATGAGCCTATCCAAATTCAGTGAGTTTCATAGATAGAAGTATGGCCACTAGAAAATGAACATTTGTGACCATAGAATAAGCTGGAAGATATAATGGGTGCCTGGAGTGGAGTGTGGAGATCTAGGAGAATGAGGAGGGTGTATGTGTAGACGGAGGGAATGGGGTCCAAGGTGGTGGGAATGGGTCCTAAAGTACTTGGGAGTAATAAAGAAGGCTGAAAGGAATAGAAGGATTGTGGGCAGAATTGAGGTAGATGGAGAAAAGGGCTCAGCTTCCTCAGAATGAGGGATGTGAGGAATATGAAGAGTAAAGGGAAGCAGTTGGGGTGGAGATGTATGAGTAGCTGAGGGGTATGAAGACATGGGCTGATGGGACAGTGTGGGTAAGTCTGAGATTGGGTGAAGGTTGTGAGAGTGTTGGCATCTGTGGACAATATAAGAGGAGAGAGTGGTTGAGGGGGCTGTCCAGAGGGGAGGGGCATTCTGTGATCTAGAATGGAGATGGGGAGACTGCCCCATTCTGGATGTCTGGTTTGGGACTCTCCATCTCCCTCTGAGCCTTTTCCCTTGCCCTTCGTGTCCTGCTGCCTCCTTGCCCTAGAGCCCTAAGCAATACAAATCTCCCTTTCAAGAGAGCCGCAAAGTAGAAAATATTTCATTTCTCTGTGAGAATGGAGACATAGGGAGGGAGAGCCAGGCCTGGAGCTGTCTCAGCCTTGGCTTTTAAGAGCTGGTTTGCCTGGGACTCTGCCTCTTTTCCAGGATGATGACACTGGAGGTATGGAAGAGCCCCAGAAATGAAGATGGGGCAGAGGCTCTTTCTCCCCATTTCCATAGAGTAAGATTCAAGGTCTTCTAAAAATTTTTCCCTCCTCCCTGCCCCCCCCCCCGCTCCAATTTTATGATAGCCCCTTAGGGCCTTAATGGAAAAGAGAGGGCTTTTGGCAGTTTTAGAATCCTAGAAACTCTTAGTTGGAAGGCCTTCAGAGGCAGCCAGTACAACCCCTACAGACATCCCTTCTACACTATCTTAAATGGATTCTGCCCTTGGAAAGCCCCTGCAATAGGGAACTCACTGCCTCCTAGGGTAGCCATTGCACTTAAAATCTCCTCTGTGAAGCCTTCCCTAACTGCCAATCCAGGCTCAAAATGCTTCCTGGGTGACCTTGGGAAAGTCACTTGACAATAACTCATGCTTATATGACCCTTTAAGGTTTACAAGGCACTTTCTTTCTTCATAACACTCCAGTAAGGCAGGTAGGACAAATACAATGATGCCCTTTCAACAGATAGGGAAACCAAGATCCAGAAAAGTGAAATAACTGGCCCAACGTCACCCCTAGAATCGTCCAAATTCCAAACCCTGTCTTATGACTGTGAATTCAGTTCCCTTTACACTACAGATCAAGTACAGGCCTCAGTTTCCTCTCCTGTGAATAGAGGTTGTTGCACTGGATGACCTCTAAAGTCCCCTTCTAGCTGCATATCCTATGGTTTTCATTTATTATGAATGACCGGCTCAGGCTTGCTATCTTTGGGTTTCGATGCAGTTCAATTTGATAAATGTGTACCCACTGTTTTCAAGGTGCCCCCTTCTCCCCCAAAGCAGGCTGGCCTTCAGAGAGCCCTGAACACTGCCACGCACAAACCTGCTGAGGGTTGACATCAGAGCAGGGAGCTTGGATCTGAGGGCCCCAATCGGAATATGTAATGTGGAGACAATAGAAACCAAGTGTAACCACTGTTTACAGAAAAAATTGTCCAAGATTTATTTATTGGAAGGTGACTGAGGAATATGAATTCTACACTCCATTTAAAATGCTTTTTATTTCTTTCAGCCGTGGGGCCCTGAGTACATCTAATTTCACCCATAGCTATAATTCTCCACCAAACAGTTCCTGACTCTCCTCTGGGTACCAGAGGAGTTGTTGTGGTTTATGTCCTGAGCTACGGAAGCTCACGCTGAGGCTAGGAATGTTACACGCCAGTGAACTCTCAAAAATCCTTCTCTCTCTCTCTCTCTCTCTCTCTCTCTCGCCCCTCCCCTTCCCTTCCCCCCCTCCACCATGTGTGTTCAGGCATGTGGTTGTATGTTTGGTTCAGGAGGTAGGGGGTGGGGGGCACAGGCTTGGTTCTGTTTATGTGAAGAACCTTGGGATGTCTTGATTTCGAGGTGAGAGGGATGGGGGGAGGCAGCAAGGGGGCCCAGGACCATATTTCACCCATTGGACATTTTGATTGCTCAACCTCAGAGCTAACAAACAATTAGTTTGTTAGTTTATTTATCCCACTAACACTGGCGCCTTTGATTACAAATCCGATAGCAGGATTGTGGTGGGATGCAAAGATAAATCTGTGCTCAGAGGCTAGATGAGGGTTAGTGGGGGTTGGGAGTGCGAGAGGGAGGGAGTCAGACTGGAGAGGGGGAGGAGTATCCCTAGTGTAGCCAATCTGTCTGTCTGCCCAGCTCCCTTGTCTCTCTGTGTTTCTCTCTCCTTGCCCATCATGGCTGGCCAGTTTGGAGGGGGGCTTTGTCTGTCTATCTCTTCATTGGTTTGTCCACCTACCTGCTTGTCTGATACTCTGTTGCTCATTGACCTACTGGCCAACTGGCTGAATGATTATCTTGGGACAGTCACAGTTCACTGTTCTGGCATGAATTCTGCCCTTGGAGTCAAGAGAGACCTGGGTTCCAATTCTACCTCTTACACTTACTAGTTGTGTCACTCCAGGAAAGTCACATTTAATTATTCTGAGCCTTGATTTCCTCCCCTATAAAGTGGTCATAATAACATTCATAGTACCAAATTGACAGGGTTGTGGTGAAGATCTAATGAGATAATGTAGGTAAGATATTTCACATACTTTAAAGCACAGTGGTGTGACTGGGCAAATTAATTAACCTCCCTGGGCCTCTGTTTCCTCATCTGTAAAAGGGGCATTGCGAATGGATGGATTAGAATGTCTCTGTGGTCCCTTCAGGCTCTAAATGTCATTATTCTTTTTCACCTATCTGCCTATCTATCTGTCTGTCTGTCTGCCTTTCATAGTATTCTATCTACCTGCCTCTCTGTCTGTCTGTCTGCCTTTCATAATATTCTATCTACCTGCCTCTCTGTCCGTCTGTCTGCCTGCCTTTCATAATATTCTATCTACCTGCCTCTCTGTCTGTTTTTCAGGCTGACCTTTGTCTCTTTGATGTTCATCATCCTGGCCATTCTTCTGTCTGCTCAGCTACCTTCTTGCCTCTATATCTCCCTATCTGCCTGTTTGTTGGTCTTTCTGCCTGCCTGCCTGCTTTCTTGCCTCTCTCTGTCTCTCTGTGTGCCTGTCTATCATAGGACTTGAAGGGGCCTCAGAGGTCTCCTAGTCCCCTCCCTTCTTTCTATAATACATAAAGAGATCAAACACTTTACCCAAGGTCACACAGCTAAGCTAATAAGTGTCTGAGGGGGGGATTTGAACCCAAAGCTTTCTATCACTCTAGTTAGTATTCCACAAAGCCTCATCTGCTACCTTGTCTTCATGTGTGTGCACGCACGCGCATGTGTGTGTGTGTGTGTGTGTGTGTGTGTGTACATAGTGTGTGTATCTGTCCTCCATGGTTTTTCACTTTTCTTTTTTGTTCATTTGGTTTTTTTTTGAGGGGGGAAGGAAAGGCAGTTGGGTTTAAGTGACTTGCCCAAGGTCACACAGCTAGTAAGTGTCAAGTGTCTGTGGCTGGATTTGAACTCAGGTCCTCCTGACTCCAGGGTCAGTGCTCTATTCACTGTGTCATCTAGCTGCCCCTGGTTTTTCCCTTTTCTAAACCAGGGCCAGTGTGATAGACACACTGACCCAGTGCTTAGAACAGTGCCTGGCATAGAGTAGGCATTTAATAAATGTTGATTCATTGACCCTAACCCACACTGCCCCTTTAGGAGCTGGGGGTTCTGATGACAGAACAGTCCTCCTCCTCTCCCTCCTTAGACTATGCTCCATTCCTTTTGCTTTTGTTGAAAACATTTTAAAAAACCCCAACCATTAGGAAGAGTCAGCATGACCTGGCGGCCTCAGAATCAAGAACACCTCTGCCACATACTGGCTGTGTGGCCCTGGGCGAGTCACTTGACTTTTTGGTGCCCTAGGCAGCATTCTAAGTTACAGGGAAGTTGATCTGAATTAGTAAAGGACTGCACTGCAGGTTTCTTACACTTCTGAAATGGCTAGTCTGGTTTAAAAAAAGTAATTAAGGATATTAGAGGCTTTCTCTCTCAACCTGAGGCACCCAGCGAACAATAGACTTAGAGTCAAAAGACCTGAGTTTGAATCTTAGTTCTATTATTCACTAGCTTTGTGACTATGGGCAAGTCAGTTTGCCACTATGAACCTTGGTATCTTCTTCAATTGTTAGGGCAGAGAGGAATAGCGGGTAGAGTGCTAGGCTTGGACTAAGGAACACTTGGATAGATGGGTCACCTCTGACATTTGCTATTTATGTGACCCTAGGAAGGTCACTTACCCTCCCTGGGTCTCAGTTTCCTAATCTACAAAATAATGGGATTAGACTTGACCTCAAAGGGCTCTTCCAGCTTTAACTCTATAATGATTAAAACTATTAAAAATATTAATATGAAATTTAACCATCCACTCCACTGCCCTCCTCCTGTTCAATATGGGATCTGGTTCATTGTTTATCTGCTGTGTTCCTACAAGACTGGCTCCTTGGACTGTTGATCCAACTGCTTATTGTCTTCTAGTCCAGAAGCATTCTTCATCCACTTGGTCATTTCTGTATAAATAGTTAGGGTGAACTCTCTGCAGTGACTGTGAATATCATTTAAGAGCCTGAGGTGTCCTGGGGCTTGAAGCAAACAGTGCAATGCTATCCCCAATCAGAAGCAGCTGGGAGCCAGGAGAGCCTTACCTGCCCTGAGCATTCTCAGTGGCAATGATAAATACCTCTGGGTATCTGGATTGCCTTTGGGGCACAGGGCAACATTTTTAATAAACCCCAAGTTTCTCCTTGAAACAAAGGCCCATGTTTTTAACACCAATATTCTTCTGGCATTTCAGAGATTATCACATACCTTTGAGGGGCAGAAAACACAATGATCCCCAAGGAATTAAAAGTTAGTATTACACTGAGGGCAACAGATAGGCTGGTGTGCGTGTGCGCACATGTGTGTGCACACGCATGTGTGTGTGTCCAAGCTATAACACGTGGAAAATAAAGAACTTCTACAATGATTTGGAGGAAGGGATGTCATTGGGGAAATGCATACTGGGGAGTGAGATGAGCTAGTCGTGTGGTAGATAAATAGATAAAGCACTTACTAATTGTTTACTATGGGAAACACCAAGGATTTACATACAAGCAAGCAAGATATTCTGTTCCCAAGGAACTTACTTTCTAGTGGGGAATATAATACGTAAGGGATGCTGGAATATAGGGAGGGTTGGTCAGAAGAGGAAGAGAGTGCATGGGAACCTAATGAACACAGTGCAGGACTTCTAGAGAAGCCTGAGCCCTGGCAAGACAAGACACGAAAGCTTACCTATTGGGGGAGCCATGGTAGGAATCCAGGTTTTCAATGGAATGGAGATCAGAGAAGGACAATCTTGGGGAGACTGGGTAAATTGAGCTAAGGGGGAGGGATAGCTTATATGTTTTACTTGTCTCCTTATGGTGTCAGAAGAAGGGGAGGAAGATCTCTAGAACACTGGGTTGACTGCCCAATGGTGAAT
>CM053625.1:95140895-95167935 GCA_028646595.1 Phalanger gymnotis
ATTTGTTTTTACTTGTAGTTGGGAAAAATAAAATGTAAAAATTAAAAAAAGAAATGTCACTTTGGCATCTATGAGGAGGGTGGGTTGGAGTATAGGCAGACTATATTTAAGGAGACTAATTAAGGAAACTGTTGCAATAGTCCAGGAAAGAGGTGAAGAGGGCCTGAACTAGGTTGGTGACTATGAGTGGAGAGAAGGGAGTGGATGTGAGAGATAGTATGGAGGTAGAATCAAGAAAAGTTGGCAACTGATTGGATATGAATGTTGGATATTGGATGAGGAAGAGTGGAGAGTTGAGGTTGACTCTGAAAGTGTTACCTTAGTGACTGGAAGGATAAAAATGTTCTAGAGGGAAGTTTGGGAAAGGAGTAGGGAAAATAGTGAGTTCTATTTTTGGATGTATTGAGTTCTAAGGTGTCTAAAGGACATTCAGTTGGTAATGCCCAATAGGTAGTTGTTGTTGGTGGTGGTGTTTGTCCTTCATTTTCAAAGAGGACCATGATGTCAGAGAAATGATGATATGACTTGCAGTTGATTTTGATTTGAGTGAGGGAGGGCTGTGCAAAGTCACCAGCCTCACTTTCTCCTCCAGAGCCATCTGGGTCCAGTGGACTGATATTCACCAGAATGACTAGAGATGGCCCAGGATGCATTGGGAGACCCTGGCCCTTTTAGGCTAAGCCATGTTCAGGTTCTCACTTTGAGTGAGGTAACACCTATTAAGTGAATAGACCTCTTTAAGAAATTAATCAAGGGATGGAGCCTTTATTCAAAACCTCAAGAAAAATCAATCTGGGAGGGGAAGACCCTCAGGGTTCCTGGCCAAAAGAGAAAGTTACTATTTAGTATTTAGTCAATGATTCAAGACCAGAGTCCAGAGACAGATTGGGGCTGTATATATGGATTTGAGAATCATTTGCACAATGATGTTAATTGAACCAATGGGACCTAATGGGGTCATTAAGAGTAGAGAGGAAAAAAAAATAAAATGGCTCTGAACAGATTGGAATCTACCTAATCTGGGTAGGTAGAGCTCTCTATATACTATTTACTCTGTCCCCTTGTGAAGATTTTAAAAAAACCCAACTTTGAGGTTCCATTCTTGTGGTCTTAAGTGTATAACAAGAAGGGGAATATGGAAAAGAAGAAATCAGGAGTGGGAATTGGGCATTAAGATATGGTTTCAGTGACAGGAGGTGTAGGAGGAGAGTAGGTAATGAAGTCTAGGTGAAGTAATCTCAGAGACTGAAGAGACTAGTAGTCAGAGGCAGAATCACAGAAACAGTAGTGGAAAGGCCATCTAGCCTAACCCATAGTTGAGCAAGAATCTCTTCTATAAGATCCGTAACAAGTGGTAGTCCAGCTGGGCCGGGGTGAGTACTCATAATCCCCGCTACTGGGGAGGCTAAGGCTTGTAGACCTTTTGAGCCTTATAGTTTTAAGCTGTGGTATGCTAAGCTGATCTGATGTCTTCACTAAACTGAGCACCGATATGGTGTACCTCTGAAGAGGAGGGCCTTCAGGTTGCTTACTGAAGAGTGAACCAGCACCCAGTAGTTCAAAGCTTCCATACTGATCAGCAGTCAGTTGGGCCCAAGAGGAGCCACTGTACTTTCCAGGTTGGATGATACAGGGAGGCTCAGTCTCAAAAAAAATAAACAAAATTCCACACACAAAAACAAGTGGTCCTTTAGCTTTGAGTGCAAGGGGGAACTCGCTACTCCTGAGGTGTGCTATTCTAGTTTAGATAGTTGTAACAGTTGGGAAATGTTTTTCCTTACATCTATAGTTATCCCTTCTGCCTACAGTTATGCCTTCCATATCTTGATTTTCCCCTTCATAGTTCTGATATATCACAAGTTGGCATAAGAAATTAAATGGGAATTTTTTTTGGAGTTTTGCAGAACACTGCCAAGACCAGCAGACAACACTCAAAGATCAGCAGACAACACAGAGACTATGACCAAATGCTTAACCCAAGTTTTACAATAATGTACTGTAAACACCCCATAAAAAAGAACATATTCAGACCTCTTCTCTGGTACAAAGGGAGAGCCAAAAAATTTACACAGATTTTCCAGATTGTGAGGGTGCCCTTAACCCCCATGGTGTGGAAGACATAACTGTAGTGGAAGTTAGACCAAGCAAAACAAATACAATCTTTCTTCTACAGGGCAGTTAGATGGTGGAGTGGATAGAACAGTGATCTGAAGTCAAGAAAACCTGAGTTCAAATTCTGTCTCAGAAACTTCCCAGCTGGGTAACCCTAGGTAAGTCATTTAACCTCTGCTTGCCTCAGTTTCCTCATTTATCAAATGAGATTGTGAGGATCAAATGAGATAATATTTATAAAGCACTTTGTAAAACTTAAAGTGATATATTTTATTTTTATTATTATTGTTATTATTATTATTAAAAGCAGCAATCATATATCTTCCTCCACCTCTCCAGTATAAGCATCTTCAATTCCTTCAGCCTGTCTTCATCTGACACAGGATAATGGTACATTCTCCTGAGAGAATGGAAGCTCCTTGAGAACGGGGGCTATTTAATTTTTGCCTTCATATCCCCAATGCCTAACACAGTGTCTGGTATATAGTAGCTGCTTAATAAATGTTTATTGCTTGAGTAAATGATTGATTTATTGGTATTCTCTAGCAATATTGCCTCCTTACTGCCACACCTCTCCCAGAATTGAATACTGTTCATTCTCTAGATGTGATGTAAGGGCAAGCAAATGGGGACTTTTTGTCATCTTTTGTTTTGGAGTGCTTCTCAGCACTAAGGCAATGGAATGCCTTTGATTGAGTCTCACCTTTGTAGAAAGGTCCACACCCTTTTGCTAATTAGGTCATGAGAGAGAAGTGTGAAGTCCTCAAGAAGTGTGAAGTGCTCTGACCCTGAAGAAGTGTGTATATACTCTGAGGTTAGCATTTTGTTTGGGGCTCACTCATTGGAAGAGTGTTGGTGGGGAGACTCTGGGTAGCCATTAAGGAGCCCCCCTGGCTTTGAAAACTCAGATGTTGGTGCTTCTCTCTCTGGTAACTATGTATGTGTAGCTTTGGTCAGACAGCTAGATGTCTGTCGATTTATGTTATTTGCTCTGTTTCTGTTTTCTCTGTAATTTCTGTTTGTATTTGCTCTGAAGTTCAAGGTACTGGCTTTTCCCCCTGAACTAAGTGAATGATATACGCATGTTTGATTAAAGTGAGATTGCTTTCCTTGGAAAAGCAGATCAAAGAACCTGTGCTAACAGCATTCCTGTATACCAGTGTTATTGGCCTTACACAGCCACAGTCATGGCAAGCAGCGTTGTTGTTACATGTGATCTGACAGAATAGAATAGGTGAGGCTACTTCTTTGCTCATTAGAGGTCTCTATCAATACAGAATTGGAGCAGATGGACTTCATTATAACCTGGAAAGACTTATATGAACTGGTGCTGAATGAGGGGAGCAGAACCAGGAGAATATTATATATGATTACAGACACAGTATGTATAAGCACTAACTTTGATAGACTTGGCTCTTTTCATCAATGCAAGGTTTAAAGACAGCTCCAAAAGACTCATGATGGAAAAAGCTATGCACATCCAGAGAAAGAATTAGGGAGTCTGAATGCAGATTGAGGCAGACTATTTGCTCTCTCTTTTTTTTCTTTTTTCCTTCTTTTCTGGTTTTGTTTCTTCTTTCTCATGATTCATTCCATTGGCTATGATTCTTCTTTACAACTTGACTATTATGTAAATGAGTTTAATGCAAAGATATATGTAGAACCTATGTCAGATTACATGCTGTTTTGGGGGGAGGGAAGAGGAGAGGGAAAGAGAGAAAATTGGGAACTCAAAAACTTGTGGAACTGGCTGTTGTAAACTAAAAATAAAAAATAAGTAAATAGAAACTAAAAAAAAATTACAAAATTGGAAAATAGTGAGGGAAAAAAGCTATATCTAGTAGTCTTCCTGGGAGGAGCTGAATTCCCCCACTTCCAAAGCCCCAAAGCCATGTTCCATGTCCTCTCTAGATCCACACCAGAGAAGACCTGGGGGGCTCTACCATCTCTACCGACCCCTAGATTTTATCCCTTCTCCCATTCTGCTCCTGCTCCTAGCTCTATGCCAACATCCTTGCAGAAGTCAATGTATTAACCAAAAAAGTAGACTCTGCCCACATACACATGCATATACACACACACACTCACATATGTTCAAGTTCCTATGAATACTGAACACCTATTCAGACAGTCTATTTGGTGGCTTCATGATTGCTCCTCCCCAATATTTCATGCCTTATCTAAGACTCCATGTGTTTGTATGTGTATATGTATGTATGTGTGTGTGCATGTTTGTGTGTGTGTTGGGGTGGCAATGGGGGGGTTTCCATCTGTAGAGAAGAGGGAGGCTTAATGTCTTTGAGGGCGATTTTATTATGTTCTTGAGCTGGTGAAGAAACTCTCTCAAACTGTCTGACTGTATTACACTATAGAGTGTTGGAAAGAGAAGTTTGTGTTTCATCCAAACATAAGAAGCAGCCAGAGGAGCTGCTTGATCTGGAGAGTGACATGGTAAGATCTATTAGGGCAGACAGTATAGGATAGTGCTAAAGAAAAAGCAATGGTTCTGGAGTCAGAAGACCTGAGTTCAAATCCCGACTGATGCTATCTGTGAAACTTGGAGAAAGTCACTTGGTCTCCCTCTCCATTTTTGGGAGGAAGGGGTCATACTAGATGGCTTCAGAATTCCCTTTCAATGCTATATCTTTGATACTGTAAGACCATGAATATCACTTTGGCTGCTATGTAGGAGAAGGATTGAAGAAGAGAGAGACTGGGTGCAGGGAGACCAATTAGATGATTATCACAGTCTAGTCAAGAGGTGAGCAAGGCTTGAACCAGGGGACTGCCTGTGTGGGTGGAGAAAAGAGGGTGGATTTGAGGGAGAAGGTTTGGGGGCACATAAAATCTATTAAGTTTTTTGTGTGGACGTGTCAGTGAAAGCAGTGCCCACCCTGATGAATCTGTCTCATCATATTTCAGATATGAACTCTACTCTCTACTCACATAGATACCCCCTTAGTTCTAGCCCTCATCGCTGCCCCTTTAAATTATTGCGAAGACCTAAATTGGACTCCCTGCCTCTTCTCTCTCCTCTAGTCTGTCCTGCAACTGATGACAAAGTGATTTTTTTTCTTAATCATAGATCTGACTGTGTCATTCTCCTACTCAATAAACTCCATGGCTCCCTGTCACCTCTGGGTAGAGATATAAATTTCTGCTTGGTTTTTAAAATCCTTCAATCTTTCTAGCTTCATTATATATCATTCCCCTTTCACCAGAGAGGCCTTACTCCTGTTTCTCATATATGGCACTCCATCTCTCATTTCCACTTCTTTATATTGGCCCTTTCCTATGCAGTATCTCCTCAGCTAAACCTCATAGACTCCCTCCCTTGCCTCAAGACACAGATCAAACACATAGAAACGTGAAGCCTCTCTTGATCCTATCAACTGCTAGTGCCTTCCCTCTAGAACTAATCATAATTTATGTAGCTTTACAAATATTGTCTCATCTGATCCTCACAACATCAGGTAGGTGCCTTTATTGTCCTCATTTTATGGTTAAGGAAACTGAGGCAGACATCAAATGACTTGGCTGGGGTCACACAGTTAGTAAATGTTTAAGGCAGAATTTGAATTCAGATCTAGTTGACTGCAGGCCAGCACCCTATCACACTGTGCCACCTAGTCTCCTTAATTACCTTGTACTCTGCATATACTTATGTAGCCCAGGGTTCAAACCTGGGCATTTATATAAGACTCTCCTCATTCATGGAATTACTCGATGCTGTTGCCTGAAAGAGGAATGAAGTTAGTGAGAATCTGAGAGAGGAGAGATCTTCTGCTAGCTTCTGGCTTTGAGAGATGACACAGGATTCCGAGTTCTCTTCAGGGAGAGGCACCTAGAAGGAAAGAAAAGACTTTCAGAGGAAGCTGACATTTAGAGAAGTCAGTCTCTTGACATGTCCTTGATTTTTACACTACAGACTTGGGGAATTTCCCCTTGGATGAAATCAGGGTCTCTCTCTCTCTCTCTCTCTCTCTCTCTCTCTCTCTCTCTCTCTCTCTCTCTCTCTCTCTCTCTCTCTCTGTCTCTCCCTCTCTGTCTCTCTGTCTCTGTCTCTGTGTGTGTCTCTTTCTATCTCTCTCTCTTGCACTGTCTCTTTCTAGTTCTTCCTTTCCCTATTTTTCTTCCTCTCCTCATCTCTGTCTCTGTCTCTTTCATCATACTCCAAGTAGGAGAGATAATATATTATTAGTATATTCTAATTTGTTTGTTGTTTGCTTGTATAAATGGAATCATTCCCTATTCATTATTTATGATGGTCTTTGTGTAACTAGAATTTGGTGCAAAGGGAGTTAAGCCTTTGGATATAGCATGGACACTCCTTTCCCATTAAGGGATGACCAGAACAATGGGTTGACCCTAATGATCGTTTCCCCTAGACTAGCAATATTTAAGGGGGCAGACAGATACCATTGTAATATACTATCTTCTCTCTGAGGAGAGCAGAGTGGGCCAGCTTTGTAGGGCCAATCTCCCGCTCCCCTTTGGGCAGGAACCAGTCTCCCTTGGAGAGGATGGGGTGAGATTCCAGAGACATCTATTTGTGTCTCTCTATGAATCACATTTAGACAACCCCACATGGACATACATGTAATTTACGTGGGTATCCACAAAGACCCTGCACTTATATATGTCCTTATTAGCTCCCTTATTAAAATGTATGCTCCTTGCCTGTAAGGATTGTTCCATTCTTTGTATTCCAGCACCTGGTGTGTAGCACAAAAAAAATTTATAGTGGCTGAAATTATCTGAGATTTCATATTTTACAAAGAATTTTATATCCATCATCTCCTTTGACCCTCAGTAACACTTTGTATTAGCATATATTTAATAAATATTTGCTGATTGGCTGATTAAAATAAGCAAAATATCATACCCCCACCTTCTTACCGCAGAAAAGGTGGGCTTTTGAAATACTATTTTAATGACATAAGATGTAAAAATCCCGCCTTTGCCACTTTTTAGGTGTCTGATGCAATCCATTGACACTCTGAGCCTCAGTTTCCTTACCTGTAAAATGGAGGTGTTAGCATTTGTACTACCTACCTCACAAAAGTGTTTATGAGGGCCGAAGTAGAAAATGGATGGAAAGCTCTTCATGAAATGTGAAGTCTTAGACAATCCCATCAGTTGTACAATTTTATTATTATTATTATTAATGACCACAGTGAGGGGCAGGGATAGGATGAAAAGGAATTCAATCTGAGAAATGAGGCAGGGGCAGAAAGAATTATCATTTGATTCAGGTTGGAGGGACTGAAGTGGGCTCACAAAAAGCAAATCAGTTAGTCACAGATTTGAGAGCAGCCACTGAATAATAATAACTCCCATTTCTATAGTGCTTTACAGTTTATTAATCGTTAATTGAAATAGCTCCCATTTCTATAGCACTTTAAGGTTTATAAAGCATTTCCCTCATAATAGCTCTGGAAGGTAGGTAGTGCTGGATTTTTTTCCCTGAGATTTCATTGGTGTAGGGAACACCCCATGAGGAAACTCCCTCTACTAATGCAGACATGCAACTGTTTTTCAGCCTAGTCTTAAAGACTTGCAAGGGGCACTCAGAGGTTAAGGGATTTGCCTGGAGTAACCAGGATATGGCAGAAGTGGGGCTTGAACTCAAGTCATCCTAACTCTGAGACCAGGCCTCTGTTCATATTCTAAATCAAATGAGATAATAGTTGCAAAAACACTCAGTTCAGTGCCTGGTGCATAGTAGGTGCTTAATAAATATTTGTTCCCTCCTTCCCGGTCCCTCCTTCTTGATCTTAGGATTCTTATTCCCATTTTATAGATGAGAAAATGAAGTCCAGAAAATTCCCTTTCCAAAGTCGTACTGCTAGTAAGCATTGGAGCCAAGACTCAATCCCAGATTTTCTACATCTAAATCCTGGCTTCTTCCTGTTTTTTGTTGTTGTTTAGTTGATTAGTCATGTCTGACTCTTCAAGATCCCATTTGGGGTTTTCTTGGCAAAGATTTCTTGCCATTACATCACACTTTCTCTCAGAAGGGATGAGGTGAAGAAGACTCTTAATCAGATGAATCATCATCAGTCTGCCTCCCAGACTCTCTCCAACTCCTCCCAAGTATAGTTTGGCAAGGGTATCAAGGCATAAAGGCAGAGGACATGTAAGTTTGATAACTAGTAGACCTATTGCTGCCTAGCATCCAGAGCACAAAGTGGAACATTATGAGATAAGGCTGGAAATGTGAATTGGAATCAAACTGTGAGGGATGTTGAATGCCAGGATTAGATGGCTGGCCTTATTTCCACCAGTGATGGGGAGCCGATGAAAAGTATGGAGCAATATTAATGTCATGACTAGATCCATGCAGAAGGAAGGTGAGTCTGGCAACCTATGGAGTGTATATTGGAGAGGGACAGAGCATTAAGAGGTTACTACAATGGTCTAATGAGTTTGTCCTGTGCCAACTGGAAATATGGGGAATAGAAGGAATGGAGGAAGATGGGACAAAGCTCCAGGGCACATCTGGAGGACAGTGATATGAAAAGTAATGGCCTTGGAAATTTGGTATTTGAAGATACTGGAGTTAGTTAATCTGGTTATGGGAAGAAGGTTTAGCCAGGTGGGATACAGTCACCATTTTCATGTGTTTGAATCTCTTTCTAAGTAAGATTGGGCACTGCCACATTGTATGATGACTACCTTTGATAGACTTGACTCTTCTCATCAATGCAAGGTTCTAAGACAACTCTAAAAGACTCATGATGAAAATGGTATCCCCATCCAGAGAAAGAATCACAGAGTCTGAATGCAAATCAAAGAATGCTATTTTTCTCTCTCTCTTTTGTCTTGTTTCTTCTTTCTCGTGGTTCATTCCATTGGTTATAATTCTTCTTCACAACATAACTAATGTGAAAATATGTTTAATGTGAATGTATATGTAGAGCCTATATCAGATTGCATGCCATCTTGGAGAGGGGGAGGGGAGAGAGGGGGAGAAAATTTGGAATTAAAAAGCTTATGGAACTGAATGTTGTAAACTAAAAATAAATAAATAAATTAAAATTTTTTTGAAAAAAAAATATTGGCCTTGTTTTTCTTGGTCCCAGAGAACAGAATTAGGAGCCATGGGTGGAAGCTGGAAGGTACCTACAAAGTTCTTCCCATACTTTGTCATCTCTGGCACTTTGGTTCACATGAGGAAACATTTTTCTGACATCTGGAGCTGCCCAGAGGAATGGGCTGCCCTCTGAGACAGGATCCTAGAACTTGAGCTGTTGTGTCACTAGTAGATGCCCAACCCACCTCATATCCAGAGAATGACACACATCCTTGGACAGCCTGAGTAGATCTCAAATATTGCTCCCCCTTCTCTTGGTCATATTGTCTCAGTTCCAGAACAAATATTCAGCAAGCAGGATAATTGCACAAAGGAGCTTTGGCAATTTGATGAGAAAAGCATGATTTCTCCTGCTTTGTTTCTTCTGCAGGCCAGCACAAAGCATTATCCTCAGGCCTAAGAAAGAGCAGAATTTGGTCCCACTAGACCCCCAACAGAAGGTTCCTGAACCAATTTTGTTGCCATTGAAATAATTTTCTTTTCTTTGTCTCTGATACATGTGCTGAGGGTACACCCTGGAGGAGCCTGATAGGGGCCTTCTGTCCTTTTTGATTAGGTGTGAACATGCCTATTCCCAGGTACCCCTTTTAACACCACATTAAGATGATTTCTGGATTCATGGTCAGTGCATACACCTGGGCTACACCTTTGCACTTGGTCTTGCAAAGGGAGATCACAGACAGATGGAGAGAACCAGAAAATAGCTTTTCCCAGCTGGTGAGAAGAGTGAGGTTTGTCCTATTCTGTTTTCACTCTTAGCCCCCACCCTCCATTTTAAGGTTCTCCAAAGAGAGGGTCTAAACAAAGGCTTTGATTCATTTCCTTGGGCCTAAGCCTATGTGCTTAGTAAGGCCACCCCCGGGGACTTCCATGGCCCCAGAGATGGCAGTGGGTAGAGGCAGGGGTAGAATTATGAAGAGTTCATGGACCAACTTGCAATCTGGAAATACAGGTCGATAGCAGTGGAGTGGAATTAGTAGGGCAATGTAGAAGTTTCTACAGTAAACCTCTTGGACCTAGAAGGGGAATCCTAACCAAGTGGGTGCTGAACTTGGAGCTAGGGAGCAGCAAGGGACTAAGCTCTGATGTGGAGGAATAAACCAGTGATTTGCCCTTCGCTGGTACTATGGGTTATCTGGACTGTGCGTATCTGGGAGGAGAACAATACTCTTGATTCGTAGTGAACTCCCCTTGTGGAGAATGTAGAAAACTCAACTATAAGATTGTGCTTTTAGTATGGAGTACCGTAAAGGTCTGTGGGGGAGATGAGACTCACCAAAGAGAAGGAAATTCTGTCTTTATGTTCTTTATTATTTTTTTGGACTATTGAAAGCTTTTAAATAAGTATTTACCTTGCTATGTGCTCGAAAAAGATCCAAACAATACACAAAACAGATTTGTGGTCCTCTACCTCTGCTTCCTATATTGTAAATGTCATGTTTCTGATGCCTTTCAAGTTCAAAGTTAAAAAATCCTCCCCTTCCTGATGTTAAATGATACCATCGTTGCCTACAAAGTAATTAATTTGGATAGGAGGTAATTATGGCGTGTACATGGATATGTCTCCATTGTCCGTGGGGTTAGATTTGAATCTTTTTCATTTTATATTTTTGAAAAATAAAGTTCTGTCCTGTATTAGACATATTATAAGCCTTAGTACCTGCATGAGGGCTGACCTTTTCTTTTCTTGTGAGGGTTTAAAAATAAGTTTGGGTTCCCAAGGATAAGACATGAGACAAAAAGAAAGACTGTGTGCAAAGTTCTCCAAGTTGGTCCTGATCCATTGTAAATCTGGAGCTTTAGTTCTGGGTCATGGGCTATGCATATTTATGATAGGTTGGTTGGTTGTTGTCCTTCATTCTTGAAGAGAACCAAAATGACATCGCTATGTTGGAGTCAAGGTACAGTGTGTCTGACTATGGCTGATCAGACCAATATGAGCTTGGAAGGCTCTGCCACAGGTTGGGCACAAATAGTCCACGTGAACATTTGGGGTGGAGGTGTTTCTAAATTCATGCATCTCATGTTTGTTTTGAGCCACTGCAATTTTGCTTCCCTCATAGAGCACAGCTCTTTCTCTGACAAGGACACGCCATGTCGGGTGGTCCTTTGCCGACATCTCCCATGTCACCCAATCAAATCAAAGTTCTGCAGAAAGACCTTGAGAGTGTCTTTCTATTTGCTTCTTAAGACAACCATGTAAGTGCTTGCCTTGTGTGGGTTCTCTGTAAAATAGTTTTTTTAGGCAAACATATATACTTTTGGCATTCAAACATAGCCAACCTGTCAGAGTTGCACTCTCTGAAGTAGTTTGAATGCTTGGCAATTTAGTTTGAAAAAAGACCTGTGTTTGGTACCTTATTTTGCCAGGCAATATTCAGAATCTTCCTAAGACAATTCAAATAGATGTGATTTAGTTGCCTAGAATGGTGCTGGTATGCTCTCCAGGTTTCAGTGGCATGTAACAATGAAGTCAGTACAATAGTTCTGTAGACCTTCAGTTTGGTAGTCAGTGTAATACCTCTTCTCTTCCACACTTTTCTTTGGAGTCTCCCAAACACTGAGCTAGCTCTAGCAATGCACGCATCAACCTTTCATCTGTGTGTACATCCCTGGAAAATATACTTCCAAGGTAAGCGAACTTATCCATAGCATTCAGTATTCCTCCATGGACTGTAATTGATGGTTCCACATATCTAAGGTGGCACAGTGGGTAGAGCACTGGACTTGGAATCAGAATACTTGTCTTTATGAGTTCAAATCTGACCTCAGACACTGACTAGCTGTGTGACCCTGTGCAAGTCACTTAACCCTGTTTGCCTCAGCTTCCTCATCTGTAAAATGAGCTGGAGAAGGAAATGGCAATCATTCTACTCTATTTCTGATAACATGGCACAGAATCTTAGTTGGGAAAGAACCTCAAGAAGCACCCATGCCTTAACCAAACTGCTGTCTACGACCATCTCGAGAAGTGGCTATTCAGTGTCCCCTTAGAGATGTTGTTCTACTTTTGGATAGCTCTTATCATTATGTTAGAAAGGAAGAAAGCACAGAAGAGAGGAAGGGAGGATAGAAAAAAGGAAGAGAGTAAAGAGGGAAGGGAGGGAGGGAAGGTGGAAAGAAGGAAGAAAGGAAAGAAACAAGCATTTATTAGATACCTCGTAGGTGCCAGGAACTGTACTAAGTACTTTCACAAATATTATCTCATTCGATCCTTACAACAACCCTGGAAAGCAGATGCTATTATTATCCACATTTTACAGTTGAGGAAACTAAAGCAGAGAGAAGTTACATGGCTTGTTTAGTGTCATACAGTGTCTGAGGCAGGATTTGAGCATTGGAAACTTTGCCTTATATTGATCCTTTCTCTGCAAACTCCACCCAATTGAGACATGATAGCTGTCTTTAAGTAATAGGAGGAGCTCCTGGAAGAAGGATTAGCCTTCTTTTGCTTGGCAGAACTGGGAACAATGGGTGAAAGCTCCAGAGAAGCAGATTTTAACTCAATTAAAGGAAAATAACTTCCTAATAATCAAAGCTGTTTCAAAGTAGAATCGGATGCCTTGGTAAATACTAGGTAAATACTAGGCTGGTTCTCACTAGAGGGTTTCGAGCTACAGGAAGGTGGTCACTTGCCAGGGATCACAGAATCACTGGAGCACAGAGTTGTAGAGCTGGAAGGGACCTCAGTGGCTGTCTATTCCAACTCCTGCACAAAAAGAATCTCCACTATATTACCTTCATACAAGCAGTTGTGTAGCCTCCACTTGAAGATCTCCAAGAAAGAGGGACCCACCATCTCTTGAGTCATCCCATGCCATTTGAGGGGATCTCTCACTGTTAGAAAGACTTTCCTGATATCCAGCCTAAATTATCCTTCTTACATTGTCCACCCATGGCTTCTAGTTCTGTTTTCTGGGCCAACAGAATGTGTTCAACCTCTCCTCCACATACGTCTTTCCCTCCTTCAAATACTCAAAGACAGCTGTCCTGCTCCCCACTTCCCCAGTCTTCTCTTCTCCAGCCTAAATGTGCCCCGTCCCTTCAAATAATCTCCTCACATGGCATGGACTCAAGGCCCTTTACCCTTCTGGGTACCTGCCTGGATGCTGCCCAAGAGATTCCTTTTTAGGCACAGGTGGGGTCAGATAGCTGCCAAGAGCCCTTCCAGGGTAGAGATTCTATCCTTCTGTGCTTCTGTGAAGATAGTGGAACTGGGAGCTAGCTGAGACAGAGAACATACAGGGCTTGATCATGGCAATTAGAGGGGCCCAGGATAGCAGGGGTTAAATCGCCATGGAAACAAGCATGCATTATTTACATGGTCTAATGAATAAAACATTTAAGTAGTCGGCTAATAAATTTCCCAACACAAAGCAAACTAAGCTATGATTTAAATATGTGCCGCTGATGACTCTGCCCTGAGTTATGGGGCTGAGCTCTGGGAGGCCCTGCCTGGTTTTACACCTTCATCTCTCCAACATGAAGGCGCAACTTCCTTTGTCAGAAATGATTTCTCCTCTACCAAAAGGAGCCCACTAAATGGCAGGTGACCCTGGCCCCAAGGAAGCCAGAGCTGGGTTTGTGCCTTTGTTCCATGTTCCTGCTTAATTACAACAATTCACTGAGTACAGCCTCAGCTGGTGTTGGGGTGTGGTGAGGTGGTGGCTACCGAGAGCCAGACTCTGCATATGCCATGATCCGGGGGCGGGGGTGGTGGTGGAATGAGGTGTGGGAGAGATGGCCTTGAAGATGGCACATGAGCCAGTTGGCCTTTCCTTTCCACTCCTTCTCTTCTCCTCTCCTCTCTTTTTTCACCTCTCCTCCTTTCTCGTCTTCTGTCCTCCTTTCTTCTCTCTTCTCCTCTTTTCTCCTCTCCTCCTTCCATCTTTCCTCTCCTCTCTTGTCTTCTCCTTTTCTCTCTTCTCTTTTCCTCCTTTCTTTTCTTCTCTCCTCCTTTTGCTCTCTTCTCCCCTCCCCTTCTCTCTTCTCATTTTCTCTCCTCCCTTCTCTCTTTTCTTCTTCCCTCCTCTCTTATCTTCTGCTGTCCTCTTTCTCTCTATCCCTCTGTGTCTCTTTTCCCTTCATCTCTCTGTCTGTCTCTAGTGTTTTTAACCCCTTCTCTGTCCTCGTTGCTTCTCTTTTTGTCTATTCTCTAGCATGACATTTCTCCCTCCCTTCTGTCCTCCTCTTCCTCTGTTCATCCAAAAGTTTGTGTATCTCACACAAATCTAGTGATTTATTAAATATCTCTCTTAATTTGAAGTTCCCACTGGCTAGGTTTCTGGAGGTCAAGGAAGGCAAAAGAGAGATCTGGAGGCTAGAGCTGGGGGATGTAGGGGAGGGAGGTCCTGACAACTGTCCTGGGTACAAGTGAATGTGGGATTCTTTTACCTTCTACATTGTCTAGAAGTGGCTGTAGCTACCCTCTTAGATAACAACAATGATGATCTCTCACTCCTAAAGTCTTTAAAGGTTAGAAATACTTTCAATGCAATAGTTCTAGGACTTGGGGTGTGTGTGTGTGTGTGTGTGTGTGTGTGTGTGCACGCATGCATGCACATATTATTATTTCTATTATATAAATATATAAATTCAGGATCAGACAGGGTAAGTGACTTTCTTAAAGTCACTCTGCTAGTAACTATCAAAGGCAGGATTTAAACCTAGGTCTCTTGACCCCTTAAACCTAGCACTTATTCGCTTTACATAACACTGTTCTGTTTTATTTTCTTCCATGACTGGAAAGACAATTGCCTTTCTGGAAAGCAAGGAAAACTCATTTTGGGAGCAAGGGAAGTCTAGTTCATCCATCCATGGTGCCCTCCCCCCACCTCCAACCATGGCCAATCAAGGATGTAGGAGGCTTCAGGCAACAAAGCTTTCTGGAGCTGGCAGCCTTGTGGCCTTCTGTCTGCCTCTCAGAAAGCCTAAAAGTGGCTTTCTGTCTGCTATCTGTCCATCTCTCTGTCTGTCCAACCATCTGTCTGTCTGTCCATGGATCTGTCCTTTTGTCACCTCTCTGAGGGAACCTGGGGAAGGGCTCTGCCGATTTATCTGATTAGCACAGCTTTTTGTTTTCTTCTCTCTAATAGAACTTGAGGAGGACCCCATGTTTGTCTACCTCTCCTAGGAACTTGTGAAAGTCTCTTTGTTCAGTGGAACATAAGCTGAGTATTTCAGGGCCATTGGGGAACTTCAAATCAACCCAATTTTCTTTTGGATGGGCCCTAATAAACTCCTGAGTTCTTGGAACGGCCAGTCGATCGACAATTTCTACTGTATGCTATGTTTCAAGACCCTATGTGAACATAGGGATGACTGAGACATCTAATCCTATGTTCACTTGAACTCAGGGTAGTTCTTAGAGAGGCTTTCCTCTCTCTTAGGGGCAGCTATGTGGCATAATAGATAGAGCGCTGGGACTGGAGTCAGAAAACTCGAGTTCAAATCGGACCTCAGATACTGGGCAAGTCACTTACCCTGCCTGCCACAGTTTCCTCAGTTGTAAAACATGGATAACAATGGAGCCCCTCTCCTAGGGTTGTTGTGAGGATCAAGTGAGATAAGAACTATAACGTGCTTTGTATGATGGCTGGCACACAGTAAGTGTTGATACATACTTGTTCCTTTTCCTCTTCGGAGAATTTGGAGCCTATTCTTGGGACCCGAGAAAGAGTCCAATAGTTCAACCTTCTTATTTTACAGAAGAGGAATCTTTGGCCTAAAGAAGATAAGAGACTTCCCCAAAGCCATACACAGGCCTTGAAGGCAGGTGTGAAACTCATACTCTTTCCATCACCTTCTGTAAGTGAATCATTCATGATGATAAGACCCTTAGGCAAATAACAAAGATAATGTGATAAGGGCCATCAAAGCCATATGACAAAGGAAGGAGAAAGGATGGCAGAGTAAAGTAGTCAAGGAAGGCTTCATGGAGGAGGTGGCATTTGAGCTGTCCAGGAATAATGGGTAGGATTCACATAAGTAGAAAGGAAGAGGCAAGACATTCTTCTTGTTTGTCTTTCGTTCTCAAAGAGGACCATGATATCAGGAAACTGAATCTGTGACTTGCCAGTGAATTGGATTTAAGTGAGGGAGGGCCGTGAAAAGTCACCCAACCTTACTTTCTCCTCTGAAGCCTTCTGGGTCCAGTGGCAAGATATAGATCGGGATGACTGGACATGGCCCCTTGCAAGACATTCTAGACTGGGGAGAATAGTTGAAACAGAGGCAGGATGGTTGGATGCATCATTGGGATCAGTGAATTAACAAGGTTGGCTGAAGCAAACTGATTGTATGAGGGAAAATGTGAGATAAAACCAGATAAGCGGGCTGAGTTCAGATTATGTAGCACCTGAATCATCAGGCTATGCAGAAGGGACTTTATCCTGTGGGTAGTAGGAAGTCACTGAAAGTTTTTGAGCTGGAAGGGGTAGAGCAATTGGGGTGGGGAGAAGGAGATCCAGGAGAAGAGGAGGCCAGTTAGAAATAGTACTAGATAAGAGTTAGTAGGTCTGGGTACTAATCCAGGCTCTGCCGTTAACTTGCTGAGTCACTTTGGAAAAGTCTCACAACTCCTTTGGGACTCAATTTCATAAAAACAGAGTGGGTCCCCAACCTATGCCTTCATGGATGTGGGAGCCAACATTACACGTTTTCAGATTTTTTACAATCTATGAATCAGCTGTGCTGATTTTTTTCTCTCTAAAAATACTATTTATCATACGAGATGACTCTCTGGGATGTGGAAAGGGAAGAACAATGGGGATTACTATGATGATGTAAGAAACAGAAGACCAATAAAAACTCATCAAAAATAAAATGAATGGGTTATAATAAATGGTCTCAAAGATATTTTTCAGCTCCAAAATTCCATGTACTGTGGTGCTTCAAATCTCTGACATCCTATATTTTATGTTTTAACATTCTATGTTCTGAACTACCAGGAACTGGACCACCAGTGCAATGAATAAGTGCCATAAAGAGGTACAATTACATGGTAGGTCACCACTCTAACTCTAGCAGATCTGACAGAAAACTGACAATCTCACTTTTGCATGTATGGAGATCAAGGACAACTTTGAAAAACATGCAATCTGTGTTTCTGGCAGTGTCAGATGATAGCTATGTATGCCAAAAAAGACAGGATGGTCTTCCTTAGAAGAGAAATATTTGAAAGGGTTTCAAGAACACCCATCTACTCCTCAGGTTACCAGGGGGAAGGAAGCCTTCCTGAAAAGAATGGAAGAAATGCCTCAAAGGAAAAAAAAGAAAAAAGAGAAAAATAATCCAAAGAGACAGGAAAATTTTAACATTGTTGGTAGGTGGAAGAATGTGTCACAGAGAAGATAGGAAGCTAGTAAATAGTTATCCTTTGGAACTAGTTAATAAGTATCTTTTGGAACTAGTTAATAGTTCTATTTTGGAACTAGTTTATAGGTGTCTTTTCCAGGAAAGGGTGGGAGGAGTTCTAACTCTTTGAGTAAGAAGCAGCTCTTTGTAAGGAAGGAGGGGAAGGGCATAAGAATTTATCAAGTACCTACTATGTGCCAGCATTGTGCTGAGTGCTTTATAAATCTGATTTCATCTGATCCCTACAACAATCCTGAAAGATAGGTGCTATTTTAAACCCCATTTTACAGTTGAGGAAACCAAGACAGGCAAAGGCTCTCGCAGCCAGTAAGTGTCTAAGGATGGATTTGAACTCTCTAGTCTAGGCCCTGAACTCTGTCTACTGTGTCACCTAGCTGCCTTCAATTCTTGAGAATCTTCTTCATCAAGAGAAAAATTATCCAGGAGTGGTGAGAAGAAGAGACTGACTGATAATGATGGTAAGAGAATCCCTAGAGTAGAATGCTGACCTAGCATTAGCAATAGAGAAGCCTCTTGTCTCTCTTTGGTAAGCAGCCAGATATTCAAGAGAGCTTCTTGGGACTTGTGAAGCCCTATGACCCCCTAGCCCTTCCGGATGACTCATGTGAAGACCAATGACACTATCAAATTTTCATTAATACAAGGCAAGTGAACGTGAAAAGTGCTAGGAGAGAAACTGAAGGCCTTTGGCCAGAAGATGTTATTTTAATGACTGAGGCAGGGACGTCAGGAAAGAAAAATGGCTTTGGGAAGTAAATAGTTAAGGAGATGTTGTCTCAGAATGGAATTTAGATTTTTTTAACCATGGTTTAAAATGTAGGAATGAAATGCTCTTGACCAGGAATAGAGATCTGGTAAAAAAAAAATAGAGTTGCTTGGAATCTTGTGAATAGGAACAAGAAAGTTTTAAATTGGAAATGTATATGAAAAGAAAAAAAAACTAATCACATATATCCACCAAGACAGATACATAGAAAACACCAGGCACAGCTGGAAGAATATTAGGAGGAATGTAAAATAATTCACAGGACAAAATAAACAACAAATCTAGTAACAAAACTTGTGGTCTCAAATATCTATACCTATATCTGTATCTGTATCTATATCTGTATCTATATCCGGATAGATATCTATATCTATATCTATATCTAAGATAGTTATCTATCCATATATGTATATAGCTAGATATATCTCTGTGTATATATGTATATATATATATATGCACATGCATAGAGAAATGCACAATATATTTATAAGGAACAAAAGGGATGACATAGCCCAGGGATGGGGAAGCTCCAGGCCTCAGGTACCCCACCCCTGACATAGCCCAATGCAAAGAGGCAATTTCCACCTTCTATATGTCACTGAGATTTGGTGGACCAAAACTCCAGATAGGAAACTGATTATGGAATGGTATGATTCCAAAAAGAACAGGCAAGATAAAAGGAGTGATAAAATAACATGGGCTATTAAGAATGTGTACTTGTGCTAGGAAATCTGAATTTTCTAGCAAACATATGAAGAAGGAAGTATGATAAAGGGCATTTATATGAGGGCATAGGGAGAAATAAAAGTGATATTGCTATGGTAGTATGCTACAGACCACTTGAACAGAAGAAGGAAATAAATGAGATACAGAGGAAAGAAATCACAATCCTAGCACAGAGGCAAAATACAATAATGAAGTTAGACTTGAACTCCCTGGACATAGTTTAGAGTTTTAAAAGCAGAGCACTTGATAAAGTCTTGATTTGTCTTTGTAATAATTTCATTTTTTAAAAGGTAGAGGAAGCAACAAGAAGAAATGACAGCCAGTACCTTATTCTACTCACTAAGAAATAATTGGTAACTGAAGGAAAAATGATGGGACTCTGAGGGGAATTAATTAGTCCATCTTAGAATTCTTGAAAGAGAAGAAAAGTTGTGGATAATCTGAGATGTTCCACAAATTTGAGGGGACTGAGCTTCAGAATTATGTAAGGCCTAATGGCCTAAAATTCTACAAGGGAAATGAGCTCTAGAGCTTTCAATGAAATTCTAATAACACAACAACCAATACCTTGAATGAAGAAGAAAGTAGAGAGCTGACTAAAGAGAATGATATGAATGTATAGGAAGGTCATCCACCAACTTGTCATTATTTTAAGATATGTATAGAAGATGGAAACAAAAGATGACTACAAAATGATCTCATAATGATAACTTAAGTTGTACAAAAACTCAGAAAAGAAAATTGAAGCTAGAGCCATAACTAGAAATTCTCATATTAGGAGCAATTCAGGTGAATTGGTTGGGGAAGAGGTCATGGGAGGGAGAGTGGTAGAACAGAAAACAGTCTGCTTGGATTGGACACAGAAGCGCTAGGAGAAGAGCAGCTCTTCCTTCGCGGAGTCCAGCGCATCTCCAATTCCTGAATATTGGTAGGAGGTAAAGGGTCAGTGGGAGCAAGATGATAGGTGGAAATGATGTGTTATTGGGAGGTGATCCCTAGGAGAGAGGTGTCATGAAAATGGACCTTGAGGCTGGTGCAAAGGGTGGGGGGCAAAGGAGTAGACATTAGTACAAAGGCAAAAGGATGGGAAAATGCGGGGCCAATGAGCCAATAGGCCACTATGAGTAGGGAATATATCTTCTAGATGTTCTCCAGGGGGAAGGTAGCTACCTCTACCCTAGTTATAAAGGTATTATAGCATAGGAGATAGGATCTTGGACTCAGACTGAGAAGGATCTGTGTTCGAATCCTGTCTTGGGCAAATAATTTTCCAAATATGTAATATGAGGAGATTGGACTAGATTCCTCCTGTTACTGGGATCCGATATATAGAGTGTGCCAAAAGTCCTAGTGCACTAAGACTTTTGGGACACCATATGTGTATGTGTGTGTATGCATGTATGTATATATATGTACATGTAAGTGCATATACGCAGTGACTTATCTGAAGTCATATATACTCACCCCTTATACCACAAGAAATCCCAGACAGATACATGGCCTAAATATGAAAGGTGACATCATAACAAATTTAGGGGAGAATGGAAAAAAGATACCTTTAAGAATTATGGCTAGAAGAACTTCTTAGCCAAACATGGGATAGAGAGAAATATAAAAAATAGAAAATTTTGATTGCACAATATTAGAAAGCTCTGACATGAACAAAATCAGTACACTTAGATTACAGAGAGAATAAGGATTCAGCAAAGTATAGCCTGCAGGTGGGGCCTGTTTTTCTAGAGCCTGGGGCTTAGGATAATTTTTACATTTTTCGACAAAGTTTTATTGTATTTAAACATGTAAAAGCCATTCTTACAAAAACAGGCTGCAGGCTGGAATTAGCCCTCAGGCCATATGTGTCCATCTCTACTTCAGAATGTAAAAAATCTTTGCATCAAATATTTCTTAGAAAGGTCTGATAACTAAGATTTGCAGGGAATTGACACTAACATATAAGACCAAGAACCTTTCCCACATCAATGGTCAAATAACATCAACAATTTTCTGCAGAAGGAATGCAAATGATCCACAACCAAATAAGAAGCAAATTAATATAATTCTAAGGTTTTTATCTCATACTCAGAAAAGCAGCAAAGTTTATTGAGAAAAGATGGAAAAAATCAATGGCGGAAGGTGGGAAGAAATTACTGTTAGTGGAGCTGTAAATTGGTCCAACCATTCTGGAAAATAATTTGGAATTATGCAAGAAAATTTACTAAAGTGTTAATGCTCTTTGACCTATCAATCTTACTACTGTGCATACATCTCCAAGAAGGTGTACATGTCACTAGTCAACCAGCATTTATTAAGCACCTACTCTGTGCCAGATACTGGAGATAGCAAGAAAGGCAAAAAGAAACCAGTCCCTGATCTCATCTAATTAGGAGGTGGGGGAGGGGGAAAGACATGAAAACAAGAATGTGCAAACAAGATATACATAGGATACACTGGAGGTAGTCTCAGAGGGAAAGCACTAGCATTATGAGGTACTGGACAAGGCTTCTGGAAAAAAACTGGCACTTTTGGTGAGACTTGAAGGAAGCCAGAGAAGCAGGAGATAGAGGTTGGTTGGTTGTTGTCCTTCATTCTCAAAGAGGACCAAAACGACATCACTACGCTAGAGTTAAGCTTCAGTGTGTCTAACTGAGGCTGATCAGACCAGTACAAATTTGGAATGTTCTACCACTGATCAGGCACAAATAGGCCCTGTGACCATCTGGGGTGGATACTCTAAATTTGCGCATCCTGCTTTTCCTTTGAGCTGCTTTGCTTATACAACACAGCACCTTCTCTGATGTGGGCATGCCACACTGAGCAGTCCTATGCCAGTGTCTCCCATGTCGCAAATCAATTCCAAAGTTCTTAAGAGAGATCTTGAGAGTGTCCTTGTATCACTTCTTCTGACCACCATGTGAAAGCTTGCCCTGTGTGAGTTCTCCATAAAAATAGTCTTTTTGGCAAGCGGATATTCTGCATTCGAACAACATGGCCAGCCCATCAGAGTTGTGGTCTCTGAAGCAGCATTCGAATGCTTATCAGTTTAGTTTGAGTAAGGACCTCAGCGTCTGGTACCTTATCCTGCCAGGTGATCTTCAGAATCTTCCTAAGACAATTCAAATGATTCAGTTTCCTTGCATGGTACTGGTAGACTGTCCAGGTTTCACAGGCATACAACAATGAGGTCAGCACAATGGCTCTGTAGACCTTCAGTTTGGTAGTCAGTCTAATGACTCTTCTATACCATACTTTCCTTTAGAGCCTCCAAAACACTAAGCTAGCTCTGGCAATGAGTGCATCAACCTTATTACCAATGTGTACATCCCTGGAAAGTTATCCACAGCATTCAAAACTTCCCCAGTTGCTGTAACTGATGTGAGGAGCCCCAAATATGTGAAAATGTTCAAAATGTCACCATTTTCTTTTTGGGATAGTTGAATATTGGAAGCATAATGGGTGCCCTTAGATTGGGGCAAGGCTGAACATACCTTGGTATAGGTGTGTAATAGAGCACCATTGCACCATTCAAAGAAACTTGGGAGTACTAAGCATGAGCATTTGATATTGTTAAAAATGTTGTTCTTGTTCAGTCGTATCTGACTCTTCATAACCCCATTTGGAGTTTTCTTGACAAATACTAGAGTGGTTTGCATTTCCTTCTCCAGTTTATTTTACAGATGAGGAAACTGAGATAAAGAAGGTTTAGTGATCTGCTCAGGGTCACAGAACTAGTAAATGTCTGAGGCCAAATTTGAATTCAGGAAAATGAGTCTTCCTGATTTCAAACCCAATGCTCTATCCACTGTAACACCTACCTGTCCCATTGATAAAAATCAGCCATATGGCAGTCAGGTGGTTGGGTAGATAGAGCACTAGCCTTGGAGTCAGGAGAATCTGAGTTCAAATCTAGCCTCAGATCTTTAACCCCCATTGCCTCCCCCCATTTAAATGAATCAGTGCACCCCGCCCCCCCCAAACAGCTGCAACAGACCAGGAAAGAGCTTGACTTTTATTCCTGGAAAAATTCTAGAAGGAAGGCATGATCCCTAAGGCAAATATGGCTTCACTAAAAATAGTTCACATTAAATTTATTTCATTTCCTTTTATTGAACAGGATTCCTAGATGGATAGATCAATGGAGTTCTGAAGACTTACTATAACTGGATTTTAGTAAAGTATTTGTCTTTTATGTGATCTTTAGGGACCAAACTTTAGGGTTAGATGCCGATTCAGGCAGGTGGCTGAATGCCTGTACCCAAGAGTGGTCACTGATAGGTAAGATGCCATCCTCAAGAGAGGTCTCTAATGGAGTGCTTCAGGAAGTCCTGTCCAGGTCCTTTGCTGTCTCACACTGTACTCAATGACAGGGAGGAAAGCATTGCTTATCACCCTTGTAGATGACACAAAGTTGGGAGGGATTGCTGCTTCTTTGGATGATGGTCAGGATCCAAGAAGATTTGACTGGGTTAGCATGATAAGCCAACTCTAATAAAGATAAAAATTCATAAGGATGAATGTAAAGTCTTATGCTTGGGTCCTATAGAGTCAACTGTGTGAGTGCATGTTGGGGAAGGAGAGAATAGACAAGTTTATTGGGGTTTTTATTGGACTGAAAGTTCCAAATGAATCAGTAGTGTGATGTCAGCCACAAAAGCTATGACAACTTGAGCTCATGTTAAAAGAGGCACCAGGTCCAGTGTGTGTGAAACCATAGTCCTGCGGTCCACTGCCTGGGCCAGACTCTATCTGGACTGTTGTAGTCAGTATAGAACCATCATGTTGGAACATCCCAGAGAAGAGTACAACTGGGGATTGTGATTGTCACCATGAAGATCAGCTGGAAGAACTGGGGACATTCAGTCTGGAACAGAGAAGGCTTAGGAGGATGATGATACATGAGAGCTATCTGCAAGTATTTAAAAGATAATTACCTGAAAGAAGGATTGGACTAGTTTTGTTTGGCCCCAAAGGACATAGAGGACTAGGAGCTATTGGCAGAACTTTCAGAGCAGCAGACTGAGGCTGGATGTCAAGATCTGGCTGCCTCCAGTCTCTCCCTTCTCTGATTCATCTTTCACCCAGCTGCTAAAGGGGGATTCCTAAAGTAGCGGTTTGACCGTGTCACTGCCCTACTCAATAAGGGGCCCCTTGCCCTTAGGATAAAACACAAAGTTCCCTGTCATTTCCTCCTCTTCGATATGTCTTTGAACTACCTTTATAGGGTTATTACTCCTTTGTTACCAAAATGACCTTCATCACACATAACATTCCTTCTACCTTCTCTGTGCCTTTGTAGCCTGTCCTCCATGCCTGGAATGCACCACCACACACCCCCAGCCCCTCATCTGAACCTGTTACAGTCTTTCACTGCTTTCAAAGCCCAGCTGAAAGGCACAGGCTTCGTGCAATCTGTTCTGATCCCTCCAGAGCTTCTAGCACCTTCACTCCAAATTATCTGGTGTTTTCTTTGAATCTGTGGTGTCTCTGTTTAGACTGGATATGTCATTTCCTTACCTTCAATCTCTCTCACTACAATGTAATCTCCGTGGGCAGAGACCATTTCAAGGGTTTGCTGATCTTCCTTCCCAGCTCAAGAAAGTCACTTGTTAAATTTTCAATGTGAGCAACACTGAAAGAGCCAGTTGTTAAATTTTCAGTGTGATCGATGCTGAAAGTAATGCATCATGGCTTGACTTATTGTTTTGTAACTTGTCTAGTCTTAAGAAAGTGGTCTAAAAATGCTAATGCAGATTAAACTTAAAAGTCTATTGGCACATATTCCCTACCCCCTCTACCCAGAGAGTCTATCGTTAAACATTTACCACCATGCCCCTGCCCTTAGGAGTTCTCTATGCCAATGAAATCACTGATTAGGTTCTTTTCCCTATAAGAACTTTTCCAGCTGTAACAATGCATTCAAAGTTCATTCCTGTTCTGATATTACATGCGCTGATAGTTTCTGTTGTAATGTTATTCTGTGTTCTAAGATCCCTTCTCACCCTAAAGTTCTATGATCCTAGGAAGAGAAACTTGGAAACCATCATATTCCTCTCAGGACAAGTCAGGCCTGGACTGAGGCATCTGTTGACAAACACACTTGCAGTGACTGCATGAACTCCAGCGCCCATCAATGCAGATCCTGATATCTATTACCCACCAACCCATCAGGTTGAAGGCTCCTACTGATACAAACCACAATCATCATTGCCATGTGAACCAGTTATTTATAACCTCTGACAGCAGGAATTATGTGGAATAAACGTAATTTATAGCCGTTCCAGGAAAAGCCATCAGAACAGAAACTAATAAGGATTTCTTTCAGCTAAAAAGGTGTCAATTGCCAGAAAGCAATGGGCACCGTTAATGCGGCTGACAGAATTATTCATATATTTCTCAACCGTGTAACTATTTATTAGCCATGGCCCTGTACTGATGCCGAGGGCACAGAGGCAACCGGATGAGGGATGGAGCATTAGATGCTGGGACTGAAGTAGGGGTGCAAGGGTGATGACAGGAAGGAAGGAAAAAGAGACACGTAGAAGTGTAGGACGGGGAAGAACAAGGAAAAGAACCATCAACTGTCAGAATTGGAAGAGACCTTAGTACATTAACTGTTAAAACATAAAATATAGAATGTGAGAGCTGAGAGGGACTAGGAGACACAGCATGGTAGAACATGAACCATAGAACATAGAATGTTAGAGGAGATTCAAACAGACCATTAGAACATATAACATAGGATGTTAGTGCTGCATGAGACCTTAGAGCCCATCTGATTTTCATTTTACAGGTGGGAAAAAGATATCCAGAAAGGAGAAACACTTGAAGGCTTGTGCCACACGGAAGACAGCTTAGTCTTGTTCTGCTGGACCCCAGAGGCAGAACTGGGACTGTTGTTTATCTTTTGTCCTCGAAGAGGACCAATGACAGCAGAAGGGTGATGCCTTAACCTGCACATGAATTGTACTGAAGTGAGGCAGAGCTGTGCAAAGTTGTCAGCCTTGCTCTTTCCTCCAGAGTCTTTGGAGACCAGCATCAAGACAAAATACAAGGATGGTCCAGAAGGCAGTGGAAGACCCTGGCCTTTCTAAATTAAGGACCTTCTCAGACCTCAGTTTGTCTGAGGCAACACTCACTCAATGACTAAAAGCTAGGGAAGAATTGAGATAGAAGATGGCCTAATTTACAAAAATATCAATCTGAGAGGGGAAGACCCTCAAAGTTTTTAATCAGAACAGAAAACAATCGCTATTTATGCTTATTGATGTAAAGGAAAGCTTCCTAAGAAGAGCTACCCAAAAGTGGAGTGGATTGCCTCCGTAGACAGTGGGTTCTTCCTAATTTAAAGTCTTCAAATAGAGATTATAAATGTTAGTCAGTATGTTGTAGAGAGGCTGTATCAGCAAGTCAATAAACACAATATCAGCAATAATCATGCATATGCCTATGTAGTTCTGTATCACAAAGTATGACTCTTCATAAAGAAGGTAGAAGAAGTATTACATTTGTTCAGATGCCAGAGAACCATATCCCATAACCAAATGTTCAACTCCCACAGACAGTTAGCCCACTTTATCATAATAGCAAGGAACTTAAAACACTATATCATAACCTGGAGCCTTACCATCCCAAAACTTCTATGACCCCCTGCTGGGGTCTTCCCTAAAACAAACTCACAGTACAGCTAAGTCAATCTGTTCAGCTCTAACTATCATGACAGCGGCCATTAGCAGCCATAACTGCTCTCTCTCTCTCTCTCTCTCTCTCTCTCTCTCTCTCTCTCTCTCTCTCAGCATTTCCTGTGACATAACTTTCTTTTCCTGTCAGAAAGGTCCTCCCACCACATGTAATTTAGGCATCTTGTGACAAGCAGGTCACATGGCCTATTCATGGGTGGGGAAGATCTTCAAATCTAAATTGCTATTACAGAGGCATCTTATTCAAGTATGTGTTGGATTATTTTTTTT
>CM053625.1:95168435-95202325 GCA_028646595.1 Phalanger gymnotis
TTTTTTGCATGCAACTGGGAAACAAGATCTATAGGGAATGGGGCATAGAAATCTATTTTGCCCTACAAGAAAGTAAGGGGAAATGGGATGGGGAGGGGGAATGGGGTGAAAGAGGGGAGGGCTGACTGGGGAATGAGGCAATCAGAACGTATGCCATCTTGGAATGGGGGGGAGGGTAGAAATGGGGAGAAAATTTGTAACTCAAAATCTTGTGGAAATCAATGTTGAAAATTAAAATATTAAATAACGTATATACAGAAAAAAATTAAAAAATTAAGCACATTAAACAAAAACAAAGTCACAGAGCAAAAATTAATACCCCTGTCTTAGAGAGTTACCTGTGGGGCATATTGAGGTTAAGTGCTTTGCCCAGAATCACACAGTCAGTATGTGTCGGAGGTAGGACTTAATCCAGATCTTCTTAGGTCTGAGGCCAGCTTTCTAGCAACTATGCCATGATGCCCTTAGGAATCTGTCTGAAGTCACACATGATACCAAGTGGTGGTTACATTCCAGGATAATGGGAGATATGGCAGAATAGAGAAGATGCCCCAGACACAGAGCATGAACTTTGACAAGTGTCAGACCTGATAGTGGAAACCTTGGTCTCTTTGGTTTCCAGTTGGGTATCTGAGGTCCCAAGTGGGTCATCTTTTCCTGCCCCAAGGGGGGCAAGAGGGGAAGTGTCTGAGGCTTTGGCCTAGAACTGGAAGAGACATTAGAGTCCAGCTAACCCCACCTCTTATTTGACAGGTGAAGAAATCAAGGCCTGCAGAAGAAGTTAAGGGACATGTCTGAGGACACATGGTGGTGGCAGAGCCCAAATCCTCTCACTCTTTCCACTACAACTCCTCCTTCCTTTCTATCCCTGCCCCCTCCAACTCCAGGGTTAGGTTTTGAGAAGCCCTCATTCTCTGCCTCAAGCCCCAAATATTGGACAGTAAGGACCAAAGACAGACCCCTGGGACACTCCTCTAGAAATCTCCATCCGAGTTGACATTGATTCATTAATTACTTCTCTTTGGGTCATTGGATCAGTTCTGAATCTACCTAACTGTTCTATCATTCAGTTCATGGCTCTCCATCTTCTCCTCAAGGACAATTTGAGAGATTCTGCCAAATGCTTTGCTGAAATCCTACTATGTCTTACTTTGGTGACTAGGAAGATTAAAACATACAACCAAAAGAAGGATGAAAGTCAAATTTTCTGTTCAGCTCTGGTCTTTTCATCAAGATCCCTTAAAAGTCCTCTATTTTATTGAATGTAAATTTTTCCCCTGAAATATTATGCTCAGTTTTGCAGAGTAGGTGATTCTTGGTTTTAATCCTAGTTCCTTTGACTTCCAGAATATCATATTCCAAGCACTCCCGTCCCATGATGTAGAAGCTGCTAGATCTTGTGTTATCCTGATTTTGTTTCCACCATACTTGAATTGTTTCTGGCTGCTTGCAATATTTTCTCCTTGACCTGAGGACTCTGGAATTTGGCTACAATATTCCTAGGGTTTTCCTTTTGATAATCTTTTTCAAGAAGCAATTGGTGGATTCTTCCAATTTTTATTTTACTCTCTGGTTCTAAAATATCAGGGCAGTTTTGATAATTTCTTGAAAGTTGATGTCTAGGCTCTTTTTTTGATCATGGCTTTCAGGCAGTCTAATAGTTTTTAAATTCTCTCTCCTGGATCTATTCTCCAGGTCAGTGGTTTTTCCAATGAGATACTTCACATTGTCTTCCTTTTTTTTCATTCCTTTGGTTCTGTTTTGTAATTTCTTGATTTCTCACAAAGTCATTAGCTTCCATTTGCTCCATTCTAATTTTTAAAGAATTATTTTCTTCAGTGAGCTTTTTGACCTCCTTTTCTATTTGGTCAATTCTGCCTTTTAAGGTATTCTTCTCCTTATTGGCTTTTTGGACCGCTTTTGCCATTTGGGTTAGTCTATTTTTAAGGTGTTATTTTCTTCACTATTTTTTGGGTCTCCTTTAGCAAGCTGTTGACTCATTTTCATGATTTTCTTCCATCACTCTCATTTCTCTTCCCATTTTTCCTCTACTTCTCCTACTTGATTTTCAAACTCCTTTTTGAGATCTTCCATGGCATGAAACCAATTTGTATTTTTCTTGGAGGCTTTGGATGTAGGAGCTTTGACTTTGTTGTCTTCTTCTGGTTGTGTGTTTTAATCTTCCTTGTCACCAAACTAAGATTCTATAGTCTTTTATGCTGTTTGCTCATTTTCCTAGCCAATTACTTGACTTTTGAGCTCTTTGTCGAGGTAGGACTCTGCTTCCAGGGTGGAGAGTACTCTGTTACAAGTTTCAAGGGTTTTGCACAGGTGTTGTCAGAGATACTTCTAGGCACCTACAAATTTTCAGTTCTTCTAAGGTGATATGATCCTGGCCTGTGCTCTGGTCTGTGAGTGACCATAAGCACTCTTTTCTGCTTTGGAACTGTGAGGAGAGGGAACCTCTCCACAGATGCCACAAGCTCTTCCATGCCAGTGCTCCTCCTCATCCCAGGACTACTACCCAGATCCAAGCAGGGCAAAGCAAGAGAATCCTACCTCAGCCCCAGCAAAGAGATCTCCTCTGATCAGCCTCTCAATCCTCTCACCGTCTAGGGGCCTGGAGCTCTGGAAGCAGCCACTGCTGCTGCTGCCACTGCCGCCACTTCTGCTGTCCCAGGGCTGGGGCCTGACCGCATTCTTCTCTCACCCAGGTCTGACAGAGTTTCACCACAGGCCTTCTACTTTGTCTTTGGAGATTGTGGGTTGAGAAGTCTGGAAACTACCACAGCTGCCAGTGGTTCAATGCCCTGAGGCCTACTCTAGTTCAGTTTGTGCCAGTGCAGCCCAAGCTGAACTTGGCTCTGTTCCCAGTCCAGTGTGACAGCCCCTTCCTCTGGTCCTTCCAGGTTATCTTGGGATGGAGATTTGTTTCACTCTGTCATTTTGGGGGTTCTGTACCTCTAGAATTTGTTTAGAGTCCTTTTTTACAGGTATTTGGAGGGGCTTGGGGAAGAGCTCAAGGAAGTCCCTGCTTTCGCTAGGCCATCTTGGCTTCAGCTCCTGATCTATTCTGTTTTTGAGAAGCAGTGTGACATATTGGATAGAAAGCTGGCCTCAGAGCCAGGAGGACATGAGTTAAAGTCCCACCTCTGACATATACTGGCTATGTGACCCTGGGTAAGTCACTCAACCTCCTTATGATCTGGGGTCCAGGGGAAGGGAACCTGTGGCCTTGAGGCCACATGTGGCCTTCTAGGTCCTTGGGTGAGGCCTTTAGACCAAATCCAAGTTTTACAGAACAAATCCTTTTATTAAACGGATTTGTTCTGTGAAGTTTGGATTCAGTCAAGTTCCCCACCCCTGCTAGGCAATTCTTCAATACTATAAGTCAGGGCTGTTCAACCTTGGGTTTTTGTTGAAACAATAGACAATATATTTTGATTTGTCATTTTAGTTTACTAAAGCATTTATGTAAATTTCTATGCTTGTAGGAGGCTGCATGCCACCAGTGGGCCACATTTTGGACAGCCCTGCTATAAGTTGTAAGGAAAATGCTGACCTGTAGTGGTGGAGGTAACTTCTTCATTGTGGAGTTCCTCATATCAGTGAAATTCTAGGTCCAGTCTCAAGCTCTTATATTTGGTTTTTATATCTTTTTCATTTCCAAATATATCCCTCCCTCTATGGACATCTCCCAAGGGTTAGTCCTGAGCCTTCAACTGCCGTTGCTGCAATCATCATATCTCTGTGATTCTTAGATCTTTTTATCCAGCCCTAACCTCTCTCTTGAGTTCCAGTTCCACATCACCAACTGCCCATTGGACATCTTAAACTGGATGTCTCATAGACATCTTAAACTCAACATGTCCAGAATAGAATTTATTATATATCCCCCCCCCCCAAAACCTTCCCTCTTCTGACCTTTTCTTTTACTGATGGAGGCAAAACCATCCTCCCAGTCACCCAGGCTTCCAACCTAGGTGTTATCCCTAACTCCTACTCACTCCACATATCTAATCTATCGCCAAGACCTAGGTAGCTATGTGGCATAGTGCAGGGCTTCTTAAACATTTTCCTCTTTTCACTCTTTTCTATGTTTCATCAGTGTTGTTCGGTGTTACATGGCCTGAAGACTTGCATGGTGCAAAGTGTGCAACTTTATGTTTGGAACCAAGGCTACGGTGAAGTCGTGCAATGCAAAGCAATACGGGCAAGTACTGCCAGAAACACCTCAGATTCATTACTCCTCTGATTTTTAATTAATTTTTGGTCATCGCTCATTCAGGAACCTTTTTCTGTTTCCACATTTTTGGAGATCCCCTTTCAGATTGCGACTCCCACTTTAAGAAGCACTGGCTAATGGATAGAGCCTTAAGACTGGAGTCAGGAAGGCTTAATAATAATAGCTAAAATTTACATAGCACTCAATATGTGCCAGGCACTGTGCTAACTACTTTACAATTATTATCTCATTTGATCCTCACAACAAACCTGAAGATAGATGCTATTATATCCCCATTCTACAGATGAGGAAACTGAGGAAAACTTGACCAGGGTCACATAGCTAATAAGTGTGTCTAAGGTTGGATTTGAACTCAGACCTACCTGACAGCAACCAGACACTCTATCTGCTATGCCACTTAGCTACCCTATCTGAGTGTAAATTCTCTCTAAGATCTGAGTTTTTATATGCAATTCAGCACTTAGTATTGTGGCTGTCACACAGTAGGCACTTCATAAGCATTTAGTGAATGAACATGGTAGGCACTTAATAAATTGTATGTTGATTTGTTAATTTGACTTGGAATAAAAAAATAAAAAATTATGGAAAAAGTAATTTGGCAAAACTAACCAAATCTGTTCCATAGCTACAGCCTCCCATCTCTGCAAAAGGAGGAAGGTGCATACTCATCTCTTTTTTTCAGTACTAATTGGGTCATTATAATGACAGCCTTCAATTTGGAGCAGTTTGTTATTATCCTTTCCATTTCCATTGTTATAGTCATTGTGTCTATTTTCCATATACCTACCCCTCCCACCCCAGTTCTGGTTGCTAACATACCATTCTTTTAGTAATACATTTTGGAATTCTTGAATTTTCCCCAAAGGTAACATCTTTTCTGTTCCACAGAAAACTTTTAACTCAGATATCCTATATCCGAAGGTCCCCTTTAGTCTAGGTCTTATCAGTCTATAGAACACAATTCTGAAACACAATGGTGTTGTACTATGAATGGCCAGAGAGGGTGGGCTATGGAACAGAAACCAATAATAACTCAGGGGTAACATGAACTTACACAAGTGTGATAAAGTCTATAAAAACCAATTTCAGAATTAATAACTGAGTTTAATATTTTAAGTAATATGGTAAATAAGTAATGATAGGCCAACTTTAAGGTTAGGATGTCAGAACTGCATTGAGATATAATGAATCCATTCACACCCTGCTCAAAGATCCACAGGGTCTGAGGCAAAGGTGAGCAAGGGATTCCCTAACTGCTCTTGGAGCCACATGATGAAGTGCTTGGGGGTATAACATAGTGTGGCCTGCCAGGTATGCTTTAGGCAGTTCTACATATCCACAGGTGATCTCTTGAAGTAGGGGCAGAGCAATGAGGCAGGTCATGGGTTTTCAAATGGCACATGGAAAGTGTCAACCAGCTATATCTGGTTCTTGACACATGACTAGCCCACCTTTTCCCATCATACATCTCTCTGGTGACATCTTTAGGCCATTTCTCTGTACAATGTTTGGTTAATAAAGTGTTTGAGCCTACTCACATCCATACATCTCTCCACCGTCCTTTGTTTAATTCTCAACTTGAAGTCATTAGAGACTATATAGTATTCCATGAGTTTCAGTCGAGAGCAAAGTCCCTCACCTTTTTTATATCATCATATTTTATATATTTTATAGCTTTATTTTTTATATCCTTTGGCAGTCTGGTAAAACTTATGGATTTCTCAGATGATGCTTTAAGTGCATAAAAGAATATGATTACAAAGGAAACTATATTTAAATATATTGTAGTTATTAATATATTTTTTAAAGAACAAATTCACAAACTCCCAGATTAAGAATCTCTGATCTGGAAAATCACTGGAAGAATATTGTTAAAATGATGAGTGTCTGTTTCAGGGAGATACTTAGGGTCATTAAAATTACTAAACAAATTCCTATATAAAATCCAACCTGTTCCATTCCTCTTGTTAAATTTCAGGCTTATAGTCTATGCATAGTGTCTATCCAAAGTATGTGTATTATTTAGGAAGTGTGTATCATTTAGGAAGCTCTACAGTATTCCAGGGATTGATGTAATCTTAGGAAATAGGAAGGACTAGTGACTGGGGGCGATCAGAAAAGGCTTTTTGAAGGAGGTGGTACCTAAGCTGGTGGATCCTCGAAGGAAGCAATAGATTCTAAGACACATAGATACAAGCTCTGCCACACTTAAGACACGATGGGCATGGCCTTCCCCAGAGGACCAGCTCTCTAGCCATAGAGGAGAGCCACAGCTCTCCTCTCAGTACTACTGCAGGTCTGCCTTCTAGAGTTTAGCCAGCACTACTGAACTCTCATTCTGCCTCTGCTAGCTAAGTCCCTTTGCTGACATAACTCAAGTTTGGTTTCTCTTGCATACAGGGTGCTTGTCTCCATGGTACCAAGTATGGAGCAAATGCTTTGGACTCTCTACCTCACGCAGCTGTGATTTAAACTCCAGAACATGCCTCATGGCCAGAGAATGTCCATTCATTAGAAAGTTTTACACTCAGATCCTATAGCCCCTCACCCCTGACCCCAAAGGACTCTCAGGGTACTATGGGAATGCTCTCCTCTTGCACAGTTCAAATGGTTCTTCATGTTTAACACCATATAGAACTACGGTGATTTAGGACCATTTCTCTCCTCTCTCCTCCAGCATGTGAGTGGCTCATTTCCTACTCACGTTAGCACCCCCATCACCACCACCATCTACCAACTAGATTTTGGAGTCCAAGTGAGTGGCTTCATTCTCTTACTGATTTTCTCTCTTTCCTTCAGCTTCTCCCAGGGCAGCTGGGGCAGATTATTCAAATTTGGAGAGAGATATCCAAAAGGGAGGAAGGTGGGGCAGGGCCAAATTGGTCCTTGCTCAAGTGCTGTGCTGAGACCAATAACAGCTACCTACCTGCCTATCCATACACAAAAATGACTTTGTTTTTGTCCTGGAGGAAAAAGCAAAAGTTCTGAGGAATGAATTTATCTTTTAGGTTATTAGAGAGAATCTAGTGTTCCGTAAAAGAGTAGAAGTATTTCAAGGAGGAAACAAAGAAGGAAAAAAGATGCAGAGGGGAATCTTATTGGAGGTTAAAGAGTAGAGGAATGTGGAGGATAGGAAGAAGGACCACTGAATGTCTGAAACTAAGTGATCAATACAAGACTCTTTAAGTAACTATTCAAGACTCTTTAACTCCTCAGGAGGAGGTGCCTTCTTATTTTCCAAGCAATCATGATCTGCAAGTATTACCAGATGAGAGGCCATCTAGTAATGGTTAGAGTAAGAAGCAGTGAGCAGTAGTGGTTGGTGACTCCCTGCTATGAGATACTTTGGAACCAGTTTATCAACTTGATATTAACCAGAGAAAGGTTTGATGTCTTATACAAGTAGTCAGGACCTGAAATATAGCTTGCTGAAACTTGTCAATCCCGATGACCACTGCTCGCTCCTATTGATTCATGTGGGAACAAATAATACTACCTAAAGAAACCTATAAAGCATTGCTAAGAATTATTGAGTCATGGGCAAAAAATTCCTGGAAGACCCGAAAGTAACCATGATATTTTCATCACCCTTACTGTTTGGAAGCAGAGGATTCAGACAAGCAAGACTGATTTTAGGGAGTTATGGACTGGCCAAGCAGGTGATCTCTGAGAATGGGATTTGGATTTTTGGATCACACCTTAAAATATAGCGGTAAAGAGATTTTGGTCAGAGATATTATATACCTGGTAAGGGGGATTAAAACACGTTTGCCTGTAGTCTCACAAATCTGATTTGGAGGACTTTAAAGTATAAAGAATGTGGTGCTAGAGAGGGACAAAGCTGCCCATGGAGATTTGTCATGTCTGACACCATAGAAAGAAGCAGGCACAACATAAGAGGAAAGGTAGCAGAAGAGAGGATGAATAAGTCATGACAGGTAGTATTAAAAAGAGACAATGATAAAAACACAACAGATGTCTATATAGAAACGCACAAAGTATGGGTAATAAAAGGGGTGAGCTAGGACCCAACACAAGGAAGGCAAATTTAACCTCATAGGTAACACAGTGAGTTGATGAAACAGTTCTGGAAAAGGTCCAAAGAAAGAGAATAGATAATAGGGTTGGTGAGTGGCTTTGTGTGTTAAGAAGATATAGTTGAGATATTAACACTAGAGTCAAAAGACCTGGTTTCAGGTTCTGACAATTATTGTCTATATGATTTGGGTGAGTCACTTAACCTCCTTAGGGCTACATTTCCTCATTATGAGGGGATGGGACTAGATGACCTTTGAGGTCCCTTCCCATTCTCAAGCTCTTACCCTGTACTTTTGGGTGGAGGAATTCAGGTATCCAAGTGAGGAAATATGATGGAGATTGTTAGATGAGAATGATTAGAGAAAGAAATGAAGACAATTTTGCTTTGGGAGAATACTATGGACTACCTGGACCAAAGGAGGAATTGGTTGAGGAGCTAAGGTCAGAAGAAGGTGAAATCACAAAACTGGCATGGAGGCATGATATAGTAGAATAATATTGGGACTTTAATTAATTAATGCTAAAGACAACAAAAGTATTCTTTTTCTATCATGTCATAGACAAGAAGGATCAACAGATGGGATGGGATTACTACTCAGCCTAGATGGGTTAGTGATAAAAGATAATGATGAGAGAAGACTGAACTAGTCACCTCTTATTTCGTTTCTGTTTTGTCTTATGAGGAGAGTAACCATTGTACAGGGAAGGAGAAAACAAAAAAGGTAAACAGGGACATGAAATAGAAAACAAATAAAGAGAGCATCTAAATGACCCCATGAGTTCAAGTCACTAGGCTCAAGTGAACTACATGCCAAGATATGCCAAGAGCTAACAAATGTGATTGCTGAGCCACTGTCAGAAATCTTTGAAAAACCAATGAGAATAGCAAAGGGGTGTAGGACTGGAGAGGAGAAAATGATCCTGATTGTTTTTTTAAGGAATAAGGTATAATCTTTAAATTCAAGTGTAAAATTTACATTTATCTCTATTAAATTTCATGTGGTCATGGTTAGCATAGTTTTAGATGGTTAAGATACTTTCGGATCCCACTTCTAATATTTATCCCTCCCAGCTTGATGTCATCTTTTGATTATACTATCACGCCTATGGCTTGATCTAAATCATTGAAAAAATGCTGAATACAAGCAGAAGGGCAGATTTGTGGGGCACTCCATTAGATTCTTCCTTGCAAGTTGATACTTGCCCATCAGTGACTACTCTTGCTATCCAGTCATTAACATGTGAATCCCCTAAGGTTCAGCCTTGGGTCTTTTTACTTCTCTTTACATTCTCCCCCTTGGTGATTTCATGGATTCTATTATTGTCTCTATGTAAATGATTCCCAGATCTATGTTTCCAACCCTTATGTTCTGAACTTCAGTCCCATATCACAATTGCCTGCTGGGCATTTCCACCTAGATATTTGTTGATATTTCAAACTTAACATATTTAGGACTTGGTATCTTTCCCTCAAACCTGACACCTCCTGTTAACTTCTCTCTGTTACAAGTATGACTGTTCTTCTTCTAGTCGTCCAGTTTTGCAACCTTGCAACCATCCTTGATTCTCTGCCCCTCCCCAATCCACATATCCAATCCATTTCCAATTCTTGTCAATTCTATATCCACACCTTAATGCATTGGTCCTTCTCTCCACTCTCATGGCCACCGCACAAGTTTGTGCCCTCATCAGCTTTCATGTGGACCATTGCAATAGCTTCTTAATTGGTCTCCATTCTTCCAGTCCCATCCTTCTCCGATCCATTCTCCATGCTATTGCCAAAATAGTGTTTCTGAGGCACGTATGTGACCAAGCTATTTCCCCACTCAAAAATCATCAATTCTTCCCTATGGCTTCTAGCACTCAAATCTTCAACCTGGAATTTAAAGTTCCTCCCCCACCCCCACACACTCTGGCTCCAATATACTTGTCTCAAATTGCTTGATAGGACTCTGCTGCCTGAATTTTATGTTCCAGATAAACTGGACTACTTGCTGTTGCCCTAATTCAAAATTATCCCCTTGTTTCCCATTTCTTTGCATGGCCTAAACCCTATTGTTATCTTCATTTATGGCTCAGTTTATATATTGCTGTCTATTCAAACCTTCCCATGTCTCCCAAGTTGTTAGTACTCTCTCCCTTCTTAAATTACCCCCATGTTTTCATATTTGCATATATTTTGTATTGCAATAAGTAGAATGAAAAGATATTTGAGGGCAGGGACTGTCATATATTTTCCTTTGTATCAGTCATACCCAGCCCAGTGTCTTACAGATAATAGACATTCAAGAAATATTTGTTGAATCAAAATGAACTAGAGATTTTAGCAAAAAAAAAAGTCCCAAGTTTGGGGTTAGGGTCCTTGGGATGATACATTGGACAGATTGTTGCCAATCACACACTGACTGCCATCCGGAATCAGTGGAGGCAGAGAACCACTGCCCAAAATGTGAAAGTTGCATGTCTTTGGGCAGAATAAACACATATGTCCCTCTGTTCAATAGCTATGGCCAAGTTAATGGAGCAAAAGTCTGATAATTTAATGACCAACTCAAGCAGCTGCTCTTCCAAAGACCTGGTGAGGAGCTGAAAGACTTATCAGTAAGGACACCTGAATTCAACTCTCAGCTCGGGGCCTTACTGGCTGTGGGAGCTTGGGCAAGACACCTAGCATCATGGAGCCTCATTTCCCCTTTCTATAAAGCAAATATAATAATAGCTTCACTACCTACCGCATGGGTTTGCTGTGAGAGAAGCACATTCTCGAACCCCAAATCACTAATCACCAATGTGAGGAGGAATGATTATTATTATTTAGTTATCTACCCTGGCTCCTCTTTTAGCACAGCTAAAGTTTCTCAGGGTACTAACTGAGTATCCATTCTGTGAATTAAAATTTTTTACAGCTATGGTCCTAGGCAATATTACCTCTACCTCATTTAGGAAGCAGCCTTCTTTCTCTTGGTGTTGTGAATACATATTCTCCTTCCATGCAGGGGTCCTCATATCTTTTGTTTGTATGGGACTGGATGCCATATTTTAGAAAGGGCATTGGAGAGCTCGAGTATGACCAGCAGAGGAAGCTTAGGGTCCTGAAACAACTGGGCATGATGCTATATGAGCAACCATTGAAAATATGAGGGATAATTAATCCAGCAAGCAACAAGTATTTATCGAGCACTTATGATGTTCCAGGTGTAGCTCTAAGCACCAAGAATGCAAAGAAAGGGTGGGAAAGTTCTTGCCCTCAAGGAACTGCCCTTCTAAGGAGTAAACCGACATATAAATAGCTAGGTATATACAACATGTAGGGGACAGCTAAGTGGCACAATGGATAGAGCACTGGGCTTAGAATCAGGCAGATTCATCCTCCTGAGTTCAAATCTGCCCTCAGACATTTATTAGCTATAAGACCCTGGGCAAGTCACTTAACCCTGTTTATCTCAGTTTTCTCATGTGTAAAATGAGCTGGAGAAAGAAATGGCAGATCACTTCAGGATCTTTGCCGAGAAAACCCCAAATGGGCTCACAAAGAGTCAGATATGACAAACAACTGAACAACAATAGCAACAAAATACAAACTATATACAAGGTAGATGGAAGATCATCTTAGAAGGGTAAGAAAGGTCTCCGCAGCTGGGGGAAAGTCGCCTTACCAAAGATGAAATTTGAGCTGAATCTTTAAGGAAGCCAGGGATTCTGAGAAGAGATGAGGAGGAAGGACATCCCAGTGAGTAATCATGGAAGTAGAAGATCATGTATTGTGTTTGGGAAGCAACAAGCAAGCCAGTATAGTTGGATTATAGAGTTCATGGAGAGGATTAAAATATAAGAAGATTGGAAAGGTGGAAAGGGACAAGGCTGTGAAGAAATTTAAATGCTAAACAAAAGATTTCATATTTGATCCTGGAGGTAATAGGGAGCCACTGGAGTTGAGTGGTGTATGTGGTGTGTGTGTGTGTGTGTGTGTGTGTGTGTGTGTGTGTGTGTGTGTGTGTGTGTGTGTGAGAGAGAGACAGAGAGAGAGAGAGAGAGAGAGAGAGAGAGAGAGAGAAGGAGGGAGGAGAGAAATAAAGAGAGGAGAGAAACAGAAGGAGAGAGAGAAGGAGAGAGACACAGAGAGGAGAGAGATGAGAGAAAGATATCAGGCAGACAGATAAAGGAGAGAAAGAGAGAGAAGGAGAGAGAAGAGAAAGAAAGAGGAGGAAAACAGAAGAAGAGTGACTACAGAGACAGAGAGAAGGAGAAAGACAAGAGAAAGAGAGAGAGGAGAGACAGAGACAGAGACAGAGACAAGGGAGAGATGAGAGAGAGATATCAGATAGACAGACAAAGAAGGAGAGAAAGAGAGAAAAGGAAAGTAGCAAAAAAGAGAGAGAGAGGAGAGAAAGAAAGAGAAAGCAAGAGGAGAGAAACAGAAGAAGAATGAGGAGAGAGAGAGAGAGAGAGAGAGAGAGAGAGAGAGAGAGAGAGAGAGAGAGAGAGAGAGAGAATGGTTAGACTTGTGCTTCAAGAAATTCATCTTGGCAGCTGAGTGGAGAATAGATTAAAGTGGGGGAGATACATAAGGTAAGGGAGTTCATTACAAGGCTACTGAAATAATCCAAGCAAGAGATAAGAGCCTCAGCTAGAGTGGTAGCTGTATGAGTGGAGAGAAGAGGATGTATAGGAGAGATGTTTAGCTTAGAGAAAAGAAGAATTAGCAGGGCATGATATCTGTCTTCAGGCATTTGAATGGCTGTCACATGGAAGAAGAATCAGATTCGCTCTGGTTGGACTCACAAAGGCAGAATTAGTAACAAAAGGTAGAGTTGCAGTGAGGCAGATTTTGCCTTGGTATGAGGGAGAAATGTCCAACACTGAAATGGGCAACCAGGACATAGACTGAATCCCTCATCATTGGAGTTTTTCAAGCAGAGGCTGCACCATCACTTGTTAAGGACATTGAAGAGAAATTTCTACTTTAGGTGTGTGGAGTAGGGAGCTCTTGTGGGATTTTTCAGATATAAGATTCTATTATCAGGAAGCATCTCTGGTCTCATTGCCAGGGGAAGAAGACCAAAACAATAAAAGTGATGATAATAATAATAATAAATCATTTCTACATCACATTAAAGGGTAGCTAGATGATGCAGTGGATAGAGCACTGGGCTTGGAATCCTGAAGACACCTTCAAGAGTTCAAATCTTGCCTTAGACCCTTACTAGCTGTGTGACCTTGGGTAAGTCACTTACAACTGTTTGCCTCAATTTCCTCATCTGTAAAATGAGGTAGAGCAGGAAATGGCAAACCACTTCAGTGTCTTTGCCAAGAAAATTCCTAATGGGATCCCAAAGAGTCAAACATGACTGAAAAATGACTGAACAACAAAAATATCACGTTAAAGTTTACAAAGTACTTTCCTCATATTAGTCCTTGAATGGGCTGAATGCTTACTTTTTAAAACTTTATATAGGTTATACACTAACAGCACTGTGGGAAAGGGTAATTAATCTAGGAAACAGCCTTTGATAGACATGACAGGTTGAGACCTTTCTTTTCTGAGGAGACCTCCATTTTGATGGGGAAGTATCATTTTCTCCACTGTAAAGATGCTAGAACTGAACCTCAGAGTGGGGTTATGATTGGTCTGGATGACACAGGTAGGCAGTGTCAGGGCTGGAACTTGAAGTCAGGTCTTCTGACAGCGCTCCTTCAATTATACCATGCTGCGTCTTATACAGTGAGTTAGCCACAAGCTAACTTGTTCCTAGATGTCAAATTGAGGCTTACATCTCTGAAGCCTCGCTTTAATTCTCCCCTATAGGGAAAAATCAAAGGTGGAAGTAGAGTTTTTCATACATGGGCCCAGGGACTCTGCTATAATGAAAGCCCTTCATTAGGGTGAGGTTAAGACTGAAATATGCCACAAGGATCCATAGATTATCAGCACAGCTATGAGATATTACTTCTAGGCTGCGTTGTGTGTCATGTTGGGAAGAATGGTGGATTGGGTTCAAATCCTCTCTGCCACTTATTATGGGCAAGTCAATTGGTGGGGCTTGATGTTCTTGTCCATAGAATTATAGTATCTCAGAGGATATTTTGTGAGGAAAGCACTTTGTGAAGTACCATAAAAATGTGAAGTGATGAGTGATTGAGGATACCATATAGAATGAAGAAGGTGTGGTTGTTCCTCTATACTCTTCAAGCTACATTTGGAGTGTTGTGCTTAGTTCTGGGTACTATATTTTAAGAAAGAAATTAATATGCTAGGTGTTATCCAGAGCTAGACTATTGTCTAGGATGATGAGGGGAATTGAGACCATGACATATGAAGACTGGTTGGATTAACTGGAGAAGACTTAAGAGAGACATAAAAGTTGCAATAATATATTTGAAGGACCATCATGTAGAAGAGCCTTGGCCTGCTAGGACCCATAATGCAAAATTAAGAGCAATGGGAGACAGTTGTTCGGAAGAAAATTTTGGCTAGATGGAAGGAAAACCTTTCTAAAATATAAAACTACTTAGGACAGACACATGGTACTCCTAGGCATATTTAGGTTCAGCACCATGGGCAGATCCTGGTTGCTGTCACCAGTACTGAATGTGAATTGCAGAGAAAGAGGGCAGGGCCATTTTATTCACAGACTATTCAATCTGTTAGTGATTTTTGAGATTGCCTTGTCCATTTCCCAAGTTTTAAAATGATACACCCAAGGTCACACGATAAGTATCAGAGCTGAGATTCTAACCCACATTTCCTAACTCCCAGTCCAGTGTTCTTAGCACTATGCCCCACTTCCCCTTTAAGTACTAACTGGGTTCTAGATATATTATTTTGTTTGGTCCTCATAACAGTCTTGTGATGGAGGCAGGGTATGATATGGCTTATTATCCTCACTTCACAGGTGGAAACTAAGAGTTAGAGGTGATATGACCTGCCTAAGGCCACACAGCTAGCTAATAACAGAATCGGAACTCAAAGCCAAGTCTTTTAATTCCGGTTCTATGGCTCTTTCAAAGCACACCACATGTAATTCTACTTTTTTAATACATGAGGAAACTGAGGATCAGAAAGATGTGAAATGATTTGCCTATGATCACACAATTAATAAGTAGAAGAACAGGAACATTAATCCAGATTTCCTATCTCCAAATTCAGTGTTCTTCCCATTATACCTATGTCATGGTGGAGATACACAAAACCCATCTTCCATATTCTTCAGAGTTCCCCCACACAGATCCAACAGGGTACCACATCTCTTCAGGAACTAAGCAAGGAAAAGAGGGAGCTGAATATCTGCAACTCTTCTTTTTGGGTTAATGTAAGCTTCTTGAGGGCAAAGAGAGCTTTCATTTTGTCTTTATATCTCCAGTGCCTATTGCAGCACATAGGAGGCACTTAATAAAGAAGTAATAGGTAATTTTGGATTGCATTGCATTGTAAGGTCTTTATGGGTAGGAAGGTCATATACAATTATAAAACAGGGTAGAAAAAGCTACCTTTGATGTGATGTAATACATTGCACTAATTAAGGCTCTACTGTATATAAACCACTATACTCCATGCTGAAAGAGACATGAAGTTTAGATAAGACACAGTCCTGACTCTGATGGGTCCAGTGATCCACTAGGAACATAAGACACCAAACAGAGAGAGTAACAATATACAATATCAAATGGGAAAATGAATTAAAAAGGTTACAAAATGATGTAATTTGAGGCCAAAGATGGAAGGTCATTGCCAAGGAGAGAGATGGGACCAGGCCATAGAAGACTTCTTGGAAGAGGCAGCATTTGTTTTGATCTTTAAAGATTGGGTAAGATTTCAACAGAGACAGATAGAGAGGTTTTCTTTAATAACCATTAGGGAGCAGGGCCATGCCTTACTGAAGGGGACCTTTTTGGACAGCAAGGAGAGGGTGGAATTACAAAAGTACGTGTGGGGTGTGGGGGGTGGGGGGGGAGGGAGTTTGGGGGGTGGCGCAAGCCAGAAAGCTGCCTTTAATAGACATGTTCATTTTCCACGGTAGAGTTTGCCTGCAATAATGTCAGTTCACTTCTCAATCTGCCAGAAATTCCACAGATAATTGGAAAGAACTAAAAATGAAAACATTACAATTTGCCATGTCATATGTTAACTTTTTCTTATTGTATGATACCCACGGTCCACTGACAGATGCTGTGTTATTAACATTTGATTAAAAATCACTTCAGGTCTGAGCCAGCCCGTTGAGAAGTGAACATCTTGACAAGGCTGGTGTACTGTGATTGACAATTAGTAATATTCAGTGTGTCACAACATAGATAGCGTGACTTATTGGTGCTGCTGTAGTGCAACACATTTCATCCAAGCCCTCCAAATTGCTACATAGGAATAAGAAAGAAAAGATCGTCTAATTCAGCCGACTTTGATTACCAACAAAGGAGATATTGTACATACCTGTCTCGGCATGCCCAGACCAGATTTCTATCAATCAGTCAGACGGGCACTTTCCTACTCCTATTGGGGAACAGGGAAGCTCAGCAGAGTTAGATCTCATTATGCAAACTCTCCACTTCTCTATCAACAGCCAAATCCTTTTTGTCGGGAAATATTAAAATGCTCAGCTCCCTTAGAGAGGCGGCCGCTCCAAATTACAAGGCGACTCATCTTAAAACAAAAGAGCTCTCACTTAAAAAAAAATAAAACCATCACATCTTGACTGACATGCCAGGTACTTATGCTACTTTGATCCCTTCCCGCCACCCTTTTAGCTGCCTGCCTCAACTCTGGCAGGCATCGGGATTTTCAGGTCATTTGTCCGCTCTTGCGTCAGATTCCTTTTAAGTACTTTGAAGAGCCACGTTCTTTCTTTTAATGTATGGTGTTACTGGCTGCTTCTCTGGATGACAGGTAAAACATGCTCTGCCCTTAAAAAAGAAGTAATTTGCTAACTATTTAGAGTCTTCAGAAACAACTACTAATAAAAGTTTAAAAGGTTAAAAAATGTAGTCTTTACTTTAGTGAGGGGAGAAATGAGACAGTGGTCACCAGTGGCTAGAGGTGGTCTCAGGGTGACTTCACCTTAACTCACATTCACTGTGCCACAAGGAGCAAGTCACTTAGCTTCTTAATGGCCCCAAGCAACTCTTTAATACCATAAATTGCAGAATAGTTGTCCTGGGGCACTGGTAGATGGAGTTTGTTGAACAGGGAGCTCCTTGTAGCAATGAAATCAAGACTCTGGATGAACAAACAAAACCTGAACTTAATGTAACATTTTGGCCTTGGTTTGTTTCAACATAAGTACATTAGGTTCATTTTCACTTGGCAAAAATGTGAAATTTAGAATGCAGATTAATGGGGAAGTGGCAGAGCCTCATGAGATGTACTGGAGATGGGACAGAGGAAAAAGACTCAAGCTTGTATTTGAATATCAGAGCTTGGGAGATTAGAATACAGAACAATGAAACTGAAGAAAGTCTTAAAACATAGAATGTTATAGACAGGCGAGTCCTTAGAAGGTAAAGTAATTCTAGAGAACTTTAGAGCTAGAATGGACCTTCTCACTTTTCAGATGTGAAAACTGAGGCCCAGAGAGGGAAAGTGAATTGGCCAAAGTCACATAGCACATCAGCAGCAAGGCTCTAGTTCCCAGGTTTTCTGAGTATCTAAAGCGCTTTTTCAAGAGTGAGCTGATGACTTTGAGCAGGCCTGCTTCACTTAAACCAATCTTTCTGATGTCATTGGTCCTCTTTGAAAATGAAGGATGAACAACAAAACTCTTCTGCCTTGTTAATGCTTCAGGCTCTTGCAGACCACTCCAAATCAATGGTTTTTCTCTCTCCTGCCCACCCTCCCTTTACCTTTTCTCTTGCCAATCCTGGTAGCTCTGTGAGTATTTACCTGGCTATTACACCATTTCCCTCCAGAGAGAGTGCACTAAAGGCACAAACCCAGCCCTGAGCAGTGTCTCATCCTTGGCCTTCATTGCCACCACATTAGGACTTGGATATCACTTTGAGGGCCTTGGAAACCTAGCCTTTCCCTTTTTTCTTGTCTCTCTGCTCTCAGAGAATGCTTTCAATCACCAGTGACTAGAGGTCACTCTTCTTTTTTAAGTTTTTTTTTGAGGGGGCAAGGCAAGGTAATTGGGGTTAAGTGGCTTGCCCAAGGTCACACAGCTAGTAAGTGTCAAGTGTCTGAGGACAGATTTGAACTCAGGTCCTCCTGACTCCAGGGCCAGTGCTCTACTCACTGCACCACCTAGCTGTCCCCAAAAGGTCACTCTTCTGGAGTGTAACAAAACTACTTTACTAGAGCCCTGGACTGGGAGTCAGGAAACACGGATTCAAGACTCATTGACTTCTACACAACCTTTGACAAATCATTTTGTTTCTTTGGGCCTCAGTTTCTTCCTCTATAAAATGAGTAAGCTGGACAAGTATGATGATTTTTAAGGACTTTCCTGTCTCTAACATCCTTTTTTGAGTCTTGGATTATAGTTCACAAAACCCCACATTTTTAGTGATGAAAGGAGCTTTAGAGGCTGTTGAGTCCAACTCTCTCACTTTACAGGTAAGGATATTGAGGCATAGAGTGGTTAAGTGAATTTCCATGTTCATGATCTCCAAAAGCCCTTTATCTGATAATAATATTTTATCATTCCATCTTTTCTGTCTATCTTACAACACTTAACCCTGTTCTTTATCTTCATCACGACTGACCACCTTAAGGGCTTCATCATTATTTCTTTCCCATGTCATCATCACCCTTGCACGATCTATACTTTCCTCACTTCCCTATCTCACCCCTTGGTGAGTCAGTACAACTCTACACCATCCTTCACCCTCAAGTGGTTTGCCTCCTTGTCATATCATTGATTACAGCCCTTCCTCACTCAAATCAAAGTCAACTGCAAGTCATGTCATCATATCCCTGATGCCACGGTTCTCTTCAAAAACGAAGGACAAACACATATCATTGATCACTCTTCACCAAACCCCATCTTTGGATTACTCCCACCAACCACCTCCTTTGCTCTGTTCCTATTCATATACTGCAGAACAGAACTGGAGAAAAGCATGAAACTGTGCTGGCAAGGATCCCTACACATGGTCTCAACCGGACCTTCCACATCTTTCTAAGACATACTTTCTCGTTGATAATGCAAAGTAGATAATTCATTGAGCAGATAATCCTCAGAGCAATAAAGTAGAAAAATCCTTGATGCAGAGAATATATGGCAAGGATAATAAAGATTAATGGTTGATACATGAGTAAACAACTCACAGAATGGTAATAGAAAATATACAGAGCATATGTGTTAGAGTTAGCTAAATTGGGGCTGTCTTGATGCATATATATACATATGTCTCTCTATATATACATTTATATACACACATATACATATAATTTGTAATTGCAATATTTCTTTTAAGAGTCAGCTACGTGGCTCAGTGGATAGACCCCTGGGCCTGAAGTCAGGAAGACCTGGATTCAAATCCAGTTTCAGACACTTACTAGCTATGTGACCTTGAGCAAGTCACTTAACTTCTGTTTGCCTCAGTTTCATCATCTGCAAAATGAGCTGGAAAAGGAAATGACAAACCATAGTATCCTTGCCAAGAAAACCTCTTGGACAGTATTAGTGTGCTGTGGTCCATGGAGTAACAAAGAATCAGACACGACTGAACAATAACTTCTTTTAACAATGTATATGACAATAAGTTTTCTTTTTTAGGGTTGATATACCACCAATATTATCCTTCCTTTCTGAGTGAATTGACATTGCTTCTAGAAAACATATTCAGAAAAAAGAAGGGTCCTGAAGCAAACATTATCTTTTCATCAAAGAATTTTCCTTAAGGCCATTTCCTTTGGCAGTAGTCAAGTTATTTGGAGATAAACTCCCAGGATACTTGAGTTCCTACTAGTTCTTTATTTTGACCTAACTAATTTGTTGCTTTTTGCTATTGTGCTTTAAAATGCTAAACTTCTGAGATCTCTCCCTATTTACAAAAATTATATTTTCATCAATAACATTCTTCTTTGCCTAATTGGAGTAGTTTTTTTTGCTAGCATCCTAGAGCTATCAAAAACAAATTTCAGCATTCTAAGCAGAGACAAGAAGGATAAGCATTCTACACTTACCATCCTATCTAGCTAATCACTGCCCTAAAGTCCCTAAGAACTGGAAAACTGCCATATAACAGAGGAGGGTCCTTTTCTGTATAAAAATTAAAAGCTGGTAAGTCAACATTCTATGTAGGGTGCTGTGAGCCTCACAATCCATCATGATGGTAGAAGCCATTTAAGCAGCTACCACCCCACCTTCCCCATGAGCTCATCTGAGCCTGTAAGCCACATAGTTTTTGAAGATCCAATTCAAGGCAAAGGCCTGAAGAACCAAAGTACATCCATCTTCAGCCCACCCAAGACCCCTCTTACTTGTAAAAAAGTATCCTTCAACAAACCACATTGTTATACCAAAGTGCTTTGTAGGGCCACTTTTTCTTCTCAGAAGTGGGAGCTAGCTTATCACAAAATCACTCATTTAGAGAGCAATTGCTACTAAATGTGGGAAATAGCAAGAACAGGAGAATTCAGTTGATTTTATTTTTCTATTATTCCTCCAGAAACCTCTCCCTCAATAACTAATTTGGCAGATAATTCGCAAAGTGCCTCATTGGAAAAAGCAAACTGAGCTTTTTACACACACACATGCACGTTAATTCATGGCAAAAACTCCTTTTCCAAAATATATAGCTAAAGCAGAAGTATTTGTTTTGACAATATACATATATATTTTGAGCTAGTATGTATTGCAAAGCCTACAACCTATAAGACGGGGTAATGAAATACAGCTCTTGAAGAAATTCCCTTGGCCAAGTACCTAATTTTACTACAGTGATGACAGACCTACAAAAAATACCAGAGAGATTTAAAGAAGAAAGACTGTGGTCCCATGGATCTGGTTATGGGAGGGAAAATCTCAAACTATTGTCAAGGATGTCCCTAGTGGAAAAGATCTCTTGCTGAGTTCTGTCATTGTAGTGACCCAACATAGGTATCCATGCCCATATCAGTATAGGCCACATGGTAGATATAGTGAGAAGTGAATGTTGGCTTCAATCCCTGCATCCTTTATTAAGTCTCAGACCTCATTTGATTAAAGAAGTATTATATCTTCCCCAGCTAAGTGCTATCTGTTTATTCCTCCAGTTGTTAGCACTTCCCCACAAATTACTTTTCATATATTTCATACTATCACAACAACTATGTGAGCTAAGCATTACAGGCATTATTGTCTTCCCTTTTTTGTGAGTGAGGACATGTAAGGTCATGAGATGCATCGTGGTGTAGTAATAGGACACTGGACTTGGAGTCAGGAAGACCCAGATTCAAGTCCCATATCTGAATCAAAGCAGCATGTGACACTGAACAGACCAATTAACATCTTAGTGCTCCAGGGAATTCTTTAAGACTACAAATTGCTGGAAAGGTGCCTGGTTTCATTGGTAAAAGGAGTTTTCTCCCTGAGAATTCCCTACACAGATGAAATCACAGACGTGATCCAAAAACCAAACAGAAACTCACAATAAGGTTTAAGGTCAGAGTAGCACAGTGGAACATGGAGTCATCAAGACCTTGGGTCAGATATTGCCTCTGCCACTAGTAGCACTCCAATACTAGTATTATGACCACGGACAGGTCATCTTATCTCTCTAACATAATTTTCTCACCGATGGAGATAAGAGATAATAATGGGGTAATAATACTAACAGTGCATGCTTCACATCACTGTTGTGACAATCAAAGGAGATGCTGAGTACAGATTGTGATATATCTGCTATTTCATGATTATTTGGTACTACAGTTATTTGTGTATTTATCCTATGTCCATGCTTGACTGTGAGGTCCACAAGAACAAAGACCAGTTCTTATGCATGTTGGCATTCCAACTGCTGGCTTGGGAATTGTTGCCTCACTACTTTTTTGAATAAAAATATGTTGGAGAGACTACCACACCTTAGAACGGTAGAACAAAGTCAGGAAACTTGGGTCCAAATCCTGGCTCAGTCAACCCATTAGCTTCTTCCTTGTTAACTCCATCATTAGCTCCATCATTATTATTCGAGTCATTTAGTCCTGTCTGACTCTCCATAGGATTTTCTTGGCAAAGATACTGGAGTGGTTTGCCATTTCCATCTCCAGTGTGTACCCTTTATACAGATGAGGAACTGAGGCAAATAGGGGTTAAGTCATTTGTCCAGGGTCACACAGCTAGCAAACGGTTCAAGTCATATTTGAACTCAGATCTTCCAGACGCCAGGCCTGGAGCTCTATCCAACCTAGCCCTTATCTGCCTCATTATTTCCATTACTCCAATTCAATAAAGTCATGCATGTAAAATACTTAGTGAACTTTAACATGCTGTATAAATGTGAGATACAATACTGGGCAGATGACTTTCCCTCTCTGAACCTAAGTTTCCTCATCTGTCAAATGGCGATATTAACACTTGCCCTATCCACTAGTCAGGATTGGCACAAGGGAGACGCTCTGTAAAACAATGCGCCATAGAAATGGGAATTGTTGTTACTGCTGAGTTGCGATTAGAGGCCATTGGCAAGCTAGGTGCCTCATTGTCTAGCTTCTCTTCTGCCCTTGCCTGGAGTCCCTTCCCTGGGCTGGATTTGCCAGATGGCAGGGGCTGGGGAGGGGGTTTACACAAACTTCTTTCTCAGGCCCCTGGGACCAGACTGAGCTGTTTGGGTTGGGGGGAGGCACCTGCAGTAGGTGCCCCCTGGGCCCTGTATAAGGAAGGGTCCCCAGGCCCCTAATGAGTGGGGTGGAAGGGAGGGGGCTAGATAGGACTCGGTAATTAGAGTTTCAAGGTTTCTATGGGGAATTCTTCTAAAGAGTGTGTCCTCCACTGGGATTTTTCTAAGCATTTAATCTAATTCTTCTTGATGTTTTGATCATCGTTTTAAACAAGGCATTTGTCATTTAGAGGCCTGGCTCTTGGGAGCAAGATGCTAGACTGTCAAAGTACCAGCCAACAGAGACTAGCTCCTCCATGTTGGCTGCTTGGGGCTCAGTATGAAGGGACTTTGGAGTAAAGAAGGGAAGGGTAAAGAGAGCTTGTTTGTGAGTAATTAGTTAATTCAATAAACATTTATTAGACACTTGCTATGTGCAACTGGCTATGTAAGATGCAGCACTTACCATGGCTTATGGTATTATCTAGCTATCAATCTACCCATCTCCTTTCACTGACACCCTTTTGATTCGTCATTAAGGTGTGGTGGAGACACTGGGGTCTTGAAGGCCCTGGCTCCAACACTTATAGCTGTATGACCTTAAGAAATTTTTTTCCCTTCTCTAAGCATCAGTGTCTTCACCTATGAACAAATAATATTAATACTTGCAAACCCTGCCTCGGAATTGTAAGCAGGGTGCTTTGTGTACATTAGAGCACAATTCACATGGAAGAGATTGAGGAGGACAATCTGGCAAGTCCCACTGAACTAGAAAGGTTTTGAGGTTGGGACCAGCTACTCTGTCTATAATTTGAGGAGCAGCTTAACTACATTTGGAAAGGCTCATCACCAGAAAGCTGGCTCAGAGAAACAAAACATTTTGATTTTGCTCACCCATTTATGTGTCTTCTCCCACTACTAGAATTGAGTTCTATGAGGAAAAAAAGCCATATCTAGTTTTAAATGCCACCCCAGATTCTGGAATGGTGTTCTGTGTCTAGAGGAAACTTCATAAAAGTCCGTGGAATGGGAGAATCAGCATAGTGTAGAGTAAAAGTTTTGGACCTGTGTTCGAATTCCAGATTTGCTGTTTACTACTCTCGTGACCTTGGGAAAATCAAATGTATTTCTTTGGGCCTCAGTTTCTACCTGTGTAAGAAGAAGGATTTGGACTAGGGTGATCTCTAAGGTCCCTCCTACCTTTCACATTCTATGATAAATTAATTGTCTTTAGAGAGTTCCTCCCACTCTACCCCCAAGGCTGGTCAAGGCTATAGCACTACTAAACTTTTCGAGAGCCAAGGTTTTAAAGCAAACAGTATTTGTATCTCTTTCTCCTTGGATTATATGCCTAACAGTGGGATCACTGGGTCAAAAAGTATGAACAATTTAGTGACTTCTTGCATAATTATAAATTGTTTTCGAGGACTGATAGCTCTACAAAAAGTGTTTTAGTGTGATCACCTTTCCATAGTTCATTTGACATTGATTGTTTCAATTGTTTGTCATCATCGATAGTTAACTAGATGTGAAGTGAAATTTCAGAGTTGTTTTCATTTGCATTCTCCTTATCACTAACCATTTGGAGCATTTTTGTATAATTGTTAAGTTGTGTAAAGGAGATTGATCAGAGGAGTTCCCCTAATCAATTTTACGAGCATACTTCTTCCTTCCATAGAATATGCATATCTTGATTTCACAAATCACAGAATCTCAGAACCTAGCCTTTTGGCTGGAGGATGGTGATTTCTTGGCATTGCTCAGTAAGTAACTCCAAGCGTGAGAGAGCCTGATTTTTAGAGAGAGAGAAAGGGAGTTTGTAACTAACACAACTCTTAGAATAAAAATAGAACGGCCTACTTGGCCCTTGGCTGGAGGAGCAGTGAGAGGATTAAAGCCATGACATAGGGGAGCAAGAGCGTAGGATCTTGCCTTTACCTCTTATGCTCTCCATTATTAGTTTGAGTCGTTCGAACAGTACAAGTCCAGTGAGAAAAGAGTCTATGCAGTAATCACAAAATGTATTTGTTTTCCAGGTGGAACTTAAATCACAGGATGGTACTACAAGTCTGGGAGGGACTAGGTAGGACTCTACTGGAGAAAGGGATTTTACCAGAATGTCATAGGGTTGCATGGGAACCTTGAGTTAACTACTCTTCCTTAGGAAGCTTCTGATGCGCTAAGATGACTGTGTGCATTTTCTGTGGCTATTTGTGTACTATGAGTCCTTTCATACATTCTCCAGAGGTAAAATAAACTTTGTCCTGTATCTGGTATCCAATTGTAATTTCTTTCTTTATTAAATTTATTTATTTATTTTTGGTTTACAACATACAGTTCCACAAGCTTTTGAGTTCCATATTTTTTCCCCTCCCTCTCCTCCCTCCTTCAGGACAGCACACAATCTGATATAGGTTCTACATATACATTCGCATTAAGCATATTTTCACATTAGTCGTGCCGATTGTACTTTCAAATGCTCATATATGGTATGGATACCCTGCTACTCACATATTTTTGAAATCTAGACATGAATTCTAAGAGTAAACTGTGTGAGAAACACATATGACCCAAAGAATATACGACCTTTGGGAGTCAATCCCCCAGAGCACAAGAGACTCTGAGTCATGGGTTGCAATAGTTTACCATTTTTTTTAACTGTTCATGTTCTTTGGTCAATTATCTATTGAAGAATAGCTCCTGGTCATATATTTATGAAAATTCCCTAAATATCTTGAATTAAAAAGATTTGTCAAAGATATTTGACACAAAGATTTTTTTCCCTATGACCATTTCTGGCTTTGCCGTAGTTGCGTTACTTTTTTTGTGGTAAAGTTTCTTAATTACATGTAGTACAAATTAACTATTTTCTCTTTTTTGGTCATATCTGTCGCTTGGATGGTTAAAAAATTTCTCTGCACCTTCCACAGCAGTTAAAGTTATGCCCTTCCATTTTCTTCTAATTTTTAAAAATGATATGACCTTTTATATGTAGGCAGTATATCTATTTTGATATATCCATATTTATCTATCTATATATCTATATCTATATATAAATCTCTCTCTGCATATATATGTATATATAGATATATATATATATATAAATTAGTATATGTTACAAGTTGCTAGTCTAAAACTGTCTTCTGCCAAACTGTTTTCCAGTTTCCTCCCAGTAATTCTTTTGAATTCCCCAGGTAGTTCACATCCTTGAATTTAATTAGACACTGGGCTACGGACATTTCCTCCTCCCCTTTCCTACCCCTGATTCTTCCTTATCTGGTCTGTTCCACTTGTCTACCTGCCTATTTTTTAAATCAATTCCATTTAGTTTTGATTATTATTGCTTTACAATATATTTCGAGGTTTGGAAGTGTTATTCTAATTTTGTTTATTATTTCCCTCAAGATTCTAGAAATTTTGTTCTTCCACATGAGTTTTGTTATTATTTTATCTAGAACTATGAAGTAGCTTCTAGGTAGTTTAATAGGCATAATAACAAATGGTAGTATTATCATTTTTAGCACATTGGCATGGCCCAATGTAGGGTTAATGGAATATAAGATCTTCCTCATCCATTAACATGCCTATGTGACCACGTGTTCCCAGGTCTAAAGGTACACAGGTATTTCAACTATGAATGTTGTGCTGCTTTGAGCTCTGGCCTAGTTCACAGCTGTGATACATCCTGAGTCACATAGAGCCCATTGGGGAAGGAACTTGCAACTTGCTTAAGGGAAAGCTTGCTTAGGGGAGGCTTGCTTGCAGGAAGGCTTTCATACCTTTTGGTACTAAGCTAATTAGCCACTGAGTGGGTCATGATGCCTTCTGGCTCTCAGCCTATTATCCAAAAATGAGGTGGGATTTTGCTTTGGGGCTCACTCATGGGAAGAATGTTCCCCTCAGCTCTTTGTGATTTGGCCAGACTAGACTCTGGGTAGTTGTTGTTAAGGAGCGCTCCCCAAGCTTGGCTTTGTGAACCCAGATGTTGGTGCTCCCTAGTCTGGTGACTTTGTATCTATTACTTTGTTTAGACAGTTGGAGCCCTGTCTATTAGAGCTCTGTGCTAATTTCTCTCTGCTTGTATTTTCTCCACGTCCAGGGTGCTGACCTTTCTCCTGAACTAGTGAATGACCTTTTACCTTCTTTACTTACATATCTTTGATTAAAATGAGATTATTAACCCCTTTGAAGCTGTCTTTCCTTTAGAAATGCAGATCAAAGAACCTATGTTGGCAGATCATCCCAGGTGTGCTAGGGTGCTTGCCAATACACCCAACCATGAGTAATAGATATTACTTTAATTATTTGTCTTCTTTCTGATCATTGTGTATATGTGAATTAGGGGACCTAGGTGGTATAGTGGCTAGAGGACTGGACTTGCAGTAAGGATGGACCTGAGTTCAAATCTATTCACAGGTACACTAGTTTTATAACCCTGAGCAAATCACTTACCCTTTTTCAGCTTCAATTTTCTCATATGTTAAAAGGAGACAATAAAATACCTGTCTCCTAGGATTATTGTGAGAATATTTGTAAAGTGTTGTAGAAATGCTAGCTACTATTATTATTACAATTATGATGATGGTGGTGATGATGAAAGTCTTGAATGTATTTTAGTAGATTGACTCCCAGATATTTTAGGCTTATTTTGAGTGGAATTTCTCTTTCTATCCCTCAGTTTTTGTTATTGCTATATAAAAATGCTGATGTTTGTCGTTGTTGTTGTCGTATGTGTATTTATTTTTTATCCTGCTACTTAAATACAAGTATTAATTGTCCTAATTAGTTTCCGTGATGATTCTCTGAGACTTTCTAAATTGTTTCATGTGCAAATGGGTATAGTTTTGTCTCTTCTTTGTCTGATTATGCTTTTAATTTCTTCCTCTTCTCTTATTGACATTGCTAGTATTTCTAGATGATGTGAAATAGTAGTGGGATGAGGAACATTTTCATTTTACTTGTGTGTGTATTGTGAAAGTTTCAAGTATTACTTCATTACAAAAATGCTAGTTTTTAGTTCCATAGATATACTTTTCATTATATGAAAAAAGTACCCATTCATAATTATGTTTTTAGGAATGTTAGTATAAATACGTGTTTTTGTCAAGGTTTATGAATCTATTGGTAGAATCATATGGTTTGGTTCCTTTTGTTTTTAATATGATTAATTATTCTAATTGTTTTCCTGATGTTGAACCGTTCGTACATCCCAAGTATGAATCCAACTTGGCCATAGAGAATAATTTTTTTATTATCACCATAGTCTTTTTACAAAGATTGGTTTTTTTTTTTAATTAAGTAAGATTCATTAGTAACAGTGGTATGTAATTCTCTTTCTCTGTTCAGGTATTAAGACCTTATTTGTCTTATAAAAAGGGTTTAGTAGAGGTCTTTCTTTCTCGAGTATCAAAAAAAATTTTAGCCTGGATATTTGTTGTTCTTTTAATGTTTATTGAAATTTATAAATCCATTTAGATTATGAGGTTTTTCTTTATGGTCTTCTTTCATTTATGAGTTGTCCAATTTTACTTTCTGAGATTAAGTTGTTTGAGATAGCTAACTTTTATTTTGTTAAATTAGGTATTTAATATTTTTCTAGGTAAGCATGCATTTCCTTTAAATTTCTGGTTTTGCTAACATTATAATAAAACACATAATATCCTTTCATAATTCATCCATTGTGTTGAGTACCTATATTGGTAATTTTATTTTTTTCTTCATCTTTTTGCTTTTGTTTTATTCAGATTAATATAGGTTTAAAATCTGTTCTCATTCCTATAGTGTTTTTGGTTTCCATTTTGTATATTTCTCTTCTAGTTTTCAAAATTTTTTGCTTTTATTTTGTTTTTGTTAATTTCCTGAGTTTCTAGCTTTTAAAAACTTCTCAGTTCATTAATCCTATCTTTTTGTATTTTGTTAATACATGTTTTCAGAGATACATTTTTTCCTCCAGGGGCTATCTTTACTTCTTCTCCCAAATTTTGGTATGTTAGCTCATTGTTATTCTCTTTTGCATATTTGTTAATTAGAGTTTCTTCTTTGACCTGCTCATTATTCAGCATGTCATGATAATGTGTATCTTTTTCTTACTGTCTCTCTATTAATTCCTATATTTATTACATTATTTTCTATAAATTATGCATTTCATATTTCTGCATTTTTACATTTACTTGTAGTTATAGAATTTGTTGTTTGATATTGAAATTCTGAAGTTTAACTGTTTTATGCCTTGGAATTCTCAAGCTCAGGTTTTCTGCTGGCTGTCTATGAATGCTAATAGTCAGTACTTGGCCTTGCTTTCAAAATTTGGAGACTAGTGTCTTACAATCTGCCCTGTAGTATTATATACAGACTTTTAAATTTTTCATATTCTCCTGGGAAACCTGTGATCCATAAATTATCTCTGTGCATCCTATTTTCAAGGTCAAGTCACTTGGGCTTATACAGAATTCATGTGTTCTTTTAAAGTCATTGTCTTTTGTTTCTCTTCTACCAATTTTTTTTCCCACTTCCTCATTTATGAGGTCTAGCTCTGTCATTCTCGCTTTTTTTTAAAAAAAAAACTTCAACTATTTCAAGACATTCTTTGCCGAGTAAACTGTCTACTCAGCTATTTGTCTTATTTATTCCTTCTTAAAAAATCCAGATTCCTCACTTTCTGTGACTCCACATATCTAATTAATTACCAAATCTTGTTGATTCCACTCTACAGTCTCTCTCCCATCCATTCCCTTTTCTCTCTTCTCATGGCCGCCTCTCTCTCTCTCTCTCTCTTTCTCTTTCTCTCTCTTCCTTCTTTTTTCCTTTCTACCTTAAACCCATTTCACTCTGAAGCTCATAGACTGGACCACAATAGGTCTCTGCCCAAGCTTCACTTAATGGCTATATTTTAGGTCCTCCTGGGTTAGAGTTCATATCAATGGTTAACTGTTTCTCTTTTGAGTAGCAACCCTGAGGGTCTTCTCCTCCCAGCTTGATTTTTTTTCTTTTTTCTAATTAAAGGGGCCATCCCTTGACTCACTTCTTAAAGAGGCCTATTCACTGAATGGGCATTACCTCACTCTAAGTGAGTGCATGAAAAGGCTTTAGCCATTGCATCCTGGGTCATCTCCAGTCATTCTGGTGAATATCAGGCCACTGGATCCAGATGGCTCAGGAGTAGAAAGTGAGGCTGGTCACCTTGCACAGCCCTCCCTCTCTCAAATCAAAGTCAACTGCAAGTCATGTCATCATTTCTCTAATGTCATGGTCCTCTTTGAAAACAAAGGACAAACACAACAACAACCTTCACAATTCCAACACTTTAGTTCAGACCTTCATCACCTCTTGCTTGAACTCTTGCAGTACTTTCCTAATTCAACTCTCTTCCCCAAGTCTTTCCTCTTATTTAATGCATAATCTACCCAGCTCCCAAAACAATATTCCTAAAGTACAGTTCTTACTGTGTCCCTATGCCAATCAATAAACATCAGTAGTTTCCTACTACCTCTAGGATCAAACACAAACTCCTGTTCAGCATTTAAAGCTCTTCACAACTGGGTCTGAATCTACCTTTCCAGGCTTATTATATACTACTCCTGATCACATACTGTATATTTCATGCAAACTGACCTTTTTGCTTTTCCTAACATCCAGTATTCCCTCTCTGTGTCTTTGTATGAGCCATCCCCCTTTCCTAGAATGCATATCCTTCTCATTCAGCCTCTTAGAATCCCTAATTTCCTTCAGAGTTTAGCTCATCTGCTACTTCCTATAAGATCTATTCTGATCCTCCCCAACAGCCAGTATCTTGTCCTGAAATCATCTTCTGTTTATTTTGCATACAGTTTAATATACACGTTATCTCCCCTTATAGAACATAAGCTCCTGGAAGGCAAGAATGATTTCATTTTTGACTTTGTATTTCTAGTACCTAGCACAGTGTCTGGCTCACAGAGGATACTTGATAAATGCTTATGAAGTGATTGATTAGAAATGAGTGACTTGTCTGGGAATGGGGGAGGGTCGACAGTGGGAATAGAAAGGAAGAAACAGATATGAGAGATGTCATGGAGATGAAATCAGTAGGACGTGGCAACTAATTTGATTTGAGAGGTGAGACAGAGAAAGTGAATCAGAAATAATCCCTAGGTCACAAACGTAGGCAATCAGGCAAATGGTGGTGCCACAGGGAAGTTATATAGAATAACAGGGTTTGGGTTTTTTTGTTTATTTGTTTTTAGCGGGGTATGGAGGGAGGCAATATGATGTTGGGGTTTTGAACGTTCTGAGTTTGAAATGTTGGTGCGCTTGGTAGTTGTCCTTCTTTCTCAAAGAGGACCAAAATGACATTACCATGTTAGAGTCAATTTTCAATGTGTATGATTGTGGCTGATCAGACCAACAGGAGCTTGGAATGCTCTACCACAAGCTGGGCACAAATAGTCCACATGAACATTTGGGGTGGATACTCTAAATTTGGGCATCCTGTGTTTCCTTTGAGCTGTTTCAATTCTGCTTTCTTCATAGAGCACTGCACTTCTCTGATGCAGTCACGCCATGCTGAGCAGTCCTGTGCCAATGTCTCCCATGTCACACAATCAATTCCAAAGTTCTTAAGAGAGACCTTGAGAGTGTCCTTATATTGCTTCTTCTGACCACCATGTGAACACTTGCCCTGTGTGAGTTCTCCATAAAAATAGTCTTTTGGCAAGTGTACGTTTTGCATTCAAACAATATGGCCAGCCTATCCGAGCTGTGCTCTCTGAAGCAGAGTTTGAATACTTGGCAGTTTAGTTTGAGTAAGGACCTCAGTGTCTGGTACCTTATCCTGTCAGATGATTCTCAGAATCTTCCCAAGATAATTTGAACGGAAGCAATTCCATTTCCTGGCATGACACTGGTAGACTGTCCAGGTTTCACAGGCATACAACAATGTTGTCAGCACAACAGTACTGTAGACCTTCAGTTTGCTAATCAGTCTAATACCTCTTCTCTCTCCTACTTTTCTTCAGAGCTTCTGAGCTCTGGCAATGCATGAGTCAACCTTATTACCAATGTGTACATCCATGGAAAATACACTACCAAGGTAAGTGAACTTATCCACAGCATTCAAAACTTCTCCATTTGTTGTAGCTGATGGTTCCATATATAGAGGGTTTGGTGGTGGCTGATGGAGCACTGATGTTTTCTTGGTGTTAATCATTAGGCACTGGCCCAGGAGTCAGGAGGACCTAGGTTCAAATCCAGCCTCAGATACATACTACCTGTGTGACCCTGGGCAAATTGGTGGGCACCCAGATGATTAGAGATGTGGATATGGAGCTCAGAAATGATGCCAGGACAATAGATACTAGATTTAGGTATTATCTGTTTATACATGTGACTTGAGGCTATGAGAATGAATAACATGTAGAGCAGAGAGACAAGATGACAGAATATAGCAGCCTCGAGGATTAATACACCTAGCGGTTAGGACGACAATGCTGAGACATTTATGTAACCAAAGAAATGGTTAGAAATAAAAGAAGAGAACCATGAGGTAAGAGGTGATGAAGGTCTGAACTAGAGTACTGACTATGTGAATATGAGAAGGGAATGAATATGAAAGAGGCTGCAAAGGTAGACTCAACAATACTTGACAACTGATTGGATGTGGCAGATGAGGGAGAGTGGAGGTGTGATGATTTTCAGGTTGCAAATCTGGGTGATGGAAAGACTGTGATGTCTTCCACAGAAATAGGAAAGTTAGAAAGAGGGGTGAGTTTGGGGAAAAAAGTAGCAAGAGTTGTTTTGGACATGTTGAGTTTGAGATGCCTATAGGACATCAAGCTGGAAGTGTTCCATTGGTGATTCTGGGCTGAAGCTCAGGAAAGAAACCGAGGCTAGATATATAGGTGTAGGGCCCCAGCCCCAGGGTGGTGGAGGTGGTGTGGGGGCAGCAGCAGCAGGAAGCTCCTGCAGCTGCTTCAAGAGCTCCAGCAGTGACTGCTTCTGGCCCCAGGCCCACCCAATGGGAGGAATCAAGCAGCAAATCAGAGTGGGAGTGCAGGAATTGCTTTGCAGGTGCAGAGTCAGGGTTCTCTTGCTTTGCCTTACTTGGATCTGGGTCATGGCCCTGGTTAGTGGTTCTTGGGGGAGGAGAAGCACTGGTGTGTCAGAGCTTGCTGTGACTGGAGTAGAAGTAGCTCTGAAAACAGCAGCACAAGGCCTCTAAAGCTTGGGACAAAGTGCTCTCCACTCTGAAGGCAGTCATATCCTGACAAAAAGCTCAAGGGTCAAGTAGTTGCCTGGGAACATAAGCAAGCAGTGAAAAAGGACTCAGGCTCAGACTATAGAATCTTTCTTTGGTGACAAAGAAGATCAAAACATAGAGCCAGAAGAAGTCAACAAAGTCAAATACCTACATCAAAAGCCTCCAAGAAAAATATGAATTGGGCTCAGGCCATGGAAGAGCTCAAAAAAGGTTTGGAAAAGCAAATTAGAGAAGTAGAGGAAAAATTGGGAAGAGAAATGAGAGTGATGTGAGAAAATCATGAAAAACAAGTCAATGACTTGCTAAAGGAGACCCAAAAAATACTGAAGAAAATAACACCTTAAAAGATAGACTAACCCAAATGGCCAAAGAGCTCCAAAAGGCCAATGAGGAGAAGAATGCCTTAAAAGGCAGAATTCGCCAAATGGAAAAGGAGGTCCAAAAGACCACTGAAGAAAATACTGCCTTAAAAATTAAATTGGAGCAAGTGGAAGCTAGTGACTTTATGAGAAATCAAGAAATTATAAAACAGAACCAAAAGAATGAAAAAATGGAAGACAATGTGAAATATCTCATTGGAAAAACCACTGACCTGGAAAATAGATCCAGGAGAGAGAATTTAAACATTATTGGACTACG
>CM053625.1:95211872-95240596 GCA_028646595.1 Phalanger gymnotis
GGCCTTCCTACTACACTTGCTTTGCTTCTGGCAAGGTGAAAGTTCCATCGAAGGTCCAAATAACTGAAATTCCCTATCACTACTAAGCCATGGTTCTGTGTCATCTTTTTCCTGAACTCATCTAGTCTGATAACAATATTGCTTATGTTTTTTCCTTTGTTGACCTTCATTCAAATCCTTTTCTTTGTGCACCTCTTCTATTTTTCTGGTTTTCCTCAGATGAAAACATATATTTTAAAATACATTTGTATTTATTTCATTAAATATTTCCCAACTACATGTAAAAAAAATTAACATCTTTTTGAAAATATTGAGTTTCAAATTCCCTCCCTCCCTCCCACTCTACCCCCTTCTTGAAAAAGCAAATAATTTGATATGAATTACACAAGTGAAGTCATGCAAAACATATTTCCATATTAGCTATGTTGCAAAAAAAAAAAAACAGACAAAAACCCAGAAAAAATATGCTTCAATCTGTATTCAGAATTAACCAGTTTTCTCTCTGGAGGTGGATAGCATTTTTTGTTATGAATCCTTTGGAATTGTCTTGGATCATCATCTTGATCAGAATAGCTAAGTCTTTCACATTTGATCATCCTTATGGTATTGCTCTTAATGTGCACAATGTTCTCCTGGTTCTGCTCACTTCACTTTGCATGAGTTCATATAAGTCTTTCCAAGTTTTCCTGAAACCATCCTGCTCATCATTTCTTGTAGCACAATATTATTCCATCACAATCAAATACCACAACTTGTTCAACCAGGCATCCCTTAGATTTCCAATTTTTTGTCCCTACAAAAAAAAGCTACTCTAAATCTTTTTGTACAGATAAGTCCTTTTCCCTTTTCTTTGATCTCATTGTACCTTCATTAGGATACAGACCTAGCAGTGGTATTGCTAGGTCAAAGAGTATGCATAGTTTTATAGCCCTTTGGGTATAGTTCCAAATTATTCTCCAGAATGGTTTGGACTAGTTCGCAACTCCACCAATAGTGCATTAGTGTTTCAACTTTTCCACAACTCCTCCATCATTTTGTCACTTTACTTTTCTATAAAGTTAGCCAATCTGATACATGTGAGGTAGTATCTCAGAGTTGTTTTAATTTTCATTTCTCTAATCGGTATGGTTTGGGGCATTTTTTCATGTGACTATTGATAATTTTGACTTCTTCTGAAAACTGTCTGTTCATATCAATTGGCCATTTATCAACTGGTGAATGGCTCTTATTTTTTTTTTTATAAATTTAGCTCAGCTCCCTATTTGTGAAATGAGGCCTTTATCAGAAAACTTGCTATAAATTTTCCCATTTCCTATTTTCCTTCTAATTTTGGCTGCATTATTTTTATTTGTGCAAAAACTTTTAATTTCATGTAATAAAAATTATCTAATTTACTTCCTGCAATACTTCTATTTGTTGTTTTGTCATAATTTTTCCCTTGTCCATAGATCTGACAGGAACACTTTCTCATGCTCCTCTAATTTACTTATATCACCCTTTATGTCTAAATCATTTGCTCATTTTTACCTTATCTTAGTATATAGTGTAAGATGTTGGACTGTCTACTTTCTGCCAAAGTACTTTCCAGTTTTCCCAGTAATTTTTGTCAAATGGTGAGTTTTTGCCTGAAAAGCTAGGATTTTTTGGTTTATTAAATACTACATTACTATGGTTATATACTACTATGTATTCTGTACCAAATCTATTTCACTGACCCACTAATCTATTCCTTAGCCAGTAACCGATTGTTTTGATGATTATTGCTTAATAATGTAGTTTGAAGTCTGGAACTGCTTGGTTCCATTCCTTCACATTTTTTTTTTCATTGATTTCTGTGAGATTCTTGATCTTTAGTCTTTCACATGAATTTCGTTACTATTTTTTCTGGCTCTACAAAATAATTCTTTGGTAGTTATTTTTTTTAAGGGGGGACGACAGGACAATTGGGGTTAAGTGACTTGCCCAAGGTCACACAGCTAGTAAATATGTCAAGTGTTTGAGGTCAGATTTGAACTCAGATCCTCCTGACTCTAGGGCCAGTGCTCTACTCACTGCACCACCTAGCTGCCCTGTTCTTTGCTAGTTTGATTGGCATAGCCCTGAATAAGCAAATTAACTTAGGCAGAATTGTAACATTTGTTATATTGGCTCAGCCTACCCATGAGCAATTACTATTTCTCCAATTGGTCAGGTCTGTCTTTATTTGTGGGAAAAGTGTTTTATAATTGTGTTCATATAATCCCTGGGTTTGTCTTCATGGATGTACTACCAAGTATTTTATGTTGTTTGCAGTTATTTTAAATGGAATTTCTCTTTTTATCTCTTGCTGCTGGGTTTTGTTGGTAGTATATAGAAATGCTGGTCATTATGTGGGTTTATTTTATAGTCTGCAGCTTTGCTAAAGTTTTTAATTTTTTCAACTAGGGGTTGTTTTTAGTTTATTCTTTAGGGTTCTCCAAACATACAATCATTTCATCTGCAAAGAGTGATAGTTTTGTTTCTTCCAATTCCTTCGATTTCTTTTTCTTGTCTTATTAATTATAGCTAGCATTTCTAGTACAATATTGAATAATAGTGGTGATCATGGACATCCTTGTTTCACTCTTGATCTAACTGGGAAGGCTTCTAGTTTGTCCCTGTTACAGATAATGCTTGCTCATGGTTTTAGATAGATACTGCTTATCATTTTACGAAAGGATCTATTGATTCCTATGCTTTCTGGTGTTTTTAATAGGAATGGGTGTTATATTTTGTCAAAGGCATTTTCTGCATCTGTTGATATAATCATATGATTTTTGTCTTTGTTATTTGTAAGGCCAACTAGGTTGATAGCTTTCTTATTTTCTGTATTCCTAACATAAATCTCACCTGGTAAAAGTGTGTAATCTTTGTGATACATTGCTATAATCTTCTTGCTACTATTTTATTTAACATTTTTGCTTTGATATTCATTAAGGAAATTTATCTATAGTTTTCTTTCTCTGTTTTTGCTCTCCTTGGTTTGGTATCAAAATCATATTTGTGGCATAAAAGGAATTTGGTAAGCCTCCTTCTTTACCTAGTTTTTCGAATAGTTTATATAGTAGTGGGATTAATTGTTCCTTAAATGTTTAATAGTATTTGGGGCAGCTAGGTGGTGCAATGAGTAGAGCACCAATCCTGGAGTCAAGAGGAGCTGAGTTCAAATCCAACCTCAGATGCTTGACACACTTTACTTATTATGTGACCTTGGGCAAGTAATTTAACCCCAATTGCCTGGCCCTCCCCCTTGCAAAAAAAATGTTTAGTAGAATTTACTTGTAAATCCATCTGGTCCTGGGGTTTTTTTTCTTAGGGAGATCATTAATGGTTTGTTTAATTTCTTTTTCTAAGATAGGGTAGTTTAGGTATCCTATTTCCTTTTCTATTGACCTGGGCAGTTTATATTTTTATAAATATTTGTCCATCTTACTTGGATTGTTAGTTGTACTGGCATATAATTGGACAAAATAACTCCCAATAATTACTTTAATTTCATCTTCTTTGGCTGTACATTCATTCTTTTCCTTTTTGATAGTAGCAAAACTAGTAATTTGGTTTTCTTCTTTCTTTTTAAAATCAAATTAGCCATTGGTTTATCTATTTTATTGGGTTTCCCCCCATAAATGCAGTTCCTAGTCTTATTTATTGGTTCATTTTTTTTCACTTTCAATTTTATTAATCTATCCTCTGATTTTCAGAATTTCCATTTTGGTGTTTAGTTGGGGATTTTTAATATGTTCTTTTTCAAAGTTTTTTTTTACCTCCAGAAAAGTGCTATTATAAATTTTTTATAAAATTTTTGTGCATGTGGGTCGTTTTCCTTTTTGTTTTGTTTTTTCTCTTTTGGGATACAGACCTAGTGGTTGTATTGCTACATCAAAGGATATGTATGGTTTTATAGCCCTTTGGGCATAATTCAAATTGTTCTAAAAAATGGTTGAATCAGTTCACAACTCCACCAACAGTACAATAAAAGTGCCTTAATTTTTCCAAAGCTGATTGATGGATTCTTTCAATTTCTATTTTACTTTTTAGTTCTAGGTTGGTGGGAGAGTTTTCCTTGATAATTTCTAGAAATATGTTGTCTAGGCTCTTTTTCTGATCACGGCTTTCAGGTAGTCCAATAATTCTTAAATTATCCCTCCTCAATCTATTTTCCAGGTCAGTTGTTTTTCCAATGAGATAGTTCACATCTTTTTTTTTCATTCTTTTTACTTTATTTTATTGTTTCTTGACATCTCATGGAGTCATTAGCTTCTACTTGTCCAATTCTAATTTTAAAGGAATGATTTTCTTTGGTGAGCTTTCATACCTCTTTGGCTAGTTGTGCTTTTTAAGGAGTTATTTTCGTCAGTGAATTTTTATAGCTCTTTTTCCATTTGGCCAATTTTGTTTTTTAAGGTGTTATTTTCTTCAGTATTTTTTGCACCTCTTTTACCAGACTGCTAATTGTCTTTTCATAAATTTCTTCCTTTGCTTTTATTTCTTTATCTAATTTTACCTCTACCACTTTGATTTTGAAAATAGTTTTTTGGCTTTTCCAGGAATTCTTTTTGGGCTTGTATTCTTTACATTTTATTTTTCCCTCTGAGGCTTTGCTTGTAGATGTTTTGACTTCATTATCTTCTGAGTCATTGTCTTGATCTTCCCTGTCAGTATAGTAGCTTTTTGGGGTCAGGTTCCTTTTTTGTCAGTTGCTCATTTTTCCACCCTATTTCTTGATTTTGAACTTGACCTTAAAGTTGGACTCTTCCCATTATTGTGGGAGGGAGGAGATTCTCTCAAGCTTTAGCCTTTTTTGCACTGCAATTTTCAGAATGTGTTCTAGGGGTTTGGAAGTTTGGAGTGCTTCCAAAGTGATGTAATTAGGAGAGAGGTGTGGTCATCGTTCTCCTGATCTGCACTGTGGTCAGTCCCTAGGAAGGATACCTGATCATTTGAGATTGTTATCAATACTTGTCCTCAGGCCCTTGTTCCAGAAATGGTACTGTTTTTCACAGTCCCTGATTCCTTGTGACCAAAAGCAATACTGGCCCTCAGAGCTTCCACTCCCTCTTGATTGAAAGTGCTCCTCTATGTCCTTGAACTATGACCCCTAAGTGGGTACAGACAATGTATTTGCCAAATAGAATCTGATCCTACATCTAATGCTAGGGATCTCCTGTAATCTCATCCTGATCAGTTGCTAATTCTCTTTACTACCTCTGGCTTGAGAACTCCCAAAGGTGCCACTGTTTCTGTTGCCCTCACCTAGTTCCACCACTGGCATTTCATCCATGTGGGCTTCAGATCAGCCTTCACCCTACTCCAGCCCATGGATCTTTCTGACCTTCTAAGTTGTCTAGGGCTGGAAGAATGTCTCACAAAGACTTTTTGTTGATTCTGCCACTCCAGAATGATTTGAGGCATTATTTTTAAAGTTGTTTGAAGGGGAATGTTGGTAGAGCTCAACTGAGTGTTTCTCTATTCCATCATTTTAGCTCTGTCCACAGAAGTCAGGCCAAAAATATCTTTTTCATATACAAGACTTAAATAAGATATAAATAAGTAGGATATAAACTTCCAAAACCATTTGCAGGAATGTGTTTCTTACCACCAAGTCTTCATGATACCTATGAGGTCGATTATGCCCCTTTGCATTAGGTTCTTCACCTTGACTGCTTTTTTCCTTCCATATTTTGAGCATTGGCATATCAGACACTATAAATCTCATATGCTGGTTCTTTTTTGGTGAATTTCCTGGCATCAATAGTAGTCTAAAAACCTCATAGTGGTCAAACTTTAATTGTGACAAGGTATCTCTATTCTAGATACGTCCCTCTTTCTGCAGAGCATCCCTTCCCTTTAGGGGAATCTTTCATGTCTGGAGCCTTCCATGCTGGAAACTTACATGCCCTATACAATCTTAATTATTGGCATTTCCTGCCTGTGACACAAGACAGGAAGATGGAATCAGATGCACCTGAGTGAGAGACACTTACCCCCTCCCTTTACATCCTTTGGATATCTCCAATGCATAGAATAATGAAGGACACCAGAGTCTCATCCAGGAGGAGTGTTGAGTACATAGTATGACATATGGCAAGTCCAGGAAGTATTTTGCCACAGAACCATCATTGAATCTCCTCCTGCATGCTTCATGGTTGCTTCAAGAAATAGTGGATTCCCCCATCATTATAGATCTTCAAGTAAAGATTGTGTGGTTACTTGTTGTCCATCCAGAAGATCCCCTCACTTTAAAGGGGATCCTTGGTCAGGCACAAGTCAGATTAGATCCCAACACCTAGGTATAACACCTCAGGACTTTTCTATGACTTTGGGGAGAGAGATAATATGGTGCTTTAGGATGAACATTGTTTCTGGAGTCAGAGGATCTGGGTTCAAATCTTGCTTTTGCTTCTTACTATCTGTGTGATCTTAGGCAAGTCACTTCACCTTTCTGGGCTTTAGTTTCCTCATCTATAAAGTGAAGAGATTAGGCTAGAGGATATCTAAGGACATTTCCAACTTTGATCTTATGAGCCTTTTTTTTTCTCTAAGCATCAATTTCCTCATCTGTAAAATAGGGATAATAACACTTGGAATAGTTATATCACAGGGCTATTGCCAAGATCAAAGGAGATAAAGGACATTAGAATCTATTATAACTAAAAAAAACCCCTTTCTTTCTTTTTCTCTTCCCTTCCCTTCCTTTCCCTGCCCTGCCTTTCCTTTCTCTGCCCTGACCTCCTTCCCTGATTTTGATGAATTGACTACTGCATCTGTTTGAAAGGTTCATCTGCTTCCCTTGTTGCCTGTCTCCCCTTGTGATTCCTCCCTTGGGAGTTTCAAGTTAAGCCACCCAGGCTTCTCTTGTGTTGCTTCAAATATGCCAGGTAAGGTTTAGGGTTTTTGTATTACTAGCTGGTCTAATTCACCTGAAAAGGCCCCTTTAAGTCTCAGGGCAGTTTCAATGGAGTGAGACATCTCTACTCTTCCATTGGGTTACTCTACTTACTAATTTCTATCTTTCAGACTCCTCCAAGGCTTAATTTCCTTCAAGGCTTAATTCAAATACTTCCTTCTTTGTGAAGCTTTTCCTGATCCCCCTCCCCCATTGCTAGTGTCTCACCTCCACAAATGACCTTTTTATCTATTTTATATATAAATGTGTATGTATGCCATTGCCTTAACAAGCCAATGTAGAGAGTCATAAGCTAGACAGAATCAATAGTACAAACAACAGGAAATAAAACAGCAATAATGACCCACTACTTCTTAGCTGTGTGACCTTAGACAGGACACTAAACCTCTCTGTGGCTCAATCTTTTCATTTGTGAAATGAGGGGATTAGACTAACTGATCTCTAAGATTCCTACTAGTCAATTATGACATCATATATTTTCTCATTCTTTCTGTCTCCAGTTCTCTAGATCCTCTCTGGTCTTTGAGGCTGTGTCTCCCTGACTTTCTATTTTGAACTGTAGCACTTACATTCCTTTTACTGGGGAAGTATTGGTAGAAAGAAACAGTTTTCCTCTCAGATGTTAATGCCCAAATATTCACATTCAGATCTTGAGAGTGGGAAGGAAATGACACATAGAAAAGAGATACAAAGAAATAGGAGGGAGGAAGAAAGACAGTGAAAGAGAGAAGAGGAAGACATAGAAATAGAGAAGGCAAGCAAGACAGAAAACAGAAAGAGAAAAAAGGGAAAGATATGAAGATAGCAATGAAAGGGAGGGGGACAAGAACAGAAGCAGAGGAAAAAAACCACATTGAAAGGATGGACAGAGACAAAGCAGAGAGAAAGGTAGGAAGATGAAGGGGAGAGAGAGAAGCAGTGGAAGGGGGAAAGAGAAAGTTAGGAAAGAAAGTGAGAAAGGAGTAAATCATTATATAATTATGAGATAGAGGATGGAATTAAAATAATGGTGATGGCTATGGTAATGGCAATAGTAGTAAAGTCCAGTAGTGATGACAGTCCTGATCAAAATGATGGATTTGTGGTGATGGGGGAGGTAATGATGGGGTAATTATGATTATGGAGATATTAATGGTGAGGATGAAGTTAGTGAAGACAATGGGAGTGATGCAGCTTATAGAGACAGTGACAGTAATTTAATTCAAGTCAACTAACATTAATTCCTACTTTATACGTACGAGGCATTGTGCTAAATTCTGGGGAAACAAACACGAAAGAAAACCTTAGCTCCTGCCTTCAAGGAGCTTATATTCTACTAGAGTACTTTATTGAGTAGGTAAATTCAATGTGATTTCAGTAGGTAGAGAGTAGTAAAAACTTGGAGTGAATTAAGAATGTCTTCAGGGGACAATTTGTACCTCAGCTGATCCTTAAAGGAAGATAAGGATTGTAGTAGGCAGAAGTAAGGAAAGAGTGCATCCAAGCAAAAGTAACAGCTTCTGCAGTGTATGTGAGTAGCTGATGAGTACTGAGTTCAGGGAACAGCTAGCTAATAGTCTTATTTGACTGAAATGTAGAATGCATGATGGGAAGTAATATGAAATAGATCTGGAATTATGGTCTTGAAACTATACAGCAGAAGGCTTTAAATATCTGACTGAGGAGTTTGTGCTTCATCCTAGAAGTATTAAGGAATAGCTAGGCTGCTGATGTTTAGAACAAGCACTGATGATGAGAGCAATGAGGATTGTGGTGACGAGGATGAAGACAGTAATGACGGGACAAAGGTGATGATGATGGATTAGGGATGGTAAGCATGGAGCTGGGTAGGAATTTGGGGTGTCCCTGGTCTAGTGCTGCCTCCTCTGCCTCACAGGCTGCCAGTTTGCAAAGAGAATTGTGGATATGACAAGATTTATTCTCTGTCTTCCCATACTTCACTAATACTGCAGGTGGTCCTATCACCTGGTCATACCCTCTCCCTCCTATCTTGGTTTAACAATCTGCTTAAATTCTGCTAGTTCCTTTCACATATTTGGAAGGTTCTTGCTGTCTCTGCTCATTGCAGAACCAAAAATATTTTGGTAGCATTAATGAAAAGAAGCATTTGTCACCATGTGCATTTTTTGGTGCGTTAATTAGCAATTTACTGAACAAATATTGCTATGTAAACCAACAATCATTTCCCAATAATTAAAATCTGTCTCAGAATTATCTGAAAAGTTCCTGTTGTGAGGCTCAAGCTGATGGTAAGATCATGATCAGAAGTTGCAGCTAAAGAGGGAGATACAGAAAGAGGCTGCAGGAGCATGTCCAGACAATAATAGGCAGGGAGGAGGACAGATGAAGCTGCCTAGTGGAGAATGGGAAGGTGGAAGGAGGTTTGGTAATGGAGTTGGATCTGTGGTATGAGGCCAGATGGAAAGGGTTTTTTCTCCCCATGGAAGGACTCCCAGATGCTCTTTGGAAGGGAATAAGTTTCTGGACTAAACACTGACCAAACTTTGGAAAAAGACTTGAGCATGAATTTCTTCTAAAGTAGGGAGAGGATAGAAGAAAGGATGTAGGCAGCTCCACTACCATGAGCTGTCTGTGATTAGTTTGTGGAGAAGAAAGAAGACTGGACATGGAGTCAGAAGGCCTCAATTCAAGTCTCAGCTTTGACATTGTGATGCCAATCAGTGATTAAATATCTTTCCTTACCACTCAATAGGGCTCAAGTGGAGCCAACTAAGGCAGGCTTGATTAGAGGCAGGCCCACACCTTTGCAAGGCCAATCAATGATCAAAGACCTTTTGCACCCATCCAGTAGACCTCAGGTGGGGCCAATTAAGGGAAGTTTGTAGAGGTTTGTTTATAGGCAGGCCTAAATCTCTTTACTTACTAGCACTAAGCCTCAAGACCACACCCTTTTTGCTGATTGGATGTGAAACTCTCAAGCCCTAAAAAGAGTATATACACCCAGAAGGTAGCCATTGAGAACTGAGAATTCAGAAGCCAGTAGTCAGAAGGGAAAATTCAGAATCCAGCACAAGGAGGAGAAGTAAGAACTCCGAGATGACATAGCTGCAGAAAGAGTATGGAGCAGAGAGTGCAGTGAAAATCAGGGAGCTTTAGAGACCAGAGAACAGACTGAGGAGAGAACATAGGTAAGCAGACAGTTAGGATTTGTATGTGTTTACAGGGATGCCCCAGCAGGGAGAAAGGTTATAGGATGACTTGGTTCCTTGCTATAATACTGTGTTATAATTTCCTTGTTGCTACATTAAGGTGGGCTTACTGGTTTTGGAATATAATTACTGCTATATCAAATTGGAGTTATTGGTCTTGGGATCTGATCTTTTGGTGTCTAAATAAATGTTATGCTTCCTCTGCCTTCTACCTAGAGAGTTTTTCAATTGCAACTCCGAACCATACAGGCATGTTCATGGTCATCCTGTTGGTCATGAATCTTGCCTTACTGATATGGACGCTTACCAGGTTTGTGATAATGATGATGGTAATGCTGGTGATAGATGATAGTCACAGTTGTTATCATGATGGCGGTGATGGAGAGAGAAAGATGCTTATAATCATCATCATGATGATAGTGATAGAGGCTAATGAGGAAAGCCATGAGCTTTGGGGTTTTTAGAACTCTATTAGGGAAAAGAGAAAGATCAAAGATCATGCATTTCTGTCTAAAAGTAGGTGTGAACAACATAGTCTCTTAAAGTCCATTCTTTCCCTGGGCTTCTGTGATAACATTAATTGTCAGTGGGACCCTGGAGAAATGCCCTTCCCAAGTTAATAATAACAATAGCATACATTACTGCTTTGCAGTTCACAAAGTACTTTTTTCATGACAGGTTCATAAGGTATTTAATGCAAATGTTATTACTATTTTACAAAAGAGGAAACCGACTCTGCTTATAGAAACAAAGTGACACCACCATGATTGATCACTAGCTACATAATTACTATCACTACCATGATCATCACCATTATAGAATTTCAGAATTAGAAAGAACTTCAGAGGTCACAATTATTGCTGGTATCATCACCATCATCATCACTCCAATTACCACCATCACTACACTTTTCCTTACTATCACCTTCATCATTATCATTTTCATAAAAATTACTATCACAATCACAAAAATCATTGACAACACCACCATCAACACCACTGTCAGCCTCACATAGCGTCACTAATGTTTTTATCATCACAATTCCCAAACCTATCCCCACAACCACTACTGCCACCATCATAAAATTCTAGATTTGAAAGGGACTTCAGTGGGCATCTAATCCAACTCATACCTGAAAAGTAATCCCTAGCACAACATTCCCAATGAATGTTCAGGCATCCTTTGCCTGAAGAACTCCAGTGAAGGAGAATCCACTACCTTCGAAGGCAACCCAATCTACTTTGAGACAGTTTGAATTCTGAGGAAAATTTTTTCTGACATTAAGCTTAAATTTTCCTCCTTGCAAGATATACTCATTGCTTTCAGTTCTTCTCTCTGGGGGCCAAACAGAACAACTCTAATATTTATTCACGAGACAATTCTCCACATAATTGAAAAAAGTCATCATGTACCCCACCCTCTAAGTATTCCAAAATATGTGTATATATATATATGTGTGTGTGTGTATGCGTGTATACATATATGTATATGTACACACATATGTATATACATATATCTTAGAACACTTATGTGTACATATATGTGTGTATATACACACATGTCTGTATGTATATACACACAAATATACATACACATGTGTATATGTGCGTACATATGTGTATATACACATGTATATGTGTATATACACATATATGTATACACATATATGCATATATATATATTTACTTAGCTATCCTGGTTGCCCACTTTTGAATTCTATCTTCTAATGTACTTCTACTATAGCAACTAGACTGAATATAATATCGTACTTATGTCCTGATGAGAACAGAGTGCAGTGGGACTATCATTCTTCATTCTTGGAAGGTTTGTCTCTCTAAATACATCCCAAAATTTCATCAGCTTTTTTGGCTTCTGTTTTGCTTTATTAATACATATTGAACTTGTAGTTCACCAAAAACAAAACAAAAAAACCAGATTTTTTTCTCCAGACAAACAGCTGTCTAACTATGCCACCCTCATCTTGCCCTCACAAAGTTGATTTATTGAGCCCAAATGTAAGATTTTTGTGATCCTCATCTAAATAAACACATTCTAATAGCAGCGTTGCCAAAATGCAGATGGCACAAAGCTACAGAACACATTGTATTGTGCATGTAAGCACACTGGATGACAAAATCATGAACCAAAAGGATCTGCTTAGATGGTAATGTTTGGCCAAGTCTAATGAACTTTCACAGGGATAAATGAAAAGTCCTTCACTTTGTTTTTTTAAAATACATTTACAAGTCCAGAATGGGAGAAGCGTGGCTAAACAACAGTTTATGTAAGTGACCCAATAGGACTGCAAATTCTATATGAGTCAATGGTTCCACTTGGCAGCCCCCAAAACTAATGCAATCAGTCTGCATTAATAGAGGCATAATATTCAGAATGAAGGAGGGGATATGGTATCATTATCCTTTGACCTTCTCAGACCACATTGGAAGTATTGGACTCATTTCTGGACACTACTTTTTAGGAAAAAACATTGACAGACTGAAATGCACCCAATTGAGGATGACCAGGAAAGGGAAGGGACCATTATGCCATATAAGAATTTGTTGAAGGAATTAGAAATGTTTTTCCTGGAGAAGAAAATATTTCAGTGGTTCATGATCATGCTCTTCAAGGATGTCAAAGATTATCATAAAAAAGAGGGATTGGATTTGTTCCACTTGGTCTCTAAGGGAAGAATGGGGAACAAAGTGACAGAATTTGATTCAACCTGAGAAATACATCTCTAAAACCCAGAGCTGTCCAAAAGTGGAATCGGTTCCTTTCATCGGTATTGTTTTCCATAGATGACCACTTGTTGGAGGAGAGCATACAAGTAATTCCTTTGCAGGTATAAGTTGGTCTAGATAGTACCTGAGGTTCCTTCCAACTTGAGATTCTAGGATCACCCACATGAAAAGAAAGAGTGTTTTTCTGTTTGGACCATCCTGTGACCACTTATCCTCAGAGCCATGTTCCTTGGTGTGTTCAGAGCCAATGATATTGCATCAATCGACTGGCCAGAGAAAAGCAGCTTCTCTCCATACAAAGCCTTCATTTCATAATCATCCCCAAACAAAGCAAGTTGTCTCCAGACACCGTAATTTAGAACTGAAAAAAAAACCTGACAAACAAGAGATTCCAATCCAAACCAGGGGGAGCCAAGAATAGCGACTTTTAATTATATAATCTTTTTTTGATGAATTTATTTCTGACAGTTTTATAGGGTGACGAGAGAGTGCATTTTATATGCAAAAAAACCCATTATTCATTCTGGGATGTGAAAGCATAAAAATTGTCAAATGATTTTAATACAGTTTTAAGTTTTATGTTTATTGTCAAGAAAAAAAGTCCACAGCAATTACTGAGTCACATGTCCCTTAAATCTTTGTGTTTCTGACAGCAAGAACAATAAAATATGTTTTTGCCCAAACCTTTTACCACTGAGATTGACAGGGCTCCAGAGACAGATGCATTTCTCCCTTTCTGAGCACCGATTATGGAGAATCAAACTTCAAGGCACTTTCTCAGAGCAGGAGAGATGGGGGTGGGGCTGGGAGCGAGGAGATATTTACCTCTCAGGGCTGTGAGGAGTCAGTCCTGCTGGCTTCTCCGAAAGGAGCCAAGGATGCTGAGAAGAAGATGTGGCTGGCTGTCATGATGCCTGCTCTGGCATGAACTCAGGTACAAGCCCTTTAAGGAGCCTTCTTTCCCCTCATCAAGCCTCACCTTCGTCTTTGTAACACCGCATCTGGTGAGTCCTGACGTGCTCTTCACTTGGCATCTAAAAGAAGGCCCCCAAAGGGAGCAACTTGAGGAGAAACACTGGTCGTGAACAATGCACTTCAAGGATTCATATCAGAAGTCATTCCTACTCAAATTCAGCATTAATTCCAACTCCTGCTTTACACTTCCTCATTCATGCTCCCTTAATAGGCTCACCTTGATTCACAGAGCGCAGCCGTACTAATCACTCTCTCTTCCCTTCTTTGTTCTTGTGCAACTTAAAGTCTTAAATAGTTTCCTGGAGCACTGAAAGGTATAATAATAATAATAATGATCATTATTATTAATCATTATTGTTATCATTATTTATAACACTTCAAGATTTTCAGAGTACTTCGTGTTTTATATCTTTTCATCCTTTTGACAACTCCGTTGCACATGCTTTTATTATCTTCATTTTACAGATGGGTAAACTGAGTCAGTCCATGTTCACCCAATCAGCATGTGTTGGAGAGAAAGGCCTATATCTGGATTTGCCAGACTCTAAGGCCAGGATCATGAGAAAACGCATATTGTGCTTTGCAATTCTTAAAGCACTATGTAAATGCTATTATTATCAAGGTTGCTGTTGTTACCATCATCACTATGCCACGATGACTTTCTCAGCCTCATCTCCCCCATCTGTAAAACACAGATGACAAAATATACTAGCTGTCCTGCAAAACTGTGATGAGGCCCAAGAAGGCAGTGTCCTTACAGTCCTTGTGTGAGCTATATAGTCAGTATATTTTGGGGAGCAGATGATTTCAGCAGTCTAGGTACCTTCCATCAAAGAACCTTCCTCTGCCGATGCAGATCATCAATCCATCCATAATTCAGTCTCAGAGAGTTTCCTGGGGATCTGAGATTAAATAACTTGTTCAAGGTTATAGTCTGCAGTGCCTTTGTGCCATCTGCCCCTGTGCCTGGAATGTGCTCCCTTCTTACTTCCACCTCTTAGAATTGCTAGTTTCCTTACAAGATGAATCTCATGCTTGCATGAGACTTTCCTGATTTCCCACGCTGGTGGTGCAATCTCTAAAATTACCTTGTCAATTTGTATCTGTTTTGTCTATTTTTCATATTCTTATGTGTATATTCATTGTATTGTCTCCTCCTTTTAGAATACAAGCTCCAGGCAGTAAACCTGGCACCTAACACAATGCCTGGCACATAACAGTAACTTAACAAAGACACATTTATTGATTGATTAACTGATACATCAGAGGCAGGATTGAAACCCAAGACCTTCTGACTTCAGTTTTCCCCCTATCCATTAAGCCATATTCTGCCTCTCAGTACTTAGTACAAGTTGACTGGTTTGTTTTTTAAATGTACTAAACCAAATGGATTAACAATCCAGGGGGAAAACCAAATATACAGTTAGGTAAGTAATCCTTTTAGTAGATAACCTACTGAGCACACAGCCTGGCAATCAAATATGCATTGTGTGAATGACCCACCGAGTGGATAAATCAGTGGCAAGAAGAGCCACTAAATATATAACCCACCCAACTTATAACCAACCCATTCACTGGATAAATCTCTAAGTGAATAACAAATTGATCTGGTAACCCATTAAGCCTTAACCCACTGAGCAAATAAACTATTGCAGCTTAGTAGAAAGAAGCCTAAGCTTTTAGTCACAAGACCTGGATTCCAATCTTACTTTAGCTGCTATGTGTTCATTTGGAAAATGAGGGAGGTTGTTAAGTGACAGGCAGCTAGGTAGCAGAGTGGAAAGAAGGCCAGGCCTGAAGTCAGAAAGACTCATCTTCCTGAGTAAAAATCCAGCCTCAAACACTTACTAGCTGTGTGGCCCTGGGCAAGTCATTTAATCCTGATTGCCTCAATTTCCTCATCTGTAAAATGAGCTGGAGAAGGAAATGCAAACTACTCCAGTATCATTGCCGAGAAAACCCCAGAGCAGGAGAGAACTCAACAATAACAACAACTACCACAACAACATCTTTTCTAGGTCTATGAGCCTATGATTCCATTGACCAAATAACCCACCAAACAGATAAACTTCTGAGAAGTGAATGATCTTCAGGGAAGATAATACACCAAGTAGAAAATAAACCATAAAGTTATTCCACTCAAGGCACATAGCCTAGTGACAAAAGCAGGGGATCTAGGATTTGTTCTGTGAAGTTTAGATTCAGTCAAAGGGCCACACTTGAGGACCTAGAGGGCCACATGTGGCCTCAAGGCCACAGGTTCTCTAGTTCTGGAATAGAGTAATGGTATAAATGCTGGAATTGGAGTCAGGAAGTATCCATTTTATAGCTCAGTTCTGCCCAATTTCCTTGTCACTAAAATGAGGTCAGAGTTGGTTCTTCCCAACTTCAGATCCTACAATTCTATAACCCTATAACCTCATTCATCAGATCACCAACAAAGCAGATAATCTAGTGGCAATGGGTAGAAAGAACATTGCATTTGGAATAAGAATGCGGATTCTCACATTTCAATCTGTGAAGCACCTGCTCTCTGCTGAATCTGCTGCAATTTCAAACAGTTTGGGGTGCTAGCAATCCTAGGATCTTTTTTGCAATGCCAGTATTACTGGGCCTGCAGAGCCATACCCTGCAAATAACTATACAATTTTGCTCCAGGTCAGACATTCTTTACCTTCTGTGTATCATGGACCCCCATGGCAATTAGGGAAGTCTGTGGATGTTTTCTCAGAATAAGGTTTTTAAATGCATAAAATAAAATACATGGGATTGCAAAAGAAGCCAATGGTACCAAAGCACAGTTATCAAATGATAAAAACAAACACACAAAAAATAACCCCCGCACAACCTCACAACCCCCATGTTAAGACATTCTGCCCAAAGAGAAAGATATTTTGTGGGGATCATATACATATATGCCATAGCAAGGGTGTGGTGGAGCCAGCTGATACCAGCTTTCAAGAGCCAATTGTTAAATTTATGCTACATCTCAGGAACTGATTTATTGTTTTTTTTTATTTCTAGACTTTAAAAAGTAATAGGGAGAAAATAATTACAGGGGAGAAGAGCCAAGATGGCCACATGAAAACAGCATCTTACTGGAGCTCTCTCACAAGTTCTGTCAGATACCTCTAAAAAAGTGAATCTGAGCAGATCTGAGAGAGTTAGAAGCCACTAGAAGACCGAGTGAAGCAAATTTCCAAGCCAGGAGAGTCTGAAAAGTCACCAGGATGGATCTGTAGGCTGGGAGAGAGCCTGGCATGCCAAGCTGCACCAGAAAGCACCAAAGCGGAAGCAGCTGCAGAAACTAGCCAGTTATCCAGGCTGAGAGAAAGTTGGGCACTCAAAACCAGTGGAGATCCCCAGGCTTCCCAACACAGGATGGGAATCTGTCAAAGTGACAGGAAGCAGCAGCACAGCACCTGTGACCATGAGACATCCACTCCTGAGGCTTGAAGCCCAAAGGTTTGAAACACGCCTTCTTGAAAGTTCTGGAGACATAATGGCCAGGGAAACAACTCTCATCCCTCCCTCCCTCACTGACCCAGAGAATTCCCTGGAAAAAAGTGCTGGAATAGAGGACACAGAAGTGGGGCTTCAGTAGCCAAACAATGGGAATTCCTGAGTCCCAGAAGGACAGAGACAGCAAGGGTCAGCACCAGGAAGCCAGACGTGCCTTTGCACAGCCAGGGGAAGTGGCAGACACCAGCACAGATAACAGCTGAGACCACTGGTGCTAGAGAGCACCCCCAGGAGAAGAGGAGACTTCCAACAGCCAGACAACCCCTCCCCCACACCTAAGGAAACTGAAGGCCATAATACACAAAGCGAGTAACTAGGCTCACAATTCCCAGAATGAGAAACCTGGGACAGAGATCCCTGAGCCCCCAAAGCAGAAATCCACTGTAAAGCCAGGAAAAAGCTGACCAACATGAAGAAGAACACAAAAAAACCAAGCACCATCGATTCTTTTTATAGAGACAGGGAAGATCAAAATACCAATTCAGAAGAGGTCAGCATTGACACTATACCTACATCTGATACTCAAAAGGGAATGTGAACTGGTCTCAAGCCCAAAAAGCATTCCTGGAAGCGCTAAAGGAGGATTTTAAAAACCAAATTAGGGAGGTGAAAGAAAAAATGTAAAAAAAAAATATGAATGAGATCAAATCTTTAAAAAGTAAAATTGGTGAAATGGCTAAGGAGATTCAGAATTTAAATAGAGAAAATGATACCCTGAAAGGTAAAATCAACCAACTGGAAAAGGAGACCCAAAAGCAAAATGAATACAGCAACTCATTAAAAATTAGAATTGAGCAAGTGGAAGCTAATGACTCTATTAGGCATCAAGAAGTGGTTAAAAATGTAAATAATGAAAAAATAGAAGAAAACACAAATATCTGATTGGAAAAACAACTGACCTGGAAAAGAGATCCAGGAGAGACAATTTAAGAATTATTGGTTTACTGGAAAGTCACGATGTAAAAAACAGCCTGGACAGTATCTTCGAAGAAATTATCAAAGATAACTGCCCGGAGGTCCTAGAACCAGAGGGGAAAATAGTCATTGAAAGAATCAACTGATCACCCCCTGAAAGAGATCCCAAATTGAAAACTCCAAAAAAATATTACAGCCAAATTTCAGAATTACAAAGTCAAGGGGAAAATACTGCAAGCAGACAAAAAGAAACAATTCAAATATTGTGGAACAACAGTCAGGATCATGCAGAATTTCTCGGCTTCCACATTAAATGAATGGAGAAATTGGAATATGATATTCTGAAGGACAAAGGAGCTAGGATTACAACCAAGGATCAACTACTCAGCAAAACTGAGCATAATTTTTCAGGCAAGGAGATGGAGATTCAACGAAATAAGGGAATTCCAGACCTTCCTGGTAAAAAGGCCAGAACTCAATGGAAAATTTGACCTTCAAATGCAAAACTCAAGAGAGACATAAAAAAGTAAACAGGGGAAAAAACCCCCACAAACCTTGTTAATCGATAAGGGCAAATTGTTTACATCCTTATATCAGATTATATTGTTTTATATATGCTATACATATATATATATATATATATATATATGCATACGTATATGTATATATATACACACACAAAATATGTATATGTTATGTATATGTCAATCTTGATAATAGTACATTGTTATGACAATTGAAAGGGATACATATAGACTGTGGGTGTCAGTATAAAATAACTGATTTAATGATAAAAAAAACACAATTAAGAGATGTAAAAGAGGATTCTGGGAGAAGAGGTAAGGAGGTAGTAGAAAAGGGTAAATTACATAACATGAAGAGGCACAAAATCATATTATAGTAGAGGGAAAGAAGAGAGGTAGAAGAGTAATATATGAGCTTTACTCTCATTGGATTTGATTCAAGAAGAGAATAACATACTCTGAAAAGTATAGAAATCAAACTTGTCCTACAGGCAGTAGGAGGGGAAAGGGGAAAGTAAAGGGGGGAGGGTGGTCAGAAGGGAGGGAAGAAGTAGCAAAGGGAAAAGGGTAAGATAAGGGAGGGAAATCAAGATGGAGGGCAAATTGAGGAAGGCATTGAGGAAGGCAGTGGTCAAAAGCAAAACTCTTTTGAGGAGTGGAAGGGGGGACGGAGAAATAAAAGCATAAATGGCGGGGAACAGGATGGATAAAAAGACACAGTTTGTAATCATAACTATGAATGTGAATGGAATGAACTCTCCTATAAAATGGAGGTGGATAGCAGAATGGATTAAAAATCATAATCCTACAATATGTTGTTTACAAGAAACACATTTGAAAAAGGGGGATATACATAGGGCAAAAATAAAAGGATGGAGTAGAATATACTCTACTTCGGCTAAAGTAAAAAAAAGCAGGAGTAGCAATCCTAATCTCAGACAAAGCAAAAGCAAAGGTAGATATAATTAAGAGATAAGGAAGGACACTATACCCTGCTAAAAGGCACTGCAGACAATGAAGCGATATCATTATTTAACATATATGCACCAAGTGGTATAGCATGCAGATTCTTAGAGGAGAAGTTAAGGGAGTGACAAGAAGAAATAGACAGCAAAACCATACTAGTGGAGGACCTCAGCCTCCCCCTCTCTGAACTTGATAAATATAACCTCAAAATAAACAGGAAAGAAGTTAAGGAGGTGAACAGAATTTTAGAAAAAGCAGATATGACAGATCTCTGGAGAAAATTGAATGGATATAAAAAGGAACATACTTTTTTCTCAGCGGTACATGGCACATACTCAAAAATTGACCATGTACTAGGGCATAAAAACCTCACAATCCAGTGCAGAAAATCAGAAGTAGTCAAAGCATACTTTTCAGATCATGATGCAATAAAAATTATTTGTAATAAAGAACCATGGAAAAATAAGCTAAAAATTAATTGGAAACTAAATAATCTAATTCTAAAGAATGAGTGGGCCAAAGAACAAAGCAGAGAAACAATTAATAACTTCATTCAAGAGAATGACAATAATGAGACAACATATCAAAACTTATGGGATGCAGCAAAAGCAGTTCTTAGGGGAAATTTTATATCTCTAAATGCTTATATGAATAAAATAGAGAAAAAAGAGATCAATGAATTGGGCATGCAACTGAAAAAGGTAGAAAAAGAACAAATTGAAAATCCCCAATTAAATACCAAATTAGAAATACTGAAAATCAAAGGAGAGATTAATAAAATCAAAAGCAAAAAAACCTATTGAATTAATAAATTAATAAATGAAACAAAGTTTATGAAAAAACCCAATAAAATTGATAAATCTTTGGTCAATTTGATTTAAAAAAAGAAAGAAGAAAATAAAATTACCAGTATAAAAAATGAAAAGGGTGAATTCACCTCTAATGAAGAGGAAATCAAAACAGTAATTAGGAATCATTTTGCCCAATTGTATGCCCATAAATTTGACAACCTTAGGGATATGGATGAATATCCACAAAAACATAAATTGCCCAGGTTAACAGAAGAGGAAGTAAAATTTCTAAATAACCCCATCTCAGAAAAAGAAATTGAGCAAGCCGTCAATGAACTCCCTAGGAAAAAATCCCCAGGGCCAGATGGTTTTACGTGTGAATTTTATCAAACACTTAAAGAACAATTAATTCCTATACTGTGTAGACTATTTGGGAAAATAGGTGAAGAACGAGTCCTACCAAATTCTTTTTATGACACAAATATAGTACTAATACCCAAACCAGGTAGAGTCAAAACAGAGAAAATTATAGATCAATTTCCCTAATGAATATTGATGCAAAAATTTTAAATAAAATATTAGCAAAAAGATAGCAGCAACTTATCACAAGAATAATACACTATGACCAGGTGGGATTTATTCCAGGAATGCAAGGCTGGTTCAACATTAGGAAAACTATGAGCGTAATTGATCATATCAATAACAAAACTAGCAGAAACCATATGATTATCTCAATAGATGCAGAAAAAGTTTTTGACAAAATACAACACCCATTCCTATTAAAAACACCAGGAAGCATAGGAATAAATCGAGTCCTCCCTAAAATTATAAATAGCATCTACCTAAAACCGTCAACAAGCATTATATGTAATAGGGATAAGGTAGATGCATTCCCCATAAGATCCAGGGTGAAACAAGGATGTCCATTATTACCTCTATTATTCAATTTGGTACTAGAAATGTTAGCTTAAGCATTAAGAGAAGAAAAGGAAATTAAAAGAATTAGAATAGGCAAAGAAGAAACTAAATTATCACTTTTTGCAAATGATATAATAATTTACTTAGAGAATCCTAGAGATTCAAGTAAAAAACTACTTGAAATAATAAACAACTTTAGCAAAGTTGCAGGATATAAAATAAACCCACATAAATCCTCAGCATTCCTATATGTTACTAACAAAGCCCAACAGCAAGAGATAGAAAGAGAAATTCCATTTAAAGTTATTGTAGACAATATAAAATATTTGGGAGTCTACCTGCCAAGACAAACCCAGGGCCTATATGAACACAATTATGAAACATTTCTCACACAAATAAAGTTGGATCTAATTAAATGGAATAACATCAGTTGCTCATGGTTAGGCTGAGCTAATATAATAAAAACGACAATTTTACCTAAATTAGTTTACTTATTCAGTGCCATACAAATTGAACTACCAAAACATTATTTTATAGAGCTGGATAAAATAATAACAAAATTCATCTGGAAGAACCAAAGGTCCAGAATATCAAGGAAATTAATGAAAAGAAATACTAGGGAAAGTGGCCTAGCCATACCAGATATTAAACTGTACTATAAAGCAGCAGTCCTCAAAACTACCTGGTACTGGCTAAGAAACAGAGTGGTAAATCAGTGGAATAGGTTAGGTACACAAGACACAGAAGTCACTGACTATAGCAATCTGTTCTTTGATAAACCCAAAGAATCCAGCTTCTGGGTTAAAAATTCACTATTTCACAAAAGCTGCTGGGAAAATTGGAAAATAGTGTGGCAGAAACTGGGCAAAGACCCATATCTTACATCATATACCAAAATAAAGTCAAAATGGGCACATGATTTAGGAATAAAGGCTGATACTATAAGCAATTTGGGAGAGCAAGGAATAGTTTACCTGTCAAATTTATGGGAAAGGAAAGAATTTATGACCCAACAAGAGATAGAGAGCATTACAAAATCCAAAATAGATAATTTTGATTATGCTAAACTGAAAAGTTTTTGTATAAACAAAGCCAATGCAACAAAGATTAGGAGGGAAGCAGAAAATTGGGAGAAAATCTTTACAACCAGTGTCTCTGATAAAGGCCTCATACCTAAAATATACAGTGAATTGAGCCAAATTTATAGGAATAAAAGTCATTCCCCAATTGAGAAATGGTCAAAGGATGTGAACAGGCAGTTTTCAGAAGAAGAAATTAAAGATATCTGTAGGCATATGAAAAAATGCTCTAAATCACTATTGATGAGAGAATGCAAATCAAAACAATTCTTAGGTACCACATCTTTCCTGTCAGATTGGCTAATGTGACAAAACAGAAAAATGATAAATGCTAGAGACGATGTGGGAAAATTGGAACATTAACACATTGTTGGTGGAGCTGTGAACAGATCCAGCCATTTTGGAGAGCAATTCAGAACTATGCCCAAAGGGTGTTCATACCCTTTGACCCAGCAATACCACTCCTAGGGCTATATCCCAAAGAGATCACACAAGTGGGAAAGGAACCTATATGTACAAAAATATTTATAGCTGCTCTTTTTGTGGTGGCAAAAAATTGGAAATCAAGGAGATGCCCATCAATTGGGGAATGGCTGAAAAAGTTGTGGTGTTTGAATGTAATGGAATACTATTGTACTATAAGAAAAGGGGAAGATATGAACTTCGTAATAACTTGGAAAGACCTACATGATCTGATGCTGAATGAGAGGAGCAGAACCAGGAGAACATTATACACAACCACAGACATATTGATTCTGTGATGACTAACTTTGATAGCCTTGGCTCTCCTCAGCAATATAAGGCTCAAAGACAGCTCCAGAGGACTCATGATGGAAAAAGCTAGCTACATCCAGAGAAAGAACTATGGAGTCTGAATGCAGATTGAGGCAAACTATTTGCTCTTTTTCCCTTTTTTTTTGGTTTTGTTTCTTCTCTCTCATGATTCATTCCATTGGTCATAATTCTTCTTTGCAACTTGACTATTGTGTAAATAAATTTAATGCAAAGGTTTATGTAGAATCTATATCAGACTGCATGCTGTCTTGGGGGAAAGAGGGAAGGGGAGGGAAGGGAAGAAAATTTGAAACTCAAGAACATGTAAAACTAGGTGTTGTAAACTAAAAATGAAAAATCTAATTAAAAAAGAAAAAAGTAATGGGGAAAAATGTTAGTCATGGAGACTAAACTTAAAAATGAACAGGGAATATTTTTTTTGAATGCTGATTGGTCAGCATTTCCCAGCACTCCCCTATGGGGGAATTTTTAAAAATAAGTTTTTATTGATGTTTTCTGTTTCTTACATCACCATAGTAGCTCATATATCCCTCTTCCTCCCCTTCCCAGAAAGCCATGCCGTATGACAAATAGCATTTCTTTAAGAAAGGAGTCATCACAATGGTTGAATGCATTGAAAAAGTATGTAACCAAGTACAATGTGTGACACCTGAGAACCTCCAACCTCCATGCAGGGTTGGTTGAGGGTATCTTCTCATATCTCTTCATTTGAGCTTATAGGGAAATTCTTATGTCAATAATGAATATAGAAAACTAGTATAAATTGAACTACTAAAACTGTGAACTCTTGGGGGTGGGGGGCTGTGTGCCTATACAAGGAGCCACCTGGACTTACCAATTTCTAGGAAGGGATTGGGAGAGGGGGGAAGGGGTTGGGGTTGGGAGACAGACAGACAGATGGACAAAGAAGGGGAAGAACATGAGAAATAAAAGCCAACCCTCTAACACATTTCTTAACATCAGGGAAAAGAATGGAAAGAGAAATGAGAACTCAACACAGAGTGACATGGCAGGACCAGTGGGAGCAGTTCCCTGTGAAAAAGGAGGGAAAAGGGTGAGCAGCACCAGAATGTGACTGTTACTATCACAAGTCAGAAGGAAGAAGGGAAATAAAGTTCAAAAGCAAACATTCCAAAGATCTGGCTGAAGTCACACTGCTTCTAGGAGTGTCAGTCACTAGGCTGGAATCAGAATCAAATATAGTTGGAAAGTATCTTTAAAAAATAAATAAAAATAGTATAGAACATAGACAATGTTAATACATGGTTTTCTAAGTGAATATATGGCCTGCAAGGATCCTTATGTAGAGTTTAATGACCCTTAATGTAGAGTTAAAAATTTCTTTTTGAATTTGACACCCTTATTCTAGTTAACCCTGCCCACCTGCTAGGACCCATTCCCACACAAATTAACTATTAGTGTGGTTTATTACCACCAGTACATAATTCATTATGCAGATGACCCATTGAGCAAATAATCTTTAGTTCTGATAATGAACCATTGAGAGGATAATCCATTGAGTGGTCGACCAGTGGAGTGTATAGCTCATGAAGTCTTCATTGTTGTCCAGTCATTTTTTAGTTGTGTCTGACTCTCCATGATCTTATTTGGGGTTTTCTTGGCAAATACTGCCATTTCCTTCTCCAGCTCATTTTAAAGATGAGGAACTAAGGCAAACAGGGTTAACTTGCCCAGAGTCCCACAGCTAGTAAATGTCTGAAGTCAGATTTGAACTCAGGAAAATGAGTCTTCTTGACTCCAGGCCCAGAGCTCTATCCACCTATACGATCTAGCTGCCCCAAGGAGCACAGTCACTTATCTTCAATTGTCTGGAGGACTATCTATGGAGAGGAAGGAGACTTATTTTTCTTGGCCTAAAAGAGCAGAAATAGGAGCAAATGGAAGAAGGTGAAGAGAGGAAGACCAACTCAATGTAAGGAAAAACTCCTGAAATTAGAGCTGTCCAAAAGTGGAAAGGGCTGTCTGGAGTGGTAATGAGTACTCCATTACTAGAGGTCTTCAAGATTCCTTTGCTGCCCATATTCTCCAAGGAGGTCAACTGTAAGAAGACTCCAAATATGACAAAATATTTACACCAGCACTTTTTTGTGATAGCAAAGAACAAAGTACACAAAATAGATGCCCATCGATTGGACAATGGCTAAACGCTGGGTATACTCTGCTATAGAGCCTGAAGGCCTCAGTTCCAATCTGTTCTCCCATTGTAAGAACATAAGAATGAGGCCTTAGAGATTTTTTAGTCCCATCCTGTTATTTAAAGCCTGAAAACAGAGAAACTGAGGTCTAGAGGTGGGAATGGTTTGGCCGAGGTCACACAAATAGTGAGTAGCATTGTTGGTATTTGAACCCAGCCCCTGACTCTAAACCCTCTGACTCTTTCCCTTCTCATCAGATGTAAGGATACTCTCTTAATGAAAACATTTAAGAATCATTCCATTGAAAGAAAGACTAGGTTGGATTTTTTTCAAATTTTTGCCCACTCACCGAAGGCCTTATCACCCATCAATAAAATGCCAATGTGTCTGTGAAATGAGCAGCCGATTAAATTTCTATAAATTACATCTCCCACCTCCATGTCTTGGTACAGGTTGCCTCCCATACCTGGAACAAATGCCTCTGACTATTAGAATCTCTATTTTCCTTAGGTTAACTACTCTTTAATACATAAGATCTTTCTGGTTTCCCAGCCATTAGGGCCTCCTCCGAGCCTTACCAAAATTACCTTGTATTTATTTTGAGGCAGCACTCTGTAGTGAATAGAGAAGATCTGGGTTCAAGTGCCACTTGTGATATATACAGGATGTGTGACTCTGACCAAGTAATTTAATCTCTTAGTGCCCCCAGGAAATTCTCTGACATGATGAGCCATAGAGCTATTTCTTCTCATGTTATTTTTGGGGGGTAGGGTGGAAGAAGCAGGGGTTCTTCATCAAGAGCTTCCTACATTAATAAAAATCATAGGTCCAGCCTACAATTTTCTGAAAAAATATACATTATATATATATTAGGCTGAACCTATGATTTTATATATATAATTATATAATTTTATATGTAATACATAATATTACATGACCACATGATATATGTGTGGGTACATATATATGTATATGTGTGTGTGTGTGTATAAAATATTTACATATGTATGTGTGAATGTGATTTCCCCTCTTTGACTATGTAAACTTATGGAGGGCAGAGAATGTTTCCATTTTTTCTTTGTATCTCCAATTCCTAGCATGGTTCCTGGCCCACAGTAGGTGCCTAATAAATGCACATTGTTATACTGTTTGAATGAGATTGACTAGGAGTCTGGAATCTAGCAAATGAAGCTGGTGGTTTCCTTTTATGTTTTATGTGATATTATTTTCTTCCTCAGAATAAAATGTCTTTTGTAGAAATACATAGTCATGAGGTCACTCTCAGCCAAGAGGCAGAAGGGTGGCTGGATTTCAGTGAAGAACCCCTGGGGAATCTCCCAATTCCCACTGTACTCTGCCCCCCAAGAAGTCTCTGAATCCCCAGGAAGCTCCTCTCTGGGAACTTTCTCTGTGGGCTGTCTATCCCTCCAGAGCCCCTCTATCAGGTCTGTCTCCCTCTAGGCCTCATCAATGGGGTCTTCTTCCCTTTGGGTTTCCCCTATGGGGTTTCCTGCCTTCTGGGTCCTCCTCTCTGTGACTTAAATTCCCTGATAGTCTTATTTCCCCTCCCCTCCACCCTCCTCAACCTGTGGAGTCTTTCTCCTTCTGGGAATCCTCTTTGAGAGTCTCTGTCTTCCAAAGGCTCTGTTTTGTCTCATCCACAGGCTTTTTTTTGGGAGGTGAGGCCCCCTGTCTCCTTCCTATCCTACCTCCAGCTTTTGTCTTTCCCTAGGGCTTTATTGCTCCTTCCAGACCAGCTGTGACAGAAGATTGGGGCCTGGTCAGTGATGCTTCCCTGCCCCAAGCGGGTGAGAAATTGAATTCTCCAGCTGGCTGCTCTGGGGGCCTCTCCTGGCTCTGCCTGATGGTTGCTTCATTATTTTTTTGGCTGATAACTGATTGTGAGCTTGTCTTGTCTGCTTACTGCCAGATATACCGGTCCTTGCCACCCAAGTCCTGCTGTCCACTCACACCTTGCTGTTTTCCCAGACTTCTTGCCTCTTCAGCTAGAGTTTGGAGGTGGCATGGGACAGAGGAAGTCCAGCAGGCTTTCCACTCTGAGGTCTGAGCACTGGGTTAGAAGTCAAGAGACCGGAGTTTGGGTCTCATGCCATCACCGATTCACTGTGTGGCTTAGGACAAACCACTTTCCTTTTTGGGTCTCAGTTTTTTCATCTGCAGAATAAAGGCATGTCTGTTAGACGATTTCTAAGCACCTTCTAGCTCTGATAGGGCATGAATGGAAACTGACCAATCCCTGATCTTTGCACTTCCTGACTGGTCTCTCATTGATTCATTCACTTATCATGGGTCATACTTACAAGAATATTTTAGTATACAAAGCTCTTATCCCACAACAGCTTGATGAGATGGGTGGTTTGTTTTACAGAAGAGGAAACAGGCTCAGAGAAGCATGACATGGGGTGGAGCCAAGATGGTAGCTGGAAAGCAGGGACTTGCCTAGGGCTCTCCCCCAGGACACTCCAAACTGATAAAAATGGCTCTGAACAAATTCTAGAACTGCAGAACCCATGAAATAGCAGATGGAAGCAGGGCCCAGGACAGCCTAGATGGTTTCTGGGTAAGGTCTATCGTGCATGGAGATGGGAGCGGAGGGGAGCAGAACCCAGCATGGGCTGTGCCTGAACCAACGAGACAGGGAGTCAGGCAGAACAGGCCCTAGTGCCCTGAATTAGTGAGCTGCGGCAGTTACCAGACTTCTCAACTCACAAACACCAAAGACAACAGAGGAGGTTAGTGGGAAAAGCTGCAGGGACAGAGTGAAAGGAGTTCGTGGTTCAGCCACCACTCGGGGGGGGGGGTAGCTGAGGTGGTGTAGCTACAGAACTACAGCTGAAGTTGCTTCCAGCCCCAGGACCACCTGGTGGGAAGAATTAAGTGGCAGATCAGAGTGGGAGTGCAGAGCCTGCTTAAGATCTGAGTCCAGTCTGGGTTGGTGGTTCTTGGGGGAGGAGGAGCACTGGTGTGGCAGAGCTTGCTGTGTAGAAATAGCTCTGAAAACAATAGTGCATCCCCTCAAGCTTGGAACAAAGTGCTCTCTACTCTACAAGCAGTCATACCCCGACTTAAAACTCAAAGGTCAAGTGAGTTGGCTGGGAACATGGCCAGGCAGCAAAAATGCACCCAGATTCAGTCTCACACTTTGGAATCTTTCTTTGGTGACAAAGAAGACCAAAACATAGCCAGAAGAAGTCAACAAAGTCAAAGAGCCTACATCAAAAGC
>CM053625.1:95241096-95267630 GCA_028646595.1 Phalanger gymnotis
ATTTATCTTGCCCTACAAGAAAGGAAGGGATAGGGGGATGGGAGGGGAATGGGGGGACGGAGGGGTGGGCAGACTGGGGAACAGGGCAACCAGAGTGTACACCATCTTGGAGTGGGGGGGTGGAAATTGGGGAGAAAATCTGTAATTCAAACGCATGTGAAAATCAATGCTGAAAACTAAACATATTAAAAATAAATTTTAAAAAAAAGGAAAAAAAAAGAAAGGAATTCCAGCTTCAGTTGGAACATGTGCCCTCTGAGATTCCTTGTAAGTCAAGCCAACAAGCATTTATTAAGCACGTATTATGAGCCAGGCCCTGTGATAAGTACAGGGGATACAAAAAGGAAAAGGGCAAAAAATAGTACCTGCCTTCCAAGAGCTCATATTCTAATAGGGAGAGGATATAAACAACTCCATAACAAGAAGATATATAGACCAATGAAGATAATCTCAGAGGGAAGGCAGAAAGATTGAAGGGAAAAACTTCTTTGAGAACGTAGGATTTAGCTCAGGCTTGAGCTCTGAGATTCTGTTATTCTTGAATGAATATAAATAAATATACAAATACTAATATATGTTAGAATCTAATAAATGCATAATGACGGGACAATCACAAGTGGATAAGAAAATTGGGGACAGAGAGATAGAGACAGAAAGAGAGTGACAGAGAGACACAGAGAGACAGAGAAGGAGAGAATGAAAGAGACAGAGAGGAAGAGACAGACAGAGAGAGAGAGAGAGAGAGAGAGAGAGAGAGAGAGAGAGAGAGAGAGAGAATAAATGTAAAGTCTTGCATTTAAGGTTTGTTTGTTATTTTAAATTAGTGGCCCAAGTACAGGACAAGTCAACTGTAGTTAAACAACTGCTAGTCATTATATCTTCCTGATTTAATTTTATCTTCCTAATTCCAGCTCATTGATCTGGATTCTGTCATTCAATGTGTTAGCTACCTAGCCCATATTCATATGGACTGCAGGCCTGACAAGCTCACCACCTATGTCTTCATCTAAGTCTGATAAAAATGTTGAACAACACAGGACAAGGACTGCTGCCTAGGGCTTTCCACTTGCCCTGCCTGTTTCCACCCTCCTATCTGAATTCATGTCAATTCGTTAATTAACATTTTGAAAGTTTGGCAGTTTAATCAGATGCAAATCCATTGAACTGTACAATTATCCTATTCATATTGCTCTGTCTTGTCCCCTAGAATATCATAAGAGACTCTGCCAAATACATTGTTGAATTTGGTACAGTCCAATTCAACAAACATTGACTGCTGACTGTATATAGGAGGCACTGGTCATACGCAGATAAGAAAAATGCAACCCTCCCTGCTCTTAAGCAACTTACCTTCTTACTGGAGGTAAACAACACATATATCAATAAGTAAATGATAAGATGCAATTCTAAGAAGAAGGGAACACTAGCAATTGAACTGGAAGTGGGGAGCAAGTATCAGGAAAAGCACTGAAATGTTTGCTGAATCGAGGAAGGCCTTTGACATATTATCTTATGCTCTACTTATGGACAAGATGGAGAAACATCACTTGGATAATAGTGACAATTCAACAGATTTGCATCTACTCAAAGAGCTAAGTCCTCAAAATGAAAGAAGTGGAACTGAGTGTTGTAAACTAAAAATAAAAAATCTTAATTAGAAAAAAAACACATCTCAGTTTTTCTTCCCCACCTCCCTCCCCAAGACAGCATGGAATCCGATATATCTTCTACATAGAACTTCACATTGAATTTATTTACACAATAGTCAAATTGTAAAGAAGAATTATGACCAATGGAATGAATCATGAGAAAGAAGAAACAAAACCAAAAATACAAAAACAAAAGAGAAAAAAGGGGGGAAAAGGCATACAGTGTGCCTCAATCTGCATTCAGACTCCATAGTTCTTTCTCTGGATGTAGCTAGCTCTCTCCATCACAAGTCCTTTGGCATTGTCTTTGCACCCTGTACTGCTGAGCAGAGTGAAGTCTATCAGGGTTAGTCATCACAGAATCCATATATCTGTGGTTGTGTGTGATGTTCTGCTGGTTCTGCTCCTCTCACTCAGCATTATGTTTTTCCAGGTTATTATGAAATCCGTATCATCCCCATTTCTTATAGCACAATAGTATTCCACTACCTTCATATAACCACAACTTATTCAGCCATTCCCCAATTGATGGGCATCCTCTCGATGTCCAATTCTTTGCTACTACAAAAAGAGCCACTATAAATATTTTTGTACATATGGGTCCTTTTCCCACTTGTATGATCTCTTTGGGATACAACTCTAGAAGTGGTATTGCTGGGTCAAAGGGTATGAATGTTTTTATAGCCCTTTGGTCATAGTTCCAAATTGCTCTCCAAGATGGCTAGATCAGTTCACAACTCCACCAGCAATGTAACAATGTTCTAATTATCCTACGTCCTCTTCAGCATTTATCATTTTTCCAGTTTTGTCATTTTAGCCAATCTGACAGGAGAGATGTGGTACCTAAGAGCTGTTTTAACTTGCATTTCTCTAATCAGTAGTGATTTAGAGCATTTTCTTCATATGCCTATAGATATCTTTAATTTCTTCCTCTGAAAACTGCCTGTTCATATCGTTTGACCATTTCTCAATTGGGGAATGACTTATATTCCTATAAATTTGGCTCAGTTCCCTGTATTTTTTAGAGATGAGGCCTTTATCAGAGACACTGGTTGTAAAGATTTTCTCCCAATTTTCTGCTTCCCTCCTAATCTCTGTTGCATTGGCTTTTTTTATACATGAGCTGTGTTTTTTAATAAAGCTAGGTATTCTCAGACGTGGAGATGAAGAAGAGGGAATGCATTCCAGATACAAAGGATTCACTAATGTAAAGGGGTAGAGGAAGCCTTTGCTGTAATACAACATTCTTCTGATCTAACAGTCTAGTAGCACTGAAAAAAAAGGAAGCCAATTTATTTGGATATGACTTCGTTTTTACAAACTGATGTTGGGTCCTAGAAATCACCATTTCCTTTGCTAAGTGCTTAACACATTTTTTTCCCTTTGGGTTTTGGGGAATTATCCAAAAATGTAAAGGGGGTTAAATTTTATTTAACCATCCAACTTATTAGACAATTAGTATTTACTGACAATTTAAGATGCAGAAACTTTCACATGTTTCACAAATTTTTGCCTAGTTGCTGCCTCTGAGGAGTCTTAGCAGCAAATATAACTATCTTTTGGGTTGCTTAGTTAATTATTTTTGCCTCTTTGGCAGCCCTGATTGTTGGTTCTTGTTGAGCCTCTCAAACTTCAGGTTTCCACAGTTCCTCTTGGCCATTATGTCAGCAAGAGAACAACAAGTGACAGCTATCTGGAATTTAACAGTCTAACCAGTTCTTTTCTTTTGAGTCTCTTTCAAATGTCCCATCTTGTGCTTTCTTCTACACAGGACAGTGCAATTGATCTGCCATGGGTTTCTCTTTTGAAAGAAATGAAGACTTGTAATTTGCCAAGCTTGGATAAATTGAAAAACTTTTCCATCACTCCAGGTGTAGTACTGTCCATGACCCACCTAGATCTTGTACCCACTAAAGACATGCAGCTCAACCTCCATGGATGGGAACAACAGGAATATGGTGAAAATACTGACATATTTTAAATAATCAGTTCTAGAATTTTTCCTGGGAGTGATTTATAAATCTTTAGGTCATGGAACTAGCCCTTTGCCCTTTTGAAAATAGGGACATTTCAGAGGATATGAACAAACAGTTCTCCAAAAAATTGTAACTATTAATGACTACCTGAAAGATTGCTCCAAATCACTAATAACAATAGAGATGCAAACCATGATAACTGAGGTTTCAGTTCGCTCCTAGCAAATAATCAAAAATGACAAAATGTGGGAAGCCCCAACGGAGGGGTCTTGGAAAGACAGGAACACTAATACGCTGTTGGAAGAAATGTGAGTTGATCCAATCATTCAGGAAAACAATTTTGAACTATGCTAATAAAGGGACTAAAATGCTCATTTCCATATATAAAGAGGCTAATGATAAAGAGAAGGGTTCAGCATACACCAAAATATTTATGGCAACACTTTTTGTAGCAGCAAAAAACTGGAAACAAGGTAGATGCTTATTGATAGGGGAACAGCTAAACAAACTGTGCCTCACAGATGTAATGGAATATAACTGTAAAAAAGGATTGAGAAATATGAGAAGAGTCAAATAAACTGATACAAAGTGAAGTGAACAGAACTAAGAAACTAACATATGCAATACTATAAATGGAACAACAGCATTTTTTAAAAAAAAATCAAATGGAATGCTATAGAATTATATCCCAGGTTGGCTCCAAAACTAGATACGAGAATGCACTTGCCTCTTGTCTTTGCAGAAATGGGTACATAATGCTGCATATAACATTGGTCTTGGTTGATACATTGGTTAGAATTGCTGAACTGTTTTCTTCCTCTTATTTCTTTGTTATAAGTTATGACTCCCTGAAAAAGTATAGACAAAGCCTATGTTGGAAAATGAGAGTTTCATAAAACAAAATATAACAACACAACTTTTCAAAAAATAAAACTGGGATATCTGTCTATTTCCATCTTCTCATGCTTCTATTGTCCATGATTTCTCAATTATCACTGACTACCAATCATATTGGTGGACTCTTTTCATTACCTAGGTGTTTCTTGAGCTGAGAGAGTAGGTCTTGTTCAGGCAAATGCTCTTTTATTACATCTTCCCCAGACTCGGCATTCAGTTTCCTTTTAACTATTTTTTATTCTGCTTATTCTACTTTGTGGAAAGGATGGAAAGATACAAAGTAAGGACTGAGTAAGCTTTTTTTGCTGTCATTTATTGCTAGATCTTAGATGGTAGAGAAAATGGGGCAAGATTAGTGGAATGCCCCATCCATCAGCCTGGTATATCATTTGTTCTATTCCTAACCCATGGCTCAAATCCTATTTGCATAAGATACTTCTAGTTGATGGAGATTGACTACTCAGTGCTCCAGGCTTCCTTGACCTGTGAAGTTGTCAAGAGCTTAAAAGAAGAGAAATCTCAGTCTTCAGGCTTCCAACTTCAAGAGGGAAGACAAGTGTCTTCAGATTTTCTTCAGGGACAGCTCCCTGAAAAGAAAGACTCTGGGAAGAAGCCAGCCTGTAGAGGACACGGTACCTCAATTATATCAACTTTTTGCTAGACTTTTTCTTCCCTTCAGGGACCTGATGAAAATCCGATACTATGTATCTTTTCTCTGGAAGTTGGAAACCAGAAGAATGAGATCTCTCTTCTCTCAAGTTCTTGCCAATTCTGTCCTCACACAGGTCAGAGCATTGAATAATTAATATCCACCATGGAGGAGAATCTTATGCAAAGAACATTGAGCCTCAAGTCATACAAGACTATGACTTGAGTCTTCCCTTTCTTGGACCTAACATAGCTAAAAGGGCATTTCTTTTGCCTTTATAATTTTTCACAAACCTCAACCCATTCTGAGATTTTGTCTTTCTGAAACAATTTTCACATGTCGTTGCTTGTTTTAAAATTTTTCCCTTGGTTACATATTTCTGTTTTCTTCTTTTATGCATATCATACCAAAATATGAGACCATCAGAGAACTCCTTATGCAGCTAAATTTGTTACATCAAATCTCAGAGCTGGAAGACACCTTAAAGGCCATTCAGTACCAAAAAATGTATTCATGAACATCCAACTTAGACAATGTGTCCAACCACATCCAATCTCTATTTGAGAATCTCCAGTGATGGAGAACTTATTTTCTCCTGGGGAAGCCTATTCCATTTTTGGACAGCTTTCATTATTTGGAACCTTTCTTATATTGAGTCACAATATACCTCCCTGTGCATTCTTCTGCCATTGTACCCACTTCCTGGACTGCAGTGCATAATGCACAGGACTTGGAGTCAGATGAGTAGGGTTTGCATTTCATTCCATCATTCAGTAAGTGCCTAATGTGTTCAGGGACCTGTGCCCCTCACCTGGGACAAACAGATTAAGAAATGACAGTCTCTACCCCACAATGTCCAAAGATTGGAAAACATCCATCGCTCTGAAGTTTTTTCTTATGTATCCAAGTCTGATTCTTTGTGACTTCTACCATTTGTATTTAGTTTTTTCCCCTTTGGAATCAAGTAGAACAAGTCTAATTTGTTAGAGACCCTTAGTTCATAGGGAGCAGTAATAAGTTCACTTACTTTGAATTTATGATGTATATATTTTGCATTTATTTAGCTATGTGTGTGTTGTATTCCTTTCTTCCCACCCAAAAGAATATAGGCTACTAGAAGTTAGCAACTGTTTTTTTTTGTCTTTGTCTCTCTAGCTCCTAGTATAGTACCTAGCAAATAGTAAGTGCTTAATAAATGTTTATTGAATTGAATTGAATTCTTCCTATACATAACAACCCTTCAAATATATGAAAACAGTGACCACATCCATACTAATACTTTCTCTTTTCCAGGTTAAACATCTTCATTTATCTCAAGTGATCCTCATATAGACCATACTCCATCCAGCCTTCTTACCATCTTGGTCATACTTGTCTTGTGATACTCCAACTCATCATTAATGTTGGGCAAGAGGAAGAGGGGATAGTTTCTGGTTGCCAAAACAACATTTGTTTTACACACACACACACACACACACACACACACACACATACACACACAAGAAGGGTGGTCAGAATTAAGTTATTAAATGCCCTCATGTCTAACCAGGACCCAGCCTTTAGGGGGCAGTGAGATATGTCTTACGGACTATGGCCCTATTTATCTTTCCTCTGGGGAAGGAGGAACAGAGACCTAAGTCCCTAAATTCCATGGAATCTTGGGGATAGATATGGAGCAAAAGTCTATATTCTTTCTTCCTCTCTATGTAAAATATGCTGATTTTCGGCTTGGGGTCTAACCTCATGTTTGGAGAGTCCTATCTAAATGCAATATGTATAATACACTGGGCTTGTAAGTAGAAATATAAAGATGAAAACCAACATTGGCCCTGTCTTCAAGTACCTTACATTCTACCAAGAGATTTATACCTCTAGTAGTAAGCAAGTAAGTTATAAGATACCAGGTAGAATGTGATGGGGCAAAGGAGAGAACTAACCCTTGGAGCCAAACAGAAAGCTACACCTAATGGAACTTCAGGAGAATTCCATAAAGAGGTAGGGGAAGAAAATCCTGGGCAAGAGTCTGGAAGTACCCCTTTGTCACATATATTCTCCAAATGGATTCATCACTTTATAATTTACAGTTGAGCCCACTTTTCCAGAGACCTTGAGTGTACAAGGGGAGAATGTAATTCCAGTAATGGGGCTGGGGAGAGAGGAATGCTTTTGTAACTACTGTTTTTGTAACTACTGTTCTTGTTATACCTTTTCAGTAAATCCATTTTCTAAAAGCTCTACTGATAGATTGATTGATTAATAATGAGGAACATGCCAGGTGGGGGTTTGTGACAATACTGGAAACTCTATAGCCCCTTAGGCTTGCCCTAAGTAGTCATAATTCTCTGGGGACTCAAACTGCTGGTGTGGGTGTAAGTTAATGAAATGGTCTCAGAGGGGGATCTACATTTGAAGGAAATATTGCTAGATACCATAGCAGAGGTTCATAACCTAGAACCCATGAACTTGTTTTGTTCATGCTCTAAAACTGTATTTCTATGTAATTGGCTTCTCTGGTAATAATCTATGTGTTTTACCTTATATATTCGAAAACATCACCTGAGAGGAGTCTGCAGGTGCCACCAGACTACCAAAGGGTTCATGACACACCCAAAAAGTGTAAGAACTACAGGGATCAGAGCTGGATTATCTAGTGAGCTCAATCAATTTTGCACAGTGTCTCCAAATTAGCCTGGATCATTCTCATGCAGGTGAGAAATTTTACCTTTCTGGCCCAGGGTTCTTAAGGCAGGACTTCAGGAGTCAGAATGGAATTTCCCTTTTTGACTCCTCCCTCCTTCAGAGCCCAGATTCACTCCCTATGAGCACTAGGGAAGGACAACTAGCCAGTGAGAGCACTTACATCAGGGTTAGGAAGAACACGTAGATCCTTCACAAGCACTTCTCAGTTTAGCTATAAGAGAAAACTGGTGGAGATGAACAGATAAAAATTACTCTTTTTCAAATCTAGGCTTCACAAAGAGCTCAATCTAAGGCAGAAGAGTTAGGGAGACCCTTGGGGTTCTGGTTCCTAGAAGGTACAAGGGATCTGAGGAAATCTTAATTCTAAACTGTTAGAGAAAATCACTGGAGAGAACTAAAAATAAAATTTTAAAATAAAAAAATGAAAAAAGAAAAAGTTACTTCACTTCTCAAGACTTGCATCAGACTAGATTTCTAAGGTTCCTTCCAGTTTCTCATGTTTTCATAGTAACAGCTTCCATTTCTATAGAGGCTTAAGGTTTACAAAGCCTTTTCTTCTTAAGCCAAGGAAGAGGGAAGGATAAGGATTATTGCATTCACACCCCCCTCCCATTTTACAGAAGAGGAAACTGAGTCCTTAGGGTCACTCATACAGGAAGTAATAGGGCCTGAATTTGATCTGAGGTTCTCTGGTTGCAAGTTCAGGGATTTCCGCATGACACCAGGCTGTCTCTGTCCGGAGCTACACTGAACTAACAGACCAGAGTGGTGCACACCGTGGTTAATGACCCATCCTGGGTTTGGCTGTTGATGTCCAGGCTGTCTCTTCACCCCAACGCCTCCAGCTCCCTCCCCATCAGCCAGCAGGAGGATGCTGAGTGCCTTTGCACAGGGAGGGGCCTCTTGACTGAAGCTCCAAGTGCACATCAGAAAGGACAATGCATCTTTAAGCTGTTACAATGACTTCTCAATTCTTCATTTTCACTCGGGGAGGGAGTAGGCCCTGGGAAGTCAGGCAGGCGGCTGGCGGCTGGGGGTAGCTGTCTCCTGCCACAGGAAGTGTCTGTGCGGATTTGAACAGTAGGAAACCCAGGGGTGATAAATAGCTATTTCTAAGTAAATTTCATGCATTTGCCCTTTGGTTAAAGTCTCTCCTCTCAGCACTTTCCCTGTGCACACAGCCCAACTAATAACACTCCGGAGCAAGTGCTCTCCGCTGTGACAACTGATTGCACTTTGAAGCAGTAAATGGCTGATTTCATAATTGGTATAATTTTTCACAAGTACCTGAATGTCATATACAGAAGGAGTAAGCAACCTGGGCCCAGCCTGGCCGCTCTTCAATCTTGCACAAAATCAATAATACATTAACCCCCCAAACTGATTACAATAATGGGGCCCCCGAGTAGAGGAGGCAGGGGGGAGGGGGGGCAGCAGCCGATGGATTGATGGGAAGGGGTTAATGGTAGGGGGAGATGTGGTTGGAGCTGTTCTGATAATGTAGGATCATAAGATCATAGGATCATAGATTGTTAGAGCTGAGAGAGGCCTGAGAACACACAATATCAGAGATGGAAGAGCCCCCCCCCTCCATTCCCACACTTTCATTTTACAGGTAAGGAAACAGAGACCCTTGCGTCTAAGGCCTCACAAGTACTAACTAGCAGATACAAGATTCAGACTTCATGCCTGGCTCCAAATTAGTTCTTCTTTCCATTACACGGTGTTACTGTTATCTGGCTTCCATCAGATGCTTTAGGCTGACCACCCACCCCTGCTCAACTGGCCAGACTCTTGGCTGGCCCTGTCACATGGAGGTAATATGTGATGTCTAGTCCTGCAGAAAGGGGAAAGAGAAACAGAATAAAGGAAATAAGTAGAGATCTTTTCCTACAACATCATTCACTGGTCCTCACCCCAGGCTACAGGACCTTCCAGGTACTGACTAATTCTATCCCAAATCCTAAGGCCAGCCCCACCTGAGCTAGAGTTTCTGTGGCCAGAGATGCTGGCTGTCAAAAGCAGGTTACAATACTCTGAGTGTCTCTGTATCTGAAGATCGGCGTGTACATGTTTTTATGTACATAAATGTTCTGCAAACTAGATATGTGTATGTATCTGCACAAGAATCAAAGTATTTTCTCTCTTTGACAGTCAGTCTTCCTGAGGTTCAGTGTGTGTGTGTGTGTGTGTGTGTGTGTGTGTGTGTGTGTGTGTGTCTGAGTCTGTGTGTCTGTGTGTATTTGTGTGTTTTGGGCCAAGTGTAACTCAGGCTGGTTCAGTGGTTCAGGCTCAGTACTCAAATGAAATAAGACACCTGTCAACCATATAACATTTAAGAAAAGGAAATATTTGCAACAGTACCCCGGAAAGAATATTTAGCAAAGATATAGCATTGGTTCAGTTGTATACAGCTCCTTTACCTCCACATTTGCTATGATGGCCGGTTACACAGCAGGGGCAAGTCTTTCAAGCCCAAGATGGTGGACTTTTGTGCCATAGATGGATGGATAGGAACCCAGATATAGTGGGAACCTTTCTCCTCTGTACTAGAGGATAATTTCATTACCTTTCGGGGAAAAACTAGCCCATGTTGCAAGGACCTTCCAGTTTTCTTAGACTGGGTGGTGAATTTCTAGCTATGTCATGGGTCTCAATTAGGTTAATGCTATCTGTTGTTCCTACCACATCATGTACTTGTGGGTTCTTACATGTGCATATGTATGCTTGTAAGGGTCGATCAGGGTGAGAATATGGGAAGAATCAGAATATGTGTATTAGTAGTCAGCAAGTATGTCAGTGCAAATGTGTGTGTTTTTGCATGAGGGTCTGTAGATAGATAGATATAGATATAGATATAGATATAGATATAGATATAGATATAGATATAGATATAGATATAGATATAGATATAGATATAGATATAGATATAGATATAGATATAGATATAGATATAGACACATATATGTGTGTATGTATATGTATATACATACATACATACATATATATATATATATACACACACACACCTCCGTGTGTGACTCTGGGATGGTGATTGGCAGTGAATTTCAGATTTAAGACAAAGAGCTAGAATTGGAGAGTGCGGGCATGTCTTGGGGGAGTAAGCGCATTTCAGGAAAGGATCTAGTTACCAGTAAGAAGTCAGGGCAATCTATGCGAAACCAGGGTTAGAGGAAGGGAGAGGGTCCTGATGTTGAGGGTCCAAGCAGAGCCATAAGTAGACACCAGGGAGAGTCAACTGGAGCCAGACTAAAGGGATAAGCAAAAATCAAGCAAATAAACAGGAGTGAGAAGACAAGGACCTAGGGGACAGAGCAGGCCAGGACTCAAAGGTCTAAGAATGAGGAAACTCACAGGAACAGAAGATCTGGGGCTAGGCAGGGAGAGGCAGCAGGAGAAGCAATTCCCAAGCAATGGGAACAAGGAAGTGCTGAGTAGGTATCTTTTGCCTCAGTCATGAAACATTTACACTTTGGGGCAGGGTACAAACCAAACTCTAAGCATGGGTAAACATGGAAGAGAAGAGGGAGAAAGGAAGGCAGATGTTGATAAGGAGATCTAGGCAGTAAATGCATTTATGTCAAGGCCATGAGTGTATGTATGTGTATGAGGGCTAAGTGGATATGTGCATAGATATGGATATGAGTGCATGCACATGCTTATACGAACATATAGATATATATAGATATATTGCATGCATGATTACACTTGTACACATTATGTTCCTGTGTGCATGTGTTCACATGTTAATAGTATTTACGAGCTTACATGCATATTTGTGTGTTTATATACGTATATGAATATGTTAATAAAACCTGACAATCAGAGCCTTCACAAAGTAGAGGTAGGATGTTTTGGGAGGTAATAAATTTCCCATCACTAAAAGTATTCTAGAAAGGTCATATATGATGGATGTTATAAATGAGAGTCCTTATCAGGGCCCCACTATAAATGCCCTCTGAAGTTGCTTCTAACTCAGAGATTCTGTGATTATTATTCAAGAGCCTGATGGAAAGAATTCTAGACCAAGTGAGGAAAAGATTGAAAGTTTTTTCCAAAGTTAATCTCAGCATCTGTCCTCTGGTCTTGTAATTACTTGATGCATAAATAATCTTTACTTAACATTCTTCCTAAGTTACTAAAAAGTAAAGAACACTAGTCTTAGAATATGGTGCTGCTCTCCCAACTTTACTGTAATGTGGTACTAGAGATAGGGTATTATGTCCAAGACTGCATCTCCCAACAGAGTTCCAACCCTTTGGAGGTGGTAGTGGTATAGAATCCAGTAGGAAGAACTCGGGATCAGGAGCTGAGAGAATGGGGTTCTGGTTCTAGCTTTGACACTAATTGTGGGTATTTGTCACAGTTAAAGTCCTATCACTTGTCAGAGCCTCCATTTTCTTACTTATAAAGTTGAGAAATTAAGTAGGCTATTAATGATTACCACTTCCCTTTCCAGAGATTTATAAACTGTCCCCTTAATATGTGTCTTTAAAAATTGCCAAGGAACCAAAGTCAAGCTCTCATAGGGCAGTTCTCATGAGGATCAGATGAAAGAGTATATAGGAACATTCCAAAAAATCAGAGAAAAGATAGATGGGATTATAAGACTTGAGATGCTAAAAGAAGAGATGGGTTGAGATGACCTTTTAAAGTTAAATTTGTAGGTACAAGGAAAATCAGAAAAGGACTATTGCAAGAGAGTGATGAAATAATAATGACAGAAAACAGAGACAAGGTTGAACTACTGGATTTCTATTTTTTTATTTTTTCCTATCAAGAACAATGATCTCCAGATTGGGAAGAAAAAAGAAAGGGAGGGAATTGAAATCCAAGATAAAGGACAAAATAGAAGGAAAGCACTTAGCTGACCTCAGTGAGTTTAAGTCACAAGGAAGGCATAGATAAATTAAATTCCAGGACATGAAAAAAAACTGACAGATGTGATTGTTAAGTCACTGAGGGTGATCTCTATAAAATTCTAAAGAATAAGAGAAGTTCAACAGAACTAGAAATGAGCAAATATTGTTCCAATTTTCAAATATGGAAAGAAGATAGATTCTTCAAAATGTAGGCCTGCAAGATTGAGTTTAACTCCTGACAAAATTCTAGAACATATCATCAAAGGCATGATTTGTGGGCCTTTAGAAAGATAGGTGGTAATCACCAAGAGACAATGTGGATTCGTTAAGGATAACAGATATAGCTTATTTTCATTTTTTTGGAAGCAGTTAGAGTTGTGAATTGGAGAAATGCTAAAGACATAGTATGGTTGGCTTTCTTCAAAGAATTTGTGAATGAGATAGAGAGATGTGGGGTAAATGATAATATGCATTTGGATCTGGTTTAAGGATTAATATAAAACTAAAGAGTGATCATAAGATCATAGGATTTAGATCTCATAAAAAACTTTGAGGTGAACTAATGTAAAGCTCCCATTTTTTTGAATGGTAGAAAACTCATATTTATAAGATCACAGATCCATCAACATATCAAAGTAAGTATTCTCAGTAAGGATTTTTGGGGGGGAAATGTATACATTTCATAATTTTAAAAAATTTAAGGCATTTTTAGTGGGGATGCTTTGTTAAGAACTGTATTAATTTCATTTTTGAACATGAAGGAATTCTGATTATGACAATATACAAATTAATATATTTTTTGCAATAAATGCCTGAAGTTCCTGTCAGAATATTACTAAAATAATCTTGATAATGAAACCACATGCAGAAAAGATAAAGCCTAGAATGATTTGATGAAAAAGTGAATGTATTAAGGGAATAGTTTTATGCCCTTAATTCTAACATCAGTAACCGAAATACTTTAATTCACAATGTATCCTCTTCTTTTACTCATCTAGTTTAAACAGTAGGACACCCAATGGCCCTCTGTCAAACCTAAGGAACAAGAGATCATGTATGGCAATGCTGTTAGGAGTCTGAGGAACAAAACAGGAGCTGTCCACTGCATTTGAATAAGGCCACTGGAGACATAGGTTAAGCAACTCACGAGTGGTTATGCAGAGTGTAACTAGAGGCATTAAGATTCTAACCTAGACCTTTAGGAAAAAAAAAAGTGACAGGACTCAATCTTCGTCCCTGTCCTATTTAATATTATTTTATCAATGACTTAAATTATGGCATGTTTCTCAAATTTGTGAGTAGTGAATTAGTTGGATTTTAGAATTGAGATCCAAAAAGACTTCTAAAGGCTAAGGTCATTGGTAGAATATAATAAGATGAAATATTATAGAGATAAATGTAAAGTTCTATACTTTGGTACAAACAATCAACTGTACAGTACATTCAAGAGGCATGGCTAAAAGGTAATATATGTAAAAGACTGGTCACTGGTTTTAGAGTAAGCTCAATATAAGGTAACACTATGAATAGTATGGTATGGAAGCCTCCTTTCTCTTCACTGAAAAAAGCAAAAGATCGTACAATTAAGTCTAAATTAAGAAGATACTACTGCCCAGAATTAGACAGGAATAACCTTGTTACTCTCTGCTCTGGTTAGACCAAATCTGGGATATTAAGTCTAGCTCTAGGTATCACATTTTAGGAGAGATACTAAGAAACTAGAATGTGTCCATAGGAAGGTGGCTGGGATGATGAAGTCTGAGTAAACGAAGCAGGAATGTTTGACCTGAAGATTGTTGTTGTTGTGTTTGTCCTTCATTTTTGAAGAGGACCATGGCATCAGGGAAATGATGACATCACTTGCAGTTGACTTGGATTTGAGTGAGGGAGAGTTGTACAAAGTCACCAGCCTCACTTTCTCCTCCAGAGCCATTTGGATCCAGTGGCCAGATATTCATCAGGATAACTGGAAATGACCCAGGATGCAGAGAAGACATGGAGGGGGTAGCAGAAAGAAGGCGTAATAACTGTCTTCAGATAAAAGAGATTAGACATTCTGCTTAGTTTTAATATCAGAACTAGGACCAAGGGTTAAAAATTACAAGAAAGCTCAATAATTGCTCAATAACTAACAAAATCAGAGCTATCTAAAAGTAAATTGAGTAACTCTGGATGCAGGGAGGTCCCATCACTGAAATTCTTCAACGAAAGAATGAGTGAGCACCTTGTTGTATGTGTTAAAGAGGGGATACCAGGCCAGGTTGGACTAGGTACTTTCAAAATTGCTTCCTATTTTGAGATTGCATAAATCGTGATTAAGACTTTCTATAGCTGCATTCCATATGGAGACTCATGTATGTGTGTGTGTGTGTGTGTGTGAGTGTGAGTGTGAGTGTGAGTGTGAGTTGAGTGTGTGTGTGTGTGTGTGTGTGTGGAGTGTCACTGGACTTTGGGAGAGTACTGACCTTTTGGAGGTTCTGGGTCACAAATCTCCCTCCCCGGACGCTCAGTTTCCTCATCCAAGCCTCATGTCCTCTAACAAGAGCCAGTAAATACTTCCAGAGTCTTAAGGATAGTTAAGTAGCAAACTATCTGTTGATAATAAAATTTGCTTGCCTCTCACAGACATCCAATTTGCTTACTATCCAAAGAAAAGAATTGGGTGTCTGCTTCCGAAATTGTTTTAATCTCTGCCAGAGAATGCTTCTGGCAGAGTTTTTCAACTGGAAAATAGGAAATGAATTAGAAACAATAGAGGAACGTGAATAATCTAGCTTAAGACGTTTGATCTTGGAGATGAGATGAAGTTTAAACCGATTTCCTAGTTCATGGCTACAGGCCAGCAGCAGGTAGAGGGAAGGAGTCTATCTGGCAGTCATAGGATTATAGGATGTTAGAGCCAGAACGGACCTTATAGAAAAGAATGTTAAGACTGGAAAGGACTTTAGAATAAAGACTATTCAAATTTAGAATGTAAAAGCTGGAAGAGACCTCAGGACAAAGAATGTTAGTGTTAGAAGAAACCTTTAGAACAAAGAATATTAGAACTGGAAGGTACCTTAGAACAAAGGAAGTTGGAACTTAGAATAGAACATCTGGAAGTGACTTTAGTACAAAAGAGGAGTCTTGGGAAGGATTTCTACTCCACTTGATTTGAGGGATGAGGACTATGAGGCAGAGAAAGTTGAAGTGACTTGACCAAGGTCTTCCGGCTAGTTTTTGGTAGAACCAGGATTAAAGCTATATTCTTCTGGCTGTTAAATAAGTCTTCTTTTCACTATGCTATGCAGCCCCCTGCTGGCCTCACTCTGCCCCCATTCTCCACCCATGTAGAGACACTAATGTGTCACAGGGGTGTACTTTGTTTCCCTGATGGGAAAACACGCGTGCTCATTGGGTCCAGTCCTACTCCAACTCGGCCCTGAGTTCTTACCAAAAAATGGGCACAATGAAGGCTTTTGCGGCTTGGAAACACTGAGAGTGGCAGGAGGGAAAGGAGAGAGAGGTGAAGGCAGAGCTGCAAAGAGACATAGGGCACAAAGAAGAGTTAATAAAATGCATCCGCCTTGTCTCTTTGCAGAAGTGGGGGCCTATGGGTGTAGGATATTGCATGATTGAAATGTGGATTGATTTTGCTAAATTGCCTTTTCCTCCTTTCTGTTTTAAATCTTTGTTTCAAGGGACGGCTCACTGGGCAGAGGAGAAAGGACAGCCATATTTTTAAATGGAGGTGATGTAAAAACAAAGTAGGATTTAAAAAAAAGAAACTTGGGGTTATTTAGAGAACTACTAGGTTCAGAATCAGAAAATTCTTATTATTATCTCTCCTTGTCACACATTCAGGGGGCACCCAGGTGGCACAGTGGTTAGAGTGCGGGGCCTAGAGTCAGGAAGATTTGTCTTCCTGAGTTCAAATCTAGCCTTGGACACTTATTAGCTGTGTGACCCTGAGCAAGTCACTTAATCCTGTTTGCCTCAGTTTTCTCATCTGTAAAATGAGCTGGAGAAGAAAATGGTTAACCATTGCAGAATCTTGGCCAAGAAAACCCCAAATGGGGTCATGAAGAGTCAGGCATGACTGAACAACACCAAACAAAAGCTCCCATGCATTCCTCAGGCCCTGGGTCATCCTGTGCCCAAATCAAAGTGGATTTCTTCCCTAAATCTCATTGAAATCCCTCGTAGCTCAGGCTCTGTCCAACTCTCCAGAGATTTAGTGAGCTTTCTCACTCTTTCATAGCTTCCTCAATCAAACCAAACCATACTCTCAGTATAAATTGACATCTCCACATCGACACACCTTCCTTCATACTTCCAGGCTAGTCTCTAAACTTACAGCCACCAAATGCCAGCTCTGAGGCTACTTTGTTAAATGGACAGTGAGAGGAGCAAATACCTGCTGGGCTGTGCCCTGCCCCCAAGGCTGGGGTGCATGGCTTCTCTTCCATTCCATTTCTGCACCATGGTGTCCTTGGCATCTTTCATGATCCTCTAAGCTTTCCTTTCGCCTGCTTCCTCCTGGGGAGGGATAGAGGCAGTTTGCCTCCCCAACCTCCAGGAGAGAGCTCCTTCTGGGGAAAGATGTGAATGAACTTCTCAAATGCATTCTGGTCCAGTGTGCTCTGCAGCTGTTTCCTCCTTTACTGCCCTTCCCACATCTGGCTGCATACTACTAAGGACCAGAACGATGCATTCCAGATTTTCTTTTTGTTTAGGAGACCTGTTCAGGGTCTCTTCCGCCCTCCCTTCCAGAAGTAAGGCTACTTCCTCCAACCCCCGTCACTGACTCACTCACTCAATCAATCAATAAGGGTTTATTAATGGTTTATTTTTATTAATTTCTTAATTTTGTGTTTTTTAATTTATTAGTCAAGCACCTTTTATATACCAGGCACGGCGTTAGGTTTTGGAGACAAAAGTAAAATAGTCCTTGCCCTCATGGAGCATACATTACAACAAGGAATGTTAAGATATAAAGATATGCAAAATATATAAAATAAATACAAAGAAATTGTGTGCATGGGTGGGGAGTGAGCATCGGCAACTGGCAGGATCACAAAGTGCCTTCCTCATCACATAAGGGTGGTTCTCTGGGGCTAGAAGGATGGGGAGACATCATTCCTACAGGAACACTTCATTGAGGGCATTAAAACTCTCTGCCATGATGATCTCAGAACTGGACCTCAGCTGTTCAAAGGAAATGAATCTGGAGGAATCTCCTGTGCCAGGTAGGCTATCACTGCCTATACCAGAGTCCAGTGTCCCAGCTCTCACATTAAAGACATTGACCTAGACCAGTTCCATATGGCCATACCCTGGGGATTTGAGGCCTCTGACTAATTGACTCTTTTTTCTGATGCCTCTCCAGAATCCCCCTTCCTATCCTGGGCCTGGAACAAGCAACACTGATTGACTAGATAACCAAGTGTCTAGAGTTCTACACTGAAAGCTCAGGTACTAGATTTCCCCAAGTGCTGGCAGGCCCCCAGATGCATGGGCTCTGGACTTGTTTGCCTATCCCTTTACCTCAGCCCCTTTGGTACCCATTCTTTAGCTTCCCCCATCCCCCCAACATTGCAATATATGTCATAGCTACATGAGCTTGTCCATCAGAACCATTAGACTGCCATTTAGGTGGTCTTGTAGGTCTTTACCCAGGCCACCACCCAAAATCAAGATCATCTCCTCCAAGATCCAAATGGCTCTCGGGAGTCTAAGTTTATTTAGGAACAGCCTTGTCCTTGCCTGATGCTTAGGAGGGCAACTGGGACATGCTAAGACCTATGAGATTAACCATATCCTGGAATTGTACTTCAAAGCCCCTCACAAAAGAGCTGCCATTCTCTATAAAGGTGCTGCCCAATCCAATGCCAGCCTACCAAGCTCACCTTAGTCAATTTAATCAGTCAGTCAGCTAGCATATATTAATCACATACTATGTGCAAGGCATTGTGCTAAACACGGGGGACGGTGTTGTTGTGGTTGTTCAGTTATCTTTAGTCATGTCAGACTCTTTGTGACCCCGTTTGGGGTTTTCTTGGCAAAGATACTGGAGAGGTTTGCCATTTCCTTCTCCAGCTCTCTTTACAAATAAGAAAGCTGAGGCAAACAGGGTTAAGTGACTTGTCCAAGGTAACACAACTAATAAATGTCTGAGGACAGATTTGAATCAGAAAGATGAGACTTCTTGACTCTAGCCAGTACTCTGTCCACTGAGAAACTCAGCTATCTCCAAACGCTGTGGCTACAAAGAAACAAAGAAAAGCAAAAACAAACAAACAAACAAAAAACAGTCTCTGCCCACAAGAGCTTATACTAAGGAGGAAGACCATATGTAAACAGCTATGTACAAAAAGGACACATATATGCATACACACATATATGCCTACACACATATATGTATGTATGTATGCCTGTGTGTGCCTGAGACAGACAGAGACACAGAGACAGAGTCAGAGACAGAGAGAGACAGAAACAGAGACAGAAAGTTGGAGATCATCTCGGAGGGAAGATTAAGGAGGACTGGGGTAGGCTTGTGGCTTTTTACAGAAGGTGATCCTTTAGCTGAGACTTGGAGGACATCAGAGAAGCCAGGAAATGAAGGTAAGGAGGGAGAAAATCCAGGTATGGGGCACAACTCTGAGTCAGAAGATGGAGTATGGCACTTGAGGAATACCAAAAAAAAGCAAATCACTGGATCTCAGAGTACTTTGAGGGAAGTAAGAAGACTGGAAAGCAAGAAAGGGCTTTAAAACTAAAAGAGGGGCTTTTCTAGTCGATGCTACAAGTAAAACGAAGCCAATAGAGCAGACTGAATTGAGGGGTGATATAGTCAGAACTTTAGGAAAATCCCTCTGATAGCCGAGTAGAGGACGGACCAGAGCAAAGATAAGCCCCAGGCAGGGCAACCAGGCAGCAGTTTATTACTGCAGTAGTGAGGTCAAATCAGATTAAAATGTAATTAGGAAATACTTAGTGAAATAAATAAAAATTCAATACAACATAGATAATTTTAATATGTGGCTTTCTCGGTCAATATGGGGCCTGCAGGGCTCCTTAAGTTGGGTTTAGTGGCCCTGATTTGGTTCAACCTGTACCTCATTACTGTATCACCAACCATTAGTCATCCAGAGTCTTCTTGACATAATGGGGAACCCACCACCTCTTGAGGCATCTCAATTTACTTTCAGGAAGTGTTAATTATTTGGAAATTTTTCCTTCCGTGGAGTCGAAATCTGCCTCTCTGCAATTTCTACACACTGTTCCCACTTATGCCCTCTAGGGTCAAGCTGAATAAGCCCAATCCCTTTCCCAGATGACAGCCCTTCAAATACTTGAAGACAGTTCTCATATCCATGATGCTGCCCCCCAAGTCCTTTGTTCCAGAGGCGAAACGTCTCTTAGTCCCTTCCACCTATCCTCCTGTGGTCTTCTACAAGAAATGTGGGCAGACTTTTCTCAGTAGCTAGAGAAATTAGAGGATACACTGGGAGGATAGAGGTCGATAAACCAGCTGAGTCTCATCTCTAGAAGTGGCTCATTACAAGATAGCAGAGGTGCTGGATTCACAGAATGAGCAGAGATCTATAAACCAGCAGAGTCTCCGCTCTGGGAGCAACTAATTACAAGATAGCAGAGGTGCAGGGTTCACTGACTGAGCAAAGGGCTATAAACTAGAAAGAAAACTTGCCTTTCGAGACAAGTTTTGCAGGGGAGAGAATGCCAGACCAGGAGTCAAGGGCTCGAGGCTCTGCTCTTGGCTCATGCACTTATTACGTGACCATAAGCAAGTCACTTTCCCATCTCTGAACCTCCTGTTCCTTCTCTTTAAAATGGCAGGTGATGATCTCAAGGCACCTTTCAGCTCTCATTTTTGATGTATGATGGTCCTTCCCAGATCAGATATTCTATGAATTCATATATCATCTCGTGGAGTAGTGGAGCGAGAGAGATCCAAGAAGAGCCGAGTGCAGGACCCAGGGCAAATCACTTAACCCCTCAGTATTCTCCGCTCCACTCCTGATTCTTCTTTCTCTGTCATGTCACAAGGGCAAGTAGGCAGTACAGTCAATAGAGTGCTGGACCCAGAGTTAGGAAAGATTCCTCTTTATGAGTTCAAATCCAACCTCAGACACTTACTAGCTGTGTGATGCTGGGCAAGTCAGTTTACCCTGTTTGCCTCAGTTTCCTCATCTGTAAAAATGAGCTGCAGAAGGAAATGGTTGACCACTGCAGAATCTTGGCCAAGAAAACCCCAAATGGGGTCATGACTCAACTCATGTCACAGGAGCCTTCTCACATTAGAAGTACACTCCTGTCTCTATGAGCCATTCTTCTAATTAGCCAACTTCTTCCGGAATCTCTGTTTTAAGGAACGGATCCAGGTTTATGTGACTGTAAGCTCTGTGAGAGCTTTCTTTCTTTGTGTTTTTATTTATATTCCCAGTGCTTAGCATAGTACCTGGCACACAGTAAGTGCTTAATAAAGGCTTATTGATTAGACTTGACTAGGCAATGCTCTAAGGCAGGCCTGCACGACTTGCATCCCTGCCATTTACAGCCCTCAGGCTGCTTGCAACACAGATTTCCAGCTGCCCAAGAAAAATGTAGAGGAAAAATCCTTGGTGTGTGGAGGAAATCCTTTGGCTCCAGGCTAGAGGCCAGAAGTCCCTAAGAGGACTGCAGGCTGCAAGTTGTACAGGGCTGCTCTAAGGATAATGTTTCAGAGAATGTGTTGACCTGCACTGATAAAGAAAATTTCCTCATTCAGGAAGTTCCCTATATCAATGAAAACCCAGGTCCAGTCCTTATCCTTATGAAGTAATTAATCAACCCTTTTACAAGTTCAATAAACATTTGTTATTAGAGAGATAAAGTGCTGTCATGGATAACGAGCTGATCTCAGAGGGAGAGAGACCTGGGTTCAAGTTCTGCCTTAAAAAACATACTGGCAGTGTGACCTTGGTCAAGTCATTTAACCTTTTAGTGCCTCTTGGCAGTGCTCTAGGAATAGAAATTGTAGAGCCTATAGAAGGCCCTTCCTCAAAGGGAGTTTTCCAGGTCAATGAAATTACAGGTTCAGACCCCTCCAGTTCCATCCCCCAAATTATTAAATGCCTATTATATATGGCCCTATACTCAATATTGATAATAAAAAGATGAAAAGCAATACAGCCCTTGCTTCCAGGGACCTTACAGTTTGCCAGATGAAACCAGCAAGATTCTGAAGTGGCCAGTGGTCGTCTAGTTAATGGTGAATTAAAGTGCCAGGTCATAGGAAGGTGGAAATATTGTCATCACTACACTACCCTGAGTCAACATGTTTGGTAAAGGAGACATAAAATAATTCTGAAGAAAGAAAGAAACACCCTAAAAAACAAACTATGCCAAAGGGTAAAAAAGGTTTGAAAAGCCAATGAGGAGAAAAAAATGCCTTAAAAAGCAAAATTGGCCAAATGGAAAAGGAGGTCCAAAAGCTCATTGAAGAAAATAATTCCTTGAAAATTAGAATGGAGCAAATGGAAGCTAATGACTTTATGAGAAATCAAGAAATAATCAAACAGAACCAAAGAATGAAAAAATAGAAGACAATGTGAAACATCTTATTGAAAATACAACTGACCTGGAAAATAGATCCAGGAGAGATAATTTTAAAATTATCATACTACCTGAAAGCCATGATCAAAAAAGAGTCTAGACATCATCTTTCAAGAAACTATTAAGGAAAATTTCCCTGATATTTCTAGAACTAGAAGATAAAATAGAAATTGAAAGAATCCACCAATCATCTCCTCAAAGCCATCCCAAAATGAAAACTGCCAGGGATATTATAGCCAAAATCCAGAGATTTCAGGTCAAGGAGAAAATTTTGCAAGTGGTCAGAAAGCAACAATTCAAGTATGGTGGAGCCCCAGTCAGGATAACACAAGATTTAGCAGCTTCTACATTAAAAGGATCAGAGTGCTTAGAATATGATATTCTGGTGGGCAAAGGAGCTAGAATTACAATCAAGAATCACCTACTCAACAAAACTGAGTATAATCCTGGAGGGGGGGTGGGTTGGATATTCAATGAGATAGAGGACTTGAGAGTATTCTTCATGAAAAGACCAGAGCTGAATAGAAAATTTAACTTTCAAATACTAGATTTAAGAGAAGCATAAAAAGCAGGAAAGGGAAATCATAATGGGCTTAAAAAGTTTAAACTGTTTACATTCTTACATGGAAGATGGTATTCGAAATTCATAAGACTTTTCTCATTATTAGGGTAGATGTGAGTTGAATATGAAGGGATGATATTTAAAAATAAAATTAAGTGAGATAGATTTCTATACTCACTTGCGTGTACATGTATGTATTGGGAGAAAGAGAAAGGGAGAGGTAGAATGAGGCAAATTATCTCATATAAAAGATGCAAGAAAAAGCTTTTGCAGGAGAAGGGGGGGGGGAAGGAGGGGAGAAGTAAGTGAACCTTACTCTCATCAGAATTCCTCTCAAAGAGGGAATAACATACACACTAAAGTGGGTATAGAAATCTATCTTACTTACCCTATGGGAAAGTAGGAGGGGAAGGAGATAAGAGAAGGGTGGCAGGGGGAGAGTTGGTAAAAGAGAAGGCAGATTGGGAGAGGGGATAATCAGAAGCAAACACTTTCGAGGAGGGACAGGGTGAAAGGAGAGAGAGAATAGAATAAATGGGGATAGGAAACATAGGATAGAGGGTAATGCAGTTAGTAGTAGTAACTGTGAAAAAAAATTTTGAAACAAGTTTCTCTGATCAAGGCCTCATTTCTCAAACATGTAGAGAACCGAATCAAATTTATAAAAATAAGAGCCATTCCCCAACTGACAAATGATCAAAAGATATGATCAATTTTCAGATAAAGTAATCAAAGCTATATATAGCCATATGAAAAAATACTCTAACTCACTGTTGATTGGAGAAATGCAAATTAAAACAATTCTGAGGTACTACCTCATACCTATTAGATCGGTTAATATGACAGAAAAGGTAAATGACAAATGTTGGAGGGAACACGGGGAAAATGAGACATTAATGCATTGTTGGTGGAGTTGTGAACTGATTCAACCATTCTGTAGAGCAATTTGGAACTATGCCTACAGGGATATAAAACTATGCATACCTTTTGACCTAGCAATACCACTACTAGGTCTGTATCCCCAAAGAGATAAAAAACAACAAGGAAAAGGATCTATATATACAAAAATATTTATAGTAGTTCTTTTCTGGGGGTAAAGAATTAGAAGTTGAGGGGATGCCTATCAATTGAGGAATGGCTGAACAAGTTGTTATATGTGATTATGATGGAATACTATTGTACTATAAGAGATGATGAGCAGGATGCTCTCAGAAAAACCTGGAAAGACTTGCATGAGCTGTTGCAAAGTGAAATCTGTGTAAAAAGTAAAGGTAATATTGTAAGATGATCAGCAGTGAATGACTTAGCTATTCTCAGCAATACAGTGATCCAAGATAACTCTGAAGGACTTATGATGAAAAAATGCTATCCATCCCCAGAGAAAGAACTGTTGGTGTCTAAATACAGATTGAAGCACGGTTTTTTAAACTTTATTTTTCTTGAGGCTTTTTTTCTTGTCTGTTTTCTTTTACAATATGACTATTCTGAATATGTTTTGCATGACTACCCATGTATAACCTATATAGAATTCCTTGCCTTCTCAAGGGGGGTGGTGGGTGGAGAGGAAGGAAGGTAGAGAATTTGGAACTCAAAGTTTTAAAAACAAATGTTTAAAATTGTTTTTACATGCAACTGGGGGGAAATAAAATACTAAATAAAAGCTCAAAAAAAGAGAGAGGAAAAAAAAACTACTATGACAGACCCTACATTCTACTAGGGGTGGGAAAAGACCAAGTGCTTACTGAGAACCTACTATGTACTAGGCGCTGTGTTTTACAAATATTGTCTCATTTGATCTTCACACCAACCTTGTGAGGTAAGTTATCTTCATTTTACCGTTGAGGAAACAGGCAGATAGAGATTAAATGACTTGTCCAGGGTCACACAGCTAGTGAGTATCTGAGACCAGATTTGAATTCAGGTCTTCCTGATTCCAGGCCTAGTGCTCTATCCAATGAGCCATCTAGCTGTCTTTAGTCTATGGGGAGATATACGATATGGTCACTGAAGGAAATTAGGGATTACAAAATATGGGGATCAAGAGGTAGGGGGTGTTTTAGGTGACCACACATATAAAGGCTCTTGGAAAATTCAGCAAAGAGGGCATTTTGACTGCTATAGAGAATGCCTGAAGAGATGTCACATGAGATGAGACTGGAAAGGGGAGTGGGAGCTCTATTATCAAAGGCTTTAAAAGTCAGGCTGAAGATTTTGCCCTTTATCCAGGAAGCAATAGGGAGCTAATAAGATTTGGGGGAAGAGGAATAACAGATTTGTGTTTTAGTAACATTATCTTGATAGCAGTGTGGAAGGGTTTCTAACTCTAATTTGAAGAGAATGAGTCTCTAGTGGAGTGTCCTAGGACTCTGTTATTGGCCTTGTAACTGTTTACCTTTCCTTTAAATAAATAATTTGGATAAAAACATAGGTAAAATTTTAATCAGAAGTTTGGATGACACAAAGATAACATGATGAAAAGAGTCAGGATTCAAATAAGCTAAATCTAAATTGAATAAGAGTAAATGTAAAGTTCTACATATGGGGCAAAAAATCAATGGCACATGTACTGGATTGGGGCGGGGAGGCTAGTACACAACAGCGTGAATGAAAAGAATTGGGTTTATGTGTATGTGTGTTTGTGTATACTATAAACTCCATAGTAGTCAGCAGTGTGATATGGCAGATCAAAGAAACACAAAAAATTATTGTAACTTTAGGCTACACTAAGAAAGTCAAATTGTCCAGAAGAAAGGATATGAACGTCTCTTTGTACAGTCTTCTGGTCAGATAGCATTGATATTTTGAGTATCATATTTTGGAAAAGATGTTGACTGGAATCTGTGAAAACTGGCTTGCCTGGTACAGTCCCAGCCCCACAGAATGCATGTATGTATCTTCATATTGATACATGCTCAACAAACCCAGAGACTTGACATTCTCAGCCCTGAAGCCATTTGCTTGCACGGCACAGCCAGAGTTAAGTTTATTGGATCCCTGTCCCTCATTCCTCATTCCTTATTAGGCAATTCAGAAAATACACTGGCCCGGATTATCCTCGTGAATGACAGGAAGGTCTCCCATTAGTACCATGTAGGCTTTACCTAAAACTGTAAGTCTGAGCCCTGAGGGACTTTGGACCTTCATTCAGAGAGTAGATGCTATTGCACATCTGAAGCCACCACACTGTGTGCTGCCCATAGACTAAGGGCCAAGGGGCCTACATACTAGACTGTTCCCTGTTGGCATCTGCTCTCTCTTTGCGAGTAGCCATAGAGTTTTCTTAAATGCCAACTTAGTATGGCATCCTTGCTCACTCCACTTCTGTACTGCATTGACAAATTGCTCTATGTCTAAAGCAGGGCAGCCAGGATAATGAAAGGATGAGTTTTCTCTATTGTAAAATGGGGATAATAGCAGCAATGTTTTGGGATTATCATGAAGATCAAGCGATATAAGATTTGTAAAAGTTCTTGGCTGGGGGGCAGCTAGATGATGCAGTGAGTAGAGCACCGGCCCTGGAGTAAGGAAGACCTGAGTTCAAATCCTGCCTCAGACACTTGACACCCTTACTAGCTGTGTGACCTTGGGCAAGTCACTTAACCCCAATTGCCCTGCCTTCCC
>CM053625.1:95268130-95286584 GCA_028646595.1 Phalanger gymnotis
TCCCCAAAAGCCCCTGCCGCGGACGGCTTAAATCTTCAGCAGGCTCTTCACTCCTGCTCTTCACTCACTTCACTCCTGATCAGCCACTTAATTCCTCCCACCAGGTGGGCCTGGGGCCAGAAGCAACTGCAGCCTAGTTCTAAAGCTGCCCCACCTCCGCTGCCCCAGGGGCAAGTGGCCGGAACTGCAAACTCAGTCCCGCAGCTTTTCCCACTAACCTTCTCTGATGTCTTTGCTCTTTGTGGGTTGAGAGGTCTGGTACATGCCACAGCTCAGTATTTCAGGATGCCAGGGCACTTTCCGCTCGTCTCCTGGTCTGGTAGGTCCTGTCTGGTCTGTTCGCGCCGTGCTTGCTGGGCTCAGCTCCGCTCCCCTCTGCTGGGGGCTGGGAGGTCCATGTGGGACAGACCTTACCCAGAGACCATCCAGGCTGTCCTGGGCTGGGGCCCTGCTTCCCTCTGCCACTTTGTGGGTTCTGCAGCTCTAGAATTGGTTCAGAGCCATTGTTTTATAGGTTTTTGGAGGGACTTGGTGGGGAGCTCACGCCAGTCACTGCTTCCCAGCCACCATCTTGGCTCCGCCCCCTGTCTCTCTGTTTTGTCCACGAGGGTGATGTGCCATGACCTCTTCTGGATGACTCCACTTTGGCTTTTAGTGATTGCTGCTTTCCTTTTTTAAATGATCCTAAGCCATTTCTTTGATGTTATGTGCTAGAATATTGCCAGCTTTGGAGTCAAGTTCAATGGCCTATAGTCTAGCTAGACACACTCTATTCCCTTGGGGAGCATGTTGGCACAGAAGTGAGAGTGCTGGACCTTAAGTCAGGAAGACATGGGTTCAAATCCTGGCTCAGATACTTACTGGCTGTGTGACATTAATTAAGTCGCTTGACCTAAGTCTCAGTTTCTCCATCTGTAAAAGGGACTTAATAACAGTACCTACATTACAGGGTTCTCGTATTATTTTATATATATGTATATATGTATATAATGCAACAATATATGTAAAGTGCTTTGTAAAGCTTAAAGAGCCAAATAAGTGTTATTCTCTTTTTGAAAACCAAGAAAATATTTTCCCTCTTCCTATACTATGCCATCTTTCCAATTTTCTCTGAACTTTCCGAGATAACTGAATGCAGCTCACCGATCACATCTGCCGTGGGATTTAGTTCGTATTGCTGTGGTCACTTGAACTCCTCAAGGGAATCCAGGGTCTCTCTTAATTTGCTCACTTATGTCAGATTTTAACTTCCTAGTAACTACCTGTATTCTAAATTCAAAGGACAGCTAGATGGCACAGCGAATAGAGCACTGGGCCTGGAGTCAGGAAGACCTGAGTTCAAATCCAGTCTAGTTGTGTGACCCTGGCTCTGTTTGCTTTGATTTCCTCGTGTGTAAAAAGAACTGGAGAAGGAAATGGCAAACCATTCCAGCATCTTTACCAAGAAAGGTCTGAAATGGGGTTATGAAGAGTTGGATATGAATGAACAACTAAATTCAAAGTCCAATTTTGCAGTCTTAGCCAAAATAGGGGTTCATTTTTCTTTTTGGTCAGAATAGTCAAAATAGGTTGCATGCATCAGTCAATCTATTAAGTCAATCTATTTGCCTGTGATACGCACTAAGTATAGAAAGACAAAAACCAAAACAGTCCTTGACCACAGAGAACTTATACTTTCTCTAGAGAAACAACATTGCACATACAAATACAAAATAATTACAAAGTAATTTGTAGGGAGAGACATTAGCAGCTGGGGCCGGGAAAGTCAGGAAAGTCCTCAAGAAGGAGGTGGTCTTTGGCTGAGGTTTGGAGGAAGCTAAGTATTTTAAGAGGGAGCACATCCCACACATCCAGGGAGCCTCTGTGGGAGAGAAATAGTAAGGAGGAGGGGAATAGTGGTGGAGGAGAGAAAGGAGAGGCCTCATGCAGGAAGTAGCACTTTCATCTGGCTTTTGAAGGAAGATATTAAGAGGCAGAAGTCAGAAGAGAAGGTATCCCAGGCATGAGGGAAAATGTGTGCAAAAATACAGACTGAAGACAGACCATCATGTGGGAAAAACGGCAAGAAAATCATTTCAATTATACTATAGAGTAAATAAAGTGGAATAAGGTTGGAAAGGTAAGTGGGAGCCAGGTTGTAAAGAGCTTTAAATGCCAAACAAAGCAGTTTGTATTTGACTCCAAAGGCAAGAGAGAGCTACTAGAATTTATTGAGGAGAGCAGGGATGGGATCAAATCTGTCTGTGCTTTAAGAATATCACTGTGGTAGCTGTGTGGAGGCTAGGCTGGAGAGGAGAGACTCTGGAGACAGGGAGACCACTTAGGAGGCTGTGGAAATCACCAAGGTGAGAGGTGAGAAGGGCCTCACCATTCTAGGTGACCATATGGGTGGTGAGAAGGAGGTAGATTGGAGACATGCTGTGAAACTCACTGGTAATGTTGGAAAAAGAGGTTTCAGTTTAACCATGAAGTCAGAAGCCAAACTGCAGGAGCTTGAGAAGTCAGCGAGAGGAAAGTGGAGGCAATGAGTGAAGACAGCTTTTTTTTCTGGGAGATTAGCTGTGAAAGGGAAGAGAGAAAGATGTTGATATAAACAACATCTGGAGAGAAGATCCAATAATTCTACAAACAGTTGTGCCCAGACCTTTGACAACATCCTCAGTGATGGAGATAGACATTTTTTTCTTCCCCAAGAGTTCAAGAATTGTTTGGAATGAAACTCTTTTTTGGTTCAACAACCCATATGGTGCCCTAGACTTCCCCTCAGCCTCTTTTTATAATTCTGTAATTATAACCAACTCCTAATCATCTGCAAGTGGAGGAATTAGCCATTGACAGTTGCTAATCCTGGGCATTCCCACCTTGGAATCCTTCCTCTTTCATCTTCCAAGCAAAACCTGCCTGAGCCACAAACATCACCAAGAAAGTGCTTCAGCTGCAAGAAAACTACCTACTGTACCCAAAGTCAACTAAGCATGATATTTGGATTACCTGTTGCTTTGGAGTATCTTTTTAAAAAGATAGAATGGCATAGAGGAAAAGATGCTAGCTTTTGGAACTAGGAGATAGGTTCAAATCCTATCTGACACATACTAGCTGTGTGACCTGGAGAACATCACTTAGTCTCTGAGTTTCCTTATCTATAAAATGGAGACAATAACCCTAGCTCCCAGGGAGGTGATGAAGAGAGTAGTATTTACGGCGTTCTTGAAATGGAAATTATCATTTATTGCTGTTCCTACCCAGTGGTTTGAAAAGGGGAAGATGACTCAATGTGTTTTACCATATATAGATGGCATGCATGTGCTTTTTGTCTTTCCTATGTCCCCTTGGGTGGATAGACTTTGTGTTTTCCTCATAACAATGAGAGTTCCCTAAGAGCAGGGGCCACAGCTTGACTTTGGCATCAACTAAGCAATTGCCAGGGCCTGTGGATTCTACTTCCACAATGTCTCCGACATCTGTCCTTTGGAACAAATGGCTCTCATCCACTCATTCTGGTGGGAGATGATTTCACATACTTGAGGTAGACATCCCCCTAACTCACTGATGGGTCCTTTGGTTACCCTTGACCCCAATATTGTGATGTCATTGATCCTCTTTGAGGACCAAGGACAAACAAGGCCACCTGTCTCCTTCTCTTCATTCATACTGCCACTGCTGTAGTTTAGAACCGCAACCCTTCTCACCTAAACAATTACAGTAGCTTCCTAATTGGCCTCCCTGACTCTCTCTCCCCCTTCCAATACATCCTTCACCCAGCTGACAAAATAATTTTCCCAAAGCACAGGTCTGATCACATCATGACCCTGACCAAAGATGCTCAACACTTCCCTTTTTCTGTATGCAACAAAATACAAATTTCTTAGCCCTCCACTATCTGTCTCCCACCTGCCAGTTCATTCTTATTTTGCTCCAGTCTTCTCCACCTTTAGGGTCCCTGTCAAACTGAATGACTCGTTATTCTCCAAACTTCCTCTTCCATCTCCATGCATGGTGCCATACCTATATCTGAAATCTCCTCCCTCCCTCATCTCCACCTGTTGATATCCTTCCATTGCTTCAAAGCCCAGCTCTGATACCACCTCCTCCATGAAGCCTTCCCTGAATTCCCTAGCTAGAAATGATGTTTCTATCCTTAAATCTCTCAGGCTGTTCCGTTTGACTTTTCTTTATGCATTTCTATTCTAATTTACAATGTAGATATCTTTCTTCATATGTCTCCAAGCATAGTAAAGACAAGTGCTTTTTCATGGAGCCTCAAACTCCAAGGCCCCTGAGACCACTACTGGCAGCTTTTGCTCAGTCTGGTAGTATTACAGGGAGGGAATCCCCGTGTTGCTGTTGTTGTTGCTTGTAATTTTTTAAAGCAAGAAGTATCCTGATGTTGTGAAAGAATGACGTTCTTGGATTCAACTGAAGAGTGTTGGATGTTGAACAAGTCACTCACCATGATAACTGACATGCAGATCTAGGGCTTTAAAAACTACAAAATCCTTTACCCAGGCAACCTGGGAAGTGGGGACCGTGGGTCTTACCACCTGAATTTTCCAAATTATAAGACTAAATGTAAGGGAGGTTGGGTAACTTTCCCCTAGTCACAGAGCTGGTAGGTTGAGACTGATCTAGTCTCCCAGCCTCCAAGTCCAGCATTCTTTCCTCTATGCCATGATCCCTTTCTGAGATATCATTTCCTCCTTTCTAAAATAAATAATAAATAATAAAACCTGGTACTAACTACCTCACAAAGTTGCTGTGAGAATCACATAAGGATTTGTGCATAAAATACTCTGTGTGAGCTGCATTTATCTAGCCCAAACCTGTGATTTCAACACTGTAGGCACCAATCCATATAAATTCCCTTTACCAATAAAGAACGGCAATTCACTTGTAATTAAGTCTTTTGAGGAGGCAGAGATTAAGGAACTTGCCTGTGTCAGAGGCAGAATTTGAACCCAGGTCCTCTTGACTCCAAGGCTGGCTGACTATTCTCAATATTATTCTGCCTTCCATGATCTATGTGACGTCAGCTATGCTGTTAAGCCTGGGATCTCTCAGAAGGCTTTGACTTTTCTATACCTTAGAAAAGTTTACCCCAAACTGAACACAATCTTTTATACAAAGTAGGTATTAAATCACTGTTTCTTGAACTAAATACACTTTGCCCCAAATAAAGCATATTTTTATCTAACTGAGGCAAATAGCTCTTATTATCGAGATATGGCTTTGTAAACCATGATTTATGAGATCAAAAATCTTTTTGAGTTGTAATAGTACTGGAAATCTATCCCTGCTTCCATTATTATAACCTGTCTTTACTATCTCCGCTAAAGCCCTTCTCTGGCGTCTCATTGTGTCATGCAGGTGACTTGGGGTGCCAACAAAACTCTGCCAATGGAACGCAATTTCTAACAGATTCTGCCAAGGTGAAAAGACTTTGGGCACAATCCTGGCAAAGAATGGCAACTCTTCTCTGGGGATCAGCCAAGTTAAATGTAGAAAAATTCATCATTGCAAGGCTAGCCCCACAAAGGGATCCGGTGTAACTCAAAATGACCCTAAGAGGTAGGGATTCACATTATCCCCATTTTACAGAGAAAGAAATTGAAGCAAACAGAGGATAGTGATTTGCCCAGCATCATACAGCTAGTAAGTGTCTAAAATGGGATTTGAACTCCTGTCATTCAAACTCTAATTCCAATCCTACATCCATTGCACCAGCTAGCTGTTCTTACGATGAGCCGAAATCTGTTTCACTGCAAATTCTATTTGAAAAATCTTAACCATCTACTAGAAAACAGCCCTTGAATTCTTAAAAAACTGTGATTCTGTCACTCTGAAGTCTTCCCTTTTCTGTAATAATGATCCACACCTCCTTTGCCTAGTCTTCATGCTTATGTGTGTGTCACAATCTCAACTGGGAGGGTCCAAGCCAATGAAACCATGTATCTTCTGAAGTACAAGTTTTATTAGCATTTTTGAGTCACTTCTTATTGAACCATCAGTCCATCAATTCACTTTGAACATAATGCAATGAGAGACAGCATGTTGTAATGGACGGAGAGCCAGGCCTTAGAATCAGAAAGCCTTGGGTTCAAGTCCTTTTTCTGGCCCATATTGACTAAATGACCCTGAACAAGTAACTCCTCAGTGCATAAATCAACTCTGATCTGCACTGGTAGAGAGTTTCCTTATTGGAAGCTCCCTACTTCAGTAAAAGCACAGTTCCAAACCTATTGCCCATCTCTATCCCCCCAATGCAATATGGAAATAATAAAATACAATTCAATTCAATACATGTTTATTAAATACCTACTATGTGCAACACCCTGTGCACATGATTCAGTGTGCAAAGATAGACACAATACAAACCTTGCCCTCAAGGAGCTTACATTCTAATTGTGAGAAGGACAAGTGGATAAATAACTATGAACCATGAAAGAGGAAGATAATAGGAGAGGGGAGGCCCTGGCTTAGTGTGGGCAAAATGTAGGTCTTGTGAAGTAAGAAATTCTCCCAGTGTAAGCTGACCATTGAAAGCCTTCAAATCTACAGAAAGAAGTTGATTTCTGCAAAGGGTGCTTAGCTCTAATTGGTTAAACTCCTTTCCCCTAGAGAGCCAAACCAGTGGCTTTTCCCACGCTTCTAGCTCTCTCAGGGAGGGACGTGATGTCCTAATCAAGCTTCAGTACTCTCAGCTTGTGGCTTCGGAAAGACTTGACCATGATGCTACTAGAGCTGCAGTCACCAGGATGCTGGTAAATGTGTAACAACTGACTCTCTAGAAAAAAAAGTGTGCAGGACATACTTTTAAGTTTAATCTGTATTATAAATATAATCGCTATCGCGTTATTTTTGTTGTTGTTCGGTCACATTCAACTCTTTGTGACCCCATTTTAGGGTTTTCTTGACAAAGATACTGGAGCAGCTTGCTATTTTCTTCTCTAGCTCATTTTACAGATGAGAAAACTGAGGCAAATAGCATTAAATGGCTTAACCAAGGTCACACAGCTACTAAGTGTCTGAGGCTAGATTTGAATTCAAGTCTTCTTGACTCCAGGCCAGGTGCTCTACCCACTGAGCTACCCAGCTGCAAGAAAGCAGCTTCTGCTCTCCCCTCGGGGCATTGAACCCTGGTCTTCCTTGCATGACAGGTGGGAACCCTGACCACTATGCTAACAAGGACCTGGTTACTTAAGTCTCAACCAGTAGAGTTGGACTTTTTGGTCTTTTCCAACTCTAAAGCTCCAACGAACCCTCTTATTTTAATGGTGAGGGAACTGAGGTATTACATGTCTTTCTCAAGGTGAGGCCACCATTGTTCTTTTTACTACCCAATCAATCAACAAGCATTTATTTTTTACAATTTTAAAAATTTATTTATTTATTATTAGGTTTCAACATTCACTTCCATAAGATTTTGAGTTCTAAATTTTCTTTCCCTCCCTCCACTCCCCCTCCCCAATCTGATATAGTCTCTACATGTACATTCCTATAGACATATTTTCACATTAGTCATGTTGTAAAGAAGGATTAGAACCAATGGGAGAAAACACAAGAAAGAAGAAACCAAAAAAGAAAAAGAGAGAGAGAGAGAAAGAGAGAGAGAGAGAGAGAGAGAGAGAGAGAGAGAGAGAGAGAGAGAGAGAAAGAACAAATAGTGTGCTCAATCTATATTCAGACTCCATAGCTCTCTTTCTTGGTGTGGATAGCGTTTTCCATCATGAGTCTTTTGGAGTTGTCTTAGATCCATGTATTGCTGAGAAGAGCTCTATCAAAGTCAGTCTTCACACAATGTTGCTCCACAAGCATTTAACACCTACCGTGTATTCTGTACTGTGTATACAAAGACAAAAGTGAAACATCCCTACCCTCAGGAAGCTTATAATCTAGTGAAGTGAGACAGGATATACAGACAGCAAGATAGTTGAGGGAGGGGAGGTACCAAGAAATGGGAAAGGGTCAGGAAAAGTCATCGTGTAGAAGGTGGAACTTGAGCTAAGCCTTGTAGGAAGCCAGGTTTTCAAACAGGCAAAGGTGAGGAAGGATTATATTCCAGACATGGGGGGACAGCCAATGCAAAAGCAAAGAGATAGGAAAAGGGGCACCACTTGTGCAAGACAGTAAGGAAGCCAGGTTAGCTGGATCATAGTATGTGTGGAAGGAAATAATTTGTAGTAAGTCTGAAAAGGCACAATAGATCTACTATAAAGGGTTTCATTTTACTTTATGTGTTTGTTTTAGAGTCTTGGTCTCTCTCTCTTGCCCAGGCTGGAAGTACAGTGACCATTCATGCCCAATACCAATATTAATTGGCACATAAGCCTTAAATTAGTCCTTTTTATGACCTGAGCTGGTTCCCCCCTCCTCAGGCCTCTTGGCAGCCCTCTGCTCGCAGGAGTTCACGATCTTGATTCAAGACATTGAAGACACCATGCTTCAGCACTGGGTGCAGTTCAGAACTCCCAGCCTCAAGCAATCCACCAGACTCAGCTTTCCCAGCATCAGGGACTATAGAGAGGTGTGCCACCACATTTATCTGTGAAGGCCTTTAAATACCAAAATAGAGACATTTATATTTGATCATAGAGGTAATAGGGAGCCATTGGAATTTAGTGAGAAGAATATCAGAATTAGAAGAGGGCTTTAGGAAAATTCCTCTGGCAGCCCTGTAGAAGATGGATCTGAACAATGAGAGACTTAGGACCACTTAGATACACTTTCAGTATAATTGCACTTCCTTCTCTCCCCTCCCACTCCCATTCCTCTGTCACCATCCCCCCCCCTCCCATACGAACAGGGACATGCTATTGGCTCCCTGGAACCTTGAGGAAAGGACATAGAAGGGCCCAGCTTTAAACTAGCCCAAGTACTCTTGGCCCCGCCCTCAGGATGCCTTCCTCAGACATCTAGAGCCTCACAGACCCTCTGCCATTCCTAGCTGCTTCCTTGATAAATCATATAACCCCTCTGGGTCTCAGTGTCTTCACCTGTAAAATGAGGATAATCTCAATATAATAGAGAGGGTTACTGTTCTTACAGTTGAGAGATTTAGATTTAAGCAAGTCCCGACTCTGACATTTGCTATCTGGATGACCCTGGTCAAGTCATGTTGCCCAGGTGAAGGCAGTGTCCAGTGGCAGAGAAAACGCTGGATCTGAAGTCGGAGGACCTCAGCTCACTTCTTGTTTGCGCTACTTAACAACTGTGTGACCTTGGGTAGATCATTTACCCCCTTTGGCCTCAGTTTTCTTCTGTAAAACAAGGAAGTTAGACACAATGACCACCAAGGGACATTCCAACCCTAAGACTATAATGTTTAGATGTTATTTGTAAAATAGAGGTACCAAAAATTGTACTACCTACCTCCAAAAGGTTGATGTAATCAGCTCCCTTGATGATAAAATGTGGGAACTAATATGTGCATGGAGGGTTTAAGGGGAGCCAGGTCCAAAGCGCTCAGCAGTAGGTACTCCTTCCACAAGCAGAATTAAAGGAGGAAAATGAAAGAATTAAAGAAAAGAGGAGAATGAAAGACAAAAAACACCAGGGGGTGGGACTGGTGAAGGCCGCAGAGAATCTCACATCCTTCTTGCTCAGCTCAGCCCAGGGTCTGGTAGGGAGCGGAGGGGAGCAGTTTGGGGAAGGGGAGAGGGAAGCAAGAAGTCTGGGGTGAGAGTGCCCCCTGCAGACAGAGACCTACCAAGACCAGCCCCTCCTGAAACAAATGGGGCTGAAACGCTGGGGGTTCCAGAGCCCAGAGCCCAGGCCCCATTGGAGTCCTTCGGACTCATTAACGGATTAATTGATATTTAATTGATTGGCCTGTCAGTGCAGGGCTGCTGCAGCACTGAGAAGTGCTTAGACTATGGCAGAAATGTGTGAAGAGCAATTAATGAAAATGCAAAGGAGCTGGGAGAGAAGGAGGGAATGTCTCCCCAGAGGGTTCCAGGCCCGAGCTCCCCACCTCCTCCTGCCCCCTCTCCTCCTTTCCAGTTCACTCCATCTCCAAGACCACTGTGGACGCTTTCTTTGTTCCCTTCTTCCACAGTCCTCTCTGTATGTTTTTCATTCTTCTCTTAAATCCTTAGAGTAGAAACTCCTTGAGGGCAAGTTGGATGGGGCTTATCTCAGCCTTGTCTAGCTATACACATACATAGACATACATATATACATGTATGTATACACATACATGTGTGTATGTTCCTAGCTCCTAGGGATTTTAAGTCTTTGTTAAATTGAATTTGACTAAAGGCAAACCTTTAGAAAATAATTCAGGTGTACAGATTTTTTGAAACTAAATGTAAACCCTCTCCCCTCCACCAAGTCCTGGGAAATCTGTTCCTAGGTTTGTAGTCATCCCCTTAGACTCATAGACCAACAGAGACCTGAGTATGAATCCTCAGTACATTGGCTGCGTGGCCTTGGGCAAGTCATTCACTCTCTGGTTGTCAGTTTTCCCATCTATAAAGCAGGGGTTAGACTGGCAAATCTCCAAGATCCCTTCTAGCTCTAAATCCTAGGGCCCCATACCATACATTTATTTACATTAAATGTTTCCCACAGCATTTCCAGGCCCCTATTGGTCTCCTATCCTCCACCTAGAGGCCACCTTACCTATACACACACACACACACACACACACACACACACACAGCCCTCTAGGGATCCTAGACCCCTAGACCCCAGGTTATCCATTCCTTGTTCTCATTTAATCCTCTTTCTTTTACTGTTCCCTAGACTCTCACTGACAATAGAGATCCTTTCACGTACACACACATACACACATTATGACAATGGGGACTCCTCCATGTACACACACACACACACACACACATACACTGACAATAGAAATCCCTCCATGTACACACATACACATGCTGTGACAAGAGAGACCCCTTCATACACACACACACACAGTGACAAGAGAGACCCCTCCACATATACATACACACACACTGTGATAATAGAAACCTCTCCATGTACATACACACACATGCTGTGACAAGAGAGACCCCTCCATGTACACACACATACACACATACGCACACACACACACACACACATATACCCTGTGACAAGAGAGATCCTTCCATGAACACACATACACACACATACACACACACACATGCTATGATAAGAGAGATCCCTTTAGGCACACATATACACATAGACCACAGCCAGACCACATACAAATAAATACCTAAACCTAGAGACACAGAGAGACTCGCATAGGTATGGATTCACTTCAACCATCATTTATCAACCCAAAGTGCATTAATTTATTAATTCAAACCAAATGCTACGGTAAGAATAATAATTCCCATAGGGTTTTTAATGTTTGCCCAACCCCTAGAGCAACCCCATTTCAGATTCCACAAAGCAGTTAACATTTACGTGTAGATATAGGCACATATGAAACATGCTGAGAGACATGTAGAGGCATGAACATAGACACAAAGGCATTGCTGAGCTCAGGAAGATACCCACAAAAGATCACACAGCAGGCATAGCCACAATCCTGCGCATGCATACAGACAGAAATGTGTTGGCAAATATTTAACAACCAGCTCTCTGAAGAAAAAAAATGTACTCATGACACACTTTAAAATTTAATCTGCATTATTAACAGTTTCTGTATCACTTTCTTAAGTCTGGGCTATCAACAGAACAATAAATCAAGCCCGATTTGTAGCATTTGCTGATTTCTAAGGTGTAAATGCTCACACTGAAAATTTAACATGTGGTTCTTGTGGGCCAGTTAGAGCTGGGTCCAGCACATGCCTACACACAGATAAATACAGGTGCAAAATGCACAGGAAAATGCTGGTACTTCTCTGTGGGCATAAACATACATACATTCACACACAGGCAGCCCTACCATAAAGTTGGGTCAACCCTGTTGCCCCACTGTGCCAGGCCCAGGAGGGACTGTCACTTCCACAGCAGAGGTTTCCCTTGTCCCCAAGATGGGCAGCAAGTAGAATGGCTAGGGATGGCTCAGGAACTGATGCTTCTAAATCAGCCTCAGGTGAGGCCCAGAGGCAATCCCTGGGCAGCTACAGCTACCAGCTCTTACAAGCTGGAGGAGGGAAGCTGACTTAAAGATGGTAAAATCTCCAATGTGGCTTTCTGACAACATCAGACCACACTGCTCCCTGCTGACCACGACCTTCTCTGACACTTGCTGGTGCCATGGAATCCTCAACATGTATGTTCCTAATGCAGAATCTGTGATCTCCTCACCCAGGGTTTCTTCCCCCTTGCTTGAGTCTGTATCTCCCCAAACCAAAGACTGTTCTCATCCAGGATCTATGTGCATCCCCCAACCTGCCCAGAATCCCTCCTTAACTCAGAATTGTTTCCCCCCTACCAGCCTATGTCCCCTCCCTTCAAGCCTGTATCACCCCCCACCCAGCATGTTTCCCCTCAAATTGAATCTATGTCTCCTATCTCTTACAGCCTGTGTTTCCTCTCCCAGTCCCTGTTCTCCCTCTACAAGAAGTCTTTGTATCCTCTACACTTTGTTCTCCCATCTTTACCATATGCCCTCTACTCAGAGACTTTACATTCCACTTTTAACATTCATCTCCTTCACCCCAAAGATTGTGTGCCCCTCTGAACCTGTGTCCCCCTGGCCTAAATCTTGTGTTTACTCGTCTGCACCCCTGCCACTCAGGCCCTTTACTCCCAGATTCTATGTCCTCCCTACTCAGAATCTGCTTCTCCTCACTCAGAGCCTTGGTCTCCCATGCCGAATCTCCGTCTCCCTACTGAGCATCTGTTCCTCCCTTAATGTCTACATCCCCCACTCAGAGTCTGGGTCCTAACCCCCAGCCTCTTTTCTCCTACCTCAAATCTGTTGCCCCCACCAGAATCTGTTTCTTCACCACACACAGCCTCAGTCCTTCCAACCCAGGTCGATCTCCCCTTCACCCAGCATGCTTCCCTCCATGTTGAGTGTTCATGTTCCTACTCTATGTCTATGTCTCTCTGTCTAAAGCTGTCTTGGCTCACTGTTATCTGTTGCTCCATCCTCACCCTAAGCCTCTGTATTCCCAACAGCCACATTCTCTCTGCCCAGCATGTTTCCCTACCACCTCAAGTCTGTATTTCCCCAGAACTTACTCTCCCCACCTCTTTAACAGCTATTGTCTTTCGCTCAGAGATTGTGTGCCCTCTTTCTAGAGTCAAGGATCCTGCCCTAGAAGCTGGCTTCCAACACTTAACACCACCACAAACCTATAATTCCCCCCAGTTAGCATCTATTTGCCCCACACTTGAGTCTGTGGTCCAAGTGATAGTCTGAATACATTTCTGAATCTGTGTCCTACCCACCCCAGCTGGAGTTTGTGTTCCCCCACCCAAAGCCTGTGCCCCTCTATACAGAGACAATGATCTTCCAGTCATCGGCTATGTTACCTTTACCCTGTCTGGGACTATCCCCACTCAGATTTCCACCCCCCCACATAATGTCTGTGTCACATAAATCTAGAATCTTTATTTCCCACTTAAAGTCTCTTCCCCTCCACACACCTAAAATCTGTGCCCTCCCACACATTGTCTGTGACCCCAACCCAAAGTCTATATATTCCCTAACAGAGTAAATGTCTCCCTTATACTATGTTTATATGGAGGCCCTTCATGTCAGGTAAGACCAAAACTTACACATGCATATGCCAAAATCATATTATGTTCCTATACATATATATGTCACTATGGAAATAATTTTGTTCAGTGATCTTTCGATGATGAATATCTAACAAAGCATAAAACAAGGTATCAAATACTCACCAATGGTATTTGACATTGTTATGGAACATGTTCTTGGGCCTCAGTTTCCCCATTTATAAAATTATAATGTTTAGATGGTCTATACAGTCCCATTTAGCTTTAAATCTCTGATCCTATGCCCTGTATAGTCAATTCAGTTCAAGATATACATGCTCTGTGGTATGGTAGAAAGAGCCCAAGATGCAGAATCAGAAGCTCTGGATTCAAATCCCAGCTCTGAAACTTACTATTGACCTAGAGCAATTGACTTAATTAATCTCTCTCGGTCTCAGTTCCTTCATGTAAAAATGAGGCTCTTGAACAAGATGGCCCCTATGTTCCTTTCCAATTCTAAATTTGCAATTGTATCTGTAATGTATCATGTGCCTCTGGTACTAGTGATTCAAAGACTAAAAGGAAATAGTCCCTGCTTTCACCAAAGAGGGATTCTTTACAGAGGGTAAGGTCTACCATCCTCTTTGTGGACAATAATGTACTAATTGCTTCAAGCCCCAAATAATACAGAGCCTCAATATGGAAATATGTTTTACATGACTGCACATGCTTGCATTGTCAGGGAGGGAGGAGGGGAGGAAATGAGGGAAAGAATTTGGAACTCAAAATTGTTTTTAAAAATTAATGTTGAAAATTATTTTTACATGTAATTAGAAAAAATAAAATTAAAATATAATAATATAGAGCTTCCTCAATGAGATCCAAAATCTCTGATCCCTCCCCCACCAAAGTGATTGAACTACCTAACAATCCACATAGGAAAACCAAAGTGGATGAAACCTGTCTATTCTCCAGAGTCCAACATACTGTTGGACAGACAGCCCATTGAATTAGTCCATCAGTACACAAATCAGGATTGCAGCTGGATGGTGAGTTTGGTCAAGAATTGAAAATGAGGATGGGGGAACAAGCTGGATTTTATTTGTGAAATTATGTAGTACTTTCAAGGATCATAAGCTGCTAAGATACACATAGATATATACAAACGTACACAAGCTCATGAGAACACACAGAATAAGTCTTAGGTTTGTAATGCCAAACCATCTTTTAAAACACTAACATTTCCCAAGTGATCCTATATGGATTGTGAATCATCTTATGGCTAATTCCAGGTGTTTTTGCCTTTCCTTGTATCCCCAGCACTTAGTATGGACCCTGGCATTTGGTAAGCACTTAATAAATATTTGTTGACTGTTGACTGAAACTAACACTATCCCCATATCATTTTTATAGCCAAACTCTCCTGCCCTGCATCTGTGAGTCTCATATTTGTTTCTTGTTAATAAAAGGCCTGAATGTAATTTTAGTTCATGACAATGAAAAACACAAGAGTCTATGACAATAATCTAGGTGAGAGGTGATGAGGACTTCAACAAGGGTGATTGCGGTTTGAGTCAAGAGAAAAAGACACACATGAGAGATGTTGAGGACGCATTTGATGAGACCTGGCAACTGATTGGATATGGGGATGACAGTAAAGAGTCCAGGAAGACTTCTAGTTTGTGAATCTGGGTAACTGGAAGAAAAGTGTTGCTCTCAAAAGAAATACAGATTTGGAGAGGAGGGATGGGTTTAAGTAGAAAGCTAATGAGTTTTGTTTTGGTCATGTTGAGTTTGAGTTGCCTGTGGTAGAGTTGTCCAGCAGGCAGTTAGCAATTTCATGATTAAAGGTCAGGAGTGAGGTAAGGACTAGAAATGTAGACCTGAAGTTCATCGCAATGGAGGTCATAATCTAACCCATGGGAACTGAAGAGATCACTGAGAAAATGTGTAGAGAGAGAAAAGAAGAAGGCCCAGGATATCCCTGAAGGAAGATAGGGTATGGGTGATGATCTAGCCAAGAAGAACCAAGTCCAATAGGTAGGAAGAAATACATGAAACATTAGCATCATGAAAACCCAGGAAGGAATGTATATACAAAAGGAGAGGATTGTCTACAATGCAAAATACTATAGAGAGACTAAGAAGGGTGAGAATGGAGAAAAGATCTTTAGCTTGATGAGAGAAGTGTCAGTTGAATGGTAGACTCAAAAGCTAGATTGCAAGATGAGCAGTGAGTGGGAGATGATGAAGTGAAAGTAATGACTGTAAAAAGGAGAGATAGAGGGAGACAGCTTGAAGGGATAGTGGGGTCAAATGAAGGTTTGGGTTTTTTTTGTTTTAAGATTGAAGATGCCTGGCATCTTCATATTTGTAGGCAATAGGAAAATGTATAGTGGAGAAAGAAAGGTTGAAAATTGTGGAGAAAGTGGTGGGGGAGGCAGGGTAGGACTAATAAAGGAGCAAGTTCCTGGAAGACAGGGCACAAATAGTGGTAGTGGTGGGGGTTGGCCTGGGCATGGAAAACCACCTCATCTTCCTAGTCTGGGGCAAAGGAAGAGAGAAGAGGAGATGATACTGAGGGAATTTGAGGAGTAAAGCTGGGGAGAAGACAGCTTTGAAAAAGTTTAACGGAGAGAGTCTTCTGTGACTTGGGAAGAGAAAAGAATTGGAAACAGATGCTGTGGAGAGTGTGCTAGGGAGTAAGGGCATGCTAAAAATGCTGTCTGTGTAGCTCTGAGAGCACATTTGAGATTGGATAACAAATTCATTATGAAGTTGTGTGACTTCTTCTAGCACCTTCTGTAACACACAAGAGAGAAAATGGCAGCTGGAAAGTGGTAGAAGTAATGCAGGGTTGTGGCTTGAAAAGAGGTAAGCAGCTAGGACCAGGAAGCATGGGATATGAGAGAGAGAACAGCATCAAACCGAACTGGTTAACATTCTTGTCAAAATTTCAAAGGGAGGAAAATGAGGCTAGAGTATGAGAAATATACCAGGGAAATAGAAAAGGGGGGCAAGTGATTGGAAGTTGCACTGAGGCTAAGGAACAATAAAAAATGTATATTAAAGTCCCCCAAATAGAATGGTAGGGCCTGGGTCAGAGGCAAAAAAAAGACTATGAGTCAGATACTGAACTCCTTGAGAAGGGAGAAAATGACTGATAGAAAAGGGCACCAGGATCTGGATATGGTAATGTGGCTAATTGGAGGGACCCTCAAAGGAGGGGCATTCCCTGAGTGATGGTTGGGGGAGAAGAAGGCTGGTCTGGAAGCGGCAATGAGGAGCAATAATATGCACTCTTCTCCTGGTCTATTATGTGGTGGCACAGTGGAGGGGAGCGCTTGAGGGGGGACCAGAGACATGATTTTCTGGGGAATGCCAGGTTTCCTTCCATAATTGCAATAAGATAGAAATGTGAAGTCTAATCAATCAATCAGCAGGCATTTATTAAGCAGAGACTATATGCCAAGTACTGTCTACAGAAGAAATTCTTAATGTGGGGTCTAGGAACTTTTGAAATATTTTGATAACTATATTTCAAAAAAATTAGTTTGATTCACAATCCTATGTGTTTTTAATGCATTTAAAAACATTATTCCGAGGAGAAAAAATTATCCTGAGAAGGAATCTCTAGGCCTCCCCAGACTGCCCAAGGGGTCTCTGTCACGCCAAGAAGGTTAAGAACCTTTGGTCTAAGGGTTACCAGAATGGGGGGATGGGTACGTGGGAAGGATAGGGCTAAGGTGGATGGGAACGAAAGATCAGGGAGTGGTAGCATAGGAAGATAATTTTCACCTGGGCAGGCTTTGACTCTGAATAATAAGGATTGACAGATTATCTTCATATCCTTCCCAGTAGCAATCGTAGTTGTGCCCCAGACCCAATTAGGATGGAGACTGATTTTCTCCTCCTTCTCCTCCTCCAACACCCACTATAAGAAGGGAGAAATGTGGAAGTGGCATAGGGTAGGGGGAGAATGAAACTAAACTTGGACCAATCTAGGTGGCCTAGGATCAAGGGGCTGATCTAAGACCATGCTCTTGCACTCACAGGACTGTTGGGAGAAAAGTGCTTTGCCAACCTTACATTGCCATATAAAGGTGAGCTCTTATTATTATACAATCGAAGACAGGCTAACCGCTTGTCAAGGAGGCTGGAGAGGGGATTCTTGTGTAGGCAGAGGTGGGATAGCAAAGCCCTTTGGGGTCCCTTCCAACTCTGAGACTTAATGGCACTGCCCTGAAGAGGAGCAGATAGGCAGGCTGGGGCTGTCCCAGGTCTCCCTATTTACTCCCACCCCAGTGGTCCGGGTGATCACAGGGGGCCACAGAGAGAAGAACTTAGCTCCAAACTTCAGCCTGCCCTTTTCTATGTCTTTATTAGTGTCTCTTGTCTGATCTTTAGCACAATTCATAAAAAGCCGGTTAGCACCCGGCTGACATATCTTTGATCCAATGATCATATACAGGAAACAGCTTGACCCCTGAAGGCTCTCTTACCGTGGGACTGACACTGCACATTGACTTAGCTTCAGGCTTATCAACAAATCTCAGCCAATTTTATTAAAGAGCCGTGTGTGGCGTGTGGAACATGCCAGTGAGAGACAACTTTATTTATAGATCCTCAGCTGCAGAGGGTGGCGGAAGCTTGTTTTCCTTGTCACTGGCCCAGTCTTTCTTGCATCTATGGATGAGAATGACTAGTAAGGGAAGCTCCTGGCCCACAAACGAAAGGATGTGTGTACATATATGCAAAAATATACATGTATACACTATATACACATAGGTCACAGAATTTGGAGCTAAAAGGACCTTAGAGGTCCTCATGCACATACATGCAGATC
>CM053625.1:95287084-95305351 GCA_028646595.1 Phalanger gymnotis
TGTCTAGCTCCTGAGGGGCATCCAGGTGGGAAAGGTGCAACCTTTGGATCGAGTCCTCTCCCTTTTGTCCCACGTGGCCAAAGCCTCCATCCTCCCAGGTCAGGCTTAGCAGCCTTCCCCAATGCCCAGGAGGGCACTAACATGCAATTTCTTCTTCTTTCAGATAGAGACCCACACCCTCCCCATATGGTCCGTTGTTTGGCGTCAACTCTCCATCTGCAGCTGGTGGACAGACCCTTCTTCAGCCTGATTCTTTGTCTTGCAATCACTCTTGTCCTCCTGTTCAACACGGTGTTCAATTAATTACCCACGTAGGCAGCAGATGCTTGCAGGATATATTCTTTCTAGCACCCCAACCATTGTCCAGGGCAGTTGTGTCAAACTCAGACGGAAACAGGGGCCACAAAAACGTACACTGCAGGCCGTGTATTGAGTTAGAAAACCACACATTATGAAAATGTTTTGCATGGCTTCACCTGTAATAGGTATCACATTGCTTGCTTTCTCAGTGGGGAGGGGAGGTGCCGGAGGGAGGGAGAAAATTTGGGACCGAAAATTAATATTTAAAATTTAAAAAGAAAAGAAAGAATAAAGAAAGCTGCATGTTTTATATATATACACGTGTGTGTATACATATATGTATGTATATACATATAGGTATGTATAAATGTGTGTACATATATGCATATATACATATATGTACACACATATCCTATTGTATTTGAGTGGGTTAAATATTTCCCAATTATATTTTAATCTGATTCAGGCCGTGCTGGAAAGTACCACAAGCCACATGGACCACGTATTTGACATTAATGTTCCAGGGCTGTTTCTTCAGAAACTTTGTTGTTGTTAAGTCCTTTTTAGTCATGCCCATTTGGGGTTTTCTTGGCAAAGATATTGGAGTAGTTTGCCATTTCCTTCTCTAGTTCATTTTGCCAATGAGGAAACTGAGGTAAACAAGGTTAAGTGACTTACTCAGGGTCACACAACTCATATCTGAGGCCAGATTTGAACTCGGGAAGATGAGTCTTCTGACTCCAGGCTTAGCACCCTATCCACTGAGACACCTGGCAGCCCCTCCTTTGGAGCTTAAAGTGACCCTAATCCTTGACCTCATCTCTATTTCCAGATTCCACTCTAGTGGATATTAGTTTCTAGAAAACCAGTGATGGATTCTCCTCTCAAGGAAGGTTCCATGTGGCCATTTTGATCTCAGTAGTATTGGTGGTGGTGGCAGTGGCAGTGGCAGTAGTGACTGCTAGGTAGCAGAGTGAATAGAACTGGACGTGCAGACAGGAAAACCTGTGTTCAAATCCCACCTCAGATACTTACTAGGTGTGTGACCCTGGGTAAGTCACTTAACCTTGTTTGCCTCCGTTTCCTCACTGGCAAAATGAACTAGAGAAGGAAATGGCAAACTACTCCAGTATCTTTACTAAGAAAATCCCCAAATGGGGTAATAAAGAGTCAGACAGGACTGAAATGATTCAACAACAACCATTTAGTTACAGAGAGTGTGGTATCACCTAGCCAAACCAGTGGCTAAAAGTGGTGATAGTCTATGTGTAATCTATATGAGATTGCTTGCCACTTTGGGGAAGGGGAAGGGGAAGGAAGAAGAAAAATTTGGAACTCAAAATCTTATTAAAAATGAATATTGAAAACTATATGTAATTGGAAAAATAAAATGCTATTTGCAAAAAGAGTTGTGATAGTCTATAGCTACCCACTGAAGAGTGACCCCAAGTAATCAAACATATCAGCCCATCTAGCAAAGGAACTATGTCTTCTAAAGAGCCTCAGGGGACAAGTGACTTGCCATGCCTATTCCAGTAGTGATCTGCTTGACCCAAGCCAGCAGCACATTGACCCATCCAGCTGAAACATGTTTCAGGGTCCAGTCCAGCTGAGCAGCAGGATAACTCTCCCAGTACCAACACCATGCCCTGCAGCAAACTGTATGAGGACCCTAGAGGGAGAGGAAAGACACTGCTAGGGCCTTACAGTTACAGAGCTGTGAGTTACCTTCATCCTATGTGTTTCCTACATGTATGCCTCACTATAATTGTACTTTAAGCTTGTTTCTGCACTCCCCTCCCCCACCCCAGACTCTATGTATTTTGAGGAGAGTACATTCCGGTTTTTGGAGGAAATGCTTTGTAGCTACTGTTCTTCCTATACCATTGAGTAAATGCCTCTACTAAAGATATGAGCCTCCAGGATGACTACTAAGGGGAGGCACTCAGGTGGAGGCTCATGAGCTATAGGTTAGAAGGATAACCCATCAGGTTACCCTGAGAACACCAGGAGAAGGAGCAGCCACCACTCTTCCGGATACTCAACCACCAGTGCCCATTTGGATTTGGGGACTGAGCCCAGACAAGGTATTACAATTAATACATAATTGTGTCACTGGTTGCTTAAAGGGGTTTATTCCTCCACCCCAAGCAGTCCAGTTACATTGCTCATAATCTATTCTGATTTCACCATAAAGAATTTCAACTCCTTCAGCAACTCTTGGTCAGCAATGGAGGGGGTTAGTAATTAGTTTCCAAGTAACTTCTTTTCTAGGTATCTCTATGGGGACCTGAAAAGATTCTCCAGTTTCAGGCAACTGACAGATTATTGCCACTGAATTATTTTTCATCTTGTATGCCTTCACTAGAAGCTTACACACATACACATGCACACATGTATACGCAAACATGCAGACACACACATACACACACCACTGCCATCACCACCACCATCATCAAAATTGTTGCCACCACTTCCACCATCACCAAAGAATCCGTAGCACTGTATAAAGCCCTCTTAGGGTTTTCTTCATCTTACGCAGTAGGTACCCCAGACCTGATAAAAATCTTTTCCCACCATTGAGCACCAGTTCATCAATAACTGAGTTGCCATGTTGTCTAATTATCACAAACATGATATAATCTCATCTCCACACACAATAATATTATGGTTCCTAGAACTTGTTGAACATCCTCCACTCAGATGTCAAGTCAATCTTCCTAAAACACAGGAATGGCCATGTCACATCCCTATTTAGCTAACTTCAGTGGATCTTTATAGCTTCCAGAATCAAATACAAAATCCTCTCTTTGGCTTTTAAAGCCCTTCATGACTTAACCCTCTTCTACTTTTCCAATTATCTTACATCTTACTTTCCTCCACATAATCTGGGATCCAGTGCTCTTCTCTGACAAGATAATCAATTTCCTGGCTTCAGGCAGTTTCTTTGGCTATCCCCTGTACATGGAATTCCCTCCCTTCTCATCTCTGCCTCCTGGATTCCCTGGCTTCCTTGGAGTCTCAGTTAAAGTCCCACATTCTACAAAAAGTCTTTCCCACTCCTCCTTATTCTTAGTGCCTTCTCTTTGAGATTGTCTCCAATTCATCCTGTATATATCTTGTTTGTACATAGTTGTTTACAGGTTGTATCCCCAATTAGATTATGAGTTCCTTGAGAAAAGGGATTTTTTTTTGCTTTTATATACCCAGCACTTAGAAAAGTGCCTGGAATATACTATTTGCTTAATAGCTACTTGACTTGTCTTCCCAGAATGAAACTTGCTTGTTTTGCTAGTAATGTCTATACTAATAAAACAACATTCATGTGGGCAGCCCAGACCCTAAAAGCAGCAATATGGTGCAGGACCACACAAATACTCTAATAGGTCTCCACAATGCAAATGCAGGTAGACTTGACATTAAAACATCCATCATAATCCTGGATGGGTCTTCATAATGGAGGATTCCATTGAGTGCCATCTGCTTTAGACCCTTACTATTCTGGGTTCAAATCATGGGAACACCAATTGATAAATGGTCGAAGGACATAGATAGATAGATGATATATAGATAGATAGATAGATAGATAGATAGATAGATAGATAGATAGATAGATAGATAGATAGATAGATATGGATATGGATATAAAGTGTTCAGAGGAAGAGATTAAGCTATCTATAGTCATTTGAGAAATGCTCTAAATCACTAACCATTAGAGAAATGAAAACAACTCTGAGGTACCACCTTATACCCTCCAAATTTGCTAAATGGCAAGAAAGGATAAGGACAAATGCTGGAGGGGCTGTGGGAAACAGGTACTTTAATGAACTGTTGGTAATGCTATGAACTGGTCCAATCATTTGGGAATACAATTTGGAACTCTACTCAGATGTTATTAAATTGTGTACAATACAAAACCAAAATCACCTCATTTCACCTGACCGTCTTTGCTAGCTATCATGACTAATTATAATATGACTATACATATTTGCAAGGGATTTTGGTTTTTTGTTTGCCTTCTCATTGGGTGGGGATGAAGAGGAGAACTTAAAATAAAATGGAATTTTAAAAAAACATCAGTCATAATGTTAATTTACGTATCTTAGCTCATTTATCCTGCCCACTCCAAAACCTGGAAATTTCCAAATTCTGTCATTTCAGGCATAGATATTTAGTTGTTTGCCTTAACCATAGACTCAGGGAAAAACTACATTGAAATTATAAAATATTTCATTAGGACCCAAATCAATGGGAAGGGAAGAGGAGGGGAAGGGAGAGGAGGGGAGGGGAGGGGAGGAAGCAAAAAAGGAGGAAGGGAATGAGGAAGGAAGGAAGGAAGGAAGGAAGGAAGGAAGGAAGGAAGGAAGGAAGGAAGGAAGGAAGGAAGGAAGGAAGGAAAGAAGGAAGGAAGGAAGGAAGGAAAGAAGGAAGGAAAGAAGAGAAGGAAGGTCAGAAGGGAAGCAGGAAGGTGGAGAGAGGAAAGAATGAACAATGAACAAAGAAAGGAAAGAAGGAAGGAAGAGAAGGGAAAAAGAGGGAGAAGTCAGGAGAGAAGAAAAGGAAAGGTGGAGGAAGGAAGGAAGGAAGGAAGGAAGGAAGGAAGGAACTATATTACTGGATGAGTCCATGGTCCTTTCCTTATCTCCCCAAGAGTAATATGAGAATGAGAGAAATGAACACCTTCAAAATACTCAGGCTCTGATAGGGCAAAGTATAAGTAAGGTCTCTTTCCAACTGGAATGAGAGGTTTGAAGACTTCAATGGGCCTTGGCCTTCTGCTGGAAAACCGGGGCTGCCAGTATCTGCTCTCCTGCCCTCTTCTCTTGCCTGCTTTCTGATGGAGCTCCTGCTTTGTCTCATTTCAGTGTTTGCCAGGCCCTTTTTTCCAGTGTCACTTCTGGCATGACTGTGCCCCATGCTGTCATGAACCCAGCTGAGATATCTATTATTCCTCCATTCTCTTGACAGGATAAAGCTTCTTCCCTGGCTGTTTCCCTGATAGGAGGACTAAAGCAAGACTCTCCAGCTTCTGAGAGGAAAAACTCTTCTTCCCACTTCCCACAGGTGCAGAACTGACCTCTCTCCCTTTCAAAAAGGGAATAGAGGAAGGAGCTACATTCACATTGTATCCCATTCTCTGACAAGCCAGAGGCTGTAATAAGAGGTGAGCCATGTACTTTGGTTCTTGTGAGGAAAGTGCTTTGTAAGCCAAATGTGAGTCCTGGCTCACAAACTGCTCCCTGATAGAACTGATACAAACGCCTCCCCATCTCTGGGCCTCAGTTGTCTTATTTGTAAAACAAAAAGATTTCTAAAGGCTCTTCCAGCTCTAATATCATACCATTGTGAGTTCCCTTCCAAGGATCCTTCCAGTTCTAACATTTTATGTTCTAAGGCCTCTCTGCCAATTCTAATATTCAGTATTCTAGGATCCTTTCCATCTCTAATATTCTAGTTTGAGACCCTCTCAGTTCTAAGATTCCATGTTCTAGGATCTTTTCCATTTCTAACATTATCTGTTCTAAGGCCCCTTCCAATTCTGACATCATGTGATTCTCTACCTCCAAGCCCAGTGCCTTCACCCCTCATCTATGATTCTTCAGTTCTTTAGTCTTTTTAATTGTATTTTTAAAAAGTATGGGTGGTATTTTCTGTACCTAAAAGGCCAAAGGTGAGATGGTAGGAATAGTACAATAGCCCCAAGAACCCATACCAAGTGTTATGGGGCATCTGACGGGGCCTCTCTCTTTGTCCTCATGCAAATTGTATCCAGATTATTAATATATTCAAAGCCACGTATGAATAATATAGACATTTATGCAAAGGTAATTGCTTCAACTAGGTTACTGGTGTGACTTTTATTGTCTCTCCAGACACTGAATATTAAAACTCCCTTCCCATAGATGCTGGAGCGGGAGCAGTTCTTATATTCAGTGCACAGGGCTCCCTTGAGGAGAGATGGAGATGGCCCCAGCTTTTTGTGGATAGGGGGTGGAAGAAGGAAGGATGACTCCCAGGAACAGCCTTGGAGCAAGATGGTCAAGGCATGCGGGTACTTTTCATTTCCCAATAAACCCCAGATCAGAAGCTCCTTGGAAGTCTCGGCTCAGGAGTCAGCAGAGACAACCCAGAGAAGAAAGCAGGGTGTGGAGAGGTGGCATAGGGAACAGATGTGACCACTCGTAGGACTCCAGGTGTGACAGGTATCAGAATGCACAAGGCAATGGAAAAAAGCCTTGGATATAGAATCAGAATTCATGGGTCCTAGTCCTGCCTCTAACATTTGCTTGGTCACATTACTCATGACCTTGGGCAAATCACTTCTTTCTGAATCTTAATTTCCTCATCTAAAAAATGAAATAATAACACTTGGCTACCTACCTCATAGGACTGTGCAAATACAGCGAGATAATAGACACAAAGGACTTTCTAACCATTAATTGCTATAGAAATATGAACCATTATTACATAGATGTGATATTTCTCCCCAAATTATTCTAAACTCGTATGTTACCTTAGTTTCCCTATAAGCTACATGGCCCCAGAGCCAGACATGATCTTATCCTCCACCCATAGCCCATGGGTTCTTGAAAGTTATGCCAATGAACCATGAGCTCTGTCAGGTCATACTGAGGTAGAAAGGCTTCTAGTACAAGCTCAGGGCCATGGGTCTGGTGAATTCAGAGAACCTCAGAACCATAAAGTTGCTATAAGGAGGGTGAGGGAGTAGAGGGATGGTTTTGTATGTAAAATTTTCTATTCTCAACAACTCAAGAAGGTCCATGAATGGGTGAGTTGGGTTGTGATCTGCATAGATAAAGAGAGGGCCCACAGTTAAAATCATGGCTTCTTTCAATAGCTCCATACTGCACATGAGCTGGCAAGAATGGAGCCACAGATAGGAAAGAGGCTCTGCGGGCGAGCCAAAAGGGACAGGGACAGGGACAGGGACAGGGAAATAAGAGGTTGGGAATATCATTCTGGATGCTCAATAGTGGGGGGCCTGGCTATGGAAATGTAACCTGGCTTTCCAGCCATGCCTGGGGCATTTTGCGTGAGACACTCCTAAGTGCTGAAGAGAATACTAATGTGATCCTATGTGCCTATGTGAGGGACAGAACTGGTGTGTGAGCTTTGGAGAGAGGAGATATTCTTGGGTTGTATATGTCTCTAAAAGATGAATGAAGAATGTCTACCAGGGGTGGGAAACCTGCAGCCTCGAGGCCACATGGGGCCCCTAGGTCCTCAAGTATGGTCCTTTGACTGAATCCAAACTTCACAAAACAAATCCCTTTAATAAAAGCATTTTTTTTCCTGTAAAACGTGGACTCAGTCAAAAGGCCACAGGACTGAGGACTTAGGACCCGAGGACCTAGAAGGCCACATGTGGTCTCAAGGCAGCAAGTTCCCCACCCCTGGTAGCCTCTCCAAAGCTCTTGTAGCAACTTTACCTATCACATAAGCATGCAGAGGTGTGTCAGCATTCTCTTCACCACTCTGGGGAGTCTGCAAACGCTCCAGACTTTACTGAAAACCTAAGTCACAGAAGAAAAAATGGTGTCTGTACCTGAGGCCATGTGGTTTCTGGGGAGACCAAGGCCAGATTCCAGTTTAGAATAATTGAGGGAAAAGCTAAAAAACAACCTAACAATGGGCTAGCTAACTTGCTTTGGAACCAAGCTACGAGCTGGGTCTTCCTGGATCAAGACCCAGGAGGCATCTTCAAGGACGGTACTTGGTGGCTTGGATTCTACATGGGCAATGATCTGAGGATTCTGCTGGCAATAATTGCTTCCATTTTGATAGCATTTTCTGGATTTGCAAAGCACTTTCCTGAGCACCAATTCAGTGAGCTAAATTATATATATACATATATTATATATATATTATATATGTTATATATAATATATACATATATACACACATATATACATGTATACTGTGTATATATGTATATATGTGTATATATGCATATGTGTGTATATATACAATACATATATATATACATACATACACACATATACACATACACGCAATACAAATATGCATATATAGACATATATACATAAATGTGTATATATGCATACAATGTGTATATATTTATATAAGTATATGTACATTGTTGCCATTTTACAGATTAGTAAATTGCCGTTCAGAGAGGTCAGGTGACTTGCCAAAATTCACATAGCTAGAAGGTGGAAGATCCAGGACTCAAACCCAAGATTCTTGACTCTTAAGACCATTTCTCTTGCCACTACTCCCACCCTTCCTCCCTCCATTCTTCCCTGTTTATCTTCTTCTCTTCCTTCCTTCTTTCCTTCCTTCTTTCTCTCTTTCCTTCCTTTTTTCTTTCCTCCTTTCCTTTCTTCCTCCTTTACTTCCCTCTTGGCCCCCAAGACCTAGGGTTGGAGTCCCAGAACCCAGGGCAAGAAATGCAAAAACCAGAGTGCCCATCAACTGTGCCACTGTGGCAGAGAGCTCAGGCATGAGTCAACCCAGAAAGTAAAGCAATTATACATTTCTGCTTTGTGCTGAGGCTCCTACCAGATGTGGGATACAGACTAGGAAGGAAGATAGTGTGTCCCAGGAACCTCAGTGTCAAGCTAGTAAGTAAACTCTGCTTTTGGTTTCAGGCCTCATCGAGGGCTTTCTGTGTAGTCATTCTGATGCCCTTAAGGTCTCAGTAGAATATTGCCCTTTGAGAACTTTAGACTGGGGAAGAGGAATGGGAAAGGGTTAGTAGCAGCTTCTTTGGTGAAGACTCAGATTTTCCATGGAGTTAGTTGAGGAAAGACACATCGTACTCTTTCGTGACCAGGTGTGGTGTTAGATGTGAAATCCTTGAGAGTACGGATACCAATTCTTACCACTCCCAAGCACCAATTGATAATTTTCAGGGTGAGCATTTATACCTCAGAAATTGGATTTATTATTTTATTGATTATCTGGACTTTTAAAAGTAACTAAGAAAACATAAATAATGTAGATTAAACTTAAAAATGTGTCAGGCTATACTTTTTTTTGTGGAGCCAGTTGTTAAATGTTTACCAATATACCCCTAGCAGAGACCTTGTTACTTTTTCATCTGTGTATCTTTAGCACTAAATACAGGCCCCTATAGATGGTAGGCACTTAATAATGTTTGTTGAATTGAATTGGTAGTAGTTTTCCTTATTCCTTGTTTGGGAGCCAGAGATAGCCCACATGGCTTGGAAAGAAATAACTAGAGGTCAGGATGAATAGAGCCTGACCCAGCTCAGGGCCTAGAGCTCAGCCAAACCCAAAGCCTAGAACCCAGAACTCAGAGAAGTCCCCCTTAGACAAAGAAAGCCAAGAGCAGAGTTCAGAGACCAGCCCATTCCAGAGACCAAAGCTCTAATCCAAGGCCAGCCTAGCCCAGCCAATCCGTCAGGCACCCACAGAAGGTGTTGTCATGACAACGGGGCTCTCCCTGTCTCAGGAGCTATCATCACCAGGGTGATTAGCTTTAGATGTAATTGCTCCTGACCCCCATCGGGGCAGAAATACTCATCTTGGATATATTATAAAGCTTTCTGCTGGACTACATTCCAAGAACACTTTAACGGGAATGCTGATTTACAAGGTCTAGTTGGGGCTCAGATTCTATACCTCAATTTCTCCCCTCCATCTCCCAAGAGCCTCAGCTCTGCCAACTCTGAGAGCTGAAAACAAGGTTTCTGGGGACAGACTAAGGGGGAAAGCCTCTATAGGTCTGTGGGGCCGACGGAGGCAGATTGGGGAGGGGGCCATTGCTGAAGGGACGGACCCCCGGGGCAAACTGTGGTAAGAAGAGGTCCTGAAGTTTGGGCTGCTGGGGCAGTTTGGGAAAGGTGGGGTTGGGGAACTGGTGTCTAGGTCTCTGGGTTAGATATGAGGCGGGGCGTTCTGAGTGTCAGAAGCCAGGTGCTTGGAGAGGATGAGGAGAGGGTGCTAGATGCTGACTTCTGGATCCCTGAAGTACATTGGGGAGGGGACACAAGTGGCCCAGGGTGGGATTCTAGGTTGGGGTAGAGCGGGTTCTTGGGGCTAAGGGCTATATTCTTGGGAATGAATATGGTGAAAGACCTTCCCTTGTAGTCCTCAGTCCTTATCCTAGAGTACCAGGGACTTACTTATAATCACCACCACCTCTCCATTCCCTAGCTTCTTCAAGGTTCCACCAGAGATTCCTTTTTCTTAAGGCCTCAAAGTCTTTTGGGCCCTCTAAGATATTTCTAACCTGGAGGGGTGGGGAAATGGGGAGGAATACAGATGCACACACTCCAAAGAAACCAATTTTCCAGGCTCATTATCCCTGGATCAAAGGGAATGCTAGAATTCACTTTGTTTTCCCTAGTTTCTCTTTCTTAGGAGATATTCCTTGAGACTCCCCAACCTCCTCTGTCTCCCTGCCCTCAATCTTTCCTATTATATCCTAGCCCAGGGGTAGCACACACCTTTATAGATGAGGAAGTAAGTTCAAAGGCAGAACCTGGAATACAACTCATCCTCTCTCATCTCTATACTTTTAGGAGTGACTCTGTTCAGATACTGCCACAAAATGACCTCACAATTGTGAACCAATGTGAACCCCCGAGGTCAATACAAACATATTGCTTGTGGTTCCAACAGCCTCTCTTAAGGATCCACTGCAGTCCAGTGCATAGACAGGTACAGAGACAATGGGGAAACATGCAAGAGGGCCCGACCAGAACAACTATGCCCTTCCTCTGTTCACACAGATCTCACCTTGGCTTCTACACCTTCACAACGCTCTCTTCAAGCCACCACGAGGGCAAAATCCTCATGCTATACAGATGAGAAAACTGAGGTCCAAAATGGAAATGTGACTTGCCCAAGGTTTCCAAGTGAGTTGGGAGCAGACCCTCAACTTCAACTCAAAACTCTTTGGGTTTGTAGGGTACCTTTCCATTCTTTTGAACAGGCTTCTTGTCTTCTGAATCCAAGCCTTGGGTCATGCCTAAACCTAATACCTTCTAGCCTCAAGGGAGCTTGCCACACAAATCATCCTCTTCCTGAGCCAGTTTAAGAGATTCACTGGCACTTTCTATTTTTTCTCCCCTTTTTATCTTTGGTATGGGTCAAAGTTTATGGAGCTTTATGTAGAAGAATGAATGATGGATTCTGGCCAGACTGTTGTATCATGTCCAGTTCAGGGTGAACAGAGACAAATTGAAGATTGCCCAGAGGAGGGCAGCAAGGATGGTAAGAGGATTGGAGATGATATAGAAGTTGAAAAGAATGGGCTTTAATCTAGAGAAGAGAAAAAAGGTGGGAAAAGAGCACTTTCTTTGAAGATCTTAAAAGTTATCAGAAGAAGGAATTAGACTGTCTCTGCTTGGCCCTGCAGGACAGGAGGGTGTAAGTTTACAGAGCAGTTTTCAGGCCAATATAAGGAAAGGGTGCTTCCTTGCAATGAGAGCTTCCCAAGGGTGGGATGACCTGTCTTTGGGGTTGGTGAACTTCCCGCCACTGGTGACCTTCGAGAAGAGGCTGGATGACCATTTTCCAGTGATGTAGAAAAGATTCCTTTTCAAGGAGGGATTGGACAAGATGGTCTCTGAGGTCATACACCAGGGACTGAGTGTGGGGTAATTGGAATCATTGTCGGTAGGCCAGAAAACTGCCTTCCTCAGTCAACCTACTCCTTTCTGCAGGAAGGGAACTAAAGTCCCTTCACTAAAGTGCCACAGTATAGGAAAGGTGAGAGTGTCAGATCACTGGGTCAGATAGCAAGCACAATTAAAGATCAGAATCCTAGCTGGTACAACCAAAAGTATTATTGAGTAGCCAAATAATCCAAAACAAAACAGGAAACAAGAAGCCAAAGGGAGTTGGAGTCAGAATTAGGACAGTTAAATAGGAACCATGATCACTGGATCACTGCCCAATGACGGACAGAGGACAGTAATCTAGGGAGCTTTAGTCCCTGCTCCTCTCTCTCATGTCTGCAAGAACCCATCCCTTTATGACTGGGCATCCTAGAAATCGGCTCCTAGTCCTGTCTTCTGGGACTCCGAGGCTCCTCCTGCTTGAGCTGGTGATGCCACTTGAGATAATCAATGGCCCAGCAGATTGAAGGCCTTAGTTGAATCAATTAGGATACCTGCCATCTATTGACCAATGCCTGGAGCTATGAACAGCTCACTGACTGGCAGGAGCACTGGGGGAGGGGATGGTCAAACAAATGGAGCTGAGCTAAGGCCCAATCAATAAGACGCATTCACAAATGCCTTCTTCTCCGCCCCCCCCCCAAGAGCAGCATAGCACCCAGAAAGTGATTGCACTCGCCGCAGAGGGAGGTGAGGAATTTGCCCTCTCCTTCCCAGGTTGATAGCTGGAACACATTTCTGTGAAGACAGAGGGCCCTTGGCACAGGAATGATGGGGCTAGTCCCAGCTGCTCTGTTCCTTCACAAGGTGGGCTGGCGCCGTAAAACCTGGGCTCAAGACAGATTGGTGCAGCCTAGGGGGCGGGAAAAGCTAATGAATGACAATAACCAATGTCCCTGAAGAGAAAAAGTGCCAGGGTGGCCCAGATAACCCCAGACACTGGATAATCCAGAGATTTATTGTGTTTGGTGTTAGATTATGTGGAGTAAATGTCACCTCCTCTGGTTTAGAATGAGCTAGCCTCCCTCCATCCTCACATAGCACTTTGTACCTGTCCTACACTCTTACTATATTCTCTTTTGTTTTAGAATCATGGAAGAGCATTGCATTCAGAACACAAATGTGAGCAGGTCCACATGACTGGCAAGAAACTTTTTGTCCCTCAGTCAAAGACTCAAACAGCTACGAGCAAAAAGCTCATTGCAAGAAGGCTGGTCTCATGGGAATGAGTTCTTTGGGCATGGTAACTCATGAAAACCATTGACCAAGATGCAAAGTGATAGAAGGGGAGGAAACACCTATTCCTTGAACTCAGAGATCCATGAAGTGATGTGTTTATGTCACATCCTTCCCTCCCTATTAGATTATTAGTTTTGTGAAGGCAGGGACCACGTCTTAGCAAACAACAACAATAATCACTCTCATTTCTATGGTGCTTCAAGCAATATGAATTTTTTCAACCCTATGAGTTATGGAATATAAATATTATTATCCTCATTTTACAGATGAGAAAACTGAGGCAAACAAGGTTAAGTGATTTGTCACTTAAGTCACAGAGCTATTAAGTGTCTGAGGCCAGATTTGAACTCAGGAAGATAAGTTTTTCTGATTTCAGGCCTAGCATGCTATTCACTGTACCACCTAATTGCTCCTCTAATTACCTTGTATGCATTTAACTACATTTTATTTATTTGCAACAATTCTATATATTTATTTTATATACTATATGTATGTGTACATAATGTGTGTATCTACATATAAGTATGTATATGTGTATACACATATATGTGTACGTATATATAGGTTAGTCAATTAGGAAATGTTTCATTTTTTTTGCACTTGTATTCCCAAGGCCTAGCATAGTACTGGCACATAGTAGGTGCTTAATAAATGCTTGGTGCTTAATTTCATCCCTTTTTCCATTGCACCAGCTTCCTAACTCTTCCTCTTATAGATTAGGACTCTGACATTCAGAGAGGGGGAAATGATTTCCCTGTTGTTCCATGCCTAAGAGACGACAGAGTCAAAACTAGAACCCAGATCCCCATCTCCAAGCCCAGGATTCTTTCTCCTATATTTTTACTGATTCACTTAATATCAGCCTCCTTTTTCTCATTTGCAAAATGAAAATAATAATGCCTGTCCCAGGGGGCAGATGTGACAATCAAATGACATAAAGTTCTTAATGTAAAGCATTGTATAAAAGTTTATTATTATTAACACTGATACCATGAACTTTGGTCCCTATGTCTGGCTCAGGCTGACATTATAGTGTATCTGTCCCTTTCCCTGAACTCTCCCCAAGTGAGGCAGCTCAGAGCCCAGGTAGAATCTGAGAGAGTCAACATTAGTCACAGAAAACCCAAGAGCCACAAACAGACTCAATTCAACAATTCACCAAGCATTCATTAAATACGCACTTAAGTGCTAGGAAACCTGTTAGCTGTGGAGATGCAAAGATAGAAATGAAACAGTCCCTGCCCTCAAGAGGCTAACAATCTAAAGGGAGTGGAGGTGGGGGTGGGGGAATCAATGGAAGCACAAATAAATATGTAGTGTGTAGCCAGTAAATACAACATACTTTTGGTGGATAGCACCAACAACTGGAGGAGGGGAATGGGGATGATTAGACACACCTGAGATGATCCCTGAAAGGAGCCATGGATTACAAAAAGTGGAATTGAGGTGGGGGCCATTCTGAGAATGAGTGACAGATAATAGAAAGCTGGATCAAGACAGAAAAATCTCCCCTTCCTCAGAAAGGAATAACTTCCAACTGTGGGGGTGATCACAGCCATCATGTCAGTTCTAAGGCCCTGGTAATGGTGAGTAGCTTGTAAGTGAAAGCATCTCATAACAACGTCTCTACAATAGAACTGTGCTCACTGGAGCTCCTACTCTTCCAGGATCCCTATTTGCCACTAGAGTTAGAACCCAAAGGTCTAGGAGAGCATGTGGGATGTGGCTGGCTGCATGCAGCCCACAACAATCTTGAGTGTGGCCAGTACCAGATTAAAATGGAATTGGGGGAAAATTATTTGTTTAATTTTTTTTTATTTTTAGCCTAAATTCTCCCCCTCCTTCCACTCCTGCCCCCATCCATTGAGAAAGCAAGAAAAACAAGAAATTGTGAAACGTTTAACCAAATAAATAAAAATATAATAAAATATAGTTAGCATTACTTACGTAGTAAGTCAAGAAGAGGCCCACAGGGATCCTTACGTATGAATTGGCAGCCCTTTTTCTATTTGAGCTTTGCCCCACTGTTATAGGAGATATGCACAGTCAGTATGAAAGAATGGGGAAAAAATGAGAAACTGATTTTGGAATCAGGTAGACAGGCAAAGTAACACAGTAGATGCTGTTGAAGAGTTGGAGCTGGGAACACCTGAATTCAAATCCTGCCTCTGACATATAGTTAAATCATTTAACCTCTTTGAGGTTTAGTTTCCTCACATGTAAAATGGAAATGAAAATACCTGTGGTACCTGCCCCATAGGATTGTTGTGAGATGTTGTTTTTGCCGGTCAGTCATTCTCAGTCGTGTCTGAGTCTCTGTGACCCCATCTGAGGTTTTCTTGGCAGAGATGCTGGAATTGTTTGCCATTTCCTTCTCCAGCTCATTTTACAAATAAAGAATAGAGATAAAAAGGGTTAAATGACCTACCCAGGATTACAGAGCTAATAAGTGTCTGAGGACAGATTTGAATTCAGGTCTTCCCACCACCTAATGGGTGTAAAATGTTTTCCAAATTTTAAAGTGCTGTATAAATGCTAGTTACTATCAATCCTGATTCTGTTACCTGTGTGACTTTGAAAAAAAAATCACACAACCCCTCTGGGCCTGTTTTCTCCTTGGCAAAATGAAATGGTTGGATTAGGTGATCTAACTTCTCTTCTACTTCTCTATCCTATGGGTGGAGTTCCTACACTTGCCTTGAAACATTGAGTGACTCAGGTTTGAGTCATAGAATCATAGATAATAGTATCTTCAAACATTTAGAATGTAATTTTAAAGGAATGGTCAGTAACATCGCAAAAAGGAAGCAGTGATCACAAAAAAACAAATGTGGCTTCTTCAAGAGCAGGCCATATCTAACCTCATTTCCTATTTCTGACAGTTATAAGATTGGACAATCAGGGAAATACAATTTCTCTATTCCTTAAAGTATTTGGCAAAATCTCTCATGACATTCTCAAGGGAAAAAATGGACAGGTGTGGTCTAACTAATTGAACAATTAGGAGGACACAAAGAGTTACCATTGATGACTCTACATCAGCTTGGAAGGAATTCTCCATTGGAGAGCCCCAGGAACCTCTGCTTGGTCTTGTGCAGTTCAATCCTTTTATCAGTAACTTTCATAGAGATCATCCACTCTCCTGGTTTTGTAGAAGGAAATTGAGAAAACTGAGGCCCAGAGAGGCCATGCAATTTGAGCAAAGTCACACAGCTATTAAGAGGCAAGGGTTTAAAAACAGATTTTCTGACTTCAAATACAAGTCCCTTTCTGCTAACACTAAGGTGACTTTACCTAAAAACTAGGCAGTTTTTGAGTGAGTGAGCAGCCCAATTATTGCACAGGCACACTACCAATCATTGCAGCCTCTAACCTTTGATTCCCTCTCCCCCCACCCAAAAAAAGACAACAAAACCTGAGTTGCCTTAATTTTCATTATATTATTCAGTATTTGCAATGGATCCATTATCTCATCAGTGGTTGGGGTAGGATTTGCACTCAGGTCTTCCTGACTCCAAGCCTAAATACTCTCTACCCATTGTTCCACGTAGCTGCCATGCAACCTCCCTGGGCTTCAGTTTCCTGTACATAAAACGAAGGGGGTGGGCAAAATGGCCTCTGAGGCCCTTTACAGCTCCTGTGATCCCTAAGGTACCTTTCAGCTCCAAAATGTCTTTTGTTTCTTTCAAAGAATTTTAATTTTAGAAGGGCAGGCTATATTCAGGAATGACCTATATTTAGAACAATACAGTTCTGTTGTTGTTATCACTCTGAGAATACTTGTCTTCTGGTGTACCCAGCGGTCTGAATATAGGTTACTTCCAAATCTAGGCTACACCTCTGCTGGGCATATTCTTAAAGGTAACAGCGACTATAGCATACATTCAAAGTTTAAATGAGAAAGATCTGAGAGCGAAAGACAGCCTGTATTGAAACCAATCAAGTAGAGAGCTCAGTTGTAGCTTTTCTCCCTTCTTTGCAATAAATCCTTGCAAAGCTCGGTTGGACAAGGCATGCAGCAGGAGAACATGGAAGGAGAGGGGAGTGTTGGGTGAGAAGTACTAGGTGTCAAGGCATCACCCTTGTGACATCATCGGTCCTCTTTGAGAAGGAAGGATGAACAACAGCAACTATGATCAAAGGGAGAGTAAGATAAACGCCGGGGAGGGCTGGGCCAAATGCTGTGAGAAACGTGAGCACGGATGGTAACTTTCAGTGGGGAATAGGGTCAGGGAAGACTTCTATAGGAAGCAGGGGCTGAGACACTAGGAGGAAACTGGTAGTGATGGCATTGGGGTGGGTTTCAGAAAGGCTTAGTGTTCTCAAAAGCACTAGAAGGGAAAGGACTTACTGAGAATGGGGAGTGACAGTCCAGGGAGATGTAGAAGATGGGAAGGCAACTCGTGTGAAATAAATTTGGAAAGGAAGCTCCTAAGACTAGAGAAAGCCTCGAATGCTGGGCTTTATACTTTATTAGGTAGGCAATGAGGAGCCATTGAATGGTTTTGTGTAGAGGAATGACCCAATCAGATATGATTAGGAAGATTTCTCAGCCTGAATGTGGGGGATGAGTTGGAAAGGAGATATAAGGGAGGTAAGAAGCCAGTGTAGTCAAGTGGAAAGAAGACTAGATTAGGAATTTGTTTTAGCTCTCAGATGTGACCCTACACAAAGTTGTTGCCAATCTCTGAGACTCAAGCGTTTTTAACTGTTCAAAAGGAGTTGGATTCAAGAATTTAATCATAGGACCCCTTTGGCAATCTGGTGAAGCCTCTGGGCCCCTTCTCAGAATGATGTTTTCAAATGAATAAAATACTCAGGATTCCAAAGAAAATTGAAATATGGGTAGCTGAAATATTTTTCTTTAAAAAACAAGTTTGCAACTATCCAACCATTTTGGAGAACAGTTTGGAACTATACCCAAAGGGCTATAAAAATGTGCATACCCTTTGACACAGCAATACCATTTCTAGGGCTATATCCCAAAGAGATCATACAAATGGGAAAAGGACCCACATGTACAAAAATATTTATAGCAGCTCTTTTGTTGTGGCAAAGCATTGGAAATTGAGGGGATGCGGGGGGGGGGGGGGGG
>CM053625.1:95305851-95336578 GCA_028646595.1 Phalanger gymnotis
AGAAATGAGAAGGATGAGAGAAAACCATGAAAAACAAGTCAATGACTTGCTAAAAGAGACTCAAAAAAATACGGAAATTGAGGGGATGCCCATCAATTGGGGAATGGCTGAACAAGTTGTGGTACATGAATGTAATGGAATACTATTGTTCTATAAGAAATGATGAGCAGACGGACTTCAGAAAAACCTAGAAAGACTTATATGAACTGATACTGAGTGAGGGGAGCAGAACCAGGAGAACACTCTACACAGTTACAGTCACATTGTGCGATGACTAACTGATAGATTTGGCTCTTCTCGGCAATGTAAGGTTCTAAGACAATTCCAAAAGACTCATGATGGAAAATTCTATCCACATCCAGAAAAAGAATTATGGGAGTCTGAATGCAGATTGAAGCATACTCTTTGCTCTCTCTCTCTTTTGTTTTATTTCTTCTTTCCTATGGTTCATTCCATTGGTTATAATTCTTCTTTGCAACATGACTAAGGTGAAAACATGTTTAATGCGAATGTATATGTAGAGTCTATATCAGATTGAATGTTGTCTTGGAGAGGGGAGGAAGAGAGGAAGGGGGAGAAAATTTGGAACTCAAAAGCTTGTAGAACCAAATGATGCAAACTAAAAATAAAGAAATATTTTTTTTTTAAAAAAAAGTTCATAGACAACAGGCTAAAATCCCTGAGCTACCTGGTCTCTAAACCCTCTGCACATCAACTACTTAGCATTCTGAATTCTAGTATCATAACTAGCAGCTCTGGTTTAGATTCTCAGTTGCAGAGTCATAACTACGAATTTTCCACTTGGAGCAGACAAGTATTGCAAATAGTACCTGGTGCAAGAAGCCCGAGTGACTTTGGGTGGGGACTGGGGAAGGAGATAATCCCCACCTAGGGTAGGAGGATATATAGGAGTGGGTAAGTGTGGTGGTAGAGAATCTGGGAAGCAGCTAGGTGGTACAGAAGATAGAGGTCTGGGCCATTAGGCAGGAAGATCAGAGTTCGAATCCAGCCTCAGACGCTTACTAACTATGTGACCCTGAGGAAGTCACTTAATCTCTACTTGCCTCAGTTTCCTCAACTGTAAAATAGGGACAATAATAGCATTATTATTACTACTACAACTATTGGGGAAACTGAGGGATAGATCAGAGGAAGAGCTCATGCTACTGCTCTTCTTGGTAGCCATAGGCAAAGCTCATAAAATTAATCTTTTACATTTTAAGCTTCTGCAGCTTTACCATTTTACTTTCCAAATCCAAACATTCTATGTTCTAACACCTCTTGCAGTTCCAATATTCTATGTTCTTGCGTTCTCTAGAAATAGAAACAAAACCACCCAACAAACAAAACGAACCCTATGAGTCCATAAGTCTGGTTGGGAGGCTATTACAATAGTCCAGGCAGAAAGGGATGAGAGCCTGGATGAGGGGGGGGGTGAGAGAAGTCCCTGTGGGAGCCTGCGGTTCTGATGGGCCCTGTGGCTCTGGCCTGTAAAGAGATGTCGTTATATCTTATTCATCTAGAAAATAATTTCCGGCCCCATGGAAAACCATGGCTTCCTCCCTGGCAAAATGATCGTCAGCATCGGAGCCGCTGACACTCTGGAACATGATTCACTTGGATGGTTACTGACTGCACATCCAATTCATTTCTTCTCGGGAGCACCGAGTTATTATCTGAAATGCACAAGGTGTCTGGGGGTAACATATGATCAGCGAGGGACGCTTCTGACGGCTTGAAAAGCAATCAATAAAGATTGTCTGCAGCAGTTTCCTGGGCCAGGGAACTTGGTGGTGAAATGAAGTGGTGGAGATTAACTGGGGGGCAGGAGGTAGAGAAGGGGGGCCGCGCCCAGCGAGAGCACTCGGGGTTTTAATTAAAGCGCCTAAGCTGTTACTGTCATCCAGGAGTCCTTTGTCCCTTTCCCCTGGGTCCACCTGGGCTGGGTTCTACCTCTCCTGGACGTGCTGGGGCAAAACCTTGCTCGGGAATAAAGGCCGGAGAGAAATTGGGCTGGAGGAAGATGAGCGGAGAGGAAAAGGGATCATAGTGTTTAGAGATGGAAGAGTAATACCATCCGGTCTTGCTCCCTCATCTCAGAGATGGATTAGCTGGGGCCTTGGGAAGGAGAAGAGGCTTGTTAAAGGCGGCATAGGTGGTAATGGAAGCCACCTTGTGTATTCTTTCTGTCTCTCAGCTTCCACCCTCTCAGCCTTGAGTTCCATGCTACCCCAGTTGCTATAGTTCTTGGCGCCTGGGAAAAGAAGGCTGAGACAGATAGTTCTGGGGTCTGGGTGGACCCTTGACCTTGAAAGACCCTTTAGGAGCTGGCCCTGGGGCCTCTCCAATCTCCTGAAACCTGAGGAAGGATGTCTTGATCCTATGGATAGGGCATTGGAGAGATGGGATATGGGCTCAGAGGGAATGTCCCTCTCCAGTGGGCAGCAGTAATGGTTCAAGACGATCAGCTCTTCCCTGAAGACAGGTGCCTGGTGAGGATGAAGGAAGGCAGGACCCTAGCACAGCTCAGTCTGCATGTGGTATGGCTGGCCATCCTTTAGGATTGAGTGGGAGGATGTAGTTGGGGTTATCTTAGAGTCACTCAGAAGACTTTGGGGGATGTACTCAAGGCTGAAATGGCTGGGTTCTTCTTTCTTCAACACCCTCTAACTCCTCACATCCACTCACTCTCGGCTTCCCTGTTCCTTCCTTGGATAGAGCCAAGGCCCTGAGAAGAGAGCTCAGCCAATCAGGGGTGGGACAGTCAGGGAACCTAGAAAGCTAGCCCGAGTCACCTACCAGCATCTGCTCCAGATCCTACTTTGTCCCTTTTCTCATCTTCAATTTCAAAACAGCGGTATAGAATCCTAACATTTTAATGCTAGGAGGGACCTTAGAACAAAGAAAGTCAGCACTGGAAGGGACCTTAGAACAAAGAACATAAAATTCAAAGCTGGAAGGACTATTAGAGCACAGACTATAATATGCTAGATCTTGAGGCGGCCTAAAATATTAGAACATAGAATAGTAGAGCTAAATAGGACCTTAGAATATTAGAACTGAAAGGGCTTTAGTCCAACGTCCTCATTTTATAGATCAGGAAACTGATGTGTAAGACGTGAAGTTACTTACTCAAGACCAAACAATTAATAAGTGGCAGATCCCAGTTTTGAACTCAGGTCCTTTGAGTCCAAAGACAACTCACTTTCTACTATCCCCAAAACTTGGTAAAACTCTCTCCATTACAGCATGCCCCTTAGCCCTGTGGGGGTCACCAGGCATCAGCTTGCTCCTCCAGGGTGACTGCCTCTCAGTTTAATAAGAAATGTATAAAAATAATAACAAGGGAAACACATGTATATTATTTTTCAAGTGTAGGCCTAGCAGCTCCCTGTTATTTCAGCGGGCGTTCTAGGGGGAGCGTCCGTGGAGCACATTACCAGTAATTTAAAGTTGCCGTGTGTATTGATTATTTATGCTGGTACATAAAGCCTGCTCTCTCTGTGCCCAGCTCCAGCCTTGATAAACTGTGTATGTTAAATTACCATCGCCAAATGTGGGCGCAGAATCTCTAGGCGAATGTTGTGGGGTTTTTTAATATATAGAGAGAGATAGATCCCCTCTTTGTCGGGGACTTGCCGGGTGCCTCTCTAAATCACGCTGCCCGTATGAATAATAAATAAGGACGACTCATATCCTTAATATTATTCTCATGTCTTATTAAACTAATATTTCAAAAAACTTTTATTCCCCGTCTGGTTGCAGGTCAGGAACAAAGCCCCAGCTATGCCCGCTCGGGTTGCAGAAGCCTCGGAGAGGACTAGTCCTGGTATAGGTCAAGGAAGGGGGTGATGAGAGATTTGGCACATTGGGGGGCTATTTTAGTCCTGCCCCCAAGCTGTTCTTCACTGTGTACCCCTTTTCCAAGGTCAGGCACCAAATATGGAACAGGGAAAGGAGAGAGAAAAGAAGAAAGGAAGGAAAGAGAAAGAAAGAGGGAAGGAAAGAAGGAAGAAAGGAAAGAAGGAAGGGCGGGAGGGAGGAAGGGAGAGGAGGAAGGTAGGGAGGGAGAAAGGGAGGAAGGGGAGAGGAAAAGAAAAAGGCAAAAAGGAGAAAAGGGAGGGAAGGAAAGAAGGAGGGAGAAAAGGAGGGAAAGAAAGAAGAAAAGAAAATGGAAATAATGAGGGAGGGGGGAAAGAAAGGAGAAAAGAAAGGGGAAGGAAAGAGTAAAGAGAAAGGAGAAAAGGAAAAGAGAAGAAAGGGAAAGAGAAAGAAAGAAAGAAAGAAAGAAAGAAAGAAAGAAAGAAAGAAAGAAAGAAAAAGGAAGTAAGAAAGAAAAGAAAGGCATACAGGAAGGAAGTAAAGAAGGTGGAAAGAAAAAGGGAGAGGGAAGGAAGAAAGGAGGGAGAAAAGAAGGGCTACTTCCCCAAAGCACCTTTATCCTTTCCTTCCCCTGCTCTTGATGCTGTTAAGCTGATTTCTCTGGAGAGAGAAAAGCCAGCCTTCAAAAGTGTCCTGCTTACAGTCTTGGATGTTGACAGGGGAAATAACCACCATAGATGGAGGGGAAGAAAGATATGAACAGGAAATGGAGGACAGGCAGGGTGGAGGATGGGAGTCTAAGATCTAATAAATCTATCATTAATTTGTTGCGTGACCCTAAACAAATCATTTAATCTCTCTGAGTCCCAGTATCCTCAAATGTAAAATGAAAAGCTTGTAGGGAGGAACCCGGAGAGGAGAAGATAGTGGACATCTCAGTAGGCTCTAATTCAGGCTCCATTGCTAACCTGCTGAATGACCTTGAGTAAGTCTCTTTCCTTCTCCAGATCCAATCTGTAAAATGGTGAAGTTGAAGTAGTTGTTCCCCAAGCTTCCTTATAGCCCTACTATCTTATGGTATCCTGCCTATGCTTCAGGCCCTTGCTGCTCTTCCTCTTCACCTCCCTCTTGGGTCCCCTTCCAGGCACTGCCTAATTAACCCTGACAAGCTCCCAGGGCCCCCATCTCCTCTGCACCAAGGAGTAAAAGTATCCCCTTGGGGGCAAGAAGCATAACGGCCCTCACACTTGGTGCCACGGGGCCATTTCCACAGCTAAATGCCAACCAAATGCAATCCTGCCCACTGGCCCAGGTTAGAGGAGAAAGAACATAGGTAGAAGAAAGAGAAAAAGGAGACTAAAAAGAGGGAGAAGATAGATTGAGAGAAGAGCACATTGGAGAGAAAAACACAAGTAGAGGGAAGGAAGACAATGAGCTGAAGAGAGAAAGAACGTGGGCTTTGTGGTAAGGAGGGAGAGCAGCTTAGCCTCTGTCTCCCAACAATTCTCAGAGAAAATATCAGGAGCTACTGTGGTGGGGCTGCATAGAAGGAATGAAGGAGGAAGGTCACTGGCCTCTGGGTGGAGAAGAGGCAGGGGCATATTCAGAGCTGTCTCAGTGACTCCTTAGCTAGGACCATATCCTAGGGAGCTTCATGCCATGCCCAAGGCTTCCAGGAGCCACCAAGCCTACCAAGAGTGCATATATGTGTGGGGCAGGGATTGGAGGAGAGAGCTCAGTAGGCAGAAAGTTTGGGGGTGCGTGCATATGAGCCCTAATGGGTGTATCATGAACATTTGTAGCAATGTGTGTGAACAATATGAACTAATAGTTGTATGCCTTGGTGTACTATAGTAGTAGGTGCACATTTTCTTCCACGTGGATATATATGAATATATGCACTCATAGGTACAGGCATGTATGTGTTGAATTTCTGTGAATTGTGTACTTGTTTATGCCACTGTGAACCAATATGTGAAAATATGTTTGTGTACATGCATGTATAATATTTGCATGTGAGGTCCTTGTGTTTGACTTGTGTGAGTGTGCAGGTCTATATGTGTGCAGATTCATAAACATGTGCATGGACATGTGTGTATGTATAGAGTCATGCATTTGTTCATGAATATACTGATGTCTGTATACATGTCTGATAATATGCATGTTTTAGCATGCCTAGGGTGTGCTTGCATCCATGTGGTACATTCACATGCCTGCATATATACTGGTTTATTCGTCTATGTGTTATGATCTGTATGGTTGTTGAATGGTTTGTCAAGCCAGGACAGGTGCCTCACTCTAGAAGAAGCCACATGTAATATCATCCCTGAGAAGTCCTCATTTGTGACTCATTCTTAATAGTTAATCAGGCAGAGTGACAAGAGCAATGAATTTGGAGGCAGAAGAACTGGATTCAAATTCTGTCTCTTTTACTGAATCAGTGTGTGAGTCATTCAAGAAAATTCATGAGTACACACAGACTAGCATGCGCAGGCACATGTTTGTGAATATGCGTATAACAATACACACATTCACAAAAGCCTAACACAAGGACCTCATATGCAAACATGCATGCATGTATACAATATTCACATGTAAGTTCAACAGTATAAACGAGCAAACGGTTCACATAAATTCACATGTGACTAAACACATACGCAAGAGAAGCTGGAGCACTGTCTTCAAATACAAGGTTCCCAAAAGTCTTTGCATAGTTTTAGGCTTTAATAGCTTAATAATGTAACATAATTGCTGTAGTTCAATAGTTTCTGTCATGTCCAACTCTGTGACTCCATCTGTATCTTGGCAGACATACTGGAGCGGTCTGTCATTTCCTTCTCCAGCTCATTTTACAGACAAGGAAACTGAGGCAAACAGCATTAAGTGACCTGCTCGGGTCTTACACGGCTACCAGGTGTCTGAAGCTAGATGTGAACTCGGGAAAATGAGTCTTCCCGCCTGACTCCAGGCCCAACACTCTATGAGCCACCTAGCTACCTCATAATATAATAACATTTCATTAATTACAACAAAATAATGTAATTACTAATTATATTAATATTAATAATCAATATATTTAAATTTACTAGTACTTTAATAGCTTGAAACTGCATTAAGACTTTTGGGACGCCTGTAGAAGAAGGGTGGCCATGTGGAAGAATGATGAGTCTTGCTCTTCCTGGCCCCAGTGGAAAGAAGTAGGAGTAAAGTTTGGAAGATGCAAAAGAAGGTGACTGAAGCTCAAAGTCTGAGTATCCACGTCTGTGGAGATACACATTCACATACATCCAAATGTGAGGACCTCACATGCAAATGTGCATGCATAGACACAAATATGCTTTCACAGAGAGGGCAGCCCATTTCACTTTCGGATAACTCCACCTATTAGGAAGTTTTTTCTTGAATTAAACCTAAATTTCCCTCTTTGTACCTTCTACCCATTACTCCTAGTTCTACTGTCTGGGGCCAAATAGAAAAATCTACTCTCTCCCCTATAGTTCTTCAAATACTTGAAAGCTACTAGGATGAACCCTCAAGTCTCTTCTCCAAGTTCACTATCCCCATTTCCTTCAACCAGCTCTCGGATGACATGGATTCAAATCACTTCACTATTCTGGTTACCCGCCTCGGGATATTCTCCAGTTTATCAATCTTTTTCCTCAATCATAATGTGCCCAGACCAGGGTAAAATACAGATTCAGTCTGACCAGGGCAAGATACATAGCAAGACTCTTATCTCCTCATTCCCAGGAGCTATGCCCTTTAAAGGTAGCCCTAGATCATGTTCCAGCTTTGTTTTATGGTGTGTGGTTTTCTCGTTGTTTGTTTGTTTGTTTGTTTGTTTTTTGGTCACCCAGATCACACTGCTAATTCATTTTGAACACGCAGGCCCTTAAAACCCCTGATCTTTTTTCACATAAATGCCACCCCCATCTTGAACTTAGGAAGTTGATTTTTGGAATCCAAATTAAAGACTTTCTATTTATTTCCTATCTCATCCTATTAGAGTCAATCTAATTTTATAGCCCAATGAGATCTTATGGGTTTGTGACTCTGTCATGCAGTGTGTTATCTTTCTCTCCCAGCTTTGTATCATTTGCAGAATTAACAAGTATTCCCTCTAGAGTTTTATCCAAGTCACTGATAATGTTAACGAGCACAAGGCCAAGCACAGCTTTCTAGGCACTCCTAAAAGACCACCCCCTATGTTGCCTTTGAACCGTTAATGACTCCTCTTTGAGACTTGCCATTCACACATCTGAATCCCTCTAATTTTCTATCATCTAGTTGAGGGGTCCACAAACTATGAACCTGTTGCCTGTTTTTCTTACAGCCAGTGAGTCTAGAATACTTTTTACATTTTAAAATACAAAAATAGGTGGTGGCCCATATTTAGACTTTGTCTCCGTCTATAGTTCGCCACCCCCTGAAGTCCACATCTCTCCACCTTTTACACACACACACACACACACACACACACACACACACTCACATACTCACACACATACATATACATATATCTCCTCCCCTTCCATGGGGTATCTAGCAACTCTCCTCTCTAACAGATGCCACCTTCCCCCTAGACCTATAAAATTCACCCGGTGGGGCCTTGTCTGCTTGGGCCAACTCAGGTGTATCAACTCTATCACCAGCGTGGTGTCACCTGTCTAACAGTGGGATGGACTAACTCAGAAGATAGTATATTCCCCCTCTTTGAAGCCTGGAGAAACGTTTGTCAGGGATATCATAGGGGGGATTCTGGTTCAGTAATGGATCACACTAGCCATCCTCCGAGGTCCCTTCCAACTCTGATTTTATGAATTTAATGGACTCCCAGGAGCATATGAGAGAGCAGAGGATGAAGCACGAAGCCGCCTCAATGCATGTGGGACAAATGTATGATGATGAAAATAGCTAATGTGAGCTAAAGCACTTTAAGGGTTTCAAAGCAGTTTCTTTACGAAGTGTTTTTCTCTTAAATTGGGGATGAAAGCGTCATTAGCCTCAAATTACAGATAAGGAAACTGAGTCTCAGAGACAGAGGCAGCATGGAGTAATGGAAAGAGCAGTGCACTTGGAGTCAGAAGACCTGGGTTTTAGTTCTGACTGATCTGCTTTGTAAAGACAAAATAGAATACAGTGGGGAAAGAGTCCTGGATCCACTACATCTTTGAAGTATCTAATCTGAAGTAAAAAACAGCAAAAAAAAAAACTGAGTTTAAATCCTGGCTCTGTTACTACTGTGTGACTTTAGACAAGTCACTTCTCTTGGCATTAGTTTCCTCCTCTGTAAAATGAGTGGGCTGGACTTTCTAAAGTCCCTTCCAGCTCTGCAGTCTTTAAACCTGTCAGAGGCAAAGTTAGCTTGCTTTTACTAGCAACCTAAATCTCAAATCCAGTTTTACCGACTCACAGCAGGTTGCCCTCTGCACTATGCCAGATCCTTAGGAAAGGAATGAACCAGAGACAGAGGGTCCTCATCCCTAGTGGGTGAGTCCCAAGGTCAGAGATTAGGCAATGATGGGCTTAGAGGTAAGGCCTGCCAGAGGAGTTAAAATGGGGGCCTTCCTCCCTCACAGAGCCAGTGGCCAGGCCTGTTGGCACTCCCACTCCTTGTGTCAGCCCCTCATCACTCTCCCTCCCAAAGAATGAGCTGTTTAGTGATGCACCCTAAAGAGGAAGCCACCTGGCCAGAGCGCCAACTAGTCCCATCATATAGAGGCGAATGGACTGATAGGGTCAATTATTCCTGCAGCTCCAGCCCAGGACTCCCCTCTCCCCCAGGCAATCAGGAGAGTGCTTCTAACTTTGCTGGGATGGGGGGAGGGAGGAGCAGGGTATAGTGTCAGATTAACCCCTATCCAGATGGGGGAGGGGCCAGACCTGCTTCAGGGTGTGGCTCTTATGGGGAGGGGTAGTTTCTGAGGGATGTGGAGGTATAAGGAGGCTGGGGCTCCAGGAAGGACCTTACTTATTGTGTCGCTTTTCTTTCCTCTTGCTCATAGCTGTGCTTGCTGCAGACATTTTCTCCATGGTAAGGGGAAGGAAAGAAAGAGAGGAGGGAGGGGAGGAGAGAAGGAAGGGGTTGAGGGAGGGAGAGGAAGGGTTGGGGAGGGGAAGGAGAACAACAGTTTGAGATCAAACGTAAGGCTCTCATTCCCTCTCCTATCTCTGCCCCTCATTTCCCCTTGCCTTTGTCTCTCAGAGGTTTTCTCCTCCACTGCGCCCTCCCTGCCCTCTCTTTCCCTCTTCTCTATTTGTTTCTCTTTTTCTCCTCTTGTCTCATTCAAAAAAAAGATATATTTTATTGCTACTTTTTTTACATCGTCTCTCCTCAGTGGCTCCTTCTATAAACCCCTCCCTTGTAACAAAAAGAAAAAAATACAGTTAAGAGAAACAAACCAGGGGTCTCTTTTTTCTCCTCCCTCTCTCCTTCTGTTTTTTTTCTTCTCTCTTCTTTCCACTACATACCACTTTCTGTCTTTCCCTTGTCATCCTCCCTGGCTTTCCTCCTTTCTTTTCCTCCCACTCCTCCTGCTGTCTAGGTCTCTCTGCCTTTCTTCCTTCCTCTCTTTCTCTTTGTCTCTGTCTCTACCTCTTTCCCTTTCTCCTTTTCTCTCTCTCTCTATTCCTGCCTGACTCTCCCTTTCTGTGTATGTTTCTCTCTGTGTGTATGTCTGTTTCTGTCTCCCTCTCCTCTCACCTTTTCTCTTTCTCTAGCAGAATTATATTGCCCATTTCCATCTGAAGCAGTGACTGCAAACCATACTCCCAGTTCCCTGGGTAGGGAGTTGGGGGTAATTCCTGCCCAGATCTTGGGCTTCAAGAAAAGCGAACAGCCTCCATACCCAGAACTTGGGGTTCTGCTGGTCCCTGAATGGGCTGGCATCTTTTCACAGTCCCTGAAGCTGTCCCACTTTTGAGCTGCCTTCTCTTCCTCCTGGTGTCTTTCCTGTTCACGCAACATAAAAATGTCATTTGTTTTTATAACCCACTGGACTGGGGCTCCTCCTGCTCTCTCATTTTATGAACCAATGTATTAGTGGGACAAGAACAGCCAGGTGGGGTTGGAGGCCATTCACCTGTGACCCCTTTTCTGCAAATGCCCTAATTATTTATTGCCCCGTGACAACCCTGTTTCCATAAATTAGTCGCCCTTCCTGGAACCACCTTTGGGCCCTGAATCAATACTTTGAAGTCCATCTAATGCCTGATTATTAACAATAGCATGGAAGTCAGGGTGCAAATAAACTAAGAAAGGAGGCCAGTAGGCAACCAGCCAGCCCTAGGGAACAGGAGAGGAGAGGTGGTGAGTGGGACCACATTGGATGCGAGGAGACCAAAGAGGCAGCTTTGATGTAGTCTAAAGTACACTGGACATAATAACTCACTGTTCTGCTATGCATATTCTTCACAACACCCTAGAGTGTACATGAATTTCCCTAAATTCATAGATGAGGTAACTGAGGCCCAGAAATGGCAAGAGACTTGTTTACTATCACACAGATGGTGGCATGGCAAAGCTGCTGCTGATCTTGAGATCCCAAGGCTGATGATATCTTGAGTCCTAGTTCCACCACTTGCTGTGTGACCCTGGGCAAATCATTTTACTTCTCTGAGTCTCAGTCTTCCCATCTGTAAAATGGGAATTGATAGCTATTCCTAGCTATCTCAAAGAGTGTCATGAGGAAAGCATGCTGTAAACTATTAAGTATTTTAGAAATACAAGCTCTTCTATTCTGAGGGAAGGGGAGAGGGAGAAGAATGGTCTGGAGAGGACATAACAGAGCCACAGAGACAGAAATAACTCTAGCATTGATAAGCAGGAGGGAACATGGAATGATGAGGTTAAAGGATAAGGGAAAAGGAAAGAGGATTGGGTTTGGAGCTTAGGAGTCAGGGTTAGATATAAAGAAAAGGTCTATGCCATAGAGCATTAGAGCTGGAAGGACCTTAGAACATAGATATTAGAACATAAGTCATAAACCATCAGAGCTACAAGGGACTTAGAGTTCCTCGGGTTCAACCTTCTCATTTTATAGATGAGGAAACAGACTCAGAGGTGGTGAAGTGACTTACCATTAGTCACTTTTTCCCCTTTTCTTAAAACAGATTTTTTCTTAATATATTTTGTTTTGACCTCACATGTGTTTCCCTGTATTCCTTCCTCTCTTTACTCCCAGAGAGCCATTCCTGATAACAAAGAATTTTTAAAAGAGAAAGAAGAGACAAAACATTTAGCAAAACCAATAAATGTTCTATAGAATGTTCCACACCCATGGATTCCCACCTCTGCAAAGAAGCATAGATAGATGTCTTCTTCTAACTCTTCTTTGGCGCCAAGCTTGTCTTTATAATTTTGCACCATTTCATATTGACTTACGGTTACTGTTCTTTCCAAGCACATTGCTGTAGTTGTGTATATAGCTTTCCAAGGTCTGTTCTACTTTCTTCACTTTGCATCAGTTCATATAGATCTTACCATGCTTCTCCACATTCATCATGCCATCATTTCTTACAGCACAGTACTATTCCATCACATTCATGTCCTACACTTTGACTATTCCCCAGTGAATGGGCATTGACTTGGTTTCCAGTTCTTTGCTGTTAAGGTCACTTAGGACAGAAGTAGTATCCCAACTCCAACCACCTCAATAAGATGCACTCTCTAAGAACTGGGCTCTAAAAATAGCTTCAAGGGCTTTTCCTGCCATTTCCTAACATGCTTGCATGACCGATCTCACGGGTTTGTTTTGGAGGGAAAAATGTTTTTCAAACATTAATGCATAATATGGATGTGAGTTGTTACTCATGGGATTATGCTCTCATAGGATCATAATCCCAGAAGAGATTTCAGAGGCCATATAGATCAACCATCTCATTTTATAAATGAGCAAATTGAGGCCCAAAGAAATTTACTCAAGGTCACACAGGTAGTAAGCTATTTGCTGAGATGATAATTATAATAACTCATGTTTCTAAAGGCATCTGGTGATGCAGGAGATAGAGCACCAAGCCTGGAGTCAGGAAGACCTGAGTTCAAATGTAGTCTCAGACACTTCCTAGCTGTGTGACCCTGGGCAAGTCACTTTCCTCACCCCCAAAATGGGGATAATAACAGTGCCTACCTCCTAGAATTATTGAGGACCAAATGAGACAATTACAAAGCACTTAGCATAGCTTTTCACCCATAGTAAGCACTATGTAGACATTAGATTTTTATTATTATTACTATTATGTTTCTATAGCTCTCTAGAATTTACAAAGGCTCTGCCTGCCTCACAGCAACCACACAAGAATCCTTCCACTGCTAATGTCCACTTGGAAGGAGGTCTCTAGTGGAATGTCCCAGGGATCATAAGGTCACAGATTCAGAGCTGGAAGGGATATTAGAGATCATCTAGGCCAACTTCTCATTTTACAGAGGAGGAAACTGAGTCCCAGAAAGGTCAAGAGGCTTGCTCAAGCCAGGCATTCTGATTCTAAAGCCAGTTGTACAGATTTGGATCTGCCTTGGGTGCTACGCTGCACAACACTTTTTATCAATGACTCACACGAAAGCAGAGATGATATATTTATCAAGTTTTCAGATGGTGCAAAGGTTAAGTGGCAAAGTTAACACATTGAATGATAGTCAGGATCCAAAAGGATCTCAAAAGGTTAGAAAGATGGATTTTATCTACTAAGGTGAAATTTAATAAGGGATAAATGGAACATCCTTCACTTAGGCTCAAAAAAAAAAAAAACCAAAAACCTTGACAGACTTCTTTATGGGAAAAAGTCATAGAAGATTTTTTGGTTTATTTTTTCCTCTTAGTCCCATGACTTGGGGCAGAAAAAAAGACTTCTCCCATGAGATCAAGAGGCATCACCTCTGCAGGAGGCTCCAGATGATACAAGAAGCCCAAAATGGAGAGTGATGCCCAACGAAACGGTTTAGAAACCGAAAGTAACCAAATAAGACTAGCATGGACAATGACTGTCAATGACATTGTAGAGATGACTTAGAGAGTCTAAATTCCTCATTTTACAGGTGAGGAAAATGAGGCACAGAAAAGCAAAGTGTCCAGGGTCCCTTGGCTAATATGTGCCCAAAGTAAGTTTTGAAGTCATGTTTTCCTGACTCCAGCCTCGAATCTGTCCTCAGACATTTACTAGCTGTATGACCCTGGGCAAGTCACTTAACTTTACTTCAGTTTCTAATCCGCAAATTGAGCTAGAGAGGGATATTGAAAAACACTTCAGTATCTTTGCCAAGAAAACTCCATGGACAGTATTGGCATGCTATGGTTCACGGGTCATGAAGAGTCAGACATGACTAAACGACTGAACAACGACTTCCGGACTGCAGGCCCAGCACTATCCACTATGCCCCCCCCCCCCCGCCCTAGCTACATCAATACATCGCTACCATACACCATGTTCACCTGTCCAGTAGAGGCCACAAGCCTACTAGACCACGCCATGCAAAGTCATCAGGGGGCTGGTTTACCAACAATGGCATGATGACATCACCAAGAGACACCCATGACTCTTCGGCAATGAATGCATAAGTTGCCTCCACGTACATGTACTTTGACTAAATACGCTTCCTACATGCATGTTCCTCCACACCTGTTCTCTCTGTGTGTCTACTCTTCTTACCAATGGTGCATGTATTTATGAGAGAGTGAACCCCAGATCTACGCGGGGAATGTTCTATTACTATATCTTATGATGCTATTTTAGTAAATGCCTCTGCTTTGAGTTATTTTGTACCCTCCGACCAACTTATAAATGTAGACACATGGGTTGGAATGCATAAGCCATAGTTCTGAGAAGATTCGGACCCACAAAGTACCTTAGACCTGGTGTCTGGGGAACCTACTATGTGAGTTGGTATGGCAGGAAGGTGTTCCAAGGTGCCATATAACATTACATTAGAGGATTACACAACGGAAGCTGATGAGAGAAAATGATTACCAACCCAGATGGTCTGGGAGGGATTTTTGGAGGAGGTGCCATTTGATAGATTCTCTCAACAGCGACAATTACAAATAGGCAAAGAAGGGAGGGAGGGTATTCCAAGCATAAGAAACATCATGAGCAAATGCACTGAGTAAGGAAAGGATACGACTAGGGGTGTGCTAGGGCCAGCTTGAACTGGCTCTCCAGAGCTGGTTGTTAAATTTTCAGTGTGAGTATTTACACCCCAGAAATCAGCAAATACTACAAATCAGGGCTTGATTTATTGTTTTGTTGATAGTCTGGATTAAGAAAGTGATAGAGAAAATGGTAATGATGCAGATCAAAATTTACAACATATCTTGTGTTTTTGGAGAGCTGGTTGTTAGATATTTACCAGCACATTACTGGATAGGACACCTGTGAGGAACAGTCCAGTTGGTTTGGAGTGACAAATGTATGAAGTAAGTCCAGAAAGGTAAAGCAGGACCTCAGTGTAGAAAGCCTTGAAAGCTAGGCAGAGGAGTTTGAACTTTATTTAGAGTAGGGAAGCAATAAAGATTTTTGATCAGAGGATTGACATTGAGAAGATAAATTATTTTGACACTGTTATGAAGGATGGATTAGGGTCAGGGCAGAGGGGCGGAGTGTGGATGAAAATACCTACAAGGAGATTATCACCATAGTAAATTTAATTCAATTCAGTAAGCGTTTATTGAACACCTATGTGTCAGGCACTGGACTGGGCCCTGGGGCTACGAAGACGAAAACAAAACTGTCTCTGCTCTTAGTTGGTTAAGAAGATCTGAACTAGGGTGATACCAGTGAGAGTAAAAAGAAAGAATTCAATATTAGAGACATTATAGGGATGAAATTAGGTGATCTGGTAACTGACTGGACAGGAAAAGTGACAAAGAGGGGACAGTCACTGATCACAGAGTCTAGAATCCCAATTCAGAGATTTGCGTTCCAACCCAGTTCAGTGGGAGTTGGGTTTGGGGTCAGGACAGAATCATTCTTGTTGTTCAGTCATTTTCAGTTATGTCTGACTGTTTGTGACCCCATTTGGGATTTTCTTGGCAACAATAGTGGAGTGTTTTGCCATTTCTTTCCCCAGCTCATTTGACAAATGAGGAAACTGAGGCACACGGAGTTGAGTGACTTGCCCAGGGTCACATAGCTAGTAAATGTCTGAGGTCAGATTTGAACTCCCTAAGGTGAGTCTTCCTGGCTCCAGGCCTGGTGCACCATCCACTGTGCCACCTAGCTGCCCTAAAAGCATATCCTAAAGCGTAGGTCTGAAAATATCATGCTCTCGCTCAGTAAACTCCTTTGGCTCCCTATTACCACTAAGACCAAATACAAACCCCTGTGTTTGCTCATTAAAATCCGTGACAACCTAGTTCCAACATAACTCTGAGCTTTATTAAACATTACTCCACTTCGTGCACTCCGCAAACAAGTCTTCATGCTGTTCTTCACATATCACATTCCATTTCCAATGTCCATGCTTTTGCACAATCTGTCTCTCATGCATTCCCTCTTCTCCTCCACCTCTTAAAATTCCTAGTTTCCCTCAAAGTTCGGCACTACCTCTTACATGAAACACTCCTCTCTCCCTCTCAGAGAGAGGGGGAGAGAGGGAGGGAGGGAGGAAGGGAGGAAGAGAGAGAGGAAGGGAAGGAAGGAGAGAGAGAGGGAGGGATGAAGAGAGGGAGCAAGGGAGGGAGGAAGAGAGGGAGAGAGGGAGGGAGGAAGAGAGGGAGAGAGGGAGGGAGGGAAGGAGGAAGATAGGGAGGAAGGGAGAAAGAAAGGGAAGGAGGGAGGAAGAGAGAAAAGGAGGGAGGGAGGAATGAAGAGAGGGAGTGAGGGAGAGAGGGAGGGAGGAAGAGAAAGAGAGGAAAGGAAGGAAGGAGAGAGAGAGGAAGGGAGGGAGGAAGAGAGAGGTAGGGAGGGAAGGACAAAGATAGAGAGGGAAGAAGAAAGAGAAGGAGGGAGAGAGAGGAAGAGAGAATGGGAGGGAAGGAGAGAGAGAGAGAGAGAGAGAGAGAGAGAGAGAGAGAGAGAGAGAGAGAGAGCGCTTATATTCATTTTGAATATATACTTTGTATCAGTGAAATCACAGGTCCAGTTCTCATCCTGGTCTATATTCTGAATATACTGATACAGGTCTATGTTGTCTCTACTGGTAGTATATAAGGTCTTCGAGGGCAGTTTTGGTTTGGTTTGGTTTACCTCCGTGGCCTAGCAAAATACTTGACATCATAAAATGTTTGTTGATTGAGTGACTGATGATCACCAATCAATAAATACCAAATGTGTGCAAAGTAAGTACCCAATCATCTCTTTAGGGGGAGAAGAAGGTGGTGGACACTCGCATGTGGAAGGGGGACTGTCACTGGGATGGGCCTTATGCAGGAGGTGTTGTTCTTTCAGTGGAAATTAAAGGAAGCTGGAGATTCTGCCAAGAGGAGAGGCACACACCAGGCATTCAGCCTCAGAGGCCGGTGCTGGTACCCAGAGACAGGAGGTGGACAGTCATGGACTTGGAAGAGAAAGTAGCCCAATATGGTTTGAATGCAGAGTCTGGAAGCTGGGTGTGTGAGGCCCTGAAGGGAAGCACAGCCACGCCGTGTGAGCCTTCTGCAGGGTGACAGCAAGCGGGGCCACGCGCAGTGCCGCCGAGGGAGATGGGAAGGGAAAGCACCCAGCAACCTCCACTGGGCTCCTAGATGCCTCTCAGAGGCGACCAGTCCCTGCCATTCCTTTACTCTTTCTATCATACACCACACAGCATTGTTTTAATGATAGCATGGCTCCACAGAAAGAACTCTGACCTTAGCATCAGGGCCTTTGGATTCCAATCTTGCCGCTTACACACAGAGACATACGCTCATTGACGCAATGACACATTAACACAGGTACATGTACTCATATCCACAGATAGGCAGTGTGGTCCAGCGGAAAGAGCACAGGAAGAGGAGTCAGAAGTCCTAGGTTCAAATCATGACTCTTTTGCTTACAACCTGGGTGACCCTGGATAAGTGACCTCATCTATCTAGGCTTGTGTTTCCTCACTGTAAAATGAAGGGTGGCCTTTAAGATGGTCTCTAAGGTCCCCTCAAGCTCTAAATCTATGACCCTATGATGCTTTCAAAGGCCGACCCGGTCTGACAAGGGGACATTCACACTGAAGGACTTAAATCCTCCTTCCTCCTCCAAACCAGATATGGGTTTATGGGTCCTTGCTGTTAACCTCCCATGCCTGTCCTGAGAGGTACTCCACATGTCTGCCCATGGCTAACGCTTCTACCCTTCTGTTCTGAGCTCTAGGCTCATTGTAGAGTTAGAAAGACTGGGGTTGGGGAGGGTCCACGGGGAGGAATAGATTCAGAAAAGAAAGAGACCTAAAAATAAAAGATGTCAATTTAAAAAAAAATAGACTGGGGCCAAAGGATATTGGACACTTGCCAGGACTCCCTGGTAGAAGATTCCCCTGCCCCCGGGGAAGTGTTCCATCTAAGGTCCTGCCTTCCCTTTCTTACAGTCTCAGAAAACTTGTCAGGGCTGAAAACTGAGAAGTTTCCTCCTTCAAGATCCTTTGTCCCTTGGGAGGTAAGTCTTTTAGAGTAAATGGGGAGAGTGAAGTCCATTCAGACAAAAGACACACTCTGCTCCTGCCCCTTTCTTCCCCTTCCCCTTGCTCACCTCACCTCCACAATATCTCCATCACAGAGACTCACTAGGAGACACAGATTCCTCTACACACCTCAGTACACACACAAATACATATAGACATAACATAGAGGAATGACCACACGGGTAAATACAGGTAGACACACTCTATTTACATGTCTATTTTCAAAAAGACTTATGTACATAAAACATTTACACAAAGAGATATGCTTATACACACAAAAAAAGATGCACTTACAAGGGACCTGCATTCATAGAAACATCTGTAGATATTCACAATCACTGACACACCTAAAACACATGGACACACATGGGCATGACTCATCGGCACAACTCGGAGGCACATATGTGCCCCAACACACAGAGACATATGTAAATCATATCAATGCCAACATAAATATGTCTACGCATGTGCACTCACCTAGATATGCACACAGGTAGGCACCACCCAGTCATACGCACACTCTAACACAAAGATATAAGCACGCAGTCTTAAACACAAAGACATACATGCACACCGGGGCATGCACGAGCCAGCATTCTCTCGCACACACAGATTCAGGTCGGACACTGAGGAGCTCTGGGCCACAGCTGGCTCCCACAGCACCACCATGTGGGCAATGCCAGGCACACGGGCTCCTGGGCCCATGCAGAATTTGAGGATCAGGATGTCTAGAGTGAGGAGGAATAGGTCTGGAGGGTGGCAAGCTCCAGGCTTTGGCATAGGGCTGTGGGGTTTGCACCAAATCAAACAGAAGCCCCATAAGAAGCACCGGTGAGTTGGGACACAACTCTGAACACTAACATTCAGCCCACGTGGGCTTCAGAGACCTGGGCTGGACGAAGACAGCCCTCGGCATCAGAAAGCCTTTGTCAGGGCTTGATCCAGGGGCTGTGACTCTCTGTCTTACGGGGTCACTCCAAATCCTTATATGTTCCCGGACCCCCAACCTCATTCTAAAGTCTCATTACAACCTGCTCCCACAGATCTCACTCCAAATCCTCATGCTCTCCCTGACTCCCTATCACAAATATTCACACATTTGATGACCTCTGAACTTACCACAAACTTTCATATAGTACCTGACCCGCAACCTCAGCCCAGACCCTATCCCACTCCTGAATCCCCCAGCTCTCACATGTTCCCTAATCTGTGTCCTCACCCTAATACCCTCATATGCTCCCTAACCCCCAACCTTGACCGCAGTTCTCACACTCCCTGACTTTGCAATTCTCCCCAAATTTCAAAACCTTTTAACCCCCTACCCATGACCCTGAGCCTTCACATACTGTCCCACACCAAACCCTCACTCTCTAACCTCCTTTCTTTACCCCAAGTCTTCAAATATTCTACATCCTTTGAACCCAACACATCATGCACACTCTTATTCAACCTTACCCTCAGCCCTCATATTCCCTTAATCCCCCTAATTTCCTTTTAAAAATCTGTGTATACCCCCTAACCCTAGACCTCATCACAAACTCTCCCATATTTTCTGATCCTCTGACCTCCCCTCAAGCCTCCCCAAACTTGCTAACCCACCAACTCCTTCTTTAAACCTCCCTATAGTCTTTAATTGCTGGTCCTATCCACCATTTAGCCTCTTCCCTTGAATGCTTCCTAACCTCTGTGTGCCCACCCAAAGCTATTATGGACCCCAAACCCCACCTCTCTTTCCAAACTTTTCATTCTTCCTGAACTGACATCATCTCAAACCTCAGGCCCTAACACACTCCCTAAACTCTGTCTCCTCCTAAATTCATAGACTCTAAGTTCTCTAACCATACCTCTCAAGCCTTCAAAAACTCTCTGAATGTCCTTCTTCAACCTCACAATTCCCCAAGCTTCTGGACTCTCACTCTCAAACACTATACACTTTCTAGGTATTCCTATCCCTCATCCTCAAGCTCCTCAGCCCCATCCCAAACACTCACACCCCCTTTAACCTCCTCCAATCCCTCACATTCTAAACCCTCACACACTCCAGCTTTAGCCAATCTCACACTATCCACACTGTCTCTCCTAAGTACCTCTCCCCCTTCACCCCAGCCTCAGGCTGGCACAACTGCCTGATTGCTTCTTCCCAGTCACAGCCAAGTGAAGGATTTCTTCTGCTCCTGAAGATATCACTACCCCTGCACATCTCCTATTCTACCTCCCAGGCCCCCTGTCAGTAAGAAAGACCTCTCTTAGGTTTAATTCAAATCCTTCATACAGCAAATGTAGCCCCTCGTCTCCCATTCCAATGCCCTATGTAAATATGAAGGGTATGGGTTTCCTTGATCCTGGTTATAATATCCCAAAATGTAGAGTCAGAAAGGAGTCCTAGCATGATACAAAACCAGAGGTCTTTCTGTGAGTTGTCCCCACTGCCAGCACCAGCCTGCAAAAAATTACCTTGTATGTGTTTTGCATACACTTATTTATGTAGTATGCAGCAAGGGGGCACAGTGGGAGAGCTCTGGGCCTGGCATCAAGAACACCTGAGTTGACACATTTACTGGCTGAGTGACCTGGATAAGTCACCTAACTTATATAGGGGTGTGCCTCAGTTTCCTCAACTGCAAAATGGGGAGAATAATAACATCTGCCTCATAGGGTTGTGAAGATCATATGACATATTTCAAAGTACTTGGCACAGTGCCTGGCACACATTCAGTCGTTTTTCAGTCGTGTCCGACTTTTCATGGGCTCATTGGGGGTTTTCTTGGCAGAGATACTGGCGTGGTTTGCCATTTCCTTCTCCAGCTCATTTTACAGATAAGGAAACTGAGGCAAACAGGGCTAAGTGACTTGCCCAGGGTCACACAGATTTGAACTTGGGAAGATGAATCTTCTTAACTCCAGGCCTGGCACTCTATCCACTGCACCACCTAGCAGCCCCACATAGCCTAGCACATAACAGGCCCTTAATAAATGCTCATTTTCCTCTCTTCTCTTCCCCCAACAGAAAGTAAACTTCTTCAGGGAAGGAACTATTACATTTTTGTCTTTGTACGTCCGTTACCTAGCAGAGCGCCTAGCTCATAGTAGGTGCTTAATAAATGCTGATTAATTGATTGTGTGTGTACATCTATAATTAGAATTATAAATTTAGAGCTACAAAGCACCTCGGGAGTCATCTAGTACAACCTAATCATTTTAGGGAAGAAGAGACTGAAATCAGAGAGGGTATGTGACTTACCCAAAGTTACACAGATAGTAGGTAGGAGAACTGAAATTAGAACTCCGGTCCTCCAGCTCCAAACCTAGAACTCTTTTCATGACACCCTTTGAAAGCCCAGAGCTGCTTCTTCCATGTGAATTTATGACTGTGTCTTTTCTGTGTGTGTGTGTTTCTGTCCGTGTGTGTGTGTGTGTCTGTTTGGGGTGATTATTTATTAATTTTCCTGTATGTGACAGTATTTATGTCTGTGTGTTTTCTCGAGTGTTTATGTATATAGGAGTTTGTTTGGGCTTGTGTAATTTTCTGTGTGCATGTGCACACAGGACTGCATCCTTGTCTGTCCTTGTCTCTGTAAAGGAAGTGGGGAAATTTGCCCTTGAAACACACACAGTTACAAACTCCCTGGCAAAAACACTGGGCTTTCGAGGAGGTGTCAGGAAAAAGAGAACCTACAGGATAATAAACCTAGTTTCTCCAGGATAGAGGAGGAAACTATCCAAAATGTAGAAGTGCTAATTGTTTTCTACTAATATTAGCCTGGGAAGAAATAATCGTGAGGAGATGAGGCCTATAGAAATGACTCCCCAGGGCCTTTCAGACAAGAGTTCTGCCTAAACAGGTGGCAGTGATTACAGGCAAAAGACTCAACCTGTGAAAAAGCATAGACATGGACCTCTGGCCAATATGGCTGTCTGATGGGAAAACAGACAGCCCAGTTCTAATATACCTATTGCAGAAAACCCTGAAGCTCCTATCAGATGGAATAATGATAAAAAAAATCCAATGAGAAATGGCAGTGACTCTTTCCAACCCTGCACAAGATGTCAGTCAGAATCCCAAGGGTAATAGGAAAGGCACCACCTCCCAAAACCAGGACCAGCCCAGCATAGCCTCCTAGTCTGACCAAAGACACATACCCTTCAAGATTCTATATCCAGAGGCAACAAAAGTAGAGTTTTCCCCCAAGAAAGCCTCGAGGCAGCAGGTTCCTCACCTCTGCCCAAGGTGGTCAGAAAGCCATAGGGTGGGGAATTTAGAAGTAACAGCAGTGCTCAGACCAAAACACCCCAGCCCAGGGGCTCCGAGGTCCCTAACACCTTGTCCTGAGAGGTCAGAGAGGCCCTGAAGATCAAGTGCTCTGAACTTCAAAGATTCAGAGGCACTAATATTGGGGAGGTAGAGATCATTCCAGGAACCCAAGTGAGTCATTGCAAGACCACGCTGGGCTGATCTCTTGACTCGAAAGTTCAGCATCAGGCAGCTAGGTGGTGCAGTGAGTAGAGCATGGGCCCAGGAGTCAGGAGGATCTGAGTTCAAATCTGTCCTCAGACACTTGACACTTACTAGTGGTGTGACCTTGGGCAAGTCACTTAACCCCAATTGCCCTGCCAAGAAAAAACAAAATAAAAAAAAGCTCAGCATCAGGTGTAGTTTGGCCCCAGCACAAAGCCTCAATTTAGCAATGAAGGGTAAAAAGAAGACTAAATCAAAGAAAACACCAATCGGTATAAAATTATTATAATTCTAAAGAGCCCCTCCAAAGGAGAGAATAACTCTATAAAATTAACAAGCAAAGACTTTGTGTTGTTAAGCAAAATTGTCTCCTTAGCATGGCTTTTGTTTCTTTTGAGTGGAAGTACTTTCAGCTGTTAAGTGCTAAGCCCCAGGCCCAAAGCCCTATCAGGTGTGAAACCTGTGTGGGTGTAGATTAATGACTTAAGAGGGGCCAACTCGGGAACCAATGGTCTCTGGTCGTTGAGGCCAGGGCTTGAGAATGCCAGAGGCTCGGTTTCGAGGAAAAAGTGAGCCAAGAGGCAACTACAGTGGAAGCGGATGCTGCTGCAGAAGCGGAAGCTGCAGAAGCGGAAGCTGCAGAAGCAGAGCTGACCTGTGTGTAGACCCAGGAGTGCGAGCAGGAACTTGAGGCCAGTAAAAATGATTTGGCTAAATACTATCTTGTTTTTCTGTGGCCTCCTGGTTACTCTTGTGAGGCGGGCTTTCTGGGCCTGGAGTCTTTTTGTCAAGATGTCGAAATGGGGAGGCTGGTTCAAGTTTTTGCTGCGGTGGGGCCTAAATAAATTTTTCGTTGTTTTCTACTTAGAGAATCTCTCATACCTTGCGATTTTGAACCATTCAAACATATACATGATTATATTTGAGATTGTAAATTCGGCCTTCCTACTACAGACTTAGAGAAAAAAAATAGATTTTCCACAAAGACTACATGAATACTCAGTAGAAATGAAGCAAGGGATTTTTTTTTAAAGAAATAAAAGTTTTGAGGAAAGAATTAGAAAAATAAGAAATAACTTAACAGAGAAAGTAGTCAACCCCATCCAAGTAACAGACTCTCTGAAAACTAGGAGAGACCAAACACAATCAATGACTACATGAGACGCCAAAGAATATCAGAATAAAATCAAAATATTGAAAAAAATAGAAGAAAATATAGGATATAAATCCGATATTAAAAAGCAACTAACCTGGGAAGTAAGTTATGGAGAGATAAATTAAGAATCAGACTCTCTGAAAAACATGATTAAAAATGCTGGACAGTATTATTCAAAAAATCATAAATGAAACTGGAGGGCAAAGTGAAGACAGAAATAATCAAACCACAATGTCCCAAAAGACACCACAAAAACAAAAGCCTCAGGAAATAATAGTCAAAATCAAGAAGTTTCATGTCAAGGAATAAATACTGCAGTCATCTATAAAGAAGCAATCCAGATGTTAAAGGATCATAGTCAGAATCGCACAAGACCTGGAAGCTTCTATCCAAAACTACAGGAGATTTTGGAATATACTATTCCAGAAGACAAAAGATACAGCCACAACTCATACATGGACTGTTACAATAGCCTTCTGATTGATCTCAATTCTTTTCCCACTCCAGTCTATCCTCCGCTCAGCTGCCATATTGATCTTCTTAAAGCACATGTCACAAACATCCCCTATCTCTTGGCCTTTCCAACTTCTTTCAGGTCCCAGCTAAAATCTCACCTTCCTCAAGAAGCCTTTCTTGAACCCCCATCATCCCCTCAATCTTAGTGTCTTCTCTCTATGATTATATCCTATTTATCCCATCTATATCTTGTTTGTACAGAGTTGTTTACAGGTTTTCTCTCTCATTAGATTGTAATCTCCTTGGCAGCAGGGACAGCTTGGTTTGTTTTTACTTTTCTTTGTATTCCCAGTATTTGGCACAGTACCTGGAATATAGTAGATGTTTAAAATGTGTCTACTGACATTGACTTGGCTTACAACCAAAAATAACACCCTACAAAGCTTAGTATAATTCTACATGGGAAATGAAAGTTTATTTTTTAATGTCTTGCAAATATTTTTAGTAAAAAGAAATATTTCTAAAGAAAATGTTGAGTAAGAAATCAGAAATACAAACACAAGAGTCCATAGAAACCTAGTAAGATAAATTTATTTGAACAATTAGAAGGAATCATATGATGGTGTAGTGCTAACATTCTAATAAAAGGAGAAGAAACAAATGTGTCCCTTCAGAACTTTAATGTAATCCAAGGATCCTGAGGAAGTTAAGAAAGAGAGGTCCTAGAGGTTGATTGGTTCTATTCTGAGGGTTTGAGGAGAATAAAAGTAATACAACAGCTTAAAAGGGAAGAAGGAATAGGTGGAACATGGCATTTCCAATAATTTGGGTACATGGGAAGTAAAATACACAAAAAATGAGGAAGAAGCGGGTAGAATGGGCATCAGTTGAACCTCACTCTTATCTGAACTGGACTGAACTGGAAAAAGTGGGATTAAATGCAACCATTCACAAAAAAATTAGAATTCTTGGACATCTGGAAGATAGCTGAACAAATTATAGTATATGAATGTAATGGAACATTATTATGCAATAAGAAATTGCAAAAAAAAGATGATTTTAGAGAATCCTTCATAGCATGAACTGATTCAGAGTGAAGTGAGCAGAACCAAGAGAATATTTTATATAAGCACAGCAACATTAGAAAGAAAAACAACTTTGAAAAATTGAAGAACTCCAATCAATGAAATAATTAACTGTAACCTATCCTTTAACAGGGAAGTCATGCTCACAAGGCACAGAGGAGTCACATATTTTTGGAAGTAGTCAAATCATGGATTTGTATTTGCTTGGCTACACATATTATTATTACAAGAGCTTTTTGCCCTTCTTTCTTTTGGTTCAAGACCTCTCAAGCATTTTTTTTAAATGCACAGAAGGAAGTACAGGCAAGAAGGACAGTCTTGAAAGTTATGTATATTTATATTTTATTATTGTTACATACTTATATAGTTAAAAATTATCATATACTTTTTAAAAAGTAGGTGTTATGAAATGGACATTCAAGGTTTCATAGAGAATCCTCTTTTGGCATTCTTTGGTGTACATGGAAATGTCCTTTCTTTTTGTATTTATATCCAGAATTTTTAATAAAATAAAATGAATGGAAAAAAGAAATGACTCAGTCTAGATTGTGGTATACCCATCAGTCATGGTAGTTGTGTTGACCTTGTTACAAGGAAAGATCATGGGATCACAGGTTCAGAATTGGAAGAGACCTTAGAGGTTATTGAACCTCCCCTCTCATTTTAAGAATAGGAAACTGAGACAAGTGACTAGTCCAGGGTCACAAAACTTGTAGGAATGTGAGACAAGATTTGTATTCAGGACTTCCTAACTCCAAAAATATCTACACTCCAAATGTTCATGTGGACTATTTGTACCCAACCAGCGGTAATCTTTTTAGTTCATATCGGTCCGATCAGCTGCAATTAACACACTGTACCTTGACTCCAACATAGACATGTCATTTCAATCTTCTTTGAGCATGAAGTACAACCAATAAACCAACTACAAAAACAGTCTTCTATCCTCTGGGCCACTTAAGGGTTTAGTGTAGGGTGGGGTTTTAGGGTAGGGAGGAGAAGAGAGATGTTAAAGGGAAAATTTTATTGTATAAAAACAAAACAGTAACAAACCTTTTAAAAAAGTGACTCTGGTATCGCCTCATACACATAAACACACAGATCCAAATATACACGAAAACATGCACTCAGAAATATCTAAAATCAAGTACAATTGAGGACAAGAGGTTGCAAGTTCCAGATGATGAACAGGAGTAGGGGCAAAGGAAGGGATAGCTGATGAAAGTGCTTAGGAGGCTTTGAGAGAATTTGGGTTTCAGCTGCAGGAATGAGCCATAGTAACAATTACCCTATAGCTGGATATAAGGTAAGTATCAGGAAGGAGTTCAAGTTTATATAATATGAAACCTGTTCTTATGGAGCTTACAGTCAAAAAACCCATTCTACAATCAGACTGCTTGAGTTATTAGAAGTTTTTTTCTTATACTGAGCCAAAGTCAGCTTCCCTGCTACTTCCATCCATTAGCCCTAGTCCTACCTCTCTGAGACCAAGGCTAGAAAGAGAAATTCTTCCATATGACAGCCCTTCAGATATCCAATTAAGTTCCTCCTAGTTCTCTTCTTCTCTAGGTGAACATCCTCAGTGCCTTCCATATCCAATCATTCCACAGACATGGTCTCCAGTCCTTTCCCTATCCAGTTCTCCAGTAATTCAGTATCCCTCCTAACAGCAGCTGATCCCAATAGCTGAACACAATACTCTAGGAATGATCTGTCCAGAGGAGAAGATAGTAAAGACTACCAGCGGTCAATCAGCTCCTTGAAAATGCACCTCACACTTTTAAGTTTAACCTGCACTATTAACATTTCCTCCATCACTCTCTTAAGTCTAGAAAATCAACAAAACAATAAATCAAGTCCTGATTTGTAATGTTCTCCAATTCCCCAGGTGCAAATGCTCACACTGAAAATTTAACAGTTGGCTTTCAGGAGCTGATACAAGCTGACTTCAGCACACCCCTGAAGTCTATCACCTTCTTACTAAGTCTATATCTGCATCCAGAGGCAGCATGGGAGAACAGGTAGAAAGCTAGCCTAGGAGTCTGGTAGGTTGCATCTCTGAAACATACTGTCTGCACGGCTGTAGTCAGGCCATTTAGTCTCTCAGTGCCTGACCACACGCTTCCCCGCCCCAATTCTCTAACACTAGAGAAGTTGCCACCTGCATTGGTAGAAGAAGATCCCTCACTGGGAAACTCTTTAAAATCATAGATCCCAACCAAAATAAAAATGTTTGCATTGGATTTTTTGAGTGTTGCCTCACTGCAGAAACATATGTTGTGACTAATGTGGAAATGTTTAACATGATTGCACATGTACAGCCTTTATGATTGCTTTCCATCTTGGGGAGGGAAGAAGGGAGGTAGAGAGGGAGAAAAATTCGGAACTCAAAATCTTATAAAAAATCAATATTGAAAACTATCTTTACATGTAATTGGAAAAAATAAAATATTATTTACAATAAAAAGAAACATATATGTTGTCATGTTGTGTTAGAAAGCACATGAACCTCAGAGAAGACAGAAAAGCCTGCAAATTGCTTATTCACGGTATTTAGAACTATTATCAATGTGACTTGAGCCCAGAGAGGGGAATGTCTTGCCCAAGGACACACAGATAGTAAGTTAGAGAGAAAGAAATGAAACCCTGCCCTTAATACAATTGTAGAATCCTTTCTACTATGCCATGCTGGTAGAAACGTGTGCCCAGAAAAACAGGACACATCAGAGAAATTTCACAGCAGAACCAAAGGTTATGTCCAAGTCAAATTTTTGGTCACTTTGAGGATAGAAGTTTACATTTAAATCAAGACGGGGGCCCTGGGATTAAGAAAGAGAGGATCTTTCTCAGAGATTAGAGGATTGAGAGGAATAGCTTGGTATTATAATGAAAGGTAGAGGTAAAGAGGGGACTAGCAATGAGGATGGCTAGATGGTGAAGTACATAGAATGCCAGGCCTGGAATTAGGAAGACTCTTCTTCCTGAGTTCAAATCTGTCTTCAGACATTACTAGCTGTGACCCTGGGCAAGTGGCTTAACCCTGTTTGTAAGATGATTTGGAGAAGGAAATTGGCCAAGAAAACCCTAAATGGGGTCACAAAGAGTTGGACATGACTAAAAAAACAACCAAACTGAAAGCAAGAAAGGAGAGAAATCACAAGACCAGGGATCTAGAGTTAGAAGACGTCATAGGCTACCTCACCCAGCTCCCTTATTTTACAGATGAGAAAACTGAGGCCCAGAATGTTTAAATGACTTGCCTAAAGTCACATAGCTAGTAAGTGGCAGTACCAAGATTTGATGTCATGGTTTCTGATTCCCATCCTGACTTTCAGGAGGGGGACTGAAAGAGCCCGAGGGATGCTTCTGACTTTGCAAAAGTCTGATTTTGTGTCATATCACAAACAAGAAGGCAAGGAAGTAGCAGCTGTTTCTGATAGCTTTGTGGAGGACCCTGGCCCCTTTGCTCTTCTGAGCCTGGCTATAGAAAGAAGACACGAGACAAAATCAAGGAGACCAGAACCACTAGACTGATGCTCCGGGCTGGCCTTGCTCCTGCAGTGTTTGGGCTGTGTGTGGTAGAAGGGAAGGAAAGCAAGAACAAAAAAGACCCAGATAATCCATCTTTTGGGGAGAAAAGGGCAACCCTAGGGGTTCTGATTGTCTGGATGACTTGTTCTAGTCTCTGCTTGTTTGCATTCCCCTGTATTCTGGGGGCCCCAAGGGGAATTGACTTTACATCTTAGATGCAGAGAACACCTAAAGGTTGAGCGGTGATGGCTTTGTCACTATATCAGTGATAGCCATCTTCTGAGTCTTTCTCTATTCTCTTGAACACACCTAGCTCAGAGGTCACAGGACTCCCACCCCACCCCAGCCACATTTCCTATGGGGTCACAACTCTTGTTCAGGGCCAGACTTCCTTGGGGATAAGACATTTGCATTTTTCCACCCCAACGCAGAACGGACCATTCATACAGCATGCTATAGAGCGGAGGTGTCAAACACATGGTCTATATATGGCCTGCAATATTCCAGAGTGTAGCCAGAACCAGATTAAAATGTAGTTCCTGTCTGATTTTAATGTGCTGAGGTATTAATTTAAGAAAAGAAATATATAAACATGTACAGTTTTCTAAGTTGATATGTGGCCTCAGAGTACCTCATGCATACTTTAGTGACTCCTGTTTCTGTCTGAGTCTGACACCACTGGTACAGTGTGCAAGTTCTAACTGTGAGGCTTCCAAGCATCAGAGCAAGTGATGGAACTTCTGTGAGCCTCAGTTTATTCATCTGTAGCATAGGAGCGTTGGTATTTATACTATCTACCTTACAAGACTATCATGAAGAAAGTTCTTTATAAATGTTCTTTATATTTATAAAAGTTCTTTATAAATAAAGCCCTACGGAAATGGGGCTTACCACCGCCATCAAGGCTGTCTCTTTAAGTTCTGGGCTCTCTTTGCAAGCAAGTTGCCTACAGGGCTGCCTCACCCCCTCAGCCAGGCCCAGCTGCAGAGAACACCTCAGCTGCTCTGTGTTTCATGTTAGAAAGAGCTCCAGCCTACCAGATGTGGTGACATCTGCCAAATACTCATTAATCTCCCAGATGTGATAGTAGAGGAGTCAGTGCCTTTTCCTCTAACTGATTTCATTACTTTTTAGACTCACATTTCAAGCGCGCTTTCAACAGTTTACAAAGCACCTTCATCACAACAACCCAGTGAGGTGAGTCACATGAGTATCTTCATCCCCACCCCCCACCCAAATGAAAACGATCACCGTTGCTCATATTTTGGTCACATTTAGGTAGACAAAGAGCTTTCTTTGAGCAAATTCCACATCTGCAACTTAGTGATCTTCTGAGCATCTTTGGGACATGAGAAGTTCAAGCCTTATTGCTCTCATTTCATAGATGAGAAAACAGAGGCTTGGAGAGGTTAGATGATTTGTCCAAACTCACATTAGTTAGTGTAGTAGGAAGGCCGAATTTATGATCTCAAATATAATCATGTATATGTTTGAATGGTCTGAAATCGCAAGGTATGAGAGATTCTCTAAGGAGAAAACAACAAGAAATTTATTTAGGCCCCACCGCAGCAAAAACTTGAACCAGCCTCCCCATTCCAACATCTTGACAAAAAGACTCCAGGCCCAGAAAGCCCATT
>CM053625.1:95346790-95358684 GCA_028646595.1 Phalanger gymnotis
ATAAAACATAAAGAGGCATTGGAAAGTGGAGGGAGCTAGAATGGATAATTAGCTGGAAAGTGAGTTGAGCTAGGAGTGAAATAAGCATGGATGGGATCTCTCAAAAAGTGACAGTCCCAGGCAGGGACTCACCAATCAGGACAGCAAGCCCCAGTATCATGTCATCTCAAGTTGGGCAAGGCTGCTGATAAAGTAGAATAGTCATGAGAGTGAATTCAGCTTTTGACTCATATTGAGATCGTGGTCCACTAAAACTATCAGATCTTTTTCCACAGAAATTCTTGTCTGGCCATACATCCTTCATTGTATATGTGTGCCATTCATTTTTTTTACCCTAAATGGGGGACTTTACATTTAGCCCTCCTTAATTTCACCTAGTCAAGATACCTCTGGATTCAAGTTGTCATCCAATTTGTTACTTATTTCTCCTCATTTCCTATCATTTTCAAAGTTAATACTTATGCATCTATGCCTTTATCCATGACATTATAAAATTGTTAAAGAGCAGAAGTCCTGGGGCAATCTACTTAGAGACCTCCTTCCATATTTATATTGACCTATTTATCATGACTATTGGGTTATGGTGTTTCAACCAATTATGAATTAATTCACCTATTATTCTCCAGCCTAACCCGTGTCTCTCCATGTTGTCCACATGGATAACACAAGAGAATTTGCCTAATGCCTTGTTGAAATCAAGGTATACAATGTCTATGGCATTCCAGGTCATGATGACCTTGTTTCAAATTTTGCTTCTCACACTCACTGTGTGACCATGAGCAAGTTACTTAATTTTCAGTTTCCTCATCTGTAAAATGGGATTAATATCTGTTCTCCCTGTGTCATATGATTGTTGTGAAGGTCAAATGAATTTATGTTTGTATGAATATGTCAGCTGTCATTATTTTTCACGATCTCTTTCAAATCCATTCCTTGATGTCTTGGTCTTTTTACATTTCTTATCTAACTATTATCCCTTACGTTTGTGTTTTTAAAAGATAGGTTTCATGCCCATGAGCAATTACTACTCTTTTTTAAAAGTACAATGCAATCAAGCAAAACCAATGCAGCTAAAATTAGAATCAATGTAGGGTTAGATTGTAAGGGAATGATTCAGATATATAAAGATAAAAGCCATTCCTCAAATGACTATGGCCAAAGGATATGAATAGGCAGGATTCAGAAGAAGAAATCCAAGCTATCAAAAGCCATGTGAAAAAAATGTTTCATATTACTAATAATTAGAGAAATGCAAATCAAATATAACTCTGAAGTTTTACTTCATGTCTCACTGTGAGATTAACAAAGTTGGTTTTTTTTTAAAAAGGAAAATGACAAATGTTGGAGGGGCTATGGGAAGTTAGTCAATAAGCACTTATTAAGCACCTACTATGTTCCAGACACTCAAAACACGTACCTTGATACATTATTTGCCAAGACATGAAGTGGTCTAGCCATTCTGGAAAGCACTTTGGAACTATGCCCCAAAAGTGATTAAACTCTGCATGTCCTTGACCCAGAGATGCCATCACTAAGTCTGTGTCTCAAAGAGGTCAAAGAAAGATGAGGATGAGGACACAAATACACAAACCCCGATTTCAAAGAGTTTAGAAGGAGACAGATACAAGTGATGGCAGGGTGATGGAATCAACAAGTCTTAGCAAATGATTGGATATGGGGGTAGAAAAGAGGGGAGCCCTCGAAGATGATTCTGAAGTTGAGAACCTACATAACTAGATCTATCGGGACAACCTTCACAGAAATGGGGACCTTATGGTGAAAGGAGAAGTTAGGAGAAAATCAAATAAGGTCTATTTGAGGAATCCTGCATTTGAAGTGTCTATGGACATCCAAGTGAAGATGTCTATCAGACAGTTGGAGATTCAGGATGGGAGCCCGAGAGAGAGAGTGAGAGAGAGAGAGAGAGAGAGAGAGAGAGAGAGAGAGAGAGATGGACTAGATATGTGGATTTGGAGTTGTAATCTGCATCAAAGAAAAGAATAAAGGGGTCCAGCACAGAACCTTCGGGTATAGCCACATTTAGGGGACAGAATGTGAACGATGATCCAGCTCTTTTGCTGCATCCTCAGTCTCTTTTGACTGAGAAATACTGGTTGGAAGGAGAATAAAACTTCCCTTTGCCTTACTTCATCTAGTATCTAAGCAGTTGCCAAGGCTTGTCAATTCTGTCTCCACAGTATCCCTCACATCTGGCCCCCTCACTCACACCATAACTACTCTAGTTCAGGATTTTATCCTCTCTTGTTCATATTATTGCAGTCACCTCCTAACCGGTCTCCCTGCCCTTTCAATTCGTCCTCTACACAGATGCCAAAGTGATATACCTTAATCATGTCATGCCCTTGCTCACAAAGTTTCATTGGCACACTATTGCCTCTAGATTCCAATACAAACTACTCTGCTTGGTTTCCAGCCTGCCTTTTTTTAAAAAAAAATTATTTTATTCTGAACTTAAGAAATAAAGCAAGCATTTCCATAAGATAGTAGAATAGGAAAAAAAATGATTGTACATGAAACAGCAAATCTACTATGTACAACTTGCTATTCCTTTTAAATATATAATAAAGTTATCATGTAACTTTTTTTCCTTTTCTTCTTCCCTTTTCTCCATCCCAGCCCTAGAGATGGCTACCATTAGATACAAATATTATATATATATATATGTATATATATATGTAAAACTATTCTATACATACTTCTATTTATCAGTTCTTTCACTGAATGCAGACAGCATCTTCCTTTATTTGTTCTTTGTAGTTATTTTGGGTATTTATAATAGTCAAAATGACTTAGTCACTAAAAGTCATTCTTAAAATGGCATTATTGTTACTATAAATAATGTTTTCTTGGTTCCATTCATTTTATTCTTCATTATTTCACACCAGTCTATCCATGTAGGCTTTTAATATGTCACTTTCTTTCTCCTTTGGCCTACACTACTGCAAGCCCTCTAGGTTCACAGGCAATTTTTATTTGAATCAAAAGGACTTAAAAAGGAAAAGTAGAGAATTTGGTAGCTCTAGGACCAGGATTGTTCTGGGACTTGATGCAATTGGCACACTAGATGTGCTTTACTTAGCTTTTAGCAAAGCATTTGATAAGTATTTCATATTCTTTTTTGTAGAAATGATGGACTAGATAATAGTAAAATTACTTGGCCTATGTTGAATTGCTTGCCTTCTTAGGGAGAGTGAGTGGGGAGGGAAGAAGGGGAGAGAATTTGGAATTCAAAGTTTTAAAAGAAGATGCTCAAAAAAAGTTGTTTTTGCATGCAACTGGGAAATAAGATATACAGGAAATGGGGCATAGAAATTTATCTTGCCCTTCAAGAAAATAAGAGGAAAAGGGATGGGGGGAAGGGAGAGTGGGATGACAGAAAGGAGGGCTGACTAAGGAACAGGGCAATCAGAATACATGCCAGCTTGGAGTTGGGGGGAGGGTAGAAATGGGGAGAAAATTTGTAACTCAAAATCTTGTGGAAATCAATGCTGAAAACTAAAAAATATTAAATGATAAATATGGAATAAAAAAAAGAAACGCATGATTTCTAGGAATAAGTAGGTGACGGTCCCTCTGTATTCAATCATAGTCAGACCACTTCTAGAGTTTTGTGTTTAGTTCTGGGCTACACGGGTTAAGAAAAATATTGATAAAATAGAAAGTAGCTGGAGGAGGGCAGCCAAGATGATGAAGGACCTTGAGTTCTTGTCATCTGAGAACTGGTTGAAGGAAATGGAGATAGTTACCCTAGAGAAAAGAAGATTCAGAGAGCACATGAGAGTTGTGTCTTACCATCTGAAGGACCGTCTTTTGGCAGAGTGAATATACTTTCTTTACCCCAAAGGGAAAAACTAGGAATAATCATTGGAAGTTACAAAGGGGTAAATTTAGCCCTTATGTCAGGAAAAAGCAATTCCAAAGTAGAAAGGGCTGCACTTAGAAGTGGCATAGTAGAGGTAGTGTATTAGATTATAAACTCCTCATTAGACTATAAGTTCCTTGAGAGCAGGGTCTGTCTTTTGCTTTTCTTTGTATCCCGCTAACACTTCGTATAGCACCTGGCACAGAGTAGGTTCTTAATAGATGTTTGTTGATCTGACCTGACTTGACTGGTAGATTCCCCTTCCTTGAAAGTCCTCGAGCAGAGTCTAGAAGGCACTTATCAAGAATGCTCTAGCGAGTATGCTTGTGGTGTATGGGTTGGAGTAGACAGTGACTGAGTTGCTGTCCAACTCTGAAATTCTGTAGTCCTGTGATTCATCCACATACGGCATTATCAGACGAACTTCAGCGGTAACAAGGGCCCTTCCATTTGTACCCTAATATGTTTCTATTATTGCCTTCTTTGACTATAATAATCACAGGGTGGTTGATCAGAGTTTTCTTTGAAATTGCATCTATCAAGAAATCTTCTATAACTTTTACATATGCATAAGAGACTCCTTGCTAGAGAACCTTCAAGATAAATAGATAGATAAACCATTTATTATCGCTTACTATGTGTCAGGTACTATACTAAATTCTGAGGATACAAGTACAGAAAGCAAGACAGAGCTTGCATTCTAATGGGGAAAGACAACACATAAAGGAGATCTGGAAAGAGCAGGGTTAGTTATGTGTTCTGTGGCATGGTGTGGAGACGGATGGGGAGTGTCCTGGAAGTCTGGTTCTGGGAAAGATGAGGAAAAAGTTCATCTATCAGAGCCCAGCATCCCAGAGAAGAATCCAAGGTTAAGATTGAGTTTTGCTGTGCTAAATCAAATGGGTTTGCGAGACGGAGGTGGGGAGAGATGTAATCAACAAATAATAAATACAGTCAGATCTTATATTCACTGCACTTTTCAGTCTAGTGTGACTATAAGAATGTGGTATGCATAGAAAATTATTTGCAAAAGCCTGACTATTACGTTTTTACATTTTTGTATAGATTGGTAGTTAATGATAGATTGTTACTTGATTATCTTTTGGGGATAGTAAGATCATCTGTGATTTTTTTCTCCATTCATTTGGTATTGTCCCTATTTTAAGATATCATGTCAAATGATCATTTAATACGTTCAAAACTACATCAACCCTGGTACCAATTTCTAGGTGTGTTCCTAGTCTAGTCGAGCTGTTCTTTCTGACTTTGCCTTAATCACCATTTCAACATCCTCCTATAGAACATCAGGACTTAGGTATTGGGATCCCAAAATGTGGTTCACTGTCATTAATGATGAAAACAGACCATGACAGAAACATTGGCAAACCTTTGGCCATGTCAACCCATGATGCAATTCTGCTCGTCTATATCCTTCTCAAAATATGATGCGCAGCAGGAAACACTGTACTTCAGATGTAATTTGATCAGGTTAGAGGTAAGTAAGACCCTAACCTCCCTCATTTTGGTTGCAATGATTCTGGCAATACAGCTTAAAATCACATCCATAAGTGCTGGTTTCCTAGGATAGGGCTATGCACAGAGTGAAGGGTCAGCAAACATTTCACTGACTAAATAAATACCCACTGATGCAAAGCACCTACTAGGCTAAAGAGAAAGAAACGTCCATAAAATAAAACTAATAGGACTTTAGAGTTTATAAAGTTCTTTATATGTATTATCTCTTTCTAATCTTCACAATCTCATCAGAGGTCAGAGTCAGGGACAAGACATAAGAAGGAAGAAAACCATGATGCTGTGAGTCACAAATGAGATAAATGAGCAAAAGAAGGCTGAAGAGGAGAAAAGTCATTTCTGCAAGTAATGAAATGCTTTTCTCATATCACCCTGGTGAGGTAGATACTATTATTTCCAATTTGGGCATCAATTTTCTTATCTATAAGCTTTTTTTTCCTCATCAAGACCTGGGTTCTAATCCCAGGTCACATGTGTGACCTTAGGCAAATCACTTGACCTCTTTAGGTCTCACTTTCCTCGTCTGGAAAATGAAATGGTTAAATAGATCACCTCTAAGGTCTCATCGAGCTTAAAATTCATGATCCCATTACTAGGTGACATCTGAGATCTTTTCTATCCCTACACCTTTCTAAAATCCTACAATTCATACACAAGAATAGTACATAGAAAGCTAGTATCAGAGTCCTGAAGACCCAAGTTCAGGTTCTGTCTCTGAATCGTACTACATATGTTACTCTGGTCAAGTCACTTAATTTCTCAGAGCCCCAGGCAACTCTCAGAGTAGTCGTTTATCTTCACTGAAGCAATGAGTTCCCTCACCAGGAGTTCCCTAGCCTAATGAAATCACAGGTGCAGACCTACTATGACCATAGTAATCATAATCATGATGAATGACATTATTCCCAATGTCCAGATAAGGACAGCTCACCAGGAAGGTGAAATAGCTTGTCCAAAATCAGACAAGGAGTAACAGAGCCCCAGTTGGAGCCCAGGCTTTCTGATTCCAAATTCAGAATTTTTCTGCTATATATTACTTCCAAATCAGTCAGACGATGCAATGTTTTTAAGGCTAAGGGACAGGTAACAGAACAAGGAGATGAGTGCATGCAGCATCCAAGAGGGAACCGGGAGGTAAAAGCACTGGATACTAAGCTGTGGAGACTGAGTCTGGAGTCTAGTCTCTAGACAAACCCTCTCCTTCCCCACCAATGCTATGCCAGTTGCTCTAAAGATGCTTACACAGAAACACCCCCAAGAGGTGGCTACCCAGTGTGAGGAGGCAGTGGCATTGGCGGAACAAGCTTGGGCTTCAGAGTCAGTAGACCTGGATCTCATCACCTGTTCCGGCTCTTCTATTGGGGTCATCTTGAACCATTCACCTTTGTTTTCTGAGCTTTGGTTCCCTTCTCTGTTAATTGGGGATGACGATCACTGGATTATTATGAGGAACAAATGAAATAACAAATACAAAAGGGGTCTATAAATATTATTTCCCTATTGGCCAAAGAAGAAACTGAGGTCCATAGAAGGGAAGTGATCACCAAGGGGTGATGAGTAATGGATTGGTCTCAGTCTGGAACAAAGTCCCTAATGAAACTGCCCTGTTCTGTTCGATGTTTTTATAAGTGATTCAGATAAGATATATGTTTATACATGGCATGCTTATTAAGTTGACATGGGTAGGTAATTAACAGAGTTGGAATTTCCGATTGCTAGACTCTTGCAAGCTAGTTTCTTCCTCATTCTAAACATTATCCAAGATTCATTTGCCTAAATCACTATTTTTATCATTTGTTATTGTTTGGTCATTTTCAGTTGTGTCTGACTCTTCATGACCCCATTTGGAGTTTTCTTGGCAAAGATACTGAAGTGGTTTGCCATTTCCTTCTTTCACTCATTTTATAGATGAGGAAACTGAGGCAAACAGGGTTAAGCGACTTGCCCAGGGTCACACAGCTAGTAAGTATTCGAAGTCATATATGAACTCAGGTCTTCCTGACTCCAGGCCTGATGCTCTATCTACTGTGCCACCTAGCTGCCATTTTCATCATGTCATTCCCCAGATTAGCTAATTTCATTGGCTCCTACAGCATAAATTGTATGTAGCACCTGGGAACACTCCCAACTCACAAGGCAAGTCCCCCAGAGATGACAGTTCAAGTTACGGGTACTCTTTGGGGCCATGTCCTCTAAAACCATAGCTTACAACCTGCCACTGGTGTCTTTGCCTTTAACAGTGAGCCAGAAGATGCAATTAATTCAAAGCAAAGGCATTTAATGAAATAGCAGAGTAAAAAAATAGGAATAAAACATTTCCCCCATAAACCTGAGGCATACTCTCCCACAGAGATACGTACCATCGGCAGGAAGAGTGGACACATGTAGGAAGCATTCATGGAGAGACACACAAAGGTAGCACATATGGCAAGGGCTCACATATGGAGGGGCAACTCGTGCCCCTGATGTTACAGGGCTGCTAGTGTCTTCTGAAGATGCCATAGTAATGGTCTTGCTAGACCTGGCTCCCTGTTGTTCTCTGTAGGACATGTAGTCTCTGCCAAAGGTTGCTCCTCTGGACTCTTTCCCCCTGGATGTGAGGTCTCTGCCAGATGCTGCTAGGCATGGCCCCTCTAGCCATGTGGTTGAGAAGCTTCTCCCTTTTTCCAGCTTGTAGATTTAGCTGAAATCCATGGCTATAGTATTATCTTTTCTTTATAAGAGAGGGCTCTCCTTTGCTTTTTTTAATTCAAAAGCCAGAAAGATTTTTTTCCTTTGGCATTTTAGAATTGTTACTAACACTGGCAGGTGTTGGGAGTGGGGCAGAGAGGTGGGGGTAGGTGCCTGGCTTTTTTTTCCTTTATGGAGTTAACTATTCTATAGTCTTAAGTATTTCCAAAGAAAATATTTCTTGCCACTGAGGACTTTAGGGTCCTCTCAGCTAACTAATGTTCTCAGGCCTAATCTTTTCTCTGGACTAAACCTTCTGGTTCAAGGGCTCACTCTGGCTTATGGCATTCCCTATGCCTCCTGATTTTAATCTCTGAAGCCTAGTCATTACCTATGCAATGGCTATTCACCTAATAACTACAAGATAGCTTTTGGGTTTGGGGTTTTCCAGTCACCTTATTCTAAACTTCTTCCTTTCTCTCATAAGGATTGGCAAGGAAAAAAGCAATCAATCAGTGAGCATTTAATTGCCAATTGTGTACTAGGCTGTGTGCTAAGTGCTGAGAATACAAAGAAAGGCAAAACACAGTCTCTGCCTTTAGAGAGCTCACATTTTATATATTACATACATATTTATATATTATACACATATTTATATGTTTATATTTGTTTATATATAAATAATTAAATATATTTTATATAAATATGTATATATGTGTGTTACATGTTTACATACATGTGTGTATACAGAATACATAGAAAGTTATCTCAAGGGGGAAGCTGGGAAGACCAGGAAGGGCCTCCTACAATAGGTGAGATTTGAGCTAAGTCTTGAAAAAAACCAGGGAAAATAATTGGTGAAGGTGAGGAAGGGAGCACTCTAGGTATGGAAAACAACCAGCGAAAAGACACAGAGATGGAAGGAGTGTCAAGTAGACCAGTATAGCTAGATCACAGAGTACATAGAGAGAAATAAAATGTAGGAAGACCTGGAAAGGCAGGAAGGGGCCGGGGGTAGGGGGGCTTTATGCAAATAGAGGACTTCATAGTTGACCCAAGGGTTAATAAGGAACCACAGGTATTGACTGAGTGCGGTGGAGGGTGTACGACATGACCACACTTATACTTCAGGAAAATCACTTTGACAGTTAAGTAAAGGAATGATTAGAGGGAAGAAAGACTTGAGGCAGGGAGCCCCATTAATAGATGCCTATTATAATGTTCAGACATGAGGTGGTGAGGGCTTGGATGGGGCATGGCAGGATCAAAAGAGAGAAGTAAATGCACACAAAAGATGTAATGAAAGTAGAATCCATAGCATATGGCAACAGACTGGATGTGTAGGGTAAGTGAGAGTGAAGAATTGAGTAGGACATGTTGGTTGGAGCCTGAGTGACTGATGCCTTTGATAGTAATGGGAAAGCTAGGAAGAGAGGGAGCTTTAGGGAGAAAGATACTAAGTTCTGATGTGGTTATGTTGAGTCAGTTATGCCTTTGGGACCTCTTGTTTCAGATTTCCAAAAGGCAATTGATGATATGGCACTGTAGCTCAGCAGAGAGACTGTGTGTGGGTTTATAGAACAGGGAATCAGCTACATGATGTTTGGACCCATGGGAGCTGATGAGATCACTAGGAGAGATAGTTTAGAGGGAAAAGAGAAGGCGCAGAACAGAGCCTTGGAATGGGGGGCACCCACTATTAGTGGGCATAGCATGGATGAAGCACCAACAGAGAAAAGAGAAGACAGGAAACAAGGAAACATAGAGAAGTATTATGGAGACAGAAATAACAATATTTGGCCAAAGAAGCAAAGCTAAGGCCAGGAATTAAAATAATTTCTTCTCTTATATGCTTAGCCATATTCTTGACTTTTCATATGTTAGATGCAGCCAGAAAAATCTAAAAACGATTTGACTTTACTCTTAATACTTAAAGGCTGAATTTCTTAGCCTGGTACTCAAAGTCCTCCACAACTTGACTCCAAACTACTTTCCAGCTTTATTCCCTTCTTCATACACTTTATATTATGCTACTTCTCACCTGGAACATCCTCCCACTCATTCAACCCCATCCTTTCATTGATGAGTTCTTCCCAGGGGGTGTACATTTTGGGGAGGGACCCAAGTTGGCCAACCTTCATTCCCCTCTTAGCTCTGATTCTTGGGTAGACAACCTCCTAACTCACCAATGGGTTTGAAACCCCTTGGTTACCCTCAAACTGGTTTAGCCCATTTGTTGAAATGGTTTGCTGGGTTGTGGCCACTTCACATGCTACAACTAAGGTGAAATTCAGTTTTATGATGACAGTAACATTCCAATGTGCTTTTACAATGCCCTGAAGGCTATTTACAGGCCAAAGACCTATGGTGCATCTCAACTACTCAGTACTGACAGGGACCACATTGATTAGTGATAAGGACATGATCCTAGAGAGATGGGCTGAACACTTCCATAGTGTTCTCAACAGACCAACATCAATCAATGCTGAGGTCACTGACCATTCTCAGGTAGAAGTCAATCCCTCCCTAGCTGAAACTCCAACTGAAGAAGAAATCTGGAATGCCATTAGGCTCCTTTCATGTGACTAATCACCTGGTGCCAATTCTATTCCAGCTGAGATTTACAAGGTAGGGAGTCCATTGCTCATACAAAAGCTGCCTGAAATTTTCCAGGTTATGTGGCAAGAGGAGGTTATCCCCCAGTAGTTCAAGGATGCCTCCATAGACCATCTCTATAAAGGTAAAGGAAATAGATTATCCTGTGACAATCACGGGGTGGGGGGGTGTCTGTCTTAGTCATTGCCAGCAAGATTCTTGCCAGAGTCCTCCTTTATAGGCTGATCCTTCACTTGGAAGATGGTCATCTACCTGAGAGCCAGTGTGGCTTCAGAAAGGACTGAGGAACAGTTGATATGGTGTTTGCTGCCCAACAATTACAGGAGAAATGCCAGGAGCAGAACAGAGATCTGCACATGTTTATAGATCTGTCCAAGGCCTTTAATACTGTTAGTCATGAGGGCTTATGGGAAATTATGTCAAAATTTGGTTGCCCAGAGAAGTTCATCAGCATTGGAGGCCAATTTTATGACAGCATGCTTGCCCTGGTTCTAGATAATGGACAAAGCTCTCATGCCCTTCCAGTCACCAATGGAGTGAAACAAGGCTGTGTGCTTGCCCCCATGCTTTTTAGCATGATGTTTTCAGCCATGTTGTCAAATGCTTTCAATGAGGAGGAACAGGGCATCAAGGTTAGCTTCCGAATTCTTCAACTTGAAAAGGCTACAAGACAAGACCAAAGTGGGGGGAGTGTTGGTGCATGATTTTCTGTTTGTGGATGAGTGTGCACACATTGCAGTCTCTAAAACTGAGATGCAACAAAGTATGAATCAATTCTCTTCTGCTCTTGCTAATTTTGGCCTAACAATTAACACCAAGAAAACGAAGGTGTTCCATCAGCCACCACCACACCATCCATACATAGAACCATTGGTTACAGCAAATGGAGAAGTTAAGTTCACTTACCTTGGTAGTGTACTTTCCAGGGATGTACACCTTGATAATGAGGCTGACACATGCATTGCCAGAGCTAGCTCAGTGTTTGGGAGGCTCCAAAGGAAAGTATAGGAGAGAAGAAGTATTAGACTGATTACCAAACTGAAGGTCTACAGAGCCATTGGGTTGACTTCATTGTTGTATGCCTGTGAAACCTGGACAGTCTACCAGCGCCATGCCAGGAAATTGAATCGCTTCCATTTGAACTGTCTTAGGAAGATTCTGAAGATCACCTGGCAGGATAAGGTACCAGACA
>CM053625.1:95359184-95396248 GCA_028646595.1 Phalanger gymnotis
GTGCAATGTTCTCCTGGTTCTGCTCACTTCACTCAGCATCAGTTCGTGTAAGTCTTTCCAGGTCTTTCTGAAATCCACCCAGTCATCATTTCTTATAGCACAACAGTATTCTATTAGCATCCCCTCAATTTCCAAATCTCTGCCACCACAAAAAGAGCTCTAGAGCATTCTTCTTACTACATGACGTCTTCCAGTGCAGAAGCTTCTATGGGGATGCAGCTACGACACTTCTTCCTTTATGTAAATTTGCATTGCGCAAATTAGACTTTATGTAAAGAATTCTAAAAGACTTGGGAAGATGTAACTGAAGGATGTACAAAGAGTTTGGAAAAAAAGCGTGTCCTTAGTTACTTCTTGATTTTTGTAGATTTGACAAGAGTAACAAGTTTATAAAATTAGCACAAAAGTCAGAGTTGGAAGTGGATGAAAATGATGTGAAGACAGAGAATTGTCCAAGGAGGATCTGACTGAGTTACAAAGCTGCAAAGATTGCAGAATAAGAGAGGGAAGCTTCAGAAGCCAAAGTTGGACCAAAAAGGTTCACAACAAACATTCCAAAGCATTTCATCATTTGAGTGATGAATCCAAATACTTCAAGATTTTCAAAAGTCTAAAGACTAGTTGAGGATAATATTGCTTGCTATAGCCAGATATATGAGGGGAAAAAAGAGAGCCACCGTCCAAATATCTCTTGATAGCATCATAAAAATTGTTGCACAGCCAACCACTAGAGATAAAGTCCGAGTGCAGTGGGTAGGGAAGGGCACACCTATGTTATCTTTACTGTACAGTATTGTACATCATTAACTTTACCTTTGTTTTCATAATTCTGTTTATTATCATGGTATTTAGTATACCTGCCTTTTGGTACATTTTATGACTTGCATAAAGGTATTATTTTGTGCATATCTTCGTTTACATGAGCTAAGTGAAGTGTACACAGGGGCAAATTCATGTTACGTAAAAATCACTTTACATAGAGGTCTGCTGAACAGCAGTCCAGTTACCTAAAGCAGGAACTGTCTATACCTTCAGACAGATTCATTCTGCATAGAGGCAGAAGAGACATTCTGAAACTCAAGGGCTAGTGGAGCCTACCGACAACTTTATTCCATCTGAGGGTGCTAGAGCACTTGCCAGACTTCACAGATGCAATCCAAATGGAGCCCCAGTAGGATGCTATTCACATTAATCTGTGGAGGTTTTCCTCTCAGCCCCTCTTCAGGGGGATTATAAGGTCCTCCCACCATAGGGTTATTGGTCAACCTAAATCCGTCACTCTATGTGAAACCAGAGATGTACAAAGACAAAAAAAAACCCAACTTCATTCCATAGCACTTTTGAAACACTACAAAACGCTTTCTTTTAAAATATACTTCATCGATAGCTTTCATTTTTTACATCACTTGTATCTCCTGATCTACCCCCCTTCTGCCTCCAGAAAGATATGCCTTAAAACAAAGAATAAAAAAGAAGGAAAAGTCAGTTCAGCAAAAATAATAAACACAATTTAAAAATCTTACATCATAGGCAGTGCTCTATCACCCAACCTTCTCAAAGAAGCAGGAAGACGTGCCTTCTCATACTTTTTCTTTGGGGCCAAACTTGATTGTTATGATTTTGCATTATTCAGTTTTGATTTGTTTGTTTCTTTGTTGTTTGTTATTGTTTCCATTCACATTCCTGTAGTCGTCCTCGTGCCTATTTTTTCCTGGTTTGGATAACTTTGCATCAGTTAATAAAGGGCTTCCCATGCTCCTGTGTGTTCACAGTCTTCATCTTTTTTTTTTAACAGCACAGTAATATCCCATAATATTCAGGTACCGCCTCTTGTTTAACCATTCCTAATTGATGGACAGGTACTTTCTTTCCTATTACAAAAAGGGTTGCAAAGAATGTTTTGGTAGATAGGGAAACTTTCTTTTCTGCTATTGACTTCCTTAGAGTACATGTCCATTTGACCCAGTAGAGTCTCTGGGTCAAAGGGCACAGAAATGTTATCATTTTCTGCACATAATTCTAAATTGCTTTCCAGAATGGTTTGACCAGTTCATAGCTCTCCCATTAGTGCATTTGCATACCTGTCATTCCAAGACCCCTTCAACAGACACGATTCATTTATTTTGCCATATCTGCCATTTTTCTATGTGGGAGGTGAAACCTAAAAGTTCTTTTGATATGCATTTCTCTTATTATTAATGATTTTCAGCATTCTTTTAACATTTTAACATTCTTTAACAACCATATGGTTGTTAAGAGTTTGCAATTGTGTTGAGAGCTGTTTGTTCATATCTTTTGATCACTTATCTATTAGGAAATGACTTTTAGACTTAGGTATTTCTGTTGCCTACAAATTTAGGATATCAGCTCCTTATTAGATATATATGAGGCAAATATTTTTCCAGTTGTCAATGACTTGGATTCTTTTCCTAGTTACATGAATTGTACTCATGTAAAAGCTTTTCAATTTCGTGAAACCAAAATCATCTCTTTTACATTATTTAATTACCTCTATCTCTTAAGAATTCATCTCCTGGCCATTGCTGTAAAAGGTGTTTGATTTGTTATCTTCCAATTTTTTTGGAGGGGGGAAGGCAGGGCAATTGAGGTTAAGTGACTTGCCCAAGGTCACACAGCTAGTACATGCATCAAGTGTCTAAGACCAGATTTGAACTCAGGTCCTCCTGACTCCAGGGCCGGTGCTCTACTCACTATGCCACCTAGCTGCCTCTATCTTCCAACTTTTTAATAGTATGATCTTTAATAATCATATTGTGTATCTATTTTGAGTTTATTGTGATAGATGGTATAAGATGAGACAGCTAGGTGATGCAGTGGATAGAACCCCGGGCCTAGAGTCAGGAAGACTCATCTTCCTGAGTTCGCATCTGGCCTCAGACTTATTAGCTATGTGATCCCAGGCAAGTCACTTCCTCCTGTTTGCCTCAGTTTCCTAATCTACAAAACAAGTTGGAGAAGGAAGGGCAAACCACTCGAGTATCTTTGCCCAGAAAATGAAGATTCAGACATGACTGAAAAGTGACTGAATAAAATTCCTAGAAGCAGTCCTCCAACTCACTTCCAAGCTGTTGCTACACCATGCTGTCACAGGTCTGTGATCTACATCCTTTCTAGCATTTATGCATTGTCTTCCTCCATTAGAATGTAAGTTCCTTGAGATCAGGGACTATCTTGCTTGCTTATATTTGCATCCCCAGTGCCTAGCTCAGTGCTTGGCATGCAGTAAGCACTTAGTAAACGCTTTATCGTTCATTCATTATTATACATTTTAATCGTAGCATCTCAGAGTTAGAAAAGATGACAAGAATTCAATTCTTTCCTGAATCAGGAATCTCTTCTACAACATCCCAGAAATCATCCTGCTTCTGTTCAAACACCTGCACAGAATGGGAATTCACTACTTCCTGAGGCAACCCATTCTATTTTGGACAGATTTGATTGTTCGGCAGTGCATCCTTAGCTCAAGCTTAACTCTGCCTCCCTGTAATTTACCCCCCATTGTTCCTGGTTCTGCCTTACTGGGCCAAGCAGAACATGCCTTCTAGCTCTTTCATACATCATCCCTTTAATTACATGAGCCATTTCTCCAGGCTAAATATGTCCAGGTCTTTCAACCAATCTTTATATGGAATAGTCTCTAGCACTCTCCCCATCATGGTTGTTATTCCTTGAACATACTCCAACTTATCAATCTTCTACCTAAAATGCAATGCCCAGAAATGAACACAATACTACAGATGAAGTCTGATCAGGCCAAAGGAAGGCAGGATTATCACCAGTCTTTTACTCTTGGCAGTAATTAATGTATCTTCATGTTTGTTTGCCTTCTTTAGATCATTAGATCACACTCTTGTTGCACGTGGATCTTTTAGTCCACTAGAATTCTCAGATTTTCATTTGAACTGTTGTCTAGTTATACCATACTCCCCATATAACCCATATGCTGCTGATTTATTAATCCAAGTATGAACATTTACATTCAGTCCTATGAAATTTCATTTTGACGTATGCACAAGAAGTAGCTTTTTTGGAGCAAAGATTTTAAAGTTGATTTTTGCTCCACCAAATAAAATACCTTTTATAAGCGAGAAGATAATAAATACATGTAGATCCTGTTTTCTCTCCTCCTTTTAACCAGTTCTGTACCTGTGAGGATGTGACCTACTATAAAAACTCATCTACAAGATTCTGACTATTCCTTTCTCAATTTTCATCAAGAATGCCCCCAATACATAGATGATTGCTACCTTTTATAGAGCACTTGAAGGCTCGCAAGGCCCTTTCTACATATTTTGTCACATGTGTGCACCATTCTTAGAAAGATTTTATCAAGATGAAAAGATAAATATATGTGATTATCAACAGCACGTAGATGCTAGTGTCTTGTTAGTCGCTTTTGGGGAGGGAATAACATAATCTGTGATTTTTTTTGCCAATTTTTTGCTATCTTCACTTTGAGATATCTTGAAAAGCGATGCCCAAGGGCAACTAAGTGGCACAGTGAGTAGAGCACCGGCCTTGGAGTCAGGAGGAGCTGAGTTCAAATCCAGCCTCAGACACTTGACACTTACTAGCTGTGTGACCTTGGACAAGTCACTTAACCCCAATTGCCCTGATTTCCCTCCTCCAAAAGAAAAAAAAGAAAAGCAATGTCTCAATGTCACCACAGATACCTTCTAAGTGTATTTGGTGTGGTCAAGCATCACCTCCTGCTTTATAGTTTTATACGTTACATTCACTCGCTCACGTAGCACATTGGACTAAGACAATTATATTCCCAATATAGTGATCCCCATGCCACTGATGATGAAAATATGATGCTATGTTAAGGTCATATAAGATTTCTTGATAGGTACAATCACAGAGGTAATTCTGGTCAATGATTCTGTGATTACCAATTACAAGCAAGGCAAAAACAAAAAGATATAAGCTCGACAAAAGCATTTGCCACTTATCACAGAAAATGTCCTGGACAGAGTTCAAATGCGAAAGAGACTTTTCTATAGACAGTGAAGTCTTCCAGGGGCTCTTCTTTGTGGATGACACTGTGTTGAAGGCATCAAGTCCAAAAGCACTATGGAGCCACTAAAAAGAAATTTACCTAATAACTCACATGGCAAAAAAAAAAAAAAACTAAATAAATTAAGAATGCCTATTGACCTGACTATGACATTCGGTCAGATGGGCCATCCATTGAGATAACCTATCACATCAGTACATACATTTTTAACAGGAACAACGGACAGTGAGAATGAACAATGAAGGCAGGGATTGAATAGGAGGAAGAGAACAGACTGGATTGCTTTGGGGATCTGGTATAATAACACCTTCAGTGATCCCACACTGCTCCCTGATACAAAAATCTCCATTTTCAACACCAACACCTTCCTGGTGATGCTACTTTATTGAGAATTACAGAATACCATAAACACCAAAGAATCAAAACTGCAAGTGACCCAAGACAGTATGGGGAGGAGCGGGTGTAAGTAGGCTGTAGCAAATTACCAACAATGACTCACAGTGAGAAGATCAGAAAAGGAGGTGGCAAGCCAGTAATTTATCAAAAGTAAGGGATATAGAAAGACAGTTTGAGTGTTGCTTTGATTCTCATGAAACCTTAAAAGAACAAGAAGATGACTTCCAGGGAATTAGATAGGTACTTTATAGAGGAGTAATGGCAAGACAAAGATAAGAATCACAAGATAAGGAAATAGGGATAGGTTTCAATCTACACCTTTGAAGGAAGCATCCACATTGACCAAATAAGGAGTCCTTTGGAGTATGGGAGTATAATTTTAGTCTTTTTCAATTTGCTCCGTTCTTCAAGATGGCTGAGATCAGCTTTAGGATCTCAACCTTATCATCAATGCATTAGCTATCTTTCCCACCTTTGGGTCATCTGTAAGTTTGATTACCATGCTGTCTATGACCTTACCCAAGTCATGATAAAAAATGTTAAATAGCACAGCATTGAGAACAGATTCCTTGGACACTACATAAAAGTAAAAGTCATTCCTTTTTCAATCTCCCTTTTGCTCTCAATATCACTTTTTTAAAGTATCATCTAGTCAGCATCTCCACCTTTTCCTTCAGAACAATATGTCAAACATATTATTGAAATTTAGGTATACTATGTCTATGGCATCACCTGACCATAACATAATCCTTTCAAGAAAGAGAATAAAGTTAGTCAGGCCTAACCTGTTCTTTCGTGAAGCCATACTGACTCTACCGGATTTCAACTTCCCTTTTAAAATATTCACAAATTATCTCTTTAGGATCAAGCTACAGAATTTTTCCAGGAATTAAAATCAACTTCGCTGGCCTATCTATAGTTTCCACCCTCTATCTATATCTATGTATAGATTCCACCCTCTTCCGTTCCCCAAGACATCTGCTCTTCTCCAGTCTTGAAGCACCACTCACATGCTCTGTAATCTTTCAAATACCACTTTCAGGACTCACATACATTAGTCCTTTCAGTACAGTTTAACTGGACCTGCTTATTGAGGGCAGCTAGATGCTGTCTTACCATCTCCCTCCTTACTTATCTCCTTCAACAGAATGTCTGTTCCATTGTATGTGTGGCTTAATATTAGCAGCACCTAGCACAGTACAGCACCCATAGCAGGCAGTCAACAAAATTTTGCGTTGAATTAAACTCCTTGTTAACTATTTTTGTTTTCTTGTTAGAGGAGACAGAAGCAAAAGAGTGGTGGTTTCCATCTCTCCATCATCCATTATTATTAACCTTTCCACCCCTGCAAGGTGGGTGGATCTCCCTTTTCTCCCCAACATTACTTTTTAAAAAATCTTTTGTTTTTATTCTTAAGTGCCAATATACATGCATTCTGAGATTTCATGCTCCTGATACTGTTCTTATGAAACCACATCCCTTACCTTCTTCAGGTCTCTGTTTTCCCATTTATAAAACAGAAATAGTAATACCTGTGGTATTCACTTTATAGGATTCTTATGAGGAAAGGGCTTTGTAAACCTTAAAGTGATGTAGAAATGGAAATTATTCATATTATTATTATCAGAATAACCATGTTCATCACCCGTACAAAAACTCTCTTGGCTCCTTATAACCTGAAAGATTAAATACAACTTCCTCAGCTCCAGCCACCCACCCCAGCCTCCTTTCAACTCTACCACTCTTAATACTCATGTTCTAGATAAACAACACCACTAGTTACTTCCTAATCTGGTCCTGACTTCCTCCACCTGCCATGTGCTAAGGCCATTCCCCATCCCTACCCATGCCTGGAATCTACTCCATCCTCATCTCTACCTGCTAAATTCCTTCAAGACCCAGCTCAGGTCCTCTCCTCCCTCACCTTCATGAAACTCTCCCTAAGAGCTCTCCCCATGATGGTACCGTGGATTTGGAACCCAAGTGTCTCCAAATGAATCCCAGCTCTGATTCTTCGACCTGTGTGACCTGAAGCAAGTCACTTAACCTCCCTTGGCTTTAAATTCATCTCCTGAGAGATAAAGATTTTGGACTAGATAGCCTCCATAACAAAATCCTTGGTCCTGTGTGGGATTCCATGTCACTGCTTTCATTTTCCTGGATTGTTGTGTCTAGATCTCTTCTTCACTTGTATCACAGTCAACCCTGTCTAATACTTACTTTTATGTACATGCTATATTTTTATTAAGTTAATTTATTTATTTTTAGTTTCAAAAATTTACTTCCATATGTTTTAAATTTTCTCCCTCTCTGTCCCCTCTCCCCTCCACAAGACAGCATGCAATCTGATATAGGCTCTACATATACATTCCTATTAAACATATTTTCACATTAGTCATGTTGTATAGAAGATTAGAATGAATGGGAATAACCATGAGAAAGAAAAAAATAAAACAAAATAAAACAAAAAAAGAAAATAGATTGCTTTGATCTGAATTCGGACTCCATATTTCTTTTTCTGGATGTGGATGGCATTTTCCATCAAGAGTCTTTTGGAATTGTTTTAGGTCCTTGAATTGCTGAGAAGAGCCGTTTATCAAAGTCAGTCATTTCACACTGTGACTGTTACTATGTACAACATTCTCCTGGTTCTGCTCGCTTCAGTCAGCATCAGTTCATATAAGTCTTTCTAGGTTTTTCTGAATTCTGCTGGTTCATCATTTCTTATAGCAGAGTGCAGCACCAAATAGCAGAGTCAAGATTGGAATCCAAGTTTCTCAACATCAATTCCAGCATTCTTTGCATGGAGTAATTCTACACAGGGCTACCTGGCCCCCTAAAGGCTTGTGAGATGGTGTTAAGGGGGAAACAAAAACCATTTAAACACTCATGAGAGCTAAGAATAGGGGGGTAGGGTGGGAAATAGCAGAGAAAAGCACATACATATAAGAGAGGAATATACCCAAGGATACTATGGTATTCCATTACATTCATATACCACAACTTGTTCAGCCATTCCCCAATTGATGGGCATCCCAGTTCTTGGTCACCATAGAAAGAGTTGTTATAAATATTTTTGTACATGTGGGTCCTTTTCTACATGCCATATCTTTCTTATAGACTGAAAGGTCTCTGAAAGCAGGAAATGTGTCATATACATATCTGTAATCTCAATGGCAAGCACAAATTATGGCGTATAGTAAGGGATAATGAATTATTATTGAATTGAATCTAATTTATTGATATAAAACTTTAGATGAGTTTGAGACTTTTGTCCATTCTCTCTTCCTGTCCAGGGATTCCATGTTCTTCACAGAATCCTACTCAGCAATGCCCCTCTAAGAATAGGTGAGGGTAAAGCAAAGAAATCCATGCAGACCCTTCCAAGCAGAGACCCAGTATATGCATTAATAGTGTCATGAGAAAACCTAGTCAGCACTCCTTTTCTTTTTTCTTTTTTTATTTTTTATTGATGTTAATGTATGATGATTTTTGGGTTTTTTAATAAATTTATTTTTTATTTTTAGTTTACAACACTCAGTTCCACAAGTTTTTGGGTTCCAAATTTTCTCTCCCTCCCACTCCTCCCCCAAACCCCGGAGACGGCATAGAATCCAATGTAGGTTCTACATATACCTTCGCATTAAAATTATTTACATAATAGTCCAGTTGTAGTGAAGAATTATAACCAACAGAATGAATCATGAGAGAGGAGAAACGAAACCAAAAGAGAAGGAAAAAAAAGAGAGAGCAAAAAGTTTGCCTCGATCTGCATTCAGACTCCATAATTATTTCTCTGGATGTTCATAGCATTTTCTATCATGAGTCTTTCGGAGCTGTCTTTGAACTTTGCATTGATGAGAGGAGTCAAGTCTATCAAAGGTAGTCCTTACAGATACCGTGTGGCACTCCTTTTCTTGAAGCTTCTACCATCAAAAGTTTCTACTTCCGGGCAGCTAGGTGGCACAACAAATAGAGCACCAGCCCTGGAGTCAGGAGAACCTGAGTTCAAATTTGTCCTCAGACACTTGACACTTACTAGCTGTGTGACCTTGCGGAAGTCACTTAACCCCAATTGCTTTGCCTCCCCCCTCCAAAAAAAAAGTTTCTACTTCATAACCTATTCCTGGCCTCCTGCTACCAGAGCCAAAGAGGATTGTCCATCTGCCATCTCAGAAACAGAAGTTAATGGAGAATTTTTCCTTTTCTGGCCCAGTGGCCCCCAAAGTGGGAATAGAGAGACTAGAAAACATCTTCCCTCATTTACCCTGGCATTGAGCCAGGACACACTATCAGCATCATAGAATTGTAGAGTTACAGGGTTAAGTAACCCTTTCATTTTATAGATGAGGAATCTAAGGTCCAGAAAGAGGAAAAGAGATGCCCAAGATTGCACAGATGGCAAATAGCAGGGTCAAGATTGGAATCCAAGTTTCTCAACATCAACTGCAGCATTTTTTCCATGGAGTGATTCTACACAGGGCTACCTGGCCACCTAAAGGCTTGTGAGATGCTGTTGGAAGGGAAACAGAAACCATTTAAACACTCATGAGAGCTAAGAGTAGAGGGAAAATAGCAGAGAAAAGCACATGCACATAAAAGGGGAGTGCACCCAAGAAATATTGAGAAGCAATCAATAAGAATTGGAAACTGGAAAAATTGAATGTGGAAGCTGAGCAAAGAGGAATGTGTTTAAATAGCACTTCTTAGTTTAAAAAGTGCTTTATGTAAATAAAGTAGGCCTTTAATAAATGAAGATTGATTGATTGATTTCATTTCGGAGCCATAACAGTGGGGCAAGTGGAGTTTCCTAGCGTGCCAAGATGTTAAGGGGGGCCCACAGGTGCTTCTTCAGCATTGGCTATCACAAATGTCCATAATCCTTTACCTCACACTACTCTCAGTGTCCCAAATACCACCATTCATTATCCTGCCCCCAGATCTACCACCTAGATTGGTTACCCTAACCCACACTTCTCTTATCTAGCCACATTTTATGGGCTAGGCACTCAGGGAAATGTTCAGTGCTCTGTTCCAGCACCAGGGAACTAGGGCTGGACTGACCCTACCCCATTTTTTGTTCCCTCAAGTCAATTTGTTGCAGGTTAAAGAAGTCCTTGTTAAAGTTTTGTTTTCAAAGCTCATTTGAAATGCCACAGAAAACAAAGTGGCCAAATGAAGCAAATGATAACCAAAGTATCTGGTTGATTTTTCCTGACCTGATTAAAGCTGGCTGGAGTCCCTGGCAGAATCGGGTCCTCCTAGGGTTAGGAGGAAGGAAGACAGACAGACAGCCTGCCTGGCTCCAACAGGATCTGGGTTCTGCCAAGCACAAGCACCATCAGTGAAGGTAGCATGTCATCGACAAACCGAGAGCCAGAGAGAGACCCTAGTGACCAAGTCACTAGGCAAGACTTCTTTTCCTTTGAATATCATAGCCTCATAATATCAAAATCTACAAAGAGGGAAAAAGTAGGAAGTGGAGGAAGGAAGCAAGATTAGAATCAGCAGTGACTGCCACGAGCAGGGGTCCCTAGACACTAGGAAAGCATACCCCTAGAGTCCTTGGGTACTGTAGCTCCTGCGTAGTACCACTGAGGCAAGAAGTTTGCTGGGATATTGAGGTAAGCCTGGGCATATCTGACACACTCCAGATACACATCTCTGCCATACACCATTATGCTAGGTGCTAGGAATATAAAGACAAGAATGAAACAATCTCCATTCTCTCCCTTTTTTATTTTTATTTTCAGTTCCAAATTATTTCCCTCCCTTGCCCACTGAGAAAGCAAGCAACATGATACCTATCATATGTGCAAAACATTTTTCCATATTAGCCGTATTGCCAAAAAACAAGCGAAACAAAGAAAGTGTGTACTCAGAGTTCATCAATTTCTCTCTCTGGAGGGAGGTAGCATTTTTCATTATTAGTCTTTTGGAATTGTCATAGATCATTGTATTGATCAGAATAGCTAGTCTTTCACAGTTAATTATTATTATAATATCGCTATTACTGTGTACAATGATACCCTGGTTCTGCTCACTTCACTGCGCATTAGTTCACGTAAGTCTTCCCAGGGTTTTTCTGTCATTTCTTAAAGCACACTATCACACACCTCAACTTATTCATCCATTCTCTAATTGATGGGCATCCCCTCAATTTCCAATTCTTTACCAGCACAAAAAGAGCCGCTACAAGTATTTTTGTACATATGGATCCTTTTCCTCTTTCTTTAATATCTTTGGGATACAGAACTTTTAGTGGTATTACTGGATCAAAGGGTATGGGCAGTTTTATAGCCCTTTTGGCCTAGTTCTAAGTTGTTCTCCAGAATAGTTGGTCCTGTTCACAATTCCATCAATTAGTATGAATTTAAAATTAGAATTAGTGTGTCTATTTTTCCATATCCCCTCTAGCATTTGTCATTTTCCTTTAATATCATGTTAACCAATCTAATAGGTTTAAGGGGATACCACATTTCTCTATTTATTAGTGATTTAGAGCAGTTTTACATGACTATTGATAGATTTGATTTCCTCTTCTGAATTCTGTCTGTTCATATTCTTTCACCATTTACCAATTGGGGAATAGTTCTTATTTTTATAAATTTGGCTCAGTTTCCTATATATTTGAAAAATAAGCCTTTATCAGAGAAACATGTTGTAATTTTTCCCCTTAGTTTCCTGCTTTCCTTCTAATTTTGGCTGCATTGGTTTTGTCTGGGCAAAAACTTTTCAATTTAATCAACATTGTCCATTTTATCTTCTGTCATCCTCTATATCTCTTGTTTGGTTATAAACTCTTCCCTTATCCAGAGATCCAACAGGTAATTTTTTCCATGTTCCCCTAATTTTCTTATGATATCCCCCTCTATGTCTAAAGCATATATTCATTTTGACTTTATCTTGGTATACCATGTGAGATGTTGGTCTATGCCTAGTTTCTAACAGACTCCTTTCTAGTTTTCCCAGCAGTTTTTGTCAAATAGTAAGTCCTTGCCCCAAAAGCTTGAATCTTTGGGTTTAAATCCCCATTCTCCAGGGGCTTATTACATTGGATCACACTAAGTACTTAAAAATGTTTGTTGGATTGAATCAAATTACTTTAAATTCCCTCACCATGGTCACTGGTCACTCTCTTCTGGATGTGCTCCAGCAGGTTTGGCTGAATCCACACTTCACAGAATAAATCTCCTTAATAAAAGGATTTGTTCTGTAAAACTTGGACTCAGTCAAAAGGCTGCACCCAAGGACCTAGAAGGCCACATGTGGCCTTGAAGCTGCAGGTTTCCCCACCTCTGTACTATATATTTTATCATGGGCTACAGAGCTTCAAGGGATCATAGGACTGAGACCTGAAAGGGATGATGGAAGCCATCTATTTAAACTCCTTCATTGCACAGATGAGGAAAATGAGGCTTGGAGAAAGGGTTTTCCCAAGGCCATATGGCTAGTAAACATCAGAGATAGAATTTGAGCCCAAATCCTCAGACTCCAAATCCACTCTCAAATCCACTCAAATCCACAACGCTCTGCATCACTGACTCCAAGGCTCCACCAGTGAAATTCTGCTCCCTAACCATAGCAACGAGAAAATAACCTGTGGAGCTACAGGGCCCCAGAGTAGATCCCAAGTCTCAAGAGGTGTCTTGCTCAATCTGGATATGCATGATCCAGTCTATGGACACATCTCTTTTTTACCTAGCTTCTTGTCAGTTCTCTCTCTTCTTCCTCAGTCAGCTAGGCAGTCCTCACTCCCTCAGCTACTTTACAAGTCTGTTCTTTTCCAAGCATTTTTCTGAATTAAATCTCTGATTTCTCTAACCTTTGTACTCCTTCCCAGCTGCCCAGACACCTGGCTTCAAGAACGGAAATCAGTGAGATCCATCTCCAAAGCTGGCCTCTGGATCTGTTCTGTGCCCTGGTGGTTGCCAGACCTGTTAATAATTTGCATCTATAATTTACAATAATTAATTAATAATAATTTTGTTTTGTAAATCCAGAGCCATCTGGTCTACCCACAAGCAGGTCCCTGCAAATAGTCACTGGCATAAAGTAATAGCAAGAGTAAAACTATCCTGATGGCTCATGAGGATCTGTTGGTAACATTGGGCAGTCAAAGGCTGTGCAAGCAGAACAAGGTCTCCGACAGGACCAGTCAAGCTAGAAAGGCTTCAGTTACCAGCATGTCATAAGAGGATAAGTTACTGGACCTACAGTCACAAAAGACCCAGGTTAGAATCCTGTCTTTGGAACTTGCGGTGATTAATGTCCTTATACCACCTACCTCACTGGATTATTGTGAGAAAATGTTTACTAAGTGTTATGGGGGAGGAAGTTGTTTTCAATATTATTATTAAAGACCAGTCTAGTTAAGTATGGAGAGATTGAACAACAGATGATTGGATCATAGCTCTTAGAAGAGAGGTTCTTAACCTTTCTTGTGTCACAGACCACTTTGGCAGTCTGGTGAAATCAATGGATCCCTTCTTAAGATAATGTTTTTAAATGCATGGAATTACAATCAAAACCAATTATGTTAAAATGCAATTATCAAAATATTAAAAAATGAATGTTGGCTCCTGAAAGCTACCCACAGACTCCCTACTCTAGAATATTATAGCTCTAGATCTTGAAGGGACCTCAGAGGTCAGCTCCCTCATTTTACAGATGAAGAAACTGAGGCCCAGGGAGGTGAAGTCACTTGCCTAGGGTCTCACAGGTAGTAATCATCAGAGGTGGAATTTGAACCCAGGTCCTTAGACTCCTGACCTATTGCTCTCAGGGACTTATTTGTGTTGTCTATAATGACCCGTGAACCAGATATGATGGTGGTGGTGCTAGTGATGAGAACACATTTTAAGGTTTACAAAGTTCGCAACAGCCTTGTGAGGTAGGTACAAAGCTCAGAAAGCAGAAGAGGTTTGAGCAGGGTCTCCTAGCTGGTTGAAGATGAGATACAAGTCCAAGCCTCATAGCCTAATTATCACACCTTTTCCCTATGGTGGGCTTTAAGCCATTTTATCTCCTCTCCTATCATCTCCTCCCTTCTCTATAGGAAAGATCATGAGACTTGGTGCTGGATGGGATCTTAGAGACCACCTAGTCTAACCCCCTCCTTTTACAGATGAGAAAAATGAGACCCAGAGACATGAAGAAATTTGGCCAAGGTCACGAGGACTGCTGTGGTGATGAGTCCCATATTAGAATCCGGGTCTTCTGATTCCAAATTCCGCCCATCCCTCCTTTCTATGGACCCCTCTCCTTGATGGTGAAACAGTAGAGTGCAGAAGGGTGTGTGCGACTCCCCAGCTGTGATGGAATCTTAAGCGGTGGACCATGGCTGTGCCAGGAGCCATCCCCTTTCTGGCCTCCTCTCAGTCTCGGCTCCAGCTGCCCATCAAGGCCTCTCCCAGCAGCCCCTACTGAGGGCAGTCAGGTCTACCTACCTTCCTCTTTGTTCTTCTCTTGTCTTCCTGGACTCTCTTTGACTCTACCAGCCCTATGGGCATGTTTCCCCCCCTGCGATCTCTCTCCATCTCTCTGGGCGTGTGCCTAGCCTTCGAGGGAGCCCTGGGAATCCTTTTTCTTTCCCCCGGCTTCCTCTGGGCCCAAGGGTGACCAGAAGAGGGATCGGCGCGAAGCCTTAGGCTCAGGTGGTGGTTGGGGGCGGGGGTGGCCGGACCTAGGATCTCCCGTCTAGCACTGCCGTAAGGTTACTATTCATCTAGTGCCGCCGAAGTTGGCACACACATCTGGCGCCTGGTACTTAGTGTCATTATTTATGATTTCCACCAAGATTTAAAAGCTCATCGCCGGCCTTGTAATGCGGTAACTGATTGCGCCGCTAATGTAATTAAGAAAAGATTATGATGTCCACGTGGCGTACCAGATGGTGGCATTCAGAGCAATCCGCCTGCACAACTGGCAGACGACTGCACAAGGGCAGCAAAGCAACTGCAGCTGGAGAGCTCCGATCTCCTCCATCCACTTGGAGATGAGGAAAGGTTTTATGCCCTAGTCATATGGGGAAGAGAGGGAGGGGGATAGGAGAGAGGAAGACGGGGAGCCAGAGGGAGGGGAGAGTGAGAAAGGGAGGAGAAGGGAAGGGGGAGGGAGAAAATGAAAAGAGGACAAAGAGAGAAAAAGTGGGGAGGGCAAAGGAAGAGAAGGAGAAAGAGAAAGGGGAAGGGGCAAAGAAAGAAGGGAAAGAGAAACAGAAGCTATAGAAGTAGGGAGAGGGAGAGAGAAGGAAGGAGAGAGGGAGAAACTAAGGTAAAAAAGAGGTCTAGGGTGGGGCCAAAACAGAGACTGACGGAGGAGAAAGAGAGAGAGGGAGGGAGGGAGAGGGAGAGAGGGAGAAAAGGGGAGAGGGAGACAGGGAGAGAGAGAGAGAGAGAGAGAGAGAGAGAGAGAGAGAGAGAGAGAGAGAGAGAGAGAGAGAGAGAGATTTGAAGAAGTACAGATCCTCTGATCTGTTGAATAAAGTTTAAACTCTCTCCTACCTACCATTCACAGCCCTCAAGGCTGATCATAATTTGATTCCAACCTACCTACCTCCCCCAATTCCCTGGCTGCATCATGCTCTAATCAATTTCCAGAGTATATATTGTGTATTCTTTTTTCTTTCTGTTTTCTCTCTTCCACAGTTTCCTCCATCTGGGAAGGGAACACTTTCCCTCAAAATCTTTCCTATCTGTCAAAGAGTACCTCAAATTCTTTCTCCTGTATGACACATTCTCTGATACCCCAAACTCCTTTATTTGTACTTCCTTTATAGAATCATACAATCTCAGAGTTGCGAAGGACCAAGATCAGATGTCACTTAGTTCAACCTTTACTCACCGGAAGCATGAATTCCAGTCATCATTGTCCCTAATAAGAAATTGTCAAACTCAGTAAAGAACAGCTTCCTACCTACCAATGCAGCACATTTCACTCATGGAAGATTCCCTGATACTGAGCCACAATCTTTTCCTCTATAGTTTCTGTTCTTTGGTCCTGGTTCTGTTCTCCTAAGTCAAACATTGTTTTTCCTGTGTCAATCAACAATCAATAAGAATTTATTAAGTGCTTACTATGTACCGGGCACTGTGCTAATTTTTAGGGGTGCTACAAAAAAAGGAAAGATAGTGCCTGGCCTTCAGGAGCTTGTAGTCTAATGAGGAGCAACATGTACATGATTAGGCCCTTACATCTACGTGTAGAGTAGATGGAATAGATAGCCTTAGAGTGGACCGCACTAGCAGCTGAGGGTGCCAAGGAAGCTTCCTACAGAGGGGGCACTTGAACTGTGTCTATAAGGAAACCAGGAATCCTGCATATACAATAACTATGTTCTGGGTGTTCTCTTGTCCTAGCTGAAAACCTCTTAAAGCATGGTGGCCAGTAGCTGGATCATCCTATTTCCCCCCTGGTCTGGTCACATACCAGTTTGCCAATGTTCTTCCTAAAATGTAGTGCCCAATGTTGAACACAATACTCCAAATGTGATCTAAAAAGGACACAGCTGAGATATGAACCCGGGCCTCTTGCCTCCCAGTCAGTGCTTTTTCCATTTTACCATATCACCTCTCTATATCCTCTTTTAAAAAAATTGTTCATTTTATTTTTAATTTATTGAATACAATAAGCATTTCTATAACATAGTATAATAAAAAAGATGTCGCACATGAAACTTTAAATCTATTATATAAAATTTACTATTTCTTTTAAATATATAAATAGTTATCATGTAAATTTATTTTTTTCCTTTTTTTCTTCCCTTACCCCTACCCTAGAAATGACTACCATTATATACAAATACGTGTGTGTATACATATATATACATATAAATACACATATATACTTATATATATATGTAAAACCATTCTATATTTATTCATATTTATCAATTCTTTCTCTGGATGCAGATAGCAACTTCCTTCATAGGTCCCCTTAGCTAACATTGTATAGTCTAAGGTCCCTGCTAGCATTGAGGGCCTCTGATTCTGTTTGTGGCTATGAATCATAATGGACGTGTAGAGAGGCCAGTAACCTGAGTAAATTGAAATATTATTCTTCCTCCTCCCTCTACTACAAGTAATAAAACAGCTTCTGAAGAATGTGCTTCCTCTGGCCACAGTGACACAGAGTACACGGGCCATGTGGGACACTCACTGTGGTTTCATGCTTTATAGATTAGACCCATGAATATTTGAACAAATTTGACATTTCAGAGGTTTCCTGTCACCCAGGTTTAGCAACAAATGTCTAGGTCGGAGTGGCTTGTCAATAATTAACGCTTAGCCCTTCTGAGTGCAGTGGAGGGGGGCTGGTTGAGCACTGGGAGCAGCAGGAGAACAATATTTCTGAAGAAGGTTTCCTTGAGGCAATGCTGAATGAAGAGTCATTTTTGTGATATGATTAGAGAGGAGCCAGAAAGGTCTCTTGGCCCTTGAATCTCTCCCCACTCTATACCTACCCATCCCCTGATTCCCAATATTCCAACATTAGAGCTTCATTACTTTGAAGGTAAACAATATGATAACACCACATACAGCAAGGAGAGTCATTCAATGGCACATCTGAGGCAGAAAGGAAGCAGACAGGTTGATAAAACCCACAAGGAGGCAGCTAGCAGTCAGGGTGCTTCAGTGGGAGAGGCATCATAGTCATTTGCTGGTACGTTTGGAAACTGACTGCCACCAACTGTGTGACCATGAGCTATTCACTGGACCTCTTTTACTTTATTTATAAAAAGAGAATGAAAAATACTTGAACCACCAAATTCCCACAGTCACTTAGGATGCTGCAGTTGTGTAGGGAGACAGGTGAGGAAAGAAAGAGTCATCCAGGTAAAAGACAGGTGTGTTGTCAAGTAATACGATTGTGGGAATCTGGGGAAAATAATAATAACCCACATGTCTTTAGTATTTTAGAGCTTGTGAGGTAAGTAGAACAAATATTATTACCCTCATGGTAATAATGAGGAAGCTGAGGCTGGGAGAGATTGAATGATTTGCCTGCGGTCAAACAACTAATACATATCAAAGACAAGATTCAAACCCAGGACCCTGACTCAAAATCCAGCACACTTTCCACTAAGCCATATTACAAAATTTTATTAATGACTTTCGCTTTTATATCATTCATTTCCAAAAATGTTCCTCCTGCCCCCAACCCAGCTTGAAACAAACTTCCCTTGAAACAAAGACTTTTTTAAGTTCAGCAAAACCAACGTAGACCATATCAACCATGTCAAACAGTGTTTACAACATTTCGCCTCTTGACAGAAAGGAGGGAAATGGGTTTTCTTAAGAGACAAGTTTCATCATTATAAATACACAAACTTCAGTTTTGTCTTATTGTTCTTTCTCTTTATTTTGTTGTAAAGTTATTTTGTATATTGTTTTCTTGTTCTGCATACTTCACTTTTCATCCATTTATATCTTCTGATGTTTCTCTAAATGGACATCTACTTCCTACTTTATTTCCAGTTCTTTGCTATCACAGAAAGAATTGTTGTGGATATTTTCATATATCTGGAAGCTTCCTTTCTGTTTTTTATCTCCTCGAGGTATATGCCTAGTAACAGTATCTCTGGGCCAAAGGGTATGGGCATTTAAGTTACTGGAGGGGGCGGGGGAAGCAATAATTCTAAATTGTTTTCCAGAATTTTTCATCAATTTGCAGCTTCCCCAGCAGTGTGTTAGTATGCCTGCCTCTGAACATGCCCTTCAACATTAACTATTTTCCATCTTTCTCAATTTTGCCAATTTGCTAGATGTGAAATCAGAGTTTTTCATTCTTAATGGAGCAGTCTTTCATGTGGTTAATTTGCACTTCTCCTTTTGAAAACTGTTCATATCCTTTGACCATTTATGTATTGGGAAATGACTTTAGGTTTCATATTTTTGCACTAATTCCCTTCATATCAGAGGAAAGAAAGAAGGAAGGAAAGAAGGAAGGAAGGGGAGGGTGGAGGATGGAAGGGAAGGAGAGAGGAAGAGAAGTATCTATTAAGTATCTACTATTAACTACTTTTATAAATATTTTATCGTTTGATTTGATGGGGATCTCACTACTTACCAAATTCAGTACAGCTAAGATTAAAAGCAAACAATTAACTTGGAGGAAAAAAATCTTTCTAGCAAGTTTCTTTGATACAGGTCTCATTTCAAGATATATAAGAAACTAATTAAAATTTATAAGAATAAGAGTCATTTCACAGTTGATAGTCTGAGGATATAAATAAGTAGTTCTCAAATGGCCCATCCACTTGTGGACAGTTCTGATTTTTATATGAATTCTATTAAACAGAAATTGCCCTCTCTGTATCTTCAGCCTATTGCTCCCAGTTCTCCTCGACAGGGACAAGCAAAAAAAGTTTAAGCCCATTAATGTAGTTGTGTGATACAATCACTGACTCTTCATCCTACTCCCTTAGATGGTTCTCTTCCTAGCCCCTCCTACTCTCATCTAGGGTCATCCAATAGTCTCCTTTAATGTTTAAAGAATAGTTCACCTTCAACATCCCAAGAGCCAAAGAAGTGAGTTATTAGCTTGGCTTAGGAACATCAGTAGCAGAAAAAGTACCAAACTTTGAATCAGATGTCCTGGGTTCAAATCCCAACTCTGCCACTCACTACATTTGTACCCCCTCTAGGTCTCAGTTCCCTTATGTGTAAAATGAGGGAGTTTCATTAGATGATCTCTATGGTCTCTCTCAGTTTTAAATCTTATGATCCTATGATCTGAGCACTCAGTGGATGGTGCCGACCCTTTGAAAGTCCCATAATTACAGATAGTTCTGCTTGATTCCCTTATGGAGTCCTTCCAGGATGTGATAGTAAATGTTTAACAACCATTTTTCTCCTTCCAATCCAAAAAAGTGACACACAGATTAATCTGCAATATTAATTTTTTCTCCACTACTTTCTTAAGTCTAGACAACCAATAAAACAAACCCTGATTTGTACCATTTGTCAATTCCCAAAGTATAAATGCTCCTATTGAAAGTTTAACAATCAACTCCTGCACACCCCTGAATCATTCCTCTCATGGATCCAGTGTGGCAGACTGGAATGTTCCCTAGTCTTGGAATCAGTTGATCTGGAATCCAATCCTGGCTCTGCTAGGTATTGGTGTGATTTTGGACAAATCATTTGGCCTCTCTAGAGCTCAGTTTCTTCATATGTAAATTGGAGCTAATAATACTCGATCACCCCACCCCACTTGAAAGCACCATAAAAACAGAAGCTACAATTAGTTCTCCCCATCCTCTGGGGAGGTTGTACCCTCCTGGCCTGCCATCCACTAAGTCTCCTGTCTATTTTGGTTCCTGTCTATAGAGGTTCCCGGGGCAGGGACAAGTGAATCACTTCCTTGACATCTTGTGTTCTGTTTTCCACCCACACTTTGCACTCAGCCCAGGGAGGATAGGGAAAGTGATACATTAGTTCTCCCTTGAGGCTATCACACCATCCATCCTTACTCTCTGACGCAGAGGTGTCTCCTGGAAAACAAAAACAGACCTGGCCTTAGGGATTCTCAGACGGGAGAGAAGAAGCAGCAGAAGCCCAAGCTTGGGACAATGACCATTGGCCGGGAATCGTCGGCTATGCCCAGAATGCTCCCTGGGGGCTCTCCAACATTGTTTACCAGGCTGGGCCACTGGAATAAAGCCAAGAGCTCTGGCCCCAGACTCTGACATGAGAAATATCTATGTTCTAAGGTCCCTTGAAGGATGTTAGAGCTCACCTAGATGACCCCCTCAGTTTAAAGATGAATAAACTGGGGACCATAGAGGTTAAATGCCTTACTCAGAGGGGTCTAAATCACAAAGACTCTCAGATTTGGAAGGGACCACAGAGGGCACACAATCCAACTGGGTCTAATATGACTCTCAGACAAGTGGTCATCCAGATTGTACCTGAAGGTCCACCTGAAGGTTCCTAGGGAGGAAGAGACAGCGTTCCACATTTGGATGGCCTGGATTGCTAGAGATTTTCTATTTATATTGGGCCAGATTCCATCTCCCTGTAACTTCCAGCCACTGGTTCTAGTATTGCCCTCTGGGGACTCTCTTCTCTTTCAGACTTCCCTGTTTCTTTCAAAAGTTTAATCTCCAAGATTTGCATCTTCAGCATTATCCTTGACCCTTTTTTCTCCCTCATTCCACATTGGACAATCAGTTGTCCAATCTTTTCTCTTCTGACTTCACAGTGTCTCACATATCTAACCCCTTCTCTCTACTCACACAGCCATCACCTTAGCTTAGGCCGTCATCATCCCTCACCTAGATAATTACAACAGCCTCTGAATCGGTCTCTCTGGCTACTTCAGTCCATTCTACACATTGTTGCCAAAGGAATTTTCTTTAAATGAAGCTCTGACCGCGTGACTGGCTTCCCTGGCTTCTTTCAGGATTCGTGTCAAATCTCACTTTCCTCTAGGAGATCCCCCACCTCTTTTGCCACACACCCTCTAGATTATCTTCCATTTATACTATATTTGTTTTGTGTGTACAATTTTTTTTAAATTAGAATGTAAGCTCTTTAGGACAGCGACCATGGTCTTGCCTTTCCTTGTATCCCCAGTCCTTAGCACATAGGAAGCACTTGATATTGCTGACTGACTGATTTCCTTACCAAACCAATTCCAATGGATTCCTACTGCCTCTAGGATAAATTTAAATTTCTCTGTTTGACTTTTAAAGCCCTTCACAATGTGGCCACACCAGATTATCTTCTCAGATTCATTGGACATTACTCTGGAGCAATACATGGCACGTGGCACATAGATAATGCTTAATAAAGTTCATGATTGATTGAAGTCTAATCCTAATGCCACCAACAAGATAACCACCTTAGAGGAAACAGAAAGAGGGAGAGATAGGGAGTCTGCATGTGCCAGGCAAGTCAAACCACTGCCATCACCTTGAACACCACCTCCCCTCACACCTTGATGGAGATAACCCAAGACCTTGAATCCAAGAGCCCCAGGAATAATAGTCCCCTACCCCATACCACTAACTCTGCCTCCATAGCTATTACAGAGGGAAGCAACCCTTGTAAAGAAGGGCCCTATACTCTCTGCCAGCACCATTGATGGGCAGGTAAACCCAAGAACCCCACAAATAGCAGATCCCCCAGACCACCAGCCTGGCCCCCATAGCGGTCATCCAGAGGAGGACCCCTTGCAGAGAAGAGACCCATCGATTGCTCCCATTGGCGCTGCAGCACCCAGTTCCTCAGTGTCCACAGCCAAAGCCAAAAATACATCAAAGAGTTCAACGTCAGACTATAGTTTTTGTCAATGAATTGACATCTTTGCCATCACTCTCTAAGGACCACAGGGCCTTTCCTTCTGACTTGAAACTGAAACCTGCTCTGTGTGTTCTCTCCCCATTAAGAACATGAGAGCAGAGACAGTCTCTCGTCCTTTGTGTATATTCTAGCACTTAGCATAATACTTTGTGCAGAGGAAGCATTTATGTGCCTTTTCATTCATTTTTATTCACCCTCATCTATACAGCCTCCCTTCAAATACTAAAGCTTCTTCTGGCTCTAGTATCCCACGTTCTAAGGTCCCTTAGAACACTTGGGATTAGAGGAAGAAAAGTGGGAAAGGATGTTAGAGCTCATCTAGGCAACCCCTTTCAGTTTAAAGAAACTAGGGCCCATGGAGGTTAAATGACTTATCCAAGGTCACACAGGGAAAAAGGAGGATTCAAAAACAAGTATTCTGCCTCTGCCTCCAGTGCTTTTAGACATACTTATAACTTATAGACAGTGATTCTGCCCATAGAAGTCTTCTGTCTTCCAGGCTAATTATGCCTAAGACTTTCAACAAATCCTCATATCGTGGTCTCCATTTTCCTCCCAATCCTTGTTAACACACTCCAAGTTGTCAACACCCTAAATACAATATCCAGAATGCAGTACTCCAGATTTGGTGTGAAGGAGCCAGACAACAGAACTACCACTGGCTTTACTCTAGATACCAATGCTTCTATTCATATGGCCTAAGTTCAAGTCAGGTTTTTTTTAGCTTTTTCTGTCAGAGTTAATATATAAGGAGCCTATAATCCACTAAGACCCCCTTGGCTGTTTACTTCTGTCTCTTTTGTTTCTTTTAAGTTTTACATCTTTTGTTTTTGTGTCACCTTTATTTCTAAATATGTCTGTCCCCTTTCCCTACCCAGACAGCCACCTCTTATAATAAAAAAGAAAGAGGAAAAATGAGGGGGACATGGCTCCACAAAACTGAAAAGAGAGAAAAAAAGAGAGAAAAGGGAGGGAGGAAGGAAGGAAGGATCAAGTGAGTCTAGTAATATATACAATATTCCATACCTGTTGGCCCCCACCCCTCCAAGGAAGGGGGGTTCCTGGCTACTTTCACATGAGTTGTTGTCTAGCTGAGACCCAATAGGTCCACAGATTCCCTTGGAGATGCCTATAAAGGAAGAGAAAGGACTCTAGGTATCTCTCTTTCTGACTATTTCCTCTTCTATAGACCCAGAAATGAGGAGCTGCCAAAAATCCCATAGTAAAGACATGAATAACACTCAGGTTGGCCTGCAAAAGCCCAGTGTGCCCAAACCACTAGCAGGGAAGAGAGATACAGGTCTCTCTGTATCAAGTCAAGCCAAGATCTGTTAGAGCTTCACTGTAGCCCAGACTGAGAAGGGCAAGGGCCGTTCATTTCTACTGGGGCCAGGAGGCAGAAGGGCCTGCAATCCCCAGGGACCCATCCTCTTAGGGAGGGAGAGAAAAACGACAGGGGCTGGAGTGTCCTAATTTATGACAATTACATGGAGCTACATAAAAACCACCAATGTCACTGGGGCCATTAGCTGTCTGGGCAACATCATAAAACACACTTGCATCCAGGTTACCCTCTGCTCCTGCCAACCTTGCCTCTTGAGGTTAATCTCTCCAAAAGAGAGGCATGCATACCAAAAGAGAGAGAGAAACACAGAGCCAGATGCTGCTGTAATGGCGAATTATATCAAGAAACCCTGCCATTAAATGGAGAAGTCAGAGATGGGAATGAGGGGGAGCTTATGATGATGGCTGTTGTGAGGGACCCCCTCAAAACATCCATCCAGGGACCCCTATTTATTGGGTAGGATCCATTTCTATCTCCAATATGCAATGCGAATCCCCATTGTCGGTTTGTATGCTTAGCAAATATAGATATGAACACCCTCTAATCTATAACAAGTAGCATTTGTAGAGCACAGGCTAGCACAAAGCATTTTACATATATTCTCTCATTTGATCCTCACAACAACCTTGAGAGGTAGGTGCTATTATCATCTCAGTTTTACAGATGTGGAAACCAAGACTGGGATAGGTTAAGTGACTTGCCCAGGGTCATCTAGCCAGTAAGCATCAGAGAAAGGATTTGAACTCTAGTCTTCCTGATTCCCAGGGGCAGTGCTATAGCCACCATGACAGTGACCTTAAACTGAAAAACAAACAGGGTCCACTAACCTACCTACAGATCCCTATGGGCCACATATTGACTAAGAAAACTATATCGTAACATTATCTATGTTCTATTGTATTTCTGTTTACTTAGTAAAATGTTTTCCAATTCTATTTAATCAAATCTGGTCCATACTCCTGGAGGGTTGATTTGTAGATGTTTGATAGCTAAGTGATTTATACAGAGGGAAAAATTTGCTCCATTTCTCTGGAATAAGGAAGGTGGTTTCGACTCCTGGCTAAGCATTTCAATGAGAATAGAAGTGGTGAGTTGCCCAGTAGGACTCACTTTGGCTAGGCACAGAAGCTTAAGTGGGCAGGTGCCCCTTTCCTCAGAGGGGAAATCTTGGAATCATTAAACCAGGAAGCACCTTAGAAGACAAAATATGAGTGAGGCAAGAGATAATGTACTTCAATGCCCTCATCTTAAAGAGGAGAAAACTGAAGTTCAGAGGAAGGCATTCAACTTGCTGAAAATCACACAGGTAGAGTAGAAGAACTGGGACTCCAAATTAGTCCTTGTTACTCTAAGTCCAGTGCTCTTTGATTCAATTCAACAAACGTTTATTGTCACCTTACTGTGTCCAAGGCCTTTGCCTCAAACTTGAGAAAGAGAGCAAGCTTAGCTAAGGATCATGGAACTCGCTTCTAATAGGAAGACAAGGCACAGATAATTGCAATAAATAATATTATAAGTACATTAGAAAGGTACAAAACAAAGTGATATGAGAGGTCCCATAAGAGAGGGAAAAATAATTCTCAACTGGGAGATCAAGAACAGGTCATAGATTTAGAGGTGGAAGGGACATTAGAAGTCATCTGTCAAACCCCACTCCACCCCCACGTCCAATTCATAGAAGGAGAAGTGAGGTCCAGAGAGGTTAAATGTCTTATAGAAAGGCACAAAGAAACATGTAGGACACGTCAGAGCTATGTGGAGGGAAGCAGAAATAATTATTTGTCAGAGATATCGTAGAGGGGATTCCATCTCCATGATGACTTTCCACCTCTGATGAGATTTTGTGAAATTAGAGCTGATATTCTCATTATAAACTAGCCCGGGTCTTGTTGGCATAGAGGGATGGCTGTTTACTTCCTCCTTCCCCCTTTTTCTAACTGCATGAGCCCCAAGCAAGTCAAGAAACATCTCTTTGACCTTCTCTCTACCTACTTTCTTAACATACCCTCCCTACAGCAACACACCCTCAGGCCAGCTGTCCTAGAATACCAGTAACTACTTTATTCTAGTCCCAAGAGTAAGATGCATGCCAACTACTTACAAATTAAGCAACATACTTACTTAGAAGAGCGATGAGGTCCAGATGTGCAGAGCCATTCTTTGTGGTCTCTTGGCTTCTTAGGTCTGATCTTCCCTATCTTCAATTAAGAGTCCTTCCTACTTTTCTTCTTGATTCCACTCCCCTTTTTCAACTTAGAAGACCTAGTTTCCCTCATACTACTGGGTGCTGCCAACTATTTCAAGGTTCCTCATTGACCTCTAAAGACAGAGAGCCACCTAGTGTCCACTCTCAAATAACGGGATGCCAGAGTTAGAGTGGGCCTCACAGGACATCCAGTCTCAGACTTCCCTGAAGTATGAATCCCCTTTATAATATCTCTAACTAGTGGCCATCCAACCACTTGAAGACCTCCAGCATAGAGGAACTCACTACCCACCAAGGGATCCCATTCCACACTCTAATTGTTAGTCAGGTTTTCCTTATATCAAAGTGAAATATGTTTCTCTGAAATTTTCTGGTCTTGCCTCTGGGCCAGAATAGGTCACCTACCTCTTCCCTCTACCATCTCTTTAAATACTTGAAAACAGCTATCGGGTCCCCTTATGTTTTTCTTCTCCAGGCCAAATGTTCCACCTTAAAAACAATAGCTATGAGCTGTGAGGATACTGGTAAATGTTTAACAACCAGCTGGGGGGAAGGGGAGGAATGTCCCCACCACAACCTTTTCAGTTTTATCTGTGTTATTACCATTTTCTCCAACACTTTCTTAAATCCAGACAATTAACAAAATAACCAAGCCTCGATTTATAGCATGTGCCAATTTCCAAGATATAAATGCTCACACTAAAATTTTCACAGTTGACTCTTGGCATTCAGTTTTGTCTGGCTCCAATACATCCCTGGTTATGCATTGCCTCACTACCTATGCCACTCCCGCTTGTCTATGTCCTGACCAAAATGTGGCACTCAAACCTAACAGAATCCTCCAGCACGATCTACTCTGAGGAGAATACGATGGGATTATCACCCCCATCCCCTCCTTCTCTTGGACTTCTACTTGCTAGTCATCCAGTGTAAGATTACATCCCTAAGAGGAGGTGAAAAATGAGGTGCTAGTATGATGGGGTGGTAAAAGCATCAAATTTGGGGTCAAAGGGCCTAGATTTGAATCCTAATAAACTATGTAACCCTGGATAAATCACTTCTCTCACTCTTTGTAAAATAAGCGTGTTAGATTAAATGGGCTTGGAGATCTCTTCTAATTCTAAATCCTCTGATTCCATATATTTCCTTTCTGGCTCGATGGGGCCTGACATACTGAGATCTAGTCCCTTCTGTGAACTATCGACATCTCTTTCCACTGGAGATAAAACCAGGGCCCAACCAGATCTAAAGCAGTGATTGGGAGCTGATTGCCTTATAGACAGCCAGGCCTTTCAGCACTGGATTTTTCCTTCCTGGCCTAGAAAAGAATCACTCAACAATTTAGGGAGGCATTTCTGGATGAGGGAGCTGCCTAGAACTTGCTTGTTAAAGGACTAACTAATTCGTCCCACATTTCAGGAGGTGTAGGGCCTAGGATAGAGAGAGCTTCGAATGGAGAGTCAAGAGATCTTGCTTGGATACTGATGGCTCCAAGTGACTAGAGGCAAGCCCCTCAAGCTCTTGGAGCCTCAGTTTCCCCGTCTGCAGAGTGGGAATAAGTATCTTTGTACTTCTTGCCTCACAGGATGGTTGTGAAGAAAGTACTTTGTGAAATTGAAAACTGAAAACATTTTTACCAATGGAAATTCTTGTTATGAGATAGACTCTGGGATTAGTGGGACAGTACTGAGAACAGACAGAATGATGACTGTCTACAGACCCCGCCTAGACCCCGACACTCCATTCTATTCATGACAGACACTGCTAATAAAATGTCCCAGCCAGACAGTCATAGGATATCACTCCAAGTTCAGATATTTATGAGGAAACTGTGGCGACTTCATTCTGACTTTAAAAAATATATCTGTATCCCATGAAGGTTTTACTTCCTCTCTCCCTCCCCACTTTGCCCCAACCCCACTTCAGGCTACAGCTCCTAGCCTCAGCAAGAGGGATTGTCAGGAGATATACGGGCAGGGCATGACCATTCTCTATAGGCAGCTGCTGCTCTACACTAAGCTGATGGGAGTGGGAGGGGAGGACCCTCCGGCTGGAAGGAAGCTCCACTCACCAGGCTACCTACTGCCAGGCATGAGAGCCACAGAGCAGACAGATGATTACACAGAAAGGAAGCAGTGTTGAGGTGTGGAAAGAGGAATGAGTCAGGTAAGTTGGGCTCAAATCCTGACTTTGCCACATGCTAGCCTCAGGCAAGCTCCTTCTTATCTCTAAGCCTCAGTTTCCTCACCTGTAAAATTGAGGATAATACTTTTACTCCTGACCTCACAGGGTGGTTGTGGGAAAAGTGCTTTGTAAACCTTAGAAAGCAATATAGAAACAGAAGCCCTCCCTGCTGTCACATAGGCTTCTTAGCCCCACATGCTGGCTGGACTGTGGCCAGCCTGGAGAATGAATATCCTCCTTCTAGGATGTGCTAACATGCTGTCACCCAATTATCCCTGGGGTCTCTGGGATGGAGGCCTGCTTACTGTTTGCACCTGTCCACAGGGACCTTCTGTCTCGTGTTCACCAGAGCTACTTCTCTAAGAGCCATATTTTTCAGGTAAAATATGACAGGCTCCATCCATTCCCGTTATATATTTCTCAGTAAATGGACAAGGTGAAAACTGTGTCAGTTCAAATCACTATCATGACACTTAATCCTGATTTAATGTGCCTTTTGCTGCAATCTTGAAAGTGCCTGAGTCTGTGCTGAGTTGGACTGACCAACCTCCATGGGGACCCAAGGCAGTATCACCTTCAATAAAAGAATTTAGGGCAAAACAGAAACAAACAAAAATATCAGCTAGAGCTAGGATGTGTGTGTGTGGGTGTGTGTGGGGGGGTGTGTATGGGAGGGGTGATATGGAAACATCCCCCTTGCCACACACACAAACACACACATACACATACACATACACACATAAAACTGTGGAAGAGCAAATGAAGGCCCAAAGGCCTTGGACTGCCTCCCTTTTCCCCCTCCTAAAGACTCCTCTCCCCCCTGGAGCTGTTGTCCTAAGCCCTGTGTTTGCAACAGCTGGGAAATTTATGAAAGATTCATAAATGTGTGCTGAGCAAGCCTCGGCTGTCAGGGAGACCCAGTCACCAGCTTACAGCTGCAGTACTTAAATATTATGACCCCCCATATATAAAAAGTGTGCCACTCATTTCCGCAGCTTCCTTTCCCACCCCAAGAACAGCAGAGAGTGGCAGAGAATAACCAAGCCAAGTCATGTCCAGCAGCCTAGGAGAGCCACATACTGAGACCTGGGCCCCTCGCCACCCTTCCAATTCTTCCCAAAAGCCTCCACTTGGCAACATGGCCCCAGTCCTTGTCTCCAGCCCAGCTGGAACACAAAAACCTTCAGTGGCTCTCCAGGGTCTACTGAATAAAGTATAAACTCCTGATCCTGGCATTCAAGGCATTTCACAGTCTGGTTCCAACTTCACTTTCCAGCCTTAGATCACATGATTGCCCTTCCCACACATTCTCCATTCCTGCCAAAGTGGACTTCTCTCAATCCTCCAGTCTCATGCTACTCTATTAGCCCCTATTCCTTTGTTCATATTATTCCCCTATACCTTCAATGAACTATTCCTGCCCTCATGACTTTTCTTTCATTCAAAACTCAACTCAGGTGTTACCATCTTCTTATCCTGAACTCCGGGTGAGATTGATGTCTCCTTCCCCCAACTCCTCCTAGCCTGTTTCCAAATCTCTCCATTACACTTATCATACTCTCTATTGGAGCACCATAATTCATGCATGTGCCTTTCTCTTTTATTAGATTATAAGCTCCTGAGGACAGTGACTATTCCATCTGTTTTTCTGTAACTGGTGCCCAAGCTGTGCCCTCTTGTCTTCAAATGATTACTTACTCTGGGGCCTGGGATGATGGTAACTTGGGAAACAGAGATCGTTGTGTCCTTCACCAGCTTTCACTGGTTTAAATCAAGTTGTTCTCCTCCTCCCTTCCCGGGGTGGGGTGGTATTTGAAGTGGCCATTTAATTGTTAGAAATTTTTTTCCTAAATCAAGCTAAAAATTGCCTCCTGGTAATTCCTTCCCATCCTTCAGGAGAGGGAAGTCAGGCAAAACAAGTCTACTTCCTCTCTCTTTAAATACTTGGCCACAGCAATATAAGGTTAATGGGCAATAAGCCCATCAATAGGCCTCGTGGTTGCCATTACAAGCAGTTATCATGGGCACCCTAAATTTTCTATTCTCTAGGTTAGTGGTCTCCAAAGTGGGAGACCAATTAGGAAGCTATGCTATCAATAGTTAGGACAAAGGTATTGAGGGTCTGAAGGAAGGTGGAAACATTTTGAGTAGAGATAAAGGGGTAGATGGGAGAGAGGTGTGGAGGTAAAATCCACATGACTCAACAACTGATTGGATATGGGAAGTGTGAGAGAGTGAGGAGCCAAGGATAACCCTGAGATTTCCAAGCTAGGTAACTCTAGGTTGAAGGAAGTTGGAGCCCTCTACGGAAGAAGAAGAAACTCTAAAAGACTTAAGAACTCAATCAAACACCATGATTTACCACTATTCCAGAAGACTCATCAAAGAATATGGTGCCCACCTCCTGATAGCTGATGGACTCAGAGTACACATTGGGACATTTTGTTTACACCTGCGCAAAGCAGGAATTTGTTTTGCTTTACATGTTTGTAACTGGAGTTTTGTTTTTCTTGCTTTCTCAGTGGGGACAGAGGTAGAAGAGAGAGAAGATATGGAAATGAAATAAAATTGAATTTTTTTAAAAAAAATAAATAGGTAAGGTCAGAGGAGGGGTGGTGTTTGTGGGAAAGATCATGTTATGAGATCTGCAATGGAAATCCCAATCCATCCATACCTGCTCATCCTGTGTGACTCTATTTGCACTCCAAAATAAAAAAGGAGTTAGGGGTGGCTTCTACTCTCCTTCTGGTCATTGCACAGAAAGACAGAGACTGACAATGGCTTCCTGCCACAGACACAAGGCAATTTGGGGGAATAAGATATGAAATACTGGGGACAGAAGGAATTTTGCTTGTGCAGATATAAGCTATAACCACACTGAGGGGCCAATAAAAGGAACAGGATGGGAGAGGTTGGGAGCCTCCACACCCAGCAATGAGCGGCTATTGTATGGGGAAAATGCTGGGTGAAAATGGGAGGGAGGAAGCGTAATTGAGACAAGCCTTACAATGGCTATTACAGGGAAGGTGGTTTGAAATCCATCTTCCTGCTCTCTAATCGGTTACCCCTTGGGGTCATGCCATTGCCCCACTAAGAGTTAGGCTGAACATAGGATGATTTGATGATAAAAATGGAAGAGATCTTTAAAAACATCTTCTCCAAATCCACTACTTTACAAATAAGGAAATCAAGGCCCACATGAGAAATAACTTTCCCCAGGGTACATACAAAGAAACTGGTAAACATAGGATTCTAATCCAGCTTCTTTGAGTCCAAATCCAGTTTCTTTCCCACTGTACCATGCCTCTACTTCCTCCCTCTCAGGTGCCAGGGCTTTGAGTACTTTCACCACCTCATTCACTTCCTCTGCAGGGGCTTATCAGTGTGCTCTCTAAAACCCAGATCTGAACACTACTCAAACTGAAGTATGCCCAGAGCAAAGAATAACCGACTTCTTAAAATTTGGATTCAATCCTGGGCATTTTATCCCTCCAGAAGGACTCCTCTCTTTCTGTCTGCCTCCCTTGCTCTCAGCTCCCAATCTGGAGGGAATTGTTTGATTCCCCTCTTGTCCTCTTGGCGTTTTTACAGTGTTTGGTGAACCCAACCCTTCGATTCCTTGGAGAGCAAGCAGGAACCTCTGGTAACTTTCTTGCAGTGGCCAGACTTCCTCTTCCAGAGAGGAAGAGACACAAAGTGAGACACTTCCTCTTTCTCTTTCGGGATTTTGTGGTGGGGGAGGGGGAGCGGGGGGCGGCTTTCCCATCCTGGGATATCGTTCAGGAAACGTAATGTGCCTTCTGTCTATCACAGCCAGAGCTTGACTTCCTAAGCAATGCTGAAGAAATACTCATTGCTCATATTTCTAGAGCACTTTGAGACTTACAAAGAGCTCACAACAACCTTGGGAGTACGTAGTAAGTAGAAGGAGTGTTTTCCCAGTTTTGCAGATGAGGAAACTGAGACTCAGACATGTTCAGTGATTTCACACAGCTAATAAGAATCGGTGCTGCCATTTGAACCCCATCATCTCCTGTTTGCAAATTCAGGGGTCTCTCTCTCTCTCTCTCTCTCTCTCTCTCTCTCTCTCTCTCTCTCTCTCTCTCTCTCTCTCTCTCTCTCTCTTCACTCTCATACACTGAGGAGGCAGCTCTTCAACCCAGAAAAGGAGCAGAGCTTAGAAAATCAGTGGGGAGGGGTGGGAGTGAGTTTCAAATGACTTTGAGATTTGAAAGGAGACACTTTGTTTGCAGAAAGAGAAAGAACAGCAGGTTAAGCATCTGTTGAAGACAATTTAAAGAGGCGGGAACCAGCTGAGGCTGAGGCTAAGGCTGTACCAGTTCCAACTCGAAAGAGTGTGGGATGTTGACTTCTCTGAGACAGACACAAATTCAGACTTCAAAGCGGGGAGGGGGGGGGATAAGTCTGAGCTGCAGCACTGGAGTGGAATCTTCTGGTGTGGAAAATGAGTCCACTGAGAGCAGAATAATAAAGACTCTTATTTTTATTAGCATCATTTAGATACAATGTATCATTTACTCTTCTATTGCTTGGAACAATGTCTTTTTTTTTTGCTGTTGCTCCCTTCCCTTCCCTTTCCGTTAAATTGAAATATAATTTCCAAAGACTGAACCTCAGTACTTCTATGCTGTAGGAAAATTGGGTGAAGGACTTGGAGGTGTTTAGCCTGGAGAAGAGAAGACTGAGGGGGATTTAGGCAGTCTTCAAGTAAGGATTATCGCAAGGAAAAGGGATCCATTTTAATCTGTTTTGCCATGGAATACATTTCGGTTCAGCCATTTTTCAGTCATGTCCAACTCTTCGTGACCTCATTTGGTTTTTTGGGGGCAGAGATACTGGAGTGGTTTGACATTTCCTTCTCCAGCTCATTTTACAGATGAAGGAACTGAGGTAGGTAAATTTGGTTAAATGACTTGACACAAAGCTAGTAAGTATCTGAGACCAGATTTTAACTCAGGAAGATCACTCTTCCTAACTCCAGGTCCAGCACTCTATCCACTGACACACGTAGCTGCCCACAGAATATAGATCTATGAGCAACTGGGGGTGGGGAAGAAGTCATAGGGAGGAAGAATCTACTTAACATAAGGAAAATTTCCCCAAACTAAGAGCTGAACAATACTAAAATAGATGCCTCTGAGTGCATTTCCCATCACTGGAGATCTTCCAGAGGTATCTGATGTCTGCTCAGCACAGATCTAACTAACCAGAATTATAACTGGGGCAAATTCACTTGAGACAGGAATGTTAGGGAGGTTCAGCAGAGAGCCTCATTACAAATGCAACCTTCATGAGAGGGGGTGGTTGTCCCCCAAAGAATGCAACGCTGACTTTCCCTCTCCAGGTTTGAGGGGAACCAATGAGACTGTAGGAATGGCAGACAGGGGAAGCTGAACAGTGAGACTTTGAAATGAGGCATGGGAACAGTGGTCATTGCTAGTAGGAAGCAGATCACTCCGCCCCCGATTCCAAATGACAGTATCCTGCAGCAAATCCCTATTCACCTCCATGGTAATTATATCTCTGCTTGGTGGCAGAGTCCTCCAAGGAATTCCTGCTCATGTATGGAATAAACTAGGTAACCTCTGAGGCTCAGAGATTCTAGGATTCTTTGTATTACAAGGGAAATGTGTCTCACTGGATAAAGGACTAGAGTTGGAGTCTAGAAAACAGGGATTTGAATCTTTGATCTGGCACTTACAAGCTTTGTGATCATAAACAAGTCACTTAAACTTTCCTTATCTGTAAAATGGGATTCATAATACTTGTAAGACTGACCTCACAGGGTTCCTGAGAGGCTCAAATGAGATAATGAATGCAAAATATCCCGCAAACCTTAAAGCCCTAAATAAATGTGAGTTATAGGTGTTGTGGTAGTTGTTATCCTAGCATCGTGGCTAAGGGACTGTTTGTCACATGGGGATTGACTGCAGTTCTGTTAAGAACGCTGAAAGCATCCCCAGGCTCCTGGACAGGAACAGCCTAGACTCTCTGGTTATTAATCTGTGGGCAGTCACCACAATTTACCTTCCTCACAGCTGGGTCTTAAGCTCACTGTAGTGTAGAAAATATTGAAGCCAAGCATATATCTTGTTTATAATAAACAGGGTGAATTGTGGATGTATCCATTTTCAATTGGGGATAAATGGTAGCCACGTGCTGTTAGAGATCCTTTTTTTTTCTTTCAGTTCTTCTTCTGTTTAACCCATGAGTCATCCTCCTGTCCTCCAAAGAAAGAGATTTTGTCTCTGGAATATAGGTTAAATAGAATAGGGGAGGGGGACTGATAAGAGATAAGTACTTGTCCTTCCAAACTACACTCAAATTCAGCTGATAATGGAGTATGTGAGTTTGTCATAAGTATCAGGAGAGGTGAAAACTTCAGCTTTTCACAGAATCTTTGTGTCTTTGAACCATTTGCTAAGTTTCTTTGAGGCTCAGTTCTCTCTAAAATGGGAGAGTTGAACTAGAAATGAGATAGTACGTAGAGTACTAGCCTTTAAGTGAGGAAGACCTGAGCTCAAATTCTGCCTCAGGAATTTACTAGCTGCAAGACCCTGGAAAAGTCACTTAACTTCTCTTATCCTCAATTTCCTAATCTGTAAAATGGGGCTAGTTATAGAACCTACAACACAAGTTTTTTTTTTGTGAGGGGTAAATGAGATAATATAATATTTATGTAACAGTGACCACCTTCGCTCCCATTGCCTGAAAGCTAGGTTCGTTACATTTCACCCCTCCCACAAGGTTCTCCAGTATCTTTAAAAGAATTTGGAAGTGTCTAGTTTCTCTGCCAGTGGCTCAAGTCCTTATCAATGGTGTCGCCCCTATTTTAGGTCGATCCCATTTCCGTTTAACCACATAAGAATCAGAGTAGATTTTACAAAGGAATATTTACTTCAAAGGTATAGCAAGAACAAACATACAGGTATCATCCCGCTCCATCACTACAGTCTCTATGGAAGGAGAGGGGCATTAGGTCTTCAGCTTAACTCAATTCCTATATAGCATATATTCCCACCAAGTTCTAGGTCCAAAGACCTCCTGAGCTTGAGTTCTAGAATCCTAGTCAGGGCTTCCCTGCTGACTTGAAACAACATTTGGCTTGGGATACTGGCTCCAAGGTCACCATGGCTTAGGGCAGCTAGGTGGTGCAGTGAGTAGAGCACTGGCCCTGAAGTCAGGAGAACCTGAGCTCAAATCCGACCTCAGACACTTGACACACTTACTAGCTATATGACCTTGGGCAAGTCACTTAACCACAATTGTCCTGCTTTTCTCCCCGCAAAAAAAAAAAAAAAAAAAAGATCACCATGGCTTAAGCTCCTGGAGACTCCATTGCCTGTGCCTAGAACAGGAAAGGACAAACAAAATAGACCAAAACCTCAGGACCACAGGGCCTAGGGTGGGGGGGGGAGGAGGTCTTCCATCATGGTGCACATACCACAAGTAAACAGAACCTTCTCATCCTGGATACAGCTGGAAAGAGAGGGAGACTATCTTATTCTTATCATCCTTATCACAGCTTCTGGCTACCTAGCCAATGGAAAGAGGCTGCTCCTGGCCACATGGTAGGGAAATATGGGGCATCTTCTCTCAGAAGCAGATCCTGCCCATACCCCACGTAGGTGTCTCTGTTTTAGGTGATCTCGGCATGTGCAAAAAGACTGGTTACACATAAAAAATGCAACACAAAGTGCTACCCAAATGTTAGCTATAGATACAAGGATTTGAACAAAAGTCTTCCTGACTCCAAGCTGAACTCTCTAACCATACTATGTGGTATGTGCCTCCTTCACAGGGTTGTTGCGAGGGAAGACATCTGGAAACTGTAAAACACTAGAGAAACTATACTTCAAGGATTCATGGATTCATGAGTGTTCATGTGATCACTACTGATGACCTTTGCTGCTCCTCTGTATCTTTGTAAACCATGCTCTTGAAATACCTTGCCAAAAAAAATCATTATTTGGTGGACAACCTCTGGGGATGAACCTCTCTGCCTTTAGTGAAGATACCCTTGGACAAAAGACTCACAGTTAATTATCAGATGGCCTCCAAAGTCTTTCTGGATTGGCAGGACTGGCCAGAACTTGAGTTCTGTTTATGTGATTGTCAAGAACATGAGGCAACCCCATGCCATAACCATGTAGTCCTTGGAGAAAGATGCTAGCAGTGCTTTTCTAGAATTTTCCATCCTTTATCACATTTGACCCTCAGGCTAGCTCTGTGACATAAGGAGTACAAGTACCATTAGCCCCATTTTACAGATCAGGAAAATGGTAAGGTGTCATTGTTTATCTCTGTCTTATACTCACTCCCTGTGCATCTAGTCCCTTCCCATTTTCCATGTTCAAAGATATCCTCCAAAACTTGTCTCTGGGGGGCGGAGCCAAGATGGCGGCTGGGAAGCAGTGACTGGCATGAGCTCCCCACCAAGTCCCTCCAAAAACCCATAGAAAATTGGCTCTGAACCAATTCTAGAGCTGCAGAACCCACAAAGTGGCAGAGGGAAGCAGGGCTCCAGCCCAGGACAGCCTGGATGGTCTCAGGGTAAGGTCT
>CM053625.1:95396748-95435904 GCA_028646595.1 Phalanger gymnotis
AAAAAAAAAAAAGAATGTGCTCTGTACCAAGGTGACTACATTTTCCTGAACACGTTACTGTTCCCTGTGGCCATAGCTTTCATACACAAGAGACTTCTCAGAGGACTGAAGAACTGTTTTGACTTATATTTTACAAACAAGTCTTCCTCACCAAATCTGTAAAAGGGTACCAATGGTGTTTATGTTTCTCTGTCTCAGCACTGCTTACATCATCACTTCCTTGTAGGTCTAGAACTCAGGGGTAACAATCCTACTCTCTCTCCAATTGTCTCTCTTTTCCCTAAGTATCTCCTTGGAAAGCTGGTTGGAGTTATTCAAATGAGCCATGGCTGCTTTCTGAAACATCTAGTAAAGGCAGGGGAGAGGAGTTGAGTACCCCTTGGTGGGGAGGCAGAATAGAGAAAAGGGAATCTACAAGAGTGGTTATTCATGTGGTAAAGTACCATATTCTTCAGAACCCCAAATTCTCAGATTCATGCTCTAAAGTCCACTCTGTCATTCCACCAGCTCTGCCCTGAAGGTAAGCATTTGATTAAAATCTATTAGCACATTCCAGTTTTGGACTGACTGCTCAACCCTTCAAGTATATCCTATCCTGTGACATAAACTCCTTGAGGGCAGAGACTATTTTGTTTTTGTATCCCCCAGTTCTAGCATAGTGCCCTGGCACGATAGGAACTTTATAAATGTTAATTAAATTAACAAGTTAATTTAGTCCAGTAGTCTCATTTTACCATAGAAAAACTGAATCCTAGAGATGGGAAGGGACTTGTCTAAGGTCATTACAAATAAGTAATATCAAGATGGGATTTGAATCCAAAAAATTTGACTTCAAATTCATTATTCTTTCCACTGTACTACACATGTTCCTGACTTACATAACCTATGACAGTTGGATAAAACTATAAAGGAACTAGGTATCTGTTGATAATTACGCTATTGCTAAGAATGGTTGGGCAGGAGACAGGCTCCTAACATATTTTCTGACTTGGTCTAAGTTTCCAAAGTTTTAGTCTTTTATTGTGTACCTCCTCTGGGTCATTTCTTTAACCTGTAGTCATATTTATGAGCTAGGGCTCAGAGGGCTGCTGCTACTTTAGGGTTTAGGGATAACCCTGTGAATTTTCCCTCCTAAGACTATTGCATATGAGGCCCCACTACTGTGCTTCCAATTACCAATTAGGCAATAGGAGCTCTTATTAAAGGCTTTTTCTCAAATGATATAGCAAAAAAGTAGTTGCAAAACATTCCCCCACCCCGCCATATACCTGGGGTATACTCTTATAAAAATATACAGTGATCATGGGAAGTATGTCCCCAAACTCAGAGTATAGTGATAGTAAGGCTTATGTGTAGGATACACATGTGGCAAAAGCAACTCACGACTTAAGGCACCACAGGTCCTGGAAGTCCCTTCTCTCTGAGTAGTTGGTTAAGCATCTCTTCTGGGCAGGACATCCATCTGGGTCTGTTCTCTTCTTCTTTGGTTCCAGTGGTCACACCCCCTTGAAGCTGCTTCTTCCCTCAGGGACTGTTTCTCTGGAATTATATCTATCTGGTTTATTTGTCTTTTCTCCCTATTAGGCGTAGGGTCTCTGACTGCTTCAGTAGTTCCCTCTTCTAAACTACATGGCCAATTTCAAGGGGAAGGGAAAAGAGAAATTTCCTTCTACACCACAGACAACTCCTGGCTTTCTATCTTTTCCATTCTTAAAATACTGAAATTTTTCTAGAGTTTGGCTATTTAAAGTCCCCTGGGGTGTGGCTAATTTGATCAGCTAATCAAGTTCTCTTCTTCACTCAATCAGAGGTCATACCTCATAAAGACACCATACGGTGTTAAACATTTTTAACCCATTGAAACCTCATCATGTGTGACTATACCAACTGGGAAAATCACATCCTCTCTCCTTTACATTTAATTGTGGTAAACTGAAGGCCCTTCCCACCAATACCCTAGTTTGCATTGATATGTTGCCCTGACCTTGGGCAAGTGCCCACTACATCTCTTTTTGATTCAGCAGCTCCTGTCAGGCATCTGTACCAGATTGTAGAAGGTCTTGAATTTCAGGCCAAAGAAGTTGGACATTATCCTGTAAGGCAGGATTTTTCAAACTATGTTCCCTCATTTCTCTCAAGTTCCACCAAGCAAAAAGTGGGCAATGACAGAGAAATTCATGTTAACAAACCCATTACCTTTCCATGTGTCGATTTCACACAATGCCTTGACTTTAGCTGACCAGGACAATCAATGAGATAAGTCAGAACGGATCACGTGACAGAAAGCTGACTTTTCATTTCAAGATTCGATCACTGTATGTGTCTAACGATATAGAACTTTCCTGTGGTAGAAGGAGTGCTGAACTTGGGATCGGAGGATATGGGTTTGAGTACTAGGTGTGTGACCTTGGGCCTAGCACCTTCCTTTTTCTGGGCTCCTATTTCTTCATCTGTAAAGTAAGAGGATTGGACTAAATGCTGAGTTCTCCAGCTCTACTGACCTTTAACAAGCAGCTGATTGTTTTGTGCATGTGAAATAATAAGCATCTATTAAGATTTCAAGTTGAGAGCTGGAAGATTAGCTTGGAGGTTGTCTGGTCCGACCTCCTCATTTTACTGACGTTTACGTAGCCCTTGAAGGTTTGCGACGGCCTTTATTCATAGTATCTCATTAGCTCTTCACAACAACCCCATGAAGTCAGTGTTATAGTCATTTTCCTCCCTATTTTATAGATGAAGAAACTGAGGACAAGTGATTTGCCAGTCACACAGCAAGTAAGTGTCTGAGGTAGGATTCGAACACATCTATTCCTGATTCTGAGTCTAAAATTCTATCAAACTAAACTGGGAGTGGGGAACCTGTGGACCTCTAGGTCAATTTTGGCCCTGAACTGGAGGACCTAAAGGGCCACACGTGGCCTCAGGGTCACGGGTTCCCCACCCCTGTACTAAACCATACTGCTATTTAGATGAAGAAACAAACCCTGAGAGGTTGTGACATGACTTATTCAAAGTTATACAGGTAGGCAGCTGGGTGGCTCAGTGCATAGAGCCCTGGGTTTGGAGTCAGAAAGACCAGAGTTTGAATTTAGCCTCCGATACTCACCAGATGTATGATCCTGGGCAAGTCACTTAACATCTGTTTGCCTCAGTTTCCCCAAATCAAATAATGGGAATAATAAAGAATAATAACTTCTTCAGAGCGTTGTGAGAACTGAGATATTTGCAATATGCTTAGCATATTAGCCTGGCACATAAAAGGGACTACTTAGTAAGTAACACAGGCAGTAAACATCAGAGCCAGGAATGAACCCAGGTTTTCCGATTCTAAACCTAGCAATCCTTCCCCTATGCCATAGTGTCTATTTACATTCCTAGATTAAAAAAAAAATCAAGCTATTTTTGTGCTTTTTTATAATTGAGTCAAATTCGTAAATTTGAAGTTATAAGAATATAAAGGTGTTCCCAACAAAGAATCTGATGACAAAATAAATATCCATGGTTTCATTCTCAAATTCCCCAAACACAAGAAATACAAATTAGTTTTGTTTGTTTTTAAATGTGCTTTTGTATTTTTGCCAGAACCATGGAACTGCTTTAAAAAGAGAGAACATAGCACACATGGTGCAATCTGGGCTCACTTCTAGGGGTCTTAACGCACCGTGTGTGCCTTGTTACCAAGATATTAAAAACAGTTCCCTGGCCTTGGCAAAATTACAAAGGCACATTTAAAAAAAAACCAAAAAAAAAACCACACTGACTTTAAAAACAAAATTCTCAGATCCTAAAAGCGAAAATATGATGAACTGAAACAATTCCCTCAAATATTGGCTTATGTAAGCCAAGGGGAAAATGAAAACTGCTGTGAAGCAGCTCAGAAGGTGAGTTCTCACATGCAATATTGCTCCCAAAGATACATTATTTGTAAAATTGTTATATTAAGAGTAAAAATGATCTGAAAATAAGATTTAAAAATCAGCCATATGTTATGTTTGCCAGCATTTTAATACAAGATTTTTGTTTAACAGCATAGAGCCATTTAGCCAGATCACAACCCCTTCATGCTAGAGTGCTGGTGTCCATTCATTCACTCATTCATTCATTCGTTCAACATTTGAGTGCCTTGCCATGTGCTAGAAACTGCGCTAAACACTCAGGATAAAAAGATTTAAAAATCTGAAACAGTTCCTGTCCTCAAGGAGCTTTCTCATGGCCAGGAAAGGAGGGAAGAGGACAAAAATAAATGAGAGCAAAATATGCAAAGAGTAAATACAGCGTAGTTCCAAAGAGGTAAGGAGGGAGGGCATTGGCAGCTATGGGGAAAGGAAGGCTGGAGTGTATTGCCTCTGGAAGAGGGGAAAGTGTTACTTGGTGGCCACCCTTCTGGTGATAACATTTCTGAGCTTGGTTAGGTTGGTCTTTGAGAGTAGGAAATTTCATTTTTTGTCTTTGTATCTCCAGTGCCTAGCACAGTGCCCGGTTTGTAGTAGGGATGGAATACATGCTTGTTGGTTGTGCTGTCCTCAAAGCAAGCCCATTCTCATTTTATAGAACCTCAGGGTACTTAAGTGACTTGCTGTGGTCATATAGCTAAATTTGCATTGAAGAATCAAGATCCCAAAAGGGGAAGTGGTCATGTATCAGAGCCAGGGTTTGAATCCAGGTCCCCTGACTTCATAACCAGTGAGGGCTTTTCTCATTACACCAAGCTCCTGTCCTGATTAAGCACAAGGTATGATTAGAGCCTGCGCTGGGGCAATGGAAAAGAAAACGGTCTAAATTACTGCACTGGCATCCCAACTAGTCTCCTTCCAGACTCCCCTTTCCAATCCACCAGGCTCAGGCTGCCAGAGCTCTCTTTCGAAAGCACAGGCATGAGTAGATCTTTTCAAAAACCTCATGTGGTTACTCCTGGCCCATAGCAGTGGTTCTCAAGGTCTTTCAGTTGTGGCCTACTAGACTGGAAAGAGCACTGGGATGAATTTAGTTTTGTTTTTTTTTAATCCTGGATTCAAATCCTGACTCAACCATTTCATAGCTGTGAGATGATTGGTTGAAGGAATGGAGGACGTTGAGCTTAAAGAAAAGACTTCACTGTGATGGACTTCTTCTTGATCTAGGAACCGTTGGATGAAATTTAGAAAGCAGTAAATTTAGGCTTGATGTAAGGAAAAACCTTACTAAAAATTAGAGCTATCCAGAAATGAAAGGAGCTCCCTGGGAGAAGCTAGTGGGTTAGGCCTTGATTTAAGGTCTTCAAGAAAAGGCTTCTCAGGGATGTTGCTGAAAGGGATTCTTCTTCAGATAGGGGTTGGACTAGTTGGCTACTGAAGTCCTTCCCAACCCTGAAAAGAAAAATTCAGTGGCATAATCAGACTTTCATCACCTACCTCAAAGGGCTGTTGTGAGCAAAGCACTTTTCAAAACCTTAACTGGAGAAAGAATAGTGTCGGTGATTCACAGCCCTAAGAAGTCAGTTTAAGTAATCGCTCTTATGGGGAAGGGAAAAGGAAGGTTCCTTTAACTGCTCACAATTAATGGTGAACAGTAACGTCTTGGTCATAGTGTAATTAAGGTATGAACTGTGGTGCTTATGGCTTCTTGTTTTCTATGGCACTTTTTTGTTTGTAAAAACAGGTATCTTGAACTTTTACCAAAAGAAACTGCTTTAGAAAGGAAACCACATTTCCTTTTGCAGACACATCGAACAATTTACGTTCACAGACACATTGGGCACATTTATTAATCCAATCTATCTTCTATAGCCACAATACAGCCGGTCCAACCTTGCTTCACAGAATCACCTCAAAAATTCTGATTTGGGAAGAGCCATACCTAGTGACATTCTTACTGGTGCTCACTGAAGATGGACTTAATCCAGTCTCATAGAATGTTAGAGCTTGAAAGGACCTTACAACAAAAGAATGTTAAAATACACACTGGAAAGACCTTCAGAAATTATCTGGTCCAACTCCCCCCACCCCTTTTTTTCACAGATGTGGAAATTAAATCTCAGGGAGGCACATTATCTTGTCCACATATACTAAGCAGCAGAAGTAGAGCCTCAATTCAATAATCATTCAGCCACCTACTATATGTAAGGCACTTTCTAGTTTGGGGGGAAATAAAGACAAAATGAAAAACTGTCTCTTTTCCTACTGGGGCATCTCTCCCCTAGAAATAAAAGCTATTTGAAGGAAGGGCAAGATAACTAGTAAGATCAGGAAAGTTTCTCGTTTGTTTTTACACTACATTTCTGTTTGTCCCGATCTTCACTGGAATCCAGCATCTTTTCCATTACCCCATACCTTCCTTAAGGAGAGAATATTTTCAAGAATAAGAATGTACTTAATCAAGAGAGTCATTAACATTCAGCAGTAAGGGCAAAGAAAGCACATTTAGAAAATGAAGGGATCGGTGAATTTGGGCTCCACTTCACAAAAAGAGAGGGTTTGTGATTAGAGGTGTGGGAAGCATACCAAGCTTCATAAGGCTGTGTGGGAGAGGTTACTAGAGAACAGTGAGCCCAGCCCTCCCCAATGGCCTCTCCACGGCCACTTCACTCTTACTTGTCTAAGAGAACAAACGAAAGTTTGTGGGATTGGTCTCCCAGCTCCTCACCATGGGTTTGCTTGAAGTGCCTTCTTGAATACACACAATTGTGTGAATTCACATACACACACACACACACACACACCGCATTCCCTGCGGCTGTGCCAATTCTGCCTGGTACCCCCTTTCTTTGGGAACAGACCCAATGTTTCCAAAGAGGCTAGAGTGGATGAAAATGTGACCCCACTTCCTCTCCTGCAGTTGGCTCTCATTGTAGTCCGGTTAACTCCTGGATTGCCCACAGCTGGAGTCCCTCCTCGGTTCTTCGGGCACGGCCCGCTGCCCCTTTGCACTGTAGCTGGGCTAAAGGTGGGTATCGATGATTAAGGCACAGGTTCAAGTGTAAATGGAATGTGGCCCGGGGGCCACGTGCCCAGGGCCAGGCCTCGGGGGCGGAGGAGCTGGGGGGCCCCCAGCGGCTTCGGAGCTGCGCTTCCTCCTCCACGCAGCCCGTCTGCCATGCCCCAGGCCGCAGGCCGGGCCTGCTCCCTGGCTGGCCCCAATCTTGAATTCTTGGACCCCAGGGTGAGCACGGGCACGTCGCGCAGCCCGAACCGGCCCCAGGCCCGGCTGCTCCCCTGACCCCAGCCCCGGCACCCCCCCGCATCGCCGCCCCCGCTCCAGTCCCTCCCGGGGCTGGGCGGGATCGCGGGCGTACCGAGGCCGCTGCCGGCCGGGCCTGGGCCGTCGCTGCTGCCCGGCTGCAGCGGTTCCCGGCCCGGCAGCGGCAGCGCGGGGGCGGCGGGGCGGGCTCCGCACGCAGGGGGCTCCCGCTCCCCGCCTCGGTCCCTCCTCCCGCCCGCTCGAGCCCCGGCGCCGGCGCCTCCCCCGGAGCATGTGTCAGAGCCCGGGCGGCCGGGAGCCCGCCGAGCCTCCGCCGCCGCCTGCGCCGGGGCCCGGCCCCCGCCGCCGCCGCTGCCGCCGCTGCTCCTCCTCCTGCGGCCGCCGCAGCCGCTGCGCCCCGCGGTGAGCAGGCTCTGCCGCCCCGGCCCGGCCCCGCCCGGGCGATGAGAAGCTGCTTCTGCGTGAGACGGAGCCGAGACTCGCTGCCGCCGCCGCCGCCTTCGCAACCGCCGCCGCCGCCGCCTCAGCGGGGAACAGTTAAGTGCGGGCCCGGGGCGCGCGGGCTCCGAGGCCCAGCAGGCAGGCGGGGGAGGCGGGGAGGGCCCGGCCGCTGGAGCGGAGGCGGCGGGGGCCTGCGGACCAGGCTCCCGGCGAGGCCTGGCCCGGGGGAGGCGCTTAGTGGCCTTCACTGCCGGTATCCTGGGGCTGGAGGATGGTACCCCCCTCATCTCCCTGGCTAGGGCCGCTTGACCCCGGCGGGGAGCCGCATGCCCCCCACCCCTTGCAGGCCAGGCCTCCCCCGCCCCCCACACCACCCCTCAGGCCTGGGGCGGGGGGCGGGGGAGAGGGGATGTGGTTAACGCCAAGGTGCCCCAAAGAGCCGTGCTAGGAGTGCATATTGAAGGGTGGGGGTTGGAGCTGGGGCATAAAGGATCACAGCTGAGCTGGGTATCAGGGATCCGAGAAGATGGGCAGACAGCCAGGCCAAGCACCAGGGAGCCAGGGTCCAAGAGGAGACTGGACACACCTTGTGCTTGGTCTTTTGAGAGGAACATCTTGCAGCAGTCATTTAGTCTCTGCCCATGTATGACAGACACACGTGCTTTTTTAGAACAATAACCTTTTTTCTTTCCTCATTAAAGTACATCTCCACTTCCCACCTCCACCCTTGAATTTTGCATTCCATTTAGAACAGAGTAAAAGGCTAAGAGCATATATAATGGCCATCTCCCCATAGCTGGAGGTTCCATTCGGATGATTTCTGCCATATAGGCAGACTGCAGGACAGCTCCCTCTCTGGGGCCTTTGTCTCTGGTGGTTTCTTCTAAAGATAATCTTGCTGTATGTTTCTAGACAGCTGGCTGGATCTCATCTCATTTTAACTGTGCTAGAAAATCTTATCAGCAGCACCAGAAACCCGTTAGAAATGTTAAGAGATAAGCTCTGTAGAAATCTACAGTAACTGAAAAACTCAATGTGCTTGGAAGGTTAGTTAAAGGATTGTAGTGACATCTTCTCTTAGGGTAACCGGAAATCATGGAATGTATTTCTTGGTGTTTTGCCAAGCCCCAAATTACTTCACTTTTTATTTCACTTCTCTTCTGTGCAGGGATATTCTTTTTAGCTCTTATGAACTCCAAGATATCCTTTGTAACAATGCTCATTTTGCATCTGTCATCTAGCCTTTATTCTTTCTTTCCAACAGTAGTAATTTATTAAGTTCTTGGTAGCTAGGTGGTGCAGTGGATAGAGCACTGGACCTAGAGTCAAGACCTGAATTCAAATGTGGCCTCAAATACTTGCTAGCTCATTTAGCCCAGACAAGTCATGGAACTGCCAAGTGCCTCAGTTTCCTCATCTGTGAAATGAGGTTAATAACAGCACCTATTCTTGTGGGAATAAAATGAGACAATATTTGTTCAGTGTCTTGCAAACCTTAAGATGCTATAAAAATGTGAGCTGTTGTTATTACTTTGTGCCAAATCATATAGTGTTCAGTGCTAAGAGAGATCCAAAGATAGGAAATGATCACTGCCTCCATGGAAAATCCAGTCCAATGGAGAGTTTATATCAACCATCATTTAATGAACACACCCTGTGCACTAGACACCATGCTTGGCAATGGGGATGCAAATACAAAAGTCAGAAAGTTCTCGACCTTAAGGCTCTTTCTCTTATACATGGGTAAATAGAGAATGGGATGATCAACATCTGAGATTTTAAACTCCTTGATAACAGGGATATGGGATGGTTTTTTTCCACTTTATCCTCAGTTCTAGGCAGAGCACACAGGTGCTTAGTTGGGTGTGAATGGACACATCAAAAATGACTGAATCTACTCTGCTGTGTCTGCTTCTGGGCTTGACTTTGAAAGGTGGTACCTCCATTGGTATTGAGCGGAAAGACCACCGCATTTGAAGTCAGACTATATAGATTGAAATTCCAGCTCTGCCAGTTATCGTCTGTGGGACCTTGAACAAGCAGCTTTGTCTCTTTGGTCTTAAGATTCCTTTACTGAAAATTGAGGGATTTAGACTAGATAATTTCTAACATCTTTTTCATCTCTAAAACCCATGATCCTAAACTATTCAAGATTTGTGAAAGGAAAGAATTTTCATGAGGTGAGTGGAGGAGGGAGAGAGTTGAGAAGGTTTTGTGGAGAAGGTGGTATTTGTGTAGGGCATTGAAGGGTGAGTATGATTTCAGCCAGTGCAAGGAGAACATTACAGGGATAGGGAATGATGTGTACAAAGACACCACTGTTGCTGCTTACCCTCTTGTCTCCAATTTTCTGCTTTTTAGCCCATTTTCTATGCCACTGTTAAAGCAATCTTAATTCAGATGTCTGATCTGGTCACTTTCCTGTTCAAAAACTTTGACTCTTCCATGACTAGAGGATAAACTATACACTTCTTTCCCTGGTATTTGAGGGACCCTCCCACTGGCTTCAGACTTTCCTTCCAGCCTTATCTCACACAATTTGTCTGCATACAGGGATGTTCAGGGAAGACTAACACCTCTGGTGTAAGAGCTTGTTGGCCTCTCTTCAGAACTGTCTATCCATATTTCATGTCCATCTTTTCACCCAACTCTCACCTGTGGCTCCACGAAGCTGTAGCATGTGCAGTGACCATACTTCCATAAAACCATCTTGGCAAACAGGCTAAACCAGGTTGAGAGCTTCATACCCACGGGTGAGTTAGGGAGATGTCTACCCCAAGCATATGAAGACTTCCCCTGGTGGAATAGGAAGATGAGAATAGTTTGTTCCTACAGCCATCAAGGCAGCTGAAGCAGGTTCTGTGGAACAAATAGAGCCTGGCCTCAAGTAGGCCAAGGTCATCCCCTGCATTCTGGGCCATCATTAGCTTTCCCAACTTTTGTCTCACCACTAGGTTTCCGTGACTCTGGAAGAGACTGAGGCTGACTTTGTGCAACTCTGCCTCATGTAAATTCAGTTCATGATCAAGTCAAGAATCACCCAAAGGATGAAAAACAATATTCCAGGAAATGTGTACAATTTTCTGATCTTTTTCCTGTCCTCTCTTTATCTTTGTGTTTTGCATGAAAATTGTATATGTCCCTCATATCTGGAACTGATGCCACCCACATCCACTTTTTGAAATCATTCTCTACTTTGAAAGCCTAGCTCAGGTACCACCTCCTTTCTGGGGCCTTCCCTGATTCAGCTTCCCTAACACGATTTAGAAGTGACATTTCCCTCACATGCCTCTGACTTTGTAGGTGATTATCTGATTCTCACTTGCTATATTGTGTTTTTCAGCCTCTCATATATTTGACTTTACTTCCCAGTCAAATTCTCCCATTTGGACATTCCATCATTCCTTCTCTGGTCTTTGTGCTATTCTCTCATACTTGGGGTGCTCCCCCTAATTGCTTTCACCTCTTGGAATCTCCATAGCCTTTTAGTGTTGAACCAGGCCATTGTGGATTTCTATCCCAGAAATCATTTTGTATTTAACTTGGACATATGTTTTATTTACTTATCTAGGTATGTAAATGTTAATTCCCTGATAGCAGAGACTGTATCATTTTTATCTTTGTATCACCAATGCCAGTACAATGCCTGACATATAGTAGGCATCTAATTAATACTTGTTGCATTTAACAATTTAATTAAATTCATCTTGGTATTCTCAGTGTCTTTTGTATATAATGTCTTTAGAGTTGGGGAAATAAGCCAGGTAATTTTGGTAGCAGTGTGAAGCATGGGCTAGAGAGGGGAGACCAAGTAATCTTAATGCAATAATCCACGCAAGAGACGGTCAGTGGCTTGACCTAGGATGGTTGCTGTGTGAATGGAGAGAAGGGGACAGATGTGAAGTTTGAAGACTCAGCAGCTAATTAGAAGGACTAAAGGAAGGATCAAGGATGACTTCAAGGTTTTGAACCTGGATGACTGGAAAAATGATGAAATTTTTTTTTCAACAGAATGAAATTTGGAGGAGGAGGTTTAGGAGTGAATTTGTGGTACAGCACTTTCAGAAGGAGATTTACAAACTAGAAATTGTCTGGAGGACAGAGAACAGTGCTGAGAGGACTTAACATTGTCACAGGTCATTTTAGTTTGGACTTACGGGTTCCTTTTAAAACTTAAAGGGTTGTGATGTAAAAGAGATGTTCTTTCTCCTTGGCTCCAAAGAACAGAAGAAGGAGAAATGGGTGGAAGTTGTAGAGTTGGCTGGTCAGAACAAAAGAGTTCCTAATAATTAGAGCTGACTCAAAGTAGAATAGCCTGCTTTGGAGGCAAGAGTGCCCTGCCATCCATCACTTGTGCTCTTTCTGTGTAGGCTGGTTGCCAATTTATAAGAGATGTTGTCACAAGGATTACTGATTAGATAAGATATTGCTGAAGTCCCTTCCCACTCGAAGCTTCTATAACTTATCACCAGTAGTTTACTATGGCTTTGTCAATGATCTTTCACTCAAAGCACACTCTGAGATTTGAAGTATATGAATGGAATTCATAAATACTCTCTGGGGTTGAAGACCTAAATATTGGGGATCAGAAAATTTGGAGCAAAAGAAGGGGCATTAATTTGAAAAAATATTCTGGGTAATAAGTTTTTTATATTTAATTTCATTTTTAATATTTAAGAGGGGGGAATACTATTAGCACTAGCATTTTTCTTATGAAACTGCTATTCACATAGTGTAAAATACAGGGCGCTTTGGAAGCCAGCTGTGGAAATGGGATTCATGGGGCTGTGTATGATTCTGTGGGAACTTTGCAGACCGTTTTAGCCACCTGAAATTGATACTTCAGGAACTGAACGATGGCTTCCTTCTTAACACAGGCGAAGCTAACCGTGGAGCTGAAACTAAGCATGGGAAATTGTGCAGGTGCGATTATGATGGTAAAGATAATGAATGAGTGACTACATGGAATGCAGGTGGTCAGAGTGGGTCGTATTTTATTTAAATGGCTATTATTGTGGCTGCAGTTCAGTGAGCAAACTCTCCTTTGCTTTTTGGTTGTTGAGAGCCTCTGTGGTGAGAAGTATTTGTAGAAGATTTAGATCCGGAATCTTCGATGTCTACTTAACAGGGATTAGTTGAAAGATGTTTAACCTGGAGGAAAGAAAACTTAAAGAGGTGTGATCTCTTTCTTTAAGTGGTATTTAAAATGGGAAGACACCTTTGAGTTCATCTATTTCAACCTCCCCATTTTATAGAGGGGGAAATAGATGCAGTGAAGGGAAGCGGTGAAGCCAGTGGTCCCATAGCTAGTAAGTGACTGAGCCTGGATTTGAACCTCCACCTTCTGAGTCCAAGTACAGGACTCTTTTCATTATACCCCACTGATGGGCTATCCTGGGGGAAGGAAGTTTTGATTTGATTTTCTTAACCTGAACTAGATTAAAATGTAATTGAGAGCTGTTGTTTAACAAAATAATTAAAAATACAATACAACATAGATTATGTTAATTTGTGTTTTTTAAAGTCAGTATGCTTATTATGCACGTTTCTATTTGAGTTTACACCACTGGTGTAAAGGACAAAACTAGAGTCAATATGCTTATTATGCACGTTTCTATTTGAGTTTACACCACTGGTGTAAAGGACAAAACTAGAAGTAAGGGATAGAAATTACTGAGGGATAGAGTTGGGCTCAATGTAAGGAAAAGTTTTCTCACAGTTAGAGCTGTCTCAAAGTGGAGAACCTGTCATGGGATGTAGCAGGGACCCTGTATTAGAGGTGCTTCAACAACAGCTGGATGAGCATTTGTTAGACACGCTGTCGAGTAGCCTCAGATACTTACTAGCTGTATAATGTTGGGCAAGTCATTGAACTGCTCTCAGCACATCTGTAAAAGGGATAATGCTAGCACCTACCTCCCAGTGTTGTGAGGTTAAAATGAGATACTCTTAAAACTCATGCATACAATAAGCTATAATTATTGGTAATGATAATGTAATAACCTTTTGGTGTGCTGAATCTCTTTGGCAATCCGGTAAGGCCAGTGGACCCCCTTTAAATAATGCTTTTAAGTGCAGAAAATAAAATCATTAGGATTACAAAGGAAACCAGTTATATTGGAATTCAATTATAAAAATATAAAACCAAACAAAAGCTAGATTTACAGACCCCAGCCTAAGAACTCTTGCTGTAGAGGGAATTTTTGGCCAGGTGTAGGGTTAGACTAGATGGCCAGGTATACGTAGACTAGATGGTCTCTGAGTCCCCTTCCAGTTCTGACATCCTGGGATTCTCTTTAAGTTGAGTAAACTTTAGCTGTTAGATTAGGCTGCCTTTTTGTTTGTTTGCCTTGACTGTGTTGCTGCTTCTCTGAGGGTAAGAGGTAGTTGCAAAGTGGCATTGCCTATAGGACCTGTCCCTCCTTCAGGCTGTAGTATTTCAGGAGTTACCAAGGCTAAGATTGGCAGGCTCCAGGAAGCAGTGTTTGCAACAGGGATTGCTCATTTCCTCTGGTCCGTTTACAGCAGGTTAAACATCTGATCCTTTTCTCAGCTGTCTGAGAAATGGAGCCATTGCCAGGTGTCAGTGACATGGCATCCTTTGTTGGTGGCATTCACTGAGCATCTGTTTGGCTCACTAGACACACTTCTGCCTAGATACTGAGATATGAGAAGCCAGTGGGCATTGAGCCCAGCACTTTACAGATGAACTCCACTTATCAGACTTTTGTGAGGAACCTAGTTCCAATTTACAGCAAGGAATTAACACTACCGGATAAGTTCCCAAACATGTTCCCTTGTTCTCTCTTATTTGAACGGTCTCTAAAGGCCACCACAGTAACACGTTTGTAGTTCCTAGAACCCCACTCTTTATCTCTTACCTTATCTGAACCCTCTGGAGATTAATCAGGAAAATTTGTTTATAGTCCCTTTGACTTCCTCCCCTGATTCTTCACCGTAAGGCTGAAACAGTCTTGGCCTCTCAAAGGCTCTATGCCCTTGCAGGGCACACTTTGGCAGGTACCGCCAAGTTGGAAAAGCCTGTGACAAGAGTATGTGTGTAAGTTATCCCAGGGCCTTGCCTGGCTAGATGTCAAGAGGCTCACCAGTTTTTTTGGCCACAGCATTTCCTGAAGACTGGCTTCTTAGTAGCCAGATCTTGTTTCTACCTCCACTACAACTCCTTCTCCTACTCAAAGCCACCATCTCATTTTGTACCTTCACTGTTCCAGAGGCCTCTTGATTGGCCTCCCAATTTGAGTCTCTCTCACTTCTCTCTGTCCTCCACATAATTGCCAAAGTAATTTTCCTTGATTGCAGATCTGGCTATGGCAATCTCCTGTTCAGACCTCCTATTGCCTCCAGGAGAAAATAGAAGTTCGTCCTTTGGGCTTTTAAAGCCCTTAATGACTTTGCCTCAGTGGAACTTGCCAACTCTACCTCCTCGCATCCACCATTTAGAAGCCTACCTTCTTTGTGAATACTTTCCTAACTATCTCTCCCCAAATTATTTTGTATCTATTTTGAATATGCCTGTGTATGTACATATCGTTTCCCCTTGACCAAAACTCTAGTTCTTTGTGGAAAGAGATTGTTTCTTTTCTGTCTTTGTATCTCTTTCCCATTCCCCACCCCCACCCTGGTAGCGGATTAATAAACGGGTTGTTGATTGATTAAAGCTAGGCCTTCTGACTTTAGATTTGACATTATTTCCACTATACCTTACCACTTCTACATTGCTCATCTAGCTAAGAGTTCTCCCAGGTTGAATTCTTTGCCCCACAGTCATCCTTCTGGGCTACAGAATGTCTGAACCCCACGTTCAGACATTCTGTTCTGTTCCAGTCCAAAATGAGAAACTCCCTGTTTCCTCTATTAAAGTTCATCTTAAAAACCTGCCAGGTAGACTTCTAACTCTTCTCTCATCCCCAGGAATGACCGGTCCAGTCTGTTTCACCCACACCTCTCAGATTCAGCCCCAAGGGTTCCATTCTTCTCTTCAGTGGGACTTCTAAAGTTCAAAGGACATTCATTTTCCCCTCCAGGTCAGAAGGAACAAGTCTGAAATCGGCTTCTTACTAAATTACTAGCTTGTTCAGTAAACAGCTCGGTTTCTTGCTCAGTAACCACATCATAGAAAAAGGGACATGATTATCAGGGAAATATATGGGAAGATGGGATGGGGGAAGATGGGATATGGGAAGATGATCTTAGAATCATAGACCATCAGAATTGGGAGGCATTTTACCTATTGTTTAACCCTGCATTTTGTTTGATCTTGGAGGTTCTAGAGACCCAGAGAAAAGAGAAGTGGCTTGTAAAAGTCATAGTGCACGTTAGTAGCAGAGTAGGTGCCTGAACCTCCAGGTCTCCGGGGGTCCTCTTTAATGCTATAATACCATATTTCAATACTAGACAAACACTCCCCCCCCCCACATCTTTATCCCTAGAAGTCTTTTTCTTTAGAATTCTTCTGGAATGAAGGTGGAGGTTTGCTTAAGGTGATAAGAAGATTATCACCATCCCTTATGTGCCAGTGGTGGTGGCGGTGGTGGTGTTGTTAAAAGTTGAAGGAGTGGGACCTGCCACAGAGCAGAACATGCAAAAAACATATTCCTTGCCCTTGAGAACTTTACATTGTAAAAAGGCCAGCCCCCAGGCCTGGAAAGAAATTAAGTTTGCTATGAGCAAATAAATATTTTAATAATTGAAATAATGAGCTGCAAGCTTGGTAATGCCCTTTTTCAAGCTGCTGCACATTAAATGCATCATCATTTCGGCACTAGTCATGGCCAGATTGTGTTGGGATGATTGCTCATGCTTTCTCGAGCTCCTGCGTTCTCTGTTCTAAGGTTCCTTGAGATATTAACATTCTGTGTTCTATTTAGGTTCGATTCAGTCAAAGATCCAGCCTTGAAGACTTAGAGGTTCCCCACTCCTGGCCCTGTGTTCTAAGGTCCTTTTTAGCTCCGACATTTTTGTGTCTATAATGGATTATGCCTTCCTTGCCTAACTTTGTTCTAAAAGCTATGATTTTTTAAAGTACACCTTCCTGTGGGGGGTAATTGGGGAAGACTTGATAGAAGAGGAAGGATTCAGAATGGGCTTTGAAGAATGGATGAGCCTTCCCTAAGAGGAACTGAGGCTCATTGTACAGGACCCCATCTCTTGACCTCTTAGCTCTGGTTGTAGTATTATCATCGGACCCTTTAAAGATGCCCATAGCTTCTATTGTACTATGGTGATGTTCATGATGAAGGTCCTATGGACAGTGCCAGGTCAGAGTTGCTCGTTGATTCATCCAAGTAATTGTTATAAAAGGTCTTCTCTAAGCGCAGCACTGGACCTTCGAGGCAAAGTTTTGTTTTGCAGCATTTCTTCTCTCTATACTTTCTCACTCCATTACTTCATTTGCTCCTATGGATTCCACTACCACATCTATGACAATGACTCTTAAGTCTATGTCTCTGCCCCTGAACTCTATCCTGTATACCCAGTTGGCTCTCAGTTATCCCCACCTAAATACCTCATCAGTATCTCATTCTCCACATGTCCCAAACAGGGTTCATCTCTTTCCATCTCCTTTGTCCATCCCCACCAACATCTTCACAGAACCTGACACTGCCATCTTCCCAGTTAATGAGGCTTGTGATCCTAGAATCATCTTTGACTCTTCTCTTTCCCTCCAGCCAATCAGTTGCCACATCCTGTAAATTCTGTTTCTACCACATGTCTTGTGTCTGTCTCCTTATTCCTTCCCCACCCAAGTTCAGGCCCATAGTAACTCTCACCTGGATTCCAAGCCTCCTGATTGGTCTTCCTGCTTCCAGTCTTTCCACCCCAAAATCATCCATTGCCTTCTGTGTCAGCAATCTTCTGCATCTTCGTATGCTACTCTGACCATGACCCTGAACTCATGTCACTTCCTCTACTCAGAAATCTTCAGTGATTTCCCTGTTGTCTACTGAATAAAATATAAACTTATAATGTTGGCATTCCAGACCCTTTCTAACTTGGCTCCAACCTACTTTTCTGTACGTTTCTGCTAAACTGGATCACTCCCCTCTGTTGTTAGTTCTCCTGAAACTACTTTATATTAGCTTATATAGATACATGTTATACCTTCCTGTTAGCTAGCTGTAAGCTCTTTGAGGACAGGGGATTATATATTTTTTACTTTGAATCTCTAGGACCTGCCCTTCTTACGTGGAGAAAGCATTAAATAAATGTTTTTCTCCTATCCTTTCCATCTTGTTCTGTCCCATCGATATGCCTTTGCTCATGGCACCCACTTAAGTGTGTAATGGTGGAATGGTGCAGTGGTGGAAAAACACTGGATGGGGTCCAAGGATCTGGATTCAAATCCTAGTTCTGCGCACACACACACACACACACACACACGTATATATACATACATATATATATATATATATATATCCTACCTAATTGAGTTGTTAAAAAGATGCTTTGTAAGGTGCTATAAAATATGGGCTGCTATTTATGCCAATAATATCTCTTCTATTTCATCTGCTTTTGTCTCTTTCCATAGTCCTCATGCATAGGTCCTCATTGTCTGGCTATCGATTAGGCTATTGCAATGGTTTTCTGACCGATCTTTCTGCCTTTTCCTTCCTCTGATCTGTTTTCCATATGCTACTAGACTTCTTTCCCATACAAATATATTGTCATGTTACTTCTTAGTGTAAAATCCTTTACTGCATTCTCCTTTTATGGCTTGGAAATTGTGACTTGACTAAGGTCATACAGTAAATTGTACAGCTAAGGACTCAAATCCAGGTCTTTTGAATTCAAAATCGTTGATTCCTGGCCCTCTCAACTTCTTCCCCCCAACCCCATTACACTGTGTGGAATGATGTAAAAGAAAACTGGTACTTTATTTTTGTACCTTCCTAATATGTTTATTATATAATATTGTTTTACTGTTATTTCTTTATAGGCACAGCCCTACTATGCTGTAAGTTTCTTGAGGGCCAGGACTGCATCTCATCTAAAGTTTGCATGTTCCCCCAGTGCCTAACACAGAACTCTTAATAAATGAATGACTCCATAAATATTGCTTAGGAGGTAAAAGGTGTAATTGACTTTTAGTTTGTCAACCAGGAAACTCTTCCTGAGCTAAGAGAAGTTTAGAGAGAAAAATGTCCAATTTGATTCTCACATTGGTGAGAGGGACATTCAGACATCACTTTCCAGCAAGGAGGAACCATATATATCAAAGAATGTTGAAATGTGGACTGAAGAATGCTAGTCCAGTCAGAAAGCTTTTATTAAGTGCTATGTGCTAGGCACTGTGCTACATGGTGGATGCTAGAACTGGAAGGAATACTAATATTAGAATGTGAAATATAGGATATTAGAGCTTTGGAACCCTTGAATAGAAATGTTAGAATGTAGGATCATAAAACTGGAAAAGAATTTAGAGATCATTTAATCCAGGAGTTCTTAACCAGGGGGTTGTGAATTTATTTTAAAATATTTTAATAATTGCATTGCAGTATAATTGTAATCGTTGTAATCTTATGCATTTAAAAACATTTTTTTTTCTGAAAAGGGGTCCACAGGTGTTGCTAGACTGCCAAAGAGGTCCATGTCACAGAAAACGTTAAGAACCTCTGATCTAGTTCAATCTCCACCCCCATCCCCTTGCCTGATTTTACAGAAGAGGCAGCAGCTGCATGGAGATAAGTGACTTGACCACTTTTGTGGTAGCAGCAGAATTAGAACTAGGACCTAGGGCTGTAGTCTATAGTCCAGAATCCTTTCCTATCCACCCTGTTAACTGTTGTATACCTTAGCCATTGGATTATAAAGAAGCTGATTGCATGCTTGTTCTTCTGCAGGGAATTAATTAAACAGTGGTTATTATCACATAAGTTGAAGTGGTGTAACTGAGTCTTTCCCCTCTTAGGCTTTGAAATTTGATTCCTCACACATTTTGTTACATTAACGTGTTGGACACCTTAACTCAGAGCTCTGGGCTTGAGCTCAGCTTCCCATTGAAGCAAAGTTGCAACTGTATTCTTCCCAACTGCATTCTCCCCGGAGAGGCTTCCTTTGAGGGAGGCATCTTGGCTTCCTGCAATGATTCCCTCTAGAAAATACTGTAAACTCTGACATTGCCTAGCTACCTTCTGCCAGCAAGAAGGCTTAGCTTTGTTGGCTGAGTGTAGCAATTGATAAGATAAACCCAAGCCTCACTAGTGAATTAGAAATTAAACAGAGATGGTATCAGAGGTCCCAGGAGTTTTAAATTGTGATACAATAGTTTAGCTCTCCCCAAGGCTGGCTCTGGGAGGTAATCCTTTGAGTCTGAAACAATGTTTAGCATCAGTTAAACCAAGCACTACTGATAGAGAGATTAAGATCCCTACTGTGGCTAGCGACAATGAACACAGTATTCCCCATCTCTAAGGCTGGTTTATAGTTTTAAATTCTTTTCAGAAGGAGCCAAGTGAGGTAGAGTCTAGGGCAAAGAATGCTGTAAAATGAGGGTAGTTGGATTTGATTTGTCACCAAAGTCCTTTTTTAGCTGTAGCAGAACTTTTAGTGTTTAATTAGAAGCCAGAGTTTCCTTGCAGTTTCTCACTTGAAGCGTTCCAGGAAGAAGCTTGAAGAGTTCTATATATCCTGTTGTTTCCTACTACTCCAAGTCAGCAGGGTGTCCTGGAAAAATCTTCCCAGATTAGAAGAAGTGACCTGTGTCTAACCTTCTAGCTCTCACACCCAGTGTCTGCCTGAGTAATCTCCTTTGGAGTGGACATATATGAATGAAGGGCTTTGTTGTAATGCAAAGGTCACTGACTTTGAATTTTCTGACTTATTCGTATGTGAAACAGAGGATCATAGAATATTCAAGTTGAAAGGGGCTTCAGAGATTCTCAAATGCAGCACAGAAGGATTTTCCCAAACTTGTTCCAGACAGGATAGATGTGTGTTCCATAAGGGAATTCTGGTGTGATATTTCCCCCTCTTGAAATGTTAAATATGAAATTATTACTTTAATATGTCAAAACAGCTGGGATTACATTGGTGATGCAGGTAGCAGACTGCTGCATCCAGTAAATGGTTTCAGAAGTTGCTGCAGCTAAGAACGATTTATCATTTAGTGGCTACCCCACTAATGGTAAGCCTTTCCACACTTAACCAGGCTTGCTCTCCTATGACAGACTAGGAGTCCAATTACTGTTTGGACTTGAAACCTTTCCAGCTTGCCTAGGCTTGCCAGAGTTTTTCTCTGCTTGAATAACCTTCAGGAATCAAGGGTCACCTGCCGTGCCATACATTGTCAGTGCCATGGTCAAGTATTGAAATAAAATACATATCAATAGCACTTGTATACAATTTTTCCGTCATGAAGATAGGACTAATTTCCTCTATTTAGACCCAGTATTTCCTAGGGCATTTCCTTTTTAAATTTTTTTTTTCAATTAGCAATTTTTTTCTTCTTGTTATTCCCCATCCTCCCCCATTCTTCCAACTCCAGTGAGGCAGGGTGGGCGGGGGGAGAGAAAAAAGTCCTTCTAAAAAATAAGTGTAGTCAAATGAAACAAATTCCCATATTGGTCATGTCAAAAAATGTGTGTCACATCCTGGCTATTTAATGACCTTTGTCAAGAAGTGGGTATATTTTTCATTATGGTCCCATTGAATTCTGGTTGATCATTGTGCTGATCTCTTAGAGTTTTTGTAGGTCTTTCAGAATTGTTAGTTTGTACAGTGTTGTTATGGTACAGATTGTTGTGTTGGTCCTAGTCATTTCACTTTGCATTAGCACATACGAATCTTCAGAGATGAGGCCATCTGTATAATCATTTTTTATAGTGCAGAGGTATTCCATCGTATTGCCGTAGAATAACTTGTGCAGTTATTTACTAGTTGACAGACACCCCCTTATTTTTCAACTCCTTGTCACTACAAAAAGATCTACTATTAATATTTTTGTACATCTAGGACTCTTTAGAGTATAGACCTAGAAGGGGTATCACTGTGTCTCTGGGGTATTTCATAGGCCCTTGGAAATGGCATCCATGAGTTTCTTCATTATATTTCAAGAAAAGAAGTTTTCTGGCCAACTTTGTTTAGGAAACATTGATTTAGTCTAATCCATTAATTTTTCATGTGGGAAAACTAATGAAAGACAAGGGGCTTGCCCAAAGCCCACACAGTTAACTTGTTAGTGGCATAACCAGGATTGGAACCCAGGTCTCCTGGTTCTTCTTCTAGTGTTCTTTTCACTGTGTCATGTATTCTTTTATATTTAAATTTCCTCAGAAAGGTCTATATCTCTAGATTAGAGGTTCTTAACCTGAGTCCTATATTTCAGGGGTTCCATAAACTCAAATAGAAAAAAAATTATACCTTTATTTCCAAGATAAATTTCTTGGTGAAATTTGGCCATTTTCTTCAGTTATGTGAGAAAGAGTCCATAGTTTCCACCAGGCTGTCAGAGGAATCCCTGATGCAAATAAGGTTAAAAACCCTGCACTAAATTGCAAGCAGGTTTGTGTTGGCTCAATCTTAGAGTGTGTAAGGAAGAGCAAGAAGACTGAAAGGTACAAAGGGGCTGGGTGATGAAGAGCTTCAAATGCCAAACAGAGGGTTTTAAATTTGATTCTGGGGGTAACAGGGAACCACTGGTGCCCACTGGCAGTGCGGAGAAGAGGAAGATCATCGAATAACAGTAAAGTTAGGGGTATTGAACTAAAGAATCTCTGAGGGCCCTTCCAGTTCTAAATTCTATTATCCTGTGAACCAACTGTCTCATATTTTATTGAACTCTGTTTTTGATAAAACTAATTAGTGATATTTAGTTGGGTTTTCCTATAGAGAATCTCAAGAAAAGGTAATGACCCAGCTGGCAACTTCTCTGGGATCTTTGCAGTTTTCTACAGATTCACAGCCAGCATGCCCCATCAATGTGTCAGCCTCTCACTGTTGAGGAGGAGGAGGAGGAGGATACTGCTTTCTTTGGGTGGGATCCATATATTTAGATTTGGAAAGGACATTAGAGGTCATTTCACAGACCTCTTCATTTTACAAGTGAGAAAACTGAGACCCAGAGAAGTTAAGGTCGCACAAGTGGTAAGCAGTGATAGGATAATAACTAGATATTTTTGTATCTGGGGTGAGGTAGGAAAGATAGGATGAGAGGTTTAGGTCATGGAGCTCTGTTTGAGTGGTCCTGGTTGGAGGAGGGAGGAAACACCCTCAAGGTTTCTGTATTGTGGAAGAACTAGTTGCTGCTGAGGGTGGGGTAGGATTTGTGTGGCCCGTGGTCAGAGGAAGCATTCTCACACATGAAGCCACTGTTGCCTGCCAAGCCCATGTCTGTAGCAATGGGATGCCACACTAGGAATTTCCTCTTGCAAAGATTTATCCTCTCCATTGACAGAAACACTCACCCATTGCTACAACAAAAATTTTTCTTGTGACAACTCTGCAGGGCAAATATCGTTCCCATTGTATAGATGAGGAAACTGAGACAAAGGTAAGGGAAATTACTTGTCTGTAGTCACATAGCTAGGAAATGTCAGAGTGTGAACTCAAACTTAGACTTTGATACCTTCTGACACATGATCCCCATCTGGATCCATTAGCTTGTTATGTGCCTTGTGGGCCAGGTCTATCTTTTGCTTCCTTTTGAATTCCCAGCACTTAGCATAGTACTATTAAGCACATGGTAGGTGCTTAATAAATGTTTATTGAATTGAATCGAGTTCCACTTTAGAGACCAGTTTTTAGTCTCCACAGGTGCATAGAGATGGGAGTGCAGGTGTAACTCTAACTCTATTTTCAGATAAGGTAATAAACTTCTTTCAACTTTTGTCTTAAACTATTTGTCCAGGGACTGAAAAGAAATTTCATTCGTTCTCTAGTTATGAATGAATAAATAAAAAGCATTTATTATGCAGTTACTTATGTGCCAAGCATTGTGCTATTTTGGGAATACAAATGGAAAGAGCGTCAGTGTCTGTTTTCAAGGAGCTAGCTATACTTCGAAGAGACAACACGAAAAAGAAAGACAGCAGTAAATCGAGTGGAAAGGTCCAGAAATTCTAAGGGTCCAGCTTTGGAACAGATGGCAGAGCCAAAAGAAGGGATAGGAAACCTGTGGCCTTGAGGCCATATGTGGCCCTCTATGTCCGCAAGTGTGGCCCTTTGACTGAATCCAAACTTCATAGAACAAAACCCCTTAAGAAAAGAATTTGTTCTGTAAAGCTTGGACTCAGTTCAAAAGGCCACACCCGAGGACATAGAAGGCCACAGGTTTCCCTGGAAGGGCTGTTAGATCATATGAGAGGGTTTGGATGGGGAAGATAGTAGGCAGATGCCCTTGAGTTCTTTAGTGGCCAGGTGAAATTACTTAAATAACTTAAGGTGGTTACCATCCCGTGCTCAGTGGCTTGTACATTTTAAATAGACAAGGGCTATGTCCAGGGGTTTGAAGGCCTGTGGGCCTCCTGGTCTCTTGCAGTCATCTTGGGGAGGAAAGGAAAGTATCATTTGTTTGTTTGGTCTGGATGCATAGTTTTATTGTTGTAGGAAACTCTTCTTAATATAGACTAGCAACTGTCTTGCAAAGTATTGTCTTAGAGAATTGGCTGAATCTCTGAAAAGGTAGGAAAGGGAAATAAATAAGCATTTTGTACATCACCTATTTTGTGCCAGGCACTGTACTAATTGCTTCACAACTATTATGTCATTTGATCCTCACACCAATCCTGTGTGCTATTATTGTCAACTCCATTTTACAGTTGAGAAAACTGAGGCAAAGAGAGGTGAAGTGACTTGCCCAGGGTCACCTAACTGGGAAGTGTCTGAGGCTGGATTCAAAATCGGGTTTTCCTCAGTTCAGGAACAGTGCTCTATCTACCGCACCACTTAGTTCCCTGAATGATGTGTCCAGAAGTATGCAGCCAGGATGTGTCCGCAGCCATACACACTTGACACAGACTCAACGCTGCTTGCGGCGATTTCATCATTTAATGTATCAATGATGTCGTCATTTAATGAGAAGCAGTGTGGTGTGGAAAGAATGCTAGACTTAGAGCCAGGAGAGAGAGGGTTCAGATTTGTGGCACCAGTGCTTATGAGTTATGTGAAAATTAAAAACTCCCTTCACTTCTATGACCTGTTTCCTCAGCTGCTGAATGAATGAATGTTTTTTTTAAAAGTGCTTTTATGTGCAAAATACTGTGATGAGTACTGGGCTTAGGAATCGAAGAAAATCAAACAGTCTCTGCTCTCAAGTAGCTCACGTTCTAATGGGGGAGACAACAAATGGAGAGTTTTAGTTGTCAGGTGGAAAGGTCCTGTGGTCCTTAGAGTACAGCAGCAAAGCAGAAGGTAGTGCTTCTTCTTTGAGGTCACTTCCAATGGTGAAATCATATCAGTTTCTGATGTTCAGCTATTTCATGGTGATGAGAACTTTGGTGGCAAGAGCTTTCTTTTCTGGGTTTTCAGCAGAGGTAGCTATAGCACCTTAGGAGCAGTTACCAGGCTGCACCTCCATAGGGATTACTTCCCAGGATGATGGCAGCGGGCTAGAAGCATCTGAAGGCTCTTGGGCTTAGCTTCTTGGCTTGTTTCCATCAAAGTCTGAGGAGAAATGGTGGTGAAGGTGGTGGTAGTTTGACTGGCTTTGGCACATGTTGCCTCCCTTGGGGTGCCTTGCTACCTCAGTGGCAGTAGGTTGCCATTGGTAGGGATGGCTGACCTCTTTTCCACAGGAGTTATCTCTCTGGATGATGGCTCTGAGGGCTGGGATAGAAACAGTGCCATTGTTCTGAGAGGTTGGGGGTGGGGTTGGGAGTGGGGGTTGTGCTGCCATTCCCAAGACTCTCGTATCCATCTGCCTGTTGGTTAGCAGTTGTTGCTCTTGGTAATAATAAAAAAGATCTTCCCTTCTCCACAATGACCTCAGTGATGGCTGTGGTAACTGAGCTGGAAGCAGATCTGGGGGCAGTGCTATTCCTAAGGCTTTTGTGTATATGGTCTTAGGCTGTCTCCATTGGGGTCAATGATGGATTTAATGATACAGAGTTGTCATGAGGGAAGGGCTTTGCAAACTGTAAAGCACTATATAAATATGAGTTATTACCCTAAATAATAGTGTGAACTTTTAACTCCTATCAGTAAGATTCTTCTTGGCAACAGGAACGTTTGAAAGAAATTTCTTCCTAAGCTATCTTCACTTTGCTGGTTGGCATTAGGATTTCCAGTTCATAATGTGGCCCTTGTGTATTATCAATTCTGCTAATACTGGGCTATACATTAGCCTATTCCCTCCTGGGCAGTGCCCACATTTCCCTCATTAGGACTAAATTTACCTCTGCCCTATACAACCATGGAGTTAAATCATTTTTATTGTCAATTATTTATGAGGGAAATGTTGAATTCTAAAACAGAGAAGGGGAAAATTAGTCATGTGTTATTTTCATCTTTATGCATTCATTCTGATATTACCAGGCAATATTTAGTTTTTAAAATATGTTGAAATGGCTGAGTATGAAAATACCAAGGATATTAGTTCATTCCACGAAAGAAGGGCATCAGATGAACCAACATTATAAAGTGGCAGGGGGTTTTGTAGGAATGGTGGTTATATACATACAATGAATAATATGGTGATGGTCTCTATGTTTAATGCCATGCTTCCTCTTCATTTGCTGAATTCTTTAAACCCAACTCAATAATACTAAAAATGGTGCTTATATATACTGCTTTAAAGTTGATGAAGCGCTCTAGAAATGTACTTATAGTGGTTCTCCCATGAAAGTACTTTAATCTCCATCACCTCTTCCATGAAGCCATTCCTGATTCTTCCCAATTACTAATTCTCTTTCCTCTTTCCTCCTTCCGCCCTGAATGTATTTACTGTATCTTAGGTTATCAAAGAATATATCAGTTACCCCTTAATAGACTAAGCTCTATGAGGGCAAGGACCAGGTCTTCTCTAAATTTTGTATTTATCTCAATCCTAAGTGCAGTAGCCTATTAAGAGTAAATACTTAATAAAGGTTGATTCACTTGACAGTAAGCAGTCTTATGCCTAGGGGAGTTAGGGCTGCTTGGGTTTGGTCATTAGCTCAAATTATTATGAACCAGCAATCTGATTTGTATCTTGGAAGAATGGCTGAATAAGGTTTCTGTCAGGTTTTTTTTAAAATATAAGGGCTCATTTAAAATGAATTTATGATATTCTTTGCAAAAAAGAATGTTGGTTGGGGTTACGTTTGGTCAGAGAATACCTGTACTGGCCTCTCCTCACAATTTCCATTGTGCAAAACTACAGTATTTGGGGGAAAAGTCGATATGGATCAGTCAGTCTAGCCTAGTTTAGCCCAGTGTGGGGATAATAATGCAAATTCTCTAGTTCTTTTCATAATTTCATCATGATAAATCCATGAAGAAGAGAGTGCAAAGATCAATTTACACAGGGGAAAGTAGGCCCTGAGGGGCCATGACTTATCCCGTGGTCATACAACTGGTAAGTGTTGAAGCTGGAATTTGAGCCTAGGGTCTGCTGAATTGGAATGATTCGCAATGACAGAGTGGAAAGGACATGAGACTGGAGGAATCTTGGACTCTGATCCCAACTCTGCCACACCGTGTGACTTTAGGCGAAGCCCTTGGCTTTGGGGCTCATTTTCCTCATCTGTAAAATTGAGGAGGTTGCAGTGCACAGCTAAACCCCAAGGTCCCTTCCAGCTCTAAAATTTTATTCTCCTAAGGTATAGATACCCAGGAATTTTTACACATATCTTCTCTTACAATATGCTCAGCAGCACTAATGTTAATCTTAAATACTTTAATTGTTTGCCCATTGCCTGTTTCTCTCCTCATTCCTCCATTTTGCTCCAACAAGCTCTTATTGAATTGTTACACAGTGTGGGTCAAACTACTTTAGTCTTTCCCTCTAAGATAAAGTATCCCCAAGACCTGACTGAGACTGGTTTGTCAGTGAGCCTCTTTCTTCTACTTTCTGGTTCATCCACAGTCGGTACAGTGAAGAGTGCTGGTTAATAAATGGCCTTTTGTTCAGAAGGTCAATTGAAGCCAGTATGGTGATACTGCTAAAAGTAATTTGCAGTTAGAAAATATGTAATTCAGGGCAAGTTTTCTTATGTGATGCCCTCTGACACAAGGTATCTTGTTGGGCGTTTCTTATGAAAAGCTTCCTATGCCATTCCACGCACCGAAGCCAGAGCTACAGCACCGGGAAGAATCATTTGTCTATATTTCACAAAGACTGCCTTGATCCCGAGGGGCGGGCGGTGGAGGGGGAGGGAGACTAAAAAAGAAAAAGGGCATTAATCCTGAAAAGTTCGCTGCTAATTGTCTTCCATTTCAGCACAGCCCCTTCGGTGCTATCACACATGCCCCATCTCCTTTGTCTGGTTCAGCTTTGCTGCGGGCTGTAGCCATCTTGAAATGTGCTGAGTGTGCTTTCTTTTGTAATGCATTCTGGGAATAGCATCATTTCTCTAACCCTGCATTCGCCCACCAGCAGTTGATACTAGTGATTCACAGCAAATGAAACCGATTGTCATCAGTACCTCATGGGAGATGGTAGAAATAGTGGATGCCCATCTATCGAAAAATAACACTTTCCCATTCATAGTTCTGTGCGTTTGAGAGAGATGAGACGAGTAGTTAGGGGATAATTTTAATTTCCTGAGGATTAGGGGTGAGGGGTGGGAGAGAAAGTCCATAGAGTCATAGACTATTAAAGCAGGAAGAAGCCTTAGGATGTAGTCACATATTTATAGATTGTTAAAGTTGAAAGACACCTTAGAATGGAGAACATAGAATATGGTATTATAGAAAAAGCCTTAGAACATAGAAGACAGACTGTCAGTGCTGAAAGAGATCGTAGACTATGTAATATTGGAACTAGAATGGACCTTAGAGAAGATGTAGAGTAACATTTTAGGTACAAGGAAGCTGAGTCCCATGGAGGTGAGGTGACTTACATCATACAGTTAATAATTAAATTTATATGACACTTTAAGGTCTACAAACCATTTTCTTCCTAATAGTGGTGTTATGTAGATTATACAAGTATCTCTCTTTTATAGATGAGGAAACTGAAACATAGAGAAATAAAATTACTTGCCCAAGGTCACCAACTAATAAATAGCACAGGATTTTAATCCAGAATTTTCTCATGCAAAATTCAGGAAATTTTGCTGGTTAGAGACATAGCTATTTTTCAGTAACTTCACAGCACGATATTTTGGTACTTCTAGAATTTGGCTCCATTAGCGTGTTGTTAGTAGTGAAAAGTCAGGGTGGCCTTGGGGTCAGGAAGAACTGAGTTTGAGCCCCGTCCCTGACAAATACTGAGTGTGTGAAGTAAGTCATTTGACTTCTCAGTGTCCCCAGGCAGCTCTCTCAGACTAGTTGTAGAGCTTCAACTAGTAGAGGAAAATCCTCATCAATGAAATTCCTACCCTGATGAAATCACAGATCCAGAGAAAGACTGTGTTACTTATTGGCTGAATAGCATTTTAGTGACCAAGAGCAAGTCCTGAGTTTTGACTTCTGCCCCCCCCCCCCAAGAGTACATGGTTTTCCAAGCATAAACAACTTAATTAGGTGTTTATTTTCTTGCTAGTTGAAATACAAGATTCTAAACCTTCATCTTGGAGGCCATGCAGTCTGGAAATACTTTGATGTTCTGATGTGTCTATTCTCATCCATTTGGGTATAGTCCTTCTACTGGTACGGATTGCAGCCTTTCTGTGCCCCAGCTCTGTGTTTCTTGATCATATTTTCCTATAAATTCTCCATGGTATATTTGACCAATGATCTAAGAGCCTTCCTTGGTTCTTTTAGTATCTTGGGAGTACCAGTGATCTCTCTCAATTTACTCCCTTCCCTCTTTTCTAGTCATATCTGTCCATGAGGATTTTATGCCATTTCTCCACACAAGTCCTCACTGGTAATATGCTGCTGTAGTCTACTTAAGCATGTCTCTTTTGCCTCTTGGAGCTCCTGCATTTGCCATTCTTCCAAGAATATTGTATTCCATAAACATCACAAGCATCCTAGCATCACTAGGAGAACATTCCTGTTAAGAAGGGGATTTTGGTGGACAGTGAATACTTTGGGAGGTTTGAAAGAGTCAGATGTGATACTATTTGGCATCTTCCTTCTCTTTAGCTCTGCACCCATGCTACTGTACATTTATAGCTCCTAGGCTACATACAGGTGGTGCAATTTGAAATTGGGTGCCATATTTTAGGAAGGAAATTGGTAAGCTGGAGAGCATCCAGAGAAGGGCAGTTAGGATGCTAGACCATGAAATCATGACCTATGGGGATCAGTTGAAGGATCTGGGTTTTATAGCTTGGAGAAGAGAAAACATAATGACTCAGTAAATAAGTATTTATTACATGGCTGGTAAGTGCCAGGTACTTTGCTAAGTGCCTGGTATACAAAGAAAGGAAAAAGACAGCTCCTGCTGTCAAGGAGCTCACAGTCTAATGAGAGAGGCAATAATTCACACAACTTTGTACAAACAAGATACAGGGTAAATTGGAGATAATCAGTAGAGGGAAGGCACTAGAATTAAGGGTATCAGGGAAGATTTCTTGTAGAAGGTGAGATTTTAGCTGGAACCTGAAGGAGTTCAGTAAACATTTGAGTCCCTCTTATGTTCCAGGCACTGTGGTAAGGGCCGGGGATATAAATAGGAACACGAAAGATAGTCCTTGTCCTCAAGGAGCTTACAATGTACTGGAGAAGGCAGCACCAAAAAGGAAAGTGCAAAGCTGAAAGGTGGAGTAGGGGTAGAGCTCCAAGGGGTATGATGTTCTGTGGAGTTGAAACCAAACAGAGCTGCTGATAGATAGTGGAGAGCTACCAGGAAAATTCAGATTCCAGCCTTCCATAAAGAAAGGCTTTGAGAAGAGTTTAGTGCTCTGCCCTACAATCAAAGGGGAGAGGTGACAGGGAGTTGAGAGGGTGTTGAGTATCAAATGGGAAGAAAGCCAGGGAAACCAAGAAATGGAGATGAGAAGGGAGAGAATTCCAAACCTAGGGAACAGCCAGTAAAAATGACCTTTAAGGTAGGAAGGGTCAGGTTACGAAGGACTTCAAAAGCCAAACAGAATGTTTTATATTTGATGGGGAACCATTGGGATTAACTGAATAAAGGGAAGGGTATGGGGGCAAGACAATGAGCTTGGTTTTTGGACATTTTGAGTTTAAGATGTCTCTGGGACATCCAGTTTAATACTTCTAATAGTGATCGGAGACTGGAGGGCAGGAGAGAGGATGTAGGGCTGGATAAGTAGATTTGAGAATTGTTGACATAGGGATGATAATTAGATCCATGGGAGCTAATGAAATCACCAAGTGAAATACTAAAGAAAGAAGAAGGTGCAGGATAGAAGCCTTGGGGACAACCACTACTAGCAGGCTTGACTTAGACAAAGATCTAGCAATAGGGGTTGAAAAGGAGTGATCAGATAGGATGGGGACCAGGAGAGGGTAGCATCCTGGAAAGTGAGAGAGAATCAAGAAGAGGGTGATTGCCAATGTCACAGGCTTCAGAAAGGCCAAGAAGGATGAGGATTGAAAAAAGGTCATTAGATTTGGCAGTTAAGAGATCAATGGCAACTTTGGAGAGAGCAGTTTCAGTAGAACGATGAGGTTAGAAGTCAAAGTGTATTAAGAGAGTGAGAGAAGGGAAGGCGGAGGGATCCACAAGACATCCACCTTCCTGAGGAATTTAGTCACAAAAAGGAAGAGAGATATGGGACTAGCCATTGGGGAAGGACAGATAAAGTGAAGTTTTTTAAGGATGGGGGAAACATGGGCGTGTTTATAGGCAGTAGGCCAGGAAACAGGGAGATCCTGGAGAGAAGTGAGAATGGTAGAAGGGGCAATTTGCTGCAGAAGACAGGATGGAATGGGATTGCTTGTGTAAGCAGAGTGGTTTGCTTTGGCAAGGCGGAAGGCCTCCTCTTCAAATGAGACAGGGGTGAAGAAGATAGAAGGTGGCATCTGAATAATGTGATATGAGGGAAAAAAGGAGTTCTTAGTGAGAGACCTCAATGTTTTTTTCAGTGAAATAGGAGGCAAAGTTCTCAGCTGAGAAAATGGGGAAGGGGAGCCATAGGAGTTTTAAGGAGGGACAAAAGTTTTGAAAAAGCCTCTGGTGAGTAGATAGTGAGTCAGTGATCATGTGAAAGAATTGTCTTGCTACAGGAAGGGACCAGTTGAGATTATATAACATAAGTCTATAGGGGATCCGGTCAACCCAGTTCTATGATTTTTTCCCCCTCTAAATTCTTTTAGTAGCATGTGAGTATGAGCAGATGTTGAGACTAATCTAAGGCTCAGACTTGGGAGGCCAAGGTCACTAGTAGGCCAAGGAGGAAAGTGATTTAAGGAGAGAGTGTAGAGTTGCACTGGTTCACCAGGAAGTCAAGATGGGTAAGGAAAGAAAGTATAGTTAGCAAGGGTGATGGTCTGGGAGAGAACTGGAGGGTGGAGGGATTGGAGGTCATGTGGTGATAACAAAGAACAGAGTGTGGGGATTCAAGGCAGAGGGAGAAGTGGAACGACAACACATTATGATCAGATAAGGACATTTCATAGTTCAGGATCATGGAAGTGGTGCATTTGTGGGTGATGGCAAGATCAAAGGTATGGCCATCTCTGTTGGTGGCTGAGGTGGGATGGAAGAGCTGGTCATGGGAAATGAGTAAGCTGAGGAACTGGGAGGTTAGGGTGCCTGAAGGAGTATCATTATGTCTCTCATCATGAGGGCAATTGAGGATTGTGAGCCAGAGGAAAGAAGAGGAGGGTCCTAGAGGTCCATAGACAACTTCTATCAGAATTTTGATTGGGTTGTAGGTATAGATTGAGTGAACCTCAAAGAAGAAGAGGCTACTGAGTGAAGGGTATAGGGAGAACTTGGAAGTGGCAGGGGTGGGAGGTACGGAGGAGTATTCTGACTCCTCTGCTTTGACCAGTGAGCTGGAGGGAATGTGTTAAGTGAAATCAGTACTGTGAGGGGTGACCATCAAGCTGTGTCATCAGAAGGGAGCCAGGTATCAAAGCCAAAAAATGGAAGGAATGGGAAAGGAAGAGGTTTTGGATGAAAGGATGGCTTTAACCTACAGAGTAGGCATGCCAGATAACCTAGTGGAAAGGGTGAGTAGCTTTAGAGTGGGATGCTGTGGGGTTTGGGTTGAAGGGGACTGGGAATAAGGGCCTGGCCAGTGGGAGACTGAGAACAGTTTTGAATCACTGGGATGAGGAAGAGATGAATGGGTGGGATTTTTTAAATCAGTGAAGTAGGTATGTAAAAGACAACTGTGTTCAGGTATTTTCAAATACCAGAATTAGACTTGATCTGGCCTTCTCTCTGTCCCTGAGACACAGCTCTTCATGTCCCATCTCCTTGCCTTGCATTGGCCATCCCACATGCCTGGAATGCATTCTTTTGCCTTTCTTTAAGATTTTTCTGCGTGAAGCCTTTCCTGTCTCCCTTCCCTCTCTTCTCCTCAAGTACCCTCCTTCCTAAATGATCTTTTACTTAGCTTTCTTGTGTATATTTGTATTTTGTATACACACGGATATATCTATTGAGTAGATACTTGCTGATTGATTTCTGCTTAGCCACAGAAGACAGCACTGGCCAGAAGTTGCAAAGAGGCAAATTATGCCTCTTATATCATGCCTTATAAGGAAACTCTTCATCATGGTTGGACCTATCCAAAAGTTGAATGCATTGCCTAGGGAGGTCTTAACAATATTAATAATAGAAAGCATTTATATAGCATTTTAAGGTTGGAAAAGTACCTTACACATATTATCTCATCGGATCCCCGCAACATCCTTTGTACAGATGAGATTTAGAGAGGAGTGACTTACACAGGGTCACATATCCAGAAAGTGTCTGAATTAGGATTCAAATTCAGGTCTTCCTAACTCTAGGTCCAGTGCTGTTTTTTGCTCTTCAAGCAAAATCTGAATAACCACTTATCAGGACTGTTTTCAAGAGGATTTTTACTTAGGTGTAGGTTAAACCAAATGGCTTCTGAGATCCTTCCCAATTCTGAGAGCCTATGATTCTCCCCTTCCCCAAAATGTAAATAAAATAGAAAGTGATGCCCTGCTGTATGTGTTAACTTCAAGTTCTAGAAAATTACCTCAACTGCCATTTATTAAGGCAGTTAGAGTTGTACAAAAGTGAAGTGGGCTGCCTCGTCAGGATCTTCATAACCCTGTGGATGGAAGAGTACAAGAGAGGCCGTATGAACACGTTTTCAGGGCCCTCACGCAAGGAATTCCTAGTCATGCGTGGCTTAGACCGTGACACTGTGAGGTTCTTCCAAATTCTGAGATCCTTAGATTCTGCAATAAGCCTTTCTTTAGCAGAAGGCATGTACTGACAAGCAACATTAAACACGTTTAGAAAGGCAAGGCCAGCCAGACTCTGGCAAGCTTTCAGTACCAAGTAGAGGAATTGTAACTTGGTAGGCAAGACAGTCACCAAAGAGTAGCAGAGAAGCATCTGTTAACAAGTGTTTGTTAAACAAGTAGTAGACCCTGTGCTAGGGGCTGGGGAGCCAAAGACAAAAGGAAAACACTCCTTGCTCTCACTGAGCCTCGTGTGAGAGGGTCGGTCAATAAACATCTGCTATTTACCAGGCGCTATGATAACCGCTAGGGATGCAAAAAGAAGCAAAAGATGGTCCCTGCGCTTAAGGAGCTCACAGGCTAATGGGGGAGAAGACAAGCAAACAAATATGTACAACAAGCTAGACCCAAGATAAATAAGAAATAATTCAGAGGGAAGGCAACAGAATTGGGGGGGGGGATATTTCTGTAGAAGATGGGATTTTAGTTGGAACTTAAAGCCAAGGGCAGCAGTAGGTGGAGATGAAGAGAGAGCATTGCAGGCATGAGGTACAGCAAGAAAAAAAAGCCTGGAGCTGAGAAAGGAGCATCATGTTTGTGGAACAGCCAGGATGCCAGTGTCACTGGGTCACAGAGTTTGTGTTAGGGAGTAGGGTATAAGAGGATGGAAAGGGAGGAGGGACCTAGGTTTTGAAGGGTTTTATATGTCAACAGTATGTTGTGTTGGATCCAGGAGGCCGTAGGGAGCCACTGGAATTTATTGGGTAGATATGATAGGTGAGGATATGTTTGAGCCTGTACTTTAGGAAAATCACTTCAGTAGCTGAATGGAGGATGGATTGGAATGAGGAGAAACTCAAGGCAGGCAGACCCACCAGCAGGGCATTATAGTCGTCTAGATGTGGAGTGATGGTACCAGGGTGGTAGTAGTGTCACAGGAGAGGATAGCACGTACAGAGGAATGCACAAAATAGATCCAGTAGGATTTACAGGAGAGGCACAAGCAGCTGAGGACTTCAGGAAAGACTTTCTATAGAGAAGCTATCTGAACTGAGTCTTGAAGGAAACTAGAAGTTCTACAGATGAGAGAGGGCATCCAGACACAAAAATCAGTGCAGTGTCATAGAGATGGAGAATGAAGTGCCACATGGGAAGAATGTTCCCACGTGGAGTTGGGGCTGGGGAAATAATGATAATAAGGCTCTCTTTTGGACATGTTGGACATGCTGAGTTTGATGCCCGTAGGACAGCCAGTTTGACAGTGCTGAAGAAAGTGGGAAGGGGAGATTGGAAAATTGTACATTGGGGTCAGGTGGTAAAAAGTTTGCATTGCCAAAAAAGGAGTTTACATTTGCTATTTAAGGTAAGAAGAGCCGCTGGTGTTTATGAAAAGGGAAGAGACACACTTAGAGACCTACACCATGGTAGCTGTATGGAGGATGGTTGGAATGTTGTCAGTCTTGATGGAAGGAGGCCAGTTAGAAGGCTATTATGATAGTTCAGGTGAGAGATGATGAGAGCCTGAGCTAGTAGTGGTTGTGTGAGCTAAGAGAAGGGAATGGATGTGGGATGGGGAGAGATATAAAGGGTGAAAGGAAAAGATGTGTGGGATTAATGAATGAGGAGTTGACACCAAGGTTACAAACCAAGGTGATTAGTGGGATAGTGGTGTTGTTGACAATAAATAGGGAAATTTGGAAGAGGATTGAGTTATTTAGGGGGAAGATAAGGAATTCTGTTTTGATAAGGAGTTTGAGATGCCCATGGGACAGCCAGTTCAAAATGTCCACTGAGCACTTAGTGATGTGAGACTGGATCTCAGGAAAGAGACTAGGGATGAATGGGTGGATGGATGGTTGGATGGATGGATGGATGAGTACACACACACACACACACACACACACACACACACACAGAGTTATTATCTGCATAGAGATGATTAAACCCGTGGGAGCTGATGAAGTTTCTGAGACAGTGTGTAGTAGCCATGACCAGGTCTGTACTTTAGGAAGGTTAGTCTGGCAGCTTGTGAAGGATGGATTAGAATGTAGACAGGAAAGCCCTTTAGGAAGTCATTGCAGTAGTCGAATATATGGTAATGAGGGCCTCTTCTATGGTGGTGGCAGTGGGTTTAGAGAGGAAAGGATACAAGTTTTGTCAGTAAGAAGAAATCACCAGTGGTGCTGGATGAATTACCTGACTGATTGACACTTCACTGAATAGAGCTGGGCTTCCTTTGATGGGATGGCTCTGGGAAACTTATTAAGGTTTCGGGGAATGCTAGATAAATGGACAATAACTGCACTCATTTTTATTGGTCTAACTTATGAAGCCGTGGTCTTTTTTTCCCGGATGGCTTCTGCAGCCAGAGATTTCTCCGCGTGCCCGATGAGGTACTTGGCTGGTTTCAAAAGCAGTAGGCAGCCTGGGAAAGCTCTCAGCTCCTAAAGGTGTTGAAATTTAATTGCTTTGAGAAGGAGGTAGGGTTTAGCCGATTCTTTCACAGGTTGTCCTTTTGTTTCCAAGACACCGATGTGGGAAGTACCTGGCTGTTTGTTGGGTGCTCCATATCCTATGGAGGATTCATAGGAGGCCAGAATTGGAAGAGTCCTTAGAATGCTAGAACATGGATTGTAGAGCTGGGAGGTATCTTAAGACATGGACTATTGGACCACAGCGTGTCAGACCTGAAGGGATCACATCTGGTTCCCAGCTTACAGGCCTAGAGTTACACAGGTAACGTAAATCAGTTCTGAGAGTTGAATGCAGACTCTTTTGACTCCAAATCTGGGACTGTTTCCATTGACTTTTGTTAAAGAGCTAGGCACGTGGTAGAATGATAATCCCACTTCTCCCTTCTTCCTCTCTGAGTACCTAGTAAGAATTTTCATTATTATGACTTAGCTTTTAGTACATTGCTTTTATGAAAGGATGACTGTGAAGCTTGACAAAATAGTTTGCTTTGGTCCTTAGGAACACCTCTGCTGCCCTTAGCGTTCTGCCCAGCTGTTCTGTGCCAGCGTGGGAGAGTGGAGAGTGGGTTGGACTTGGAGTCATGAAGACCTAGGTTTGAATTCTTCCTCACACTTGGTCACAGTGTGCCCCCCAGGCAACTCACTTAATTTCTCTGGGCCTGTGTTTCTTCACTTGTTAAATAACAGGTTTGGAGTAAATGCCCTTTCAGGTCCCTTCCATCGCTGAATCTGTGGTCCCATGATCTTCTTTGAAAAAGACTGTCTGCAAAGAATTTTAGCTGTTCTCTGTCAAAGATGTTGGTGCTGGTATGGCTTAGTGAGAGTAGCACTCAGCTTCAGGAGACCTGGGTTCAAGTCCTGCCATTGGCACTGTGGAAGCAGTGGGAAGGTCAGTTTCTTTCAACTTCAGTTTTCTCATCTGTCAGATGAGGAGGTTAAGTTAGGTGATTTCCAGCTCTGACATTCTTTCCTCAACTGAGTTACAGAGAAAAAGAGGGTGTGTGAGAGAGGAATGCAGGAGTGCTGTAGATGCGGACTTGTTTGAGACGAAGAAGGAGCTGCCGGTGGTCGGTTCTGATGCTAGCCTCTTTAAGTGTAGGCTTGTGGTCTGCTTTTGGGGGTGGAGATTAGAATTGTCTCCTTTGGGTAGAAACAAGCATTAATTGCCGTCTCAGTTCTTTGAGCAAACTCTCAAGAGGTCAGGCCAGTACTTCTTAGCTATGAATATAAAGACAGAACTCCTTTAGTTAGACCAGAAGTAGGAAGGGTGGGCTCTGCCAAACCTAGCTCAGAAGATTTGTCCTCAGGCTTATGATCCCACTCTTTGGGTTCTCATGTTGAAAGTCAGCTAAGGATCCTGTGTGAATGTCCCTTCTGCTCCGTGTTTCAGGACCAGTCCATCATGCCTGAAGTCAAAGACCTCTCAGAAGCATTGCCTGAAATGCCAATGGATCCCATTACAGGAGTTGGAGTGGTTGCTTCGCGGAACCGGGCACCCACAGGCTATGATGTAGTAAGTAAAGGCTGTCATTTGTACGTTCCACAAGTTTTCATCGCACATATCCTTATCTTCCACATTACCTCCTCCTCGGAGATTCCCTTTATCCTTACAGCTGAAAATGGCAATCCATCTTTACTTAGTTTTTCCCCTAGATTTATGTTTTCTCACTATCATATTTTCCCTTACATAAGACTTATGTACATGTTGCATTCTCTCTGCCCTTCACTAGATCTTGGCATGATCAGATTGGAATATAGGAGAGATTAGTCTGACGATGCTATGTTTATATGTATGTATGTGTCTGTGCGTATATATGTATGTGTGTATGTATAAGGGACAGATTGGAGCTGGGAGAAAATGAAGTGGTAAGACACTAGGGTGGTCATTGCCAGGGGTATTCTGGTTAATGTATAACAGCTGGCTATCTGGGAAAAAAAGGATTTATGACACACTTTTAACAAAGTAATAAATAAAACCTTGATATGTAGTATTTCCTGATTTCTGAAATATACATGTTCACACTGTGAATTTAACAATCAGCCCTCACTAGCTGATCTGGCTGCAGCACCCCCCCCTCCGGCGGTTGCCCAGTCATGGGATTACTGAGCACCTGTACTAGCATGATGACAGTGGGAGGAGAGAGGAGGGGAGCAGATGTGAGAGGTTTTAAAATATAACCACCAATCATCATGTCAGTAGTAGGGGAATTTACCCCCAGCTTTCCTTTTTATAGTTTGTTACAACTGGTTATGCTGTTAGATTATTAAGTAAAATTCAACGATAGTTTAGAATCAGTCCTAGCTAATTTTAAGAGGGATCTCATTTTAGTAAAAGCTAACAGCATTCAGAGCATCTGAGGTCATCTTATTTTCATATCCTTTTTCCTCTTTATAATTAATTATACCCTAGTGCGTTGCAGATGGGCAGCAGAAATACACGTACTAAACTCCGGATCTACCAGTAAAGACCAGCCAACCTGGGTAGGAAAGAGTATTCCTGGGTGAAGAATTCAGGCACCATCCCAGTCCCACTGTAGTATGCATTTTTTTGATAAGAAGGTACAATATTTAGGTGGAAGTAACTGGTTAAAAGCTAGTGGGGGCGGAGCCAAGATGGCGACTGGAAAGCAGTAACTGGTGTGAGCTCCCCACCAAGTCCCTC
>CM053625.1:95436404-95451330 GCA_028646595.1 Phalanger gymnotis
AAAAAAAAAGGGGGGGACGATGGAAGGGAGGGCAGATGGGGAGGAAGATAATCAAAAACAAACACTTTCGAAAAGGGATAAGGCCAAGGGAGAAAATTCAATAAAGGGGGATAGGTTAGGAAGAAGCAAAATATAATTAGTCTTTCACAACATGAGTATTGTGGAAGGGTTATACATAAGGATACACATGTGGCCTATGTTGAATTGCTTGACTTCCTAGGGAGGGTGGAGGGGAAGGGAAGAGGGGAGAGAATTTGGAACTCAGGGTTTTAGTAAAACAGATGTTCAAAAGTAAAAAAAAAAGCTAGTAATAATTTTAAAGGAATTCACTCCAAGAAATATCAAATGCCAACTAAGTGCCAGGCAGGTACTATGCTGGGCACTGGGGATAAAAAAATAATACTAGCATTGCATAGGTTTACGAAGTGCTTTACAGATATTACCTCATTTGATCCTTGCAACATCCCACCGAGGTAGGTGCTATCATCTGTGCTTTACAGATGAAAAAACAGACAGAGATTAAGTGTCTTGCTCAGAATCACTGGGTCAGTCACAAGCCCAGTAAGTGTCTGAGGCTGGAGTTGAACTTGGTCTTCCTGACTCCAGGTCCAGTTCTTTGACACCACACTACTACCCAAGGGGAAGTAAGACAGTATTTTCCCTCCTTACAGTTTAATGAGGAGAAGGATAGGAAAGGGAAAGAGATGTGAAATATACCCACATTCATATTATTTAAGTTAGAATATAACAGGCAAAAGGAAAAACCCAGGCTGAGTACCCCCAAAAAACTTTCAACTCAACAGAAGACATAAGGCTCTTGGAGGAGTTGGCACCTGAGTAGGGCATCGAAAAGAGGTAATATAGAAAAGGACAGGCTTTGGGGGAAGCTGTTTTTACAGAGAGCTTTGAATCTGAACTGCTATCTGATTTCAAAGCACTGATTGAATGTATGACTTATTAGTAAACTCTTGGAAGAATAATAAAAATGTTATTTAAATAGAGAATATTTAGGGAATGGCTTCTTATAGAAGGTAGGAATTTAGATGAGGTTTGTTTTTGTTTTGGGGTTTTTTTGGACAGGGGAAGGCAGGGCAATTGGGGTTAAGTGACTTGCCCAAGGTCACACAACTAGTAAGTGTGTCAAGTGTCTGAGGCCAGATTGGAACTCAGGTCCTCCTGACTCCAGGACCGGTGCTTTAGTCACTGTGCCACCTAGCTGCCCCCCAATAGAGAATACTTAGTATAGTTTAGTGGGTAGAGAGCTGCTTTTGAAGCTGGGAGCACCTGGGTTCAAGTCCTGCCTCTGATGCATACTGGCTATGTGACTCAGCAAGTTGTCTATCCTTTCAGTCCTCTAGACAACGCTAAAACGAGAGTTGAATAGAAGGTACTGATCTGCATTAGCATGAGGAATTTCCTCATTTATACCTTCCTTATACCAATGAAAGCACAGGTCTACTCCTCATATCTATCCATTTACTTGAAAGGGTCCATGTGGAGGGTGTGTCCACACTTCTGAAATAATGATCTCTCTGACCCTTGTTTCTTCATCCTGTCCTTTTGAACAAGTGGATATAAAGAAGCAGTCCATGAATCAAGTGGAAAAATAAGAGGTCAAGAAGGTTATCTGTGAGACACGGGGCTAACACTTCATCCTTAGGAGGTCTCCTACCTACTGCTTCAAGTACCTTGGGGAATGGGACTGGATTAGGAACCTTGACCTCCTGCCTATTTCTTGGTATTGTGCTTTGACAACTACATAGTTTGTTTACATAATCTTTTCCCCAACAACCTTCCCCTCTTCTCAACATCTCTATATCTCTGGTTGGCCCCATTATCTCCCAACCATCTAGGCTTGAAATCTTGAAGTTTTCTTTGGCTTCTCCCCAACTGTATCAAATCAATTGCCAAATCTTATTGATTCTACCTTAACATTATTTCTTATATTTATGCTCTTTTTTTTCGTTCTCACTGGCATTGTGTCTTTTCTAATTCAGTCTTGACTGGACCAATGTAGCAGCCTCTTATTTGGCCTCCTTGCCTCCAATCTCTCACCTCTTCCAGTTCACGCATCCTGTTGTTGCCAGAATAATTATAAAGATCGTGTCATTCCTCTACTTAACAGCCTTCATGCTGCATGGCTCCCTGTTGTCTACTGAAAATAATGCAAGGCCCTTAGCTTGGCATTTAACATCCTCTGCATTGGTTCCAAGTGACTTTTCTAGCCTTATTTCACATTATCCTCTCCCTCCACTCCTTAATTCCAGCCAAACTATACCATTCACTGCTCCTCAGTTTTGTGCAGACTCCTTCTGCCATGCAAGTATTCTGCTCTCCGTGCCTGAAATAGATTTGCCCCACATCTACATCTATTGAATTCCTACCGTTCCTTAAAAACCCAGCTGGAGGTGCCTCATTCCTGATAATTGATTCTTTTCAACCTAATTTTTCTTTAAGCTTTCCTATTTGTATGCCCATCTTATCTCCCTACTAGACTGTAAGCTCTTTGAGGGCAAAGGACTATATGCCATTTTTCATGTTGGTACTTTCAGCATGGAGAGTATCAGACCTTGAAGATGAGCATGCAATAAATATTTGTTGACTTGAACTTGGAATCTTGGTTACTTTTTCTCTGTTATCTTAGTTGGCTGGTTTAGAATTTGTGTGTGATAAACTAACATTTTGTTTTCATCTTCAGGAGGTGTTGGTAAATCTGAGAAGCAGAATTTAACCTTGCCGTTTTCTCTTAATTCTCAGTTCAGTGCCAATGAGCTTATATTAATGACAACTAATATTCACAAAGAACTTTGTACACCTTATTTCACTTAGGTCTCACAACAACCCCCTCCCCCCAGGTAATACATTTATCATCCCTATTTTACGGATTAGAAAACTGAGTCTCAGAGACATTAAGTGATTTGCCCTAGTTCACATGGAGACAAACACAGCAAACATTCGTGTAAGGAAATAACAAAAAATTCCCACTCTCACTGTGATGTGATGAGATGGGTTTGAGGGGAGGGTTGTTTGTTTTTTTGTTGTCCAAAATGTGGTACCAAGTCCAAGATGTTTTGCTGTTGATAGATATGCATAACAAAGGCTAGAAAATGGGTGGAGAAAAATGAAAAATAACCACATCTCTTATACTTGCCATTTGCATGATGATCCAGAAAGGATCTTAGGAATTTCTAACCCTGAGTTAGATAGTTATTTGGGACAAAAGAGAAAAGACTTAATCCTAGCCTTAGAGAAACTTTGTTTGGCTTTTGTTAGCTGAGTATGGACGGGTGTGATTAAAGAGTGATGAGCCCGCCTTTACTGGAAAGGAGCCTCTATACCTTAGGAGAATGGAGCTGAGATGGCTAAAGAGATGAAGCCCATCAGTGCAGCTGGGAGCATTGCCCAGAAAAGACCGTGAGATCAGTGGAGACAGAGCCAGCAGCAGTGACACATCTGCCTGGTCAAGGTCAGTCTCAAGGAGGGAAGCACAGTGGTTATCACCAGAAGATATTGGATGGGCCTGCAACATAGGCACCATCAGTTGCTCTTCTGTATGTGTGTCTTGGCCACATGCATATTTCCCATCTGTAGCTTTGCTTTGAGTTATTTTGTGTCCTTTGGGGAGAAGAAGAACATGTTAGGGGTAATGAATTGGGGACAGCGATTGAGTAGATTTAGTCTCATATTTTATTTTGAACCTGGGGAGCTTTTCTTGGGGGAATGCTGTCACAAGTGGGAAAGGTGGGTGACCTAGGTGCTATTCGTATGTATGTTGCAAATGTATTTATTACATAGCTAATATATGGCAGAACTACCAGGCATAACTCAAGTCTTCTTGTCAATGAAAAGTATATCTTAAGCATCTACTCATTTTCTGGGAATACAATGAAAGGCAGAAGACAGTCCTTGCTCTCAGAGATCTCACATGATGGGAGACAATATGCAAACAACAACTATGTACATTCAGATGTATGCAGGATAAATTTGAGATAATCAGTAGAAGGAAAGCACTGTCGTTAAGGGGGATGGAGAAAGGCTTATTTCAGAAGGTGGGATTTTTAGCTGAAACTTGAAGGAAGCCGAGGAGGCCAGGTGATGGAGACAAGAGAGAGCGTTCTAGGCACGTAGGACAGCCAGCCAGTGAAAATGCCTGGAGTTGGGAGATAGAGAGTTTTGCGTTAGGGACAGCAACACCAATGTCACTGGATTGCAGAGTATGTGTTGAAGAGTAAGGTGAAAAAAGACTGGACAGTTAATAGGGAACCAGGTTATGAGGAATTGTGAATGCCAAACAGCATTTTGTATTTGACTTCAGAGACGATAGTGAGTTACTCAAGTTTGTTGAGTAGGGGAGTGACGTGGGGACACTTACACTACTGGAAGATCAGTTTGAGAGCAGAGCAGAGTGGAGAGAGACTTGATGTAGGGAGACCAGTGAGAAAGCTATGGAAATTGTCCAGAGGTGCGAGATAATGAGGGCCTGTACCAGGGTGATGGTGGAGTCAGGAGACAAGGGGCATATTAGAAAGATGTTACAAAGGCAACAAGACTTGGATGAAGATATGGATATAAGGGGAGGGGTGAGAGAATGAGGAGTTGAGGATGGTACCTAGACTTCAAGCCTGGATACAAGTTAGGAAGAGAGGAGGTCTTTGGGTGGGAGGGGGCTGGGTAACGAGTTCAGTTGCAGACATGTTGAGTTTAAGATGTCTATGGGAAGGGAAACCAGAAGCAGCTCTTTGCTGGCGCCGCTGGGTGAACTGGGTTGAGGGGCGAGGGGTCTGGGCTGGGGCAGGAGGGGGAGCTGCCAGAATGGCAACGGGCCTGCAGGGGGCTCGGGCAAAGGTCCTGCAGTATGAAGCCTTCATCAACGATGTCCTGCAGTGAGACCTAAGGCAGGTGCTGGCACTGCGAGATGAGGTGTATGGACAACTGGCCACTTACCTACAGCTGAAGAACGTCCTAGAGCAGATCCAGGAATTCAAGGATCAGAGGCTGTGCACACAGGTGGATTTAGGATGTAACTTCTACGTGAATGTGGAAGTGCCAGATCCTTCTCAGATATTTGTGGGACTCAGTCATGGCTTCTTCCTGGAACTGACATTGATGGAGGCCTTGAGGTTCATTGATCGGAAGAGCCGCCTGCTCACCTCGCTCAGTGACAGTCTCACCTGAGATTCGGTTGGGATCAAGGCCCACATCCAACTGGTACTAGAGGGCCTTTTAGAACTGCAGGGGCTACAAGAGCTGCCAGACCATCAGGACCATCCAGGACACTGATTAGGATGCTAAGAACTTCCTTTACCTAATAAGACTGCTACCGAGGGTCCCACTCTTGTTACTTGGAATCAGAAATCCCTTAATAAAAGCTGGGAATGAGGGAAAAAAGATGTCTATGGGACATCCAATTTGAGAGGTCCAGTAAGTAGGTAGAGATAGGAGATTAGAGGTCACGAGAGAAGTTTGGATAACTCTTATTATAAGAAGTTCTTTGTTACTTCAAACCCAACTCTTTGCACCTTACACCTGTTATTAGTCCTGCCTTTGGGAGCCAAGCAGAGAATATTTAATCCTTTCTTCTCAGGATAGCCCTTCAAATCCTTGGAAATACTTGTCATTCTCTTCCCACTACCAAAAAGATTTAGATTATTAACTCCTAGAGGGCAAGAGGTAATGCATCTTGAATCATATATTGTACCAAGAACATGGATAGGTGTTTAATAAAAATCTAGTGAATGATATAGAAAGCATCTAGGACCCTTTCCAAGTGGTCCAAACATCAGACTAATGTGAAGGGAATAGACATGTAGAGAGAAATGATCAGATGAGGCAATATGTATATTATTTAAATATGTATAATATATAATTTCTAATGTATAAAATGTATATTTTCACATCTATATACCTATCTATACCTTTATCTGTATGTGTATGTATATGCATACATATATAGATATTACTTCAGAAATCATAAAATGCTATAGAAATGTCAACTTTATTCAGGTGCTCCATGCTAACTTAATATTGAAAGCAAAGTACCAGGGGTTTATAGTGGCAGGGAAGAAGAAGCATTTAGACAGAGAGAAATAGATTGGAAGAGGGATACCTGCAAGGGACTTTAATGGGACATCTATCTGCCTGTCACATTTGTCTGTGGGAGTATTCCCTGCACAGTGTAAAGGGTGTTGTGATTAGCCAGTATGCTCTGATAAAGGTACAGAAGGTATTTTAAGTGCTGTGATAGCAGAAATGAGCTCCCAGTGAGTTAGCCACCAGATGGACTGCTGACCCTAGATAGATAGGGTATCTAGGTTTAAAAATGAACAAAGGTTTGAATTCTACTCCAAGTAAAAGATCTCAAATGCCCATTTATAAAGGTTAATTTCATTGCTTTGTTTTTCTCTAGGTCAAAGAATTTCCTTGGGGATAGGGCCTGTAGAATACTTGCTCAACTTTTGAATTTATCTACCCCTCTGTATAGCCCTCTGTGAAACAGAATATGGCTACGGAGGACAGATGCTAAAATCACTCTCCCCACCAACCTGTCAGGCACAGGATTATATCTAAAACAGTAAAATGGTTGTTTTCCTTCATGGTTGGGGATGTGTGTGTGTGTGTGTATGAACATATGCGCATTTTTAGAAATCATCTTTGTATTTTCCAGTGCTTCCTAAATAATGTCTTTTGCACCAGAGTAGCCTCTTAACAAATGTTTGTTTATTTAGCTTTAAAGTACACAAGTCTAGCATCCATACTCTGGAGTTGACAAAGATTTTAAAAAATGACAGTTCCTGTTCTAAAAGACAGGTGTGTGTGTGGCGGGGGTGGGGTGGTGGTTGAATGAAGGGATGAGTTCCCTTGTGGATATCTAGTTTTCATGATGTCACAATACAATAAAATGTATATAATAGAGTATTTCAGCACTGTCATGATCGTAATGAGTGTCAGTTCTCAACTTAAAGTCCTGCAGGTGGAGGGAGCGTTCACTCATGGCTTTTACTCTACGTTAGTTTGCTCTTCTCAATGATCATCCCCAGAATCCAGAAACTGGATTGAGGCTGCAGCCTTTTTTGTGGGAAATGACACAACTACCCAGTGAATTAATTGAATTTATCCAGAGGCATATTTTGGTGTACTTTTCAGTATATTCCTTTCCTAACAAAGTTGTGTTGTGTGTATGTATATGTCTCTGTGTGTGTTGGGAGGGGTGTGTTTGGCAGGGAGGAGTCATGGGACTGAATTTCCACTGTAATACTTTCTACTTGTGTGATCATCATTGCCTATATGCCTCATTTTCCTTACGTATAACATGCAAATTCTTGTACTCTTTACTTCATAGATATTCTGAGGAAAGTGCCCTGTAAACCTTTAGCATAAGTTGCTCATCCAAGGAGGCAAGGTTGGGTCAGAGAGCACTGGATCTGGGTTGGAGTCCCGACTGCTGCTTCCTAGCCATGAGACTTTGGGCAAATCACTTTGCATCTCTGAGTCTCAGTTTCTTCCTCTGTAGAATGAAGATAATAATACTTGTATTACCTACCTCACAGAGGTGTTGTGTAGAAAATAGTTTATAACCTCCCCAAATTGTAGAGAAATTATAGTTATTTATTTTGTATTAGAGAGTGAGATCCTCTAGAGGCTTTTATCTGTGTCTGTGACCTCAGAGTAGTGAGGTGTATTACTCAAGACTCATTCAGCTCCTTGTAGGCCCCCCAGGTACAGTGTATAGATATGATTTCTGCCCTTAAAACTAATTTGTCCTATTCACTAGTAAGTTATAGATTGGTTTCACATGGTACTTTTTACCTGAACTCAAAGCATTCTCATATATCATTTAATTTTATCCTCCATGAGGAGGCAAAGAGAAGTTTGTAGGGCATAATTTTTTTTCCAAATGGTATCATGAGGCGTAGAGAGTCTCTGCAGTTTAGAATCATAGAATCTCAGCTTTGGAAAGGACTTGGTATTCTGTAATAGAACCTAGATCGCTGGAGCTAGAAGGAGTTTTAGAATATAGAATATTGGAGTCAGAAGAACATGAGCTGTTAGAGCTGGAAGGGATCTTGGAGGCCAGCCCGGCCAATCTTTGCCCAAAAGTATTGAAGGTGTGCTGTCCTAAGCATAGTAATGACTAGAACCTAGATTTCTAGTGTCTTTACTGGGCTCACTTGAGGTTTTTGTTGATATCCCAAGGGATTTTGTTGTTTGCTTTTGGTACTGGTCTTAGAAATCCCCTTTGTGGTACTAGTGGCCACCTACCAAATGGTATGGATTACAGCCATCAGTTAGACCATGTTAGGCCAGTCTTATCCACATGACATGTTTAGAGGCATGAAAACCAGAACAAATCAATCCAAATGAAGTCCTCCAGGAAAAGAGTCCAGTGAAATGTAAACAAATGCTATTTTTCTATCATCATAGATTTGTCTCATGTCACAGAGTATGTCAGGAATTTGGAATTAGTTGGATGATTCATCCCTTCTGTGCTATGAGAAGCCACTGCTTGTTTTAGAGGGGTAAGGCCCATGAAGCTATTTCAGATTTAGTTCTTATTCCTGCCTTTGTGTGTTTATGAACCAGAGCTGCTTACTGTTTCCAACATTTATCTCTGTTTATCCTAGACTGTCCTTCGTGGACTCCTGCATACGGTAGCTTTACACCATGATGCTCTGCAGTCTATTCATCACGACAGAGGAACTTGGTGTAGCTTGCTCTTTTTCTCTTGCTTTCTTTTTTTTCTCTGTTTTTCCTCACTCCTTTACTATTTTATATCTCTTTTCTTTTACTGTTAATTTTTTTGGTTCTTCTTTTCTTGCTACATTTCATTTCTTTTTGGAAATAAATGCGTATGACATGTTCCCTAATTACTATAGAAACTGAACTTCATGAACAGTCTGTCTAGGATAATTGGAGGTTTTGAGAGCTCCATTTACACTACTTGAGGGTCTTTGTGGATTCCAGAAGATAGATCCTACTGTAAGAGGGTGAATGAGTCAGCTTTGCATAAGACCTACTATCACTTTCAATGTGATAGAGTTCCAATAGGAAACTATTCCTTTACACTATGAAATGAATTTGCTCGGAATTAGGGAAAGAAGGCTGGATTTGGAGTTAGGATACATGAGTTTGGATTTCTTACCTGTTTCATCATCCTTAGGGCAAACCACATCCTTTGTCTGAGTCTCATTTTTTCCCTATGTAAAATGGATCACTCACACACACACACACACACACACACACACACAGTCTAAAGTTTATAATACGCCTTAGAATAGGGATTAGTGCTCTCTAAAAGGGCAAATGGGCCACCTTGGGAGGAGGTGGTGAATTCCTCACTGGAGGTCTTAAATCAGAAGTGACAATCACTTGAGGTCTGAGTTAGGGTGGGGTGGGGATGTTGTGAGGATTCCTGCTCAAGTATAATCTAATGTAGCTGATCTCTGAAATTCTATGGTCTTTTGATTCAAGATCTCTCCAAAAACAACCTAGTTCATTTTTTCATGATAATCTTATCCACCCACTTTGCTAGAAGCCCACAAAAGAGTGCACTCTCGTTTTTCAGGTGCCCCCACTCAGGGAACCACAGCCTTTTCTGCTTCCCTAGTGTTGCTTCTCTCCAAGCCATCCAGCCCATGTCTATGTCCCTTAGATGGCCAAATGCACTTTATTACGACGGTGAAGAGTATGTATGGATTTTACTATATCTTTTGTGTTTTTCTGAATCTGAATTCAGATAAGTCACTTCTTACTGGGGCTTAGTCTTCTGATCTGTGAAATGATGGAGCTAAATAAAACTAATCATCTAAACTAAATAATCTCTGAGGTCTATTTTGAACTTTGAGATCAAAGATCATAAAATGTTCATACGTTTCGTTATGCAAAGCTCTCCCCAGTTTCATCCATGTGTTTAGGTTTTGAAGTCAGAAGACATGGGTTGTGAATCCTAGTCCTGTCACTTGCTAGCTGTAGAACCTCATCTGGGCTTCTGTTTCCTCCTGTACGGTGGAGGTAAATGGGAGGGTCCCCTTAGAGCATCCCTTAGGGCTCCTGTCAGCTCTTAGCCCTGTGATCCTGTGACCTGAAGAGAGCATGGGAGGAAGATCCCCAAGATTATTGCCTGCCTTCTGCTGGCTGTGCAGATCCCTGTACATGAAGGAACCAATGCCCACCCTGCAGCTTCATCCTGAAATAACCACCAACTGATTCATGCTTCACAGATTGGTTTATTTTCAGAGCCAGAGTGCCTTTTGATGAAAGGCACCAGGTGTTCCTTCTCTTTTTGTTTGGTTAGAAAATGCTTGGAATGGAGATTGACTGGAAGCAGGGGAGAAATGGGGTGATTGGAAAAGCCCCCAGAGTCTTCGTTTGGGGCCTTGGAAGCAGAGTGTAGCCAAATTTCCCTTCCCTCCCACCCCAGGTCCCCTTTGGCCCACTGAGTCCCAAGCAAGGCCTGGGGGAGTAGAGATGGTCTTCTATCAGAAATGCTGAATGAAAACACCTGGCCCTGATGGGATGCAGCCAGTCTGGTCTCATTTCCAACCCCTTCTTTTGTGCCACCTCAGAAAGTTGAGGGCTTTTGTGAGTGGCACTAACTGGCAGCGCCTTCCTCCAGCTCAGTTATTTGGAGTAACACAGTGCTTCTGGTGGCACTGATGTCCTCGTTGTTCCCCCGGAGGCCTCTCTGCCCAGGATTCTTTACATATTCAGCAGTTTACTCAGAAGGATTCGTTTTCTCCCCTGGTGCAGATCAGGACTTCTCGCCTCCTATGTAAGCTTTGTCCGTATCCTCTTGGGAATTGTCTAGAGCACTAGATTTGGATTCGTGGCCCCTTGGTTCTGTCATTAGCTCTGTGACCTTGGACCCTCCATCTCTCTGAGATTTTATTTTTCTTCTCTTTAAAATGAGTGGGCTGGATTAAATGATCCAAAAGCTCCCTGCAAATTCAAGGAGTCAGTCAATCAATAAACATTTACTAAGTGCCTGCTATGTGGAAAGAAGCAAAAGACAGTTCCTGCCCTAGGAGATACTTTGTAGAGGATTCACCCACGTGAACTGGAGGCCTGAGGCAGCTCTCATGCCATCCATCTGATAGCTTTCACCCATGCCACTCTATTTCCTAGTAGATGTGTCTTTAGGGTTGCAGTGCTTGGAACAGAAGGATCCCGTATCCATCCTTTAATCTAGTACCCTCATTTTCCAGAGCAGAAAGAGTAGCAGAGGTTGAACCCAGCTCTTCCAATTCCAAAACCCAGCACTATTCCAAAAACAAGTTAAGTGACTTGCCCAGAATTATATCTTGTAAAGAACGGAGCTAGATTCAAGGGGCACGCTGGAGTCAGCTCATATTCATTTGTTAAATTTTCAGTGTGAACATTTATACCTCAGAAACCGCAAATGCTACAAATCGATCAGGGCTTGATTTATTGTCTTGTTGATTATGTAGACTTAAGAAACTGATGAAAAAATGTTAATGCAGATGAAACTTAAAAGTATGTACTGCATACATTCTGTTTGCCATTTCCTTCTCCAGCTCATTTTACAGATGAGGAAACAGAGGCAGATGGGGTTAAGTGACCTACCTGGGATTACAATAGCTAGTAAGTGTCAGAGGCTGGATTTGAACTCATGTAGTCTTACTGACTCCAGACCCAGCACGGTATCCACTGAGCCACCTAGCTTTGCGCGTGGGAACACTTAATAAAGGTTTTTGACTTCATTCAAGCCTTGCCTTCTTGATAAAGCCTTTCTTGATCCTTCCAACTGCTGGTTTCCCTTCCCAAAATGCCTTTATTTTGCATATATTTTCATATTGAATATTGTCTCTTCCAGTAGAATATAAGCTCTTTGAAGGTGGGGCTGATTGTTTTTTTGTCTTCGTATCCCCAGTGCTTTGGCACAATGACTGGGATCTAGTAAACTTGCTTAATAAATGTTTGTTGAATGATTTATTCCTGGAAAACTCAGTTACTTTGAGAAGCGGGCTTGACCATACTCCTATTACATACCTCATGGGGTTGTTGTGAAGCAAGTCCTTTGATAACTATGATGTACTATAGAAATTTGAGCCGTTTGTGGTATTATAATTGTGAGCCTCTCTGTGCTTTAGGTATGTTAGTGCTCAGACGATAATGCATAGTCATTTGCTGAGCCCACGCTTGACATCTCTCTTGGTGGGGAGAAACTGTCAGTGCATTTGCTCTGCTGGCATTGCCTTAGAGACCCATATATGATGGAAATACCTGAGGAGGCCATCTGTGTAGGAGGGATGGAATAATAGATCAACAGGTGTTCAACAAATACTTGGGGTTTTTCCTTCTAAATAATCAAAGTCTTATTAAGGCTTCAGGATCATTATTCTGATTATCATTGTGCAGTATTGTAGATAGAGATTTTGCAGGTGTAGTGATCGAGGAAGGGGTTGGGGTAAATAGATTGAATAGGATCATAGATTGAAGGCTGGAACAAACCTAGGAGGTCATCTAGTCTAGCCTCTTCATTTTACACATGAGGAAAATGGGATCCTTGGAGGTTAAGTGACATCTGTGGCCACACAACTAGGCATTGCCACAGGGTAGACAGAGCACCATACCAGCCTCAGACACTTAATAGCTCTGTGACCCTGGGCAAGTCACTTAACTCTTCTGCCTCAGTTTCTGCAAATGTAAAATGGGGATAATAATAGCCCCAACCTCCCAGGGTTATTGTGATGATCAAATGAGATAATATTTGCAAACCTTAAAGCAGTATACAAATATTATTATCCTCATTAATAATAACTATATTAATTTCTGAGGTGGAATTTGAACTGTGGTTTTCATGATTGCAAGTCCAGTGTTATACCTGCTATGCTATGTTGTCTTAACTAAGAAGTTTACTTTAAAAAAAATCCCTCATGACTTAATTTTCTTTTGGTTTTCTTCTTTCTCCTGAGCATGGCTTGCACAACAATTCTGTAAATCGAGCAGAGAAATTTATTCCAGGTATTTGGCTGCAGTTAATTGAATTTTGTTATTTCCACTGAGTTTTTGTCCTCATTTCAGCATCCACTTGTGCCTGGGGTGGGGGGGGGGTGGGGGCTCTTCTCTGAGATTATACTCTGTTATAAATCTTTCATTCATATGATACCAGTGTTAATGAGAATGGTAAAACAATAAAACACCACCCACTCCCTTTCCTGGAAGTTGGTTCATCTCTGAGTATTACCAGCTATTTACAAGGTATGGATAAGAGTACAGGCTAAGTAAGTAGGTCATTGAAAAATGTCACAGGCAGGGTCTAGGGGAATCTGCTGGAAGCCGTGAAATCATAGCATGTTAGCGTTTATGCCAATCCCTTCATTTTATGGAGGAGAGAACCGAGGCCTGGAGAGTACGTGTGACCAGCCCAAAGGCTCACTGGAGGAGGAAGGGGCAAGATCAGGATTTCAACTCAGGTCTTTTTACTCTAGATTCAGTGGTCGTTATTTATAGCAAGGCTGTCCAAAATATGGCCCATGGGCCGCATGTGGCCCACCTGTGGGTTTTAAACTTCACCAGTGAAAAAATAAAATAATAATTTGCATGGAATGTGTATCAGATTTTTTTAATTCCATCGCTAATAAATAATCTTGTTGATGTTAATTTTCTTTGGTGTTTCTAAGCAGTATTATGGATGGAACATATCACATGGAATTTTCAATTGATCTATGGGATGCGTTCCGTCTATATGATGCAGACTAGTCATTATGCACCTACCTTTATGCTGTTGTGTTGTTCTTTGTTGTTTTCTGTTTTCTTTCATGTTTCGCGCCTTTGCCTACCATGTTGATGACGCACGTTCACCCACTTTCTATTAGTGTACTGTATTTTTTATTCTAGGTGAGGCCCTCCAATAATTATTTTATTTTAACGTGGCCCTAAGATAACCTAAGGTTGGACAGCCCTGATTTACAGCATCATGCTGCTGCATCAAGAGGTTCTTTGTACTAAAGTACATGGAAATATGATATATAGGAAATATGGCCAGATCTGGAACTCAATGGAAATTAAGGGATTTTAAGAGCTTTAATGCTTTGAGATCAGTTAGTACACTTAATCTCTAATGAATCACAGAATTTGAGAGTTGGAAGAGACCTTAGCGACCATTTAGTACCAACTCTACACAAAAAGAATACCCATCTAATGATACACTTTACAAGTGCGTTTTTCTGTGTTTTTTTTTTTTTTACTGGAGAGAAAAGTAAATGGGAGCATTTACTTCCATTTTATAGGACTTTAATTTTCATAATAATAATTACAATGATTATACTTAACATTCATATATCACTTTAAAGTTTCTAAAGTGCTTTACATAGATTATCTCATTTGATCTTCACAATCCTCTGAGGTGGAGGCTATTATTATTTCTCACATCTGAATGCCAGGCTTGTTGCAAAGTGTTATAGAAACAAAAATAGTCCCTGCCTTGAAGGAGTTCACATTATATTGGAGGAGACAAGTAATTAGCTAGGTCTGTACAAAATATATAAATATATGAATAATAGGGAAGGAGGCAGATGGTGGGAAAAATCCAAGATTGATGTTTGGCAAGGTAGAAGAGATAAGAGGAGGCAAAAGATTTAAGGTTAGAGATAGTAAAGAATCAGGCTGGTTCAGTGAAGGGTTGAGATTGGGAAGGGAAGAGATTTTAGACAATGCAGAGAAGATAGCATGGAGAGGTATTGATCGATAAGATACAATCTGATGATCACATAAAGAAATTGTGGATTTTATGACCATGGAGTCATAAAGAGATTGTAGCTAATGGCAAGCCCAGGGGCATGACCATCTCTGAGTGTGGCTGAGGTAGAATGGAAGAAGGTAGGTGTAGTAGGAAGGCCGAGTTTATGATCTCAAATATAATCATATATTTGTATATTTGAATGGTTTGAAACTGCAAGGTATGAGG
>CM053625.1:95451430-95480142 GCA_028646595.1 Phalanger gymnotis
CATAAAAACAAGATGGTATTTAACCAATTCATATTTACTGGCCCCAAGTCCTTGCTCGCACTCCTGGGTTCACACAGGTAGGCTCTGCTTCCGCAGCTCCTGCTTCGGCTTTTTTCGGCTTTTTTCAGCTTCAGCTGTAGTTGTCTTTTAGCTCGCCTCTCCTCGCAGCCAAGCCTCTGGCGTCCTTAAGCCCCACCTCAATGACCAGAGACCATTGGTTCCCGAGTTGGCCCCTCTTAAGTCTTTAATCTACACCCACACAGGTTTCACACCTGATAGGGCTTTGGGTCTGGGGCTTAGCACTTAACAGCTGAAAGTACTTTCACTCAAAGTAAACAAAAGCCAAACTCCTCAAGTGCTAAGGAGCCCATTTTGCCTTACAACACAGTAGGTCATAGGAACAGAGTAGATTAAAGAACTGGGAAATTAGGGATTTTAAGAGAACATCAGTATGTATAGAGGAGGCATCTCTAGCAGAGTAGAAGTAGGTTAGAGGTGGATACCATATAGTATCCACCAGGCAATTTGACTCATTGAAGAAGGAAGGAGAATGTTCTAGGGTGTGGGGTGGGTCTGAAGATAATGGCCGACAGGATCTGGATTAGGTGATAAAGATGAATAGTGAACTTCAGAAGAGGAGAAGTTGATGAGTTGTGCTGATAGTGGCAAAGTTGGGTGCAAGGTGTATTCTACCCCCACCCCACAACCAGTGAGTCACAGGAGAATGAGAGAAAGAGGAGTGGCCAGTATCATCAAGAAGGAGCCAGGTCTCAGTGGGTTCCAGAAGATGGAAGGAATATGAAAGGAACTTTGTTAATTTTAGGTCAGATGTACCAGAGGGCGTAATGGAAGGGGTGGGAATAGATGAAGTAGGACACTGGCAGGAGATAGATAGGGTTGAGGTAGATGGGAATAAAGAAACATATAGCTGGAGTTGGGGAGCCCCAGGTTTGTTTGTTATTACCTGGGATAGGAAGAGTATAAGGGGTTGGGAGTATGCTAACCATTGAGAAATGAGTCCAGCTGAGTACCATTGGATTAAAGAGGAAGGTGATAAGACATTCAGAATTGGGCTTAGTCCTGACCTTGTTTTAGATGGTGGCCTAGTGTGCTGTAAATCCCCAGAAGGCCCACCTTAGGTGAGAAAATGAGGTGGTATGGCCTGGGGGCCTAGAAGTAGGAGGTAACCATGAGAGGTGGGAGTAGTACTAGAATTGGGGGGAGAGACACTGCACCAGAAGGCAGGAGGTGGCAGATACAGAGAGAAACAGAGGTGGTTCTTGACCTCAGTGTTCATACATTCTATTAGAGGATGAGATAGTATGCCTCAAGAAGGGGAGTGATCAGACAAAAGTCCTAAGAAAATTGGAGGAGTGAAAGAGCACTAATGCCTGGGGCAATTGAGGAAAGCTTCCTGGAAAATAGGACATCTGAATGGAGCCTTCCAGGAAGGTAAGGATCCTAGCTTGCTGGCTTTATATAGAGAGTCAGCTGTGTGATGAAGCAGCCAAGAACACATAGGAGATCTTGGGCTACTTGCTGAATCTGTTCTTGTCCGATCCTGTCTGGAGTATTATGTTTAGTTTTGGGTGCTACAGTTTAAGATGGACATGAATAAAATAAGCCTGAGGGATGGCCAGAGGACCCCCCCCCCACTTCTCTTGTTCACACTACATGAAGTACAGTTGAAGGAACTGGATATGTTTATCCTGGAGAAGAAAGGACTCAGGAGGAACACAGTAACTGTGTTCAAGGATTTGAAACATTTTTTTGTGGAGGACCGATTAGATTAGTACAGAGCCAGGAGCAATGATAGGAAATTGTTGTTGGTTAGTCATTTTCAGTTGTGTCCAACTCATTGTGACCCCACTTCACTTTTTCTTGGCAAATATACTGGAGTGGATTGCTGTTTCCTTCTCCACCTTATTTTACAGGTGAGGAAACTGAGGCAAACAGTTACGTGACTTGTCCAGGGTCACACATTAATTGACTGAGGCCAGATTTGAACTCTGGTCTTCCTGACCCCAGACCTGGCACTCTTATCTGCTGTGCCACCTGGCTATTTAGAATTCTTTGTAGCTGGAAGAATTAAAACGATTACCTTAGAGCAAGGAGGGCCTAGTTGAGATTACATACTATGAATCTGTAGTGTACCCAGTTGGTAAGGTTGTATGACTTCCTCTAGCAGTGTTCAGAAGCTTGGAAGTGGCAGTAGAGAAGCCGATGGTGGGTGTGACCTAGGGTTCAGATTTGGCGCGGGGTGTGAATGTGGGAAGGCAATAGGGGAAGGGATTCAAGGGGAAGGGATGGCGTGTTATTCATATAGTTAATCGTAGGGTGAAAAGTGTGAAGGGAGGAAAGGGAGTCCAGAACAGGAATGATAGCCTGGGAGAACAGGGAGGAGGTCAGACAGAGGGTGAATATGGTTTAGTCAGAGTAAGTCAGAGGGAGGGATGGAAGGACAGGAGATTTTGATAAGAAGAGAATTTTGGAGTTCAAGATGTTAGAAACAAAGGCCAAGAGAGATTTACCCAAGATTGTAGAGCTATTAATTGACCAACTGCATCATCAGTATGATTGACTAGGACCTGGAAACAGGCATATTAGTCTAACCACTGGGTTGTTAAGTCCTCTATGAGTCTCCTTACTGCCTCTCAGCTTGTGTGTGAATTCTCGAACTTTGTGTTCAAGGTACTCTGTCTGTCGCCAGGCTCCTTTTCCAGGCTACTCTCTAAGTTCAGCCTCATCTGGAAGAATAATCTACAGCTCTATGTAGCTCTGTTCTGCTCTTTGTCTTGATAATCCTTATGTTTCTTTATCTCATCCTTCCCACCCAAATACAAACTCACCTCTTCTAAAAGGCCTTCTCTGACCGCCTCGCCACAAAGAGACCAGTGTGGTGGAGGGGGCACAACACTGGCTGTGGACTCAGAGGGCCAGGGATTGGATCCACTGCTACTCACTAGGTGTGCTGTGACCTTAGGTACCCAGTTTCCCTTCTCTGGGTCTCAGTTTTTTCATTTATAAAATGGTGGAGTTGGAGGACAAAGGAAGGGGTCAGATCTCTATTCCTTCCCGTTCTGAATCCCATGATCCCATGACTTGGCTTCATGCCTTAATAAAAGGAGTGTTCTTTGTGATGCTTGAAGTGCTATATAGTGGTGAGTTACTGACATTACAGGACACCAAGGTCATTGGCTTAATGAGGAAGCCAGAGTAACAGTGAGACGAGGAAAGAGAATCAGCTAGGCCTCACTATTCTTTTCAGCCTTGCAGCCTTCCCACCCCTGAGGAGAGGGGCCATTGCCTGGCAGAGCCTTCCCCTCTATGAAACAGTTGGCTTAGATGGTGATTTGGGATCACAGTTTCGTGTGGCTTCCATGAATTAGGTAGCAGGTGTGCGTGTGTGTTTGTGTGTGTGTGTGAGAGAGAGAGCACAAAAGGTTGTTCTATACACAGTGACCTTTAAGTGCCCTTTGCAACATGTCCCTGAGAAGAGGTCCCAGGGTCACACCCACCTGTCTTTTCTCTTTCCTTACTTTTGACAGCCTCCCAAAGGTGGAAGGGCACCTTAGCTGAGTCTCTTCCGACTTGCAATGCAATGACAACTGGCAGTGCAGTTGGAGAGCTGAGGAATTGAGGAAACAAGGCTGGTTCAGCCAGACTTGGAATCTCCTCCTTTGCTTTCCTGCTTTCTTGTCACTGAGGTGAAGCCATTGCAGTGCAACTTGTCTTCTCTTTACTCTAGCCCTTTAGTTCTTCCTCTTCACTCCTAGCCCTTTAGTTCTTCCTGGGCCCTCGAAAGGTGTCAGATCTTTGCAAACCACCCTTCTAACAAAAACAAGCCAAAAGTATAGAATTAAATTCTCGAAGTCTCTGTTGATCATCCTTGGGAAAAAGAGCATCCGCTTTGTCTCCCCAAGCAAGGGTATCCCACTTCTCCAAGTAGAGATGTCTTTTACGTTTTCAATGCCCTTTCCTCACAATTGTAGGTGCAATTTGGCATAATTGGCTAGGGTTCAAGTCTCGCTGACATATACTAGTTGTGTGACCCTAATGCATATCACTCCAGGCAGTTCTTTGAACCTCTTAAGTTGCAAAGAACGTATGGACCTGCACTGGTAGGAGGGTGTCTTCTCACCTGAGAGTTCTTAAATTTATTGTTTACTATGTGCAAAGAATAGTGACCCCCAGGGGGGTGCCTGAAACCCCTTTAGGGGGTCCTCAAGGTCAAAATTATTTTCATCAGAATACTAAGATGATGTCTTTATATGGTAAATATTGATAGATATAACCCTATAAACAAAGCACTTTGGGAGGGGCTTCTCAATAATTCTTGAGAGTGTGAACAGGTCCTGAAGTTGAAAGAATTTGAGGACTCTTGCAGTGAAGGAGTGAAATAGCAGACCAAATCCCTGTTTCCTCACAACTATGTGGTAAAATGGGTATACCAAGAGTATTCTCTATTTTATAGCTGAGACGACTGAGGTTACCAGTGTGATCTTGGATAATCAGTTCCCCTTTCTGGTCCTTAGTTTTCTCATCTTTAAAATGAATGGGTTAAACCACATGTATTTTTCGGCCCCCTCCAACCCTAAATCCTTATTTGTCCCATGTCATGTGGCTAGTAAATGGAAGGCTTGGGACTTTCAGTGAAACCCACGCTCCTTCCTCTGCATTCTAGCTGGTGAGGTTCCTTGGGTAAGTGGCTAGAGAGTTTGAGAATTATAATTTCTAGTTCACAGAGGAGGGATTTGTGGCTTCGAGAGAAGTGAAGAGAAGGGAATTTACTACGCTCAAAAGCTGAACCATGGTTAAGGATTAGGACTTATGTGTCCTGACTCCAAATCTAAGGTTCTTTCCATCATAACAGACTGATATAGTATGATACTTAGTTATTCTTTCCACTGAAAGGTCTCCAAAAAGGAGCAGAGTTGTAGTTAGCCAATCTCCAGGTAGTTCCAAACATGGGGTTGCTGGTATCACAGTATGGGAGCATTTCCTAAAATTAGGGCTGTCTGAAAGTGGAAGGGACTGCCTTGTGTGCTAGTGAGTTCTCTGTCACTAGAGGTATTCAAATAAAGACTGGATGGATGACCACTTGTCAGGGATGTTAAATTGCTTTTTCTTAAATCATTCCATACATGCAGGCCTTAAAGTGCTATGTAAATGTGAATTAATAAGGCAGCCCGATGTAGCAGAGAGTGCTGGACCGAAAGTTATGAGACCCGGGTTCAAATCCCATCTAAGACATTTATTAGCTGTGGGACCATGGGCGAATTGCTTAATCTTATGAACCTGTTTCCTCATCCAAAAAACAGGCAGCGAGGTGGGGCAGTGTGTAAGAGTAATAGACTTGGAGTCAATAGGACTTGACCTCAAATCCAGCCCCAGACACTTACTAGCTGTGTGGTTCTGGGCAGGTCACTTAACCTCAGTTTATCTCAATTTCTTTATCTGGAAAATGGGGATAATAATAGCATCCATCTCAGGGTTATTGTGATGAATGTAGTCTGTGAATGTTAAAGTGCTATACGCATGTGAGCTTTGATTATTAAACATATTTTCACAGTAGCCATTTTGTAAAGAAGAATTAGATTGTTGTGAGAGGAACCACTAGAGAGAAAAAAAAAGAGAGAGCAAATAGTATGTTTCAATCTGCATTCAGACTCCATGGAGTTCTTTCTCTGGATGTGGATGGCATTTTCCATCATGAGTCTTTTGGAGTTGTTTTAGATCCTTGCATTGCTGAGAAGAGCTGAGTCATTGCACAATGCGGCTGTTACTGTGTACAGTGTTCTCTTGGTTCTGCTCGCTTCACTTGGCATCAGTTCATATAGGGTGTTCCTAAAGTCTGGACACATAGGCAGAAATGCATATTTTCAAGAAATGAAATGAATGAAATTTTCAACAACATTTTATTTAATTGGAATATTAACAAATAACATCTTCAATATGATTTCCATCATATATGATGCAAAGGTTGATGTGCTTTGCAAGATTCATGTGAACTCGATGCAGTAACTCCATATTGCCATCAGTATTAGCACATTCACTCTTTATGCATTCAATCAAGTGTGTTGTATCTGTGATTTTCATTGAGTACACCTTCTCCTTTAGCATACTCCAGAAAAAGAAGTCAAAGGGGCTAAGGTCTGTTAGTATTCCAATTAAATAAAATGTTGAAAATTTCATTTTTGCCTATGTGTTCAGACTTTAGGGATACCCTGTATAAGTGATTCCAGGTTTTTCTGAAGCCTGCCTGCTCATCATTTCTTACAGCACAATAGTATTCCATTAGATTCATATGCCACAACTTGTTCAGCCATTCCCCAATTGATGAGCATCCCCCCAATTTCCAGTTCTTGGCCACCACAAAGAGAGCTGCTATAAATATTTTTTGTACATGTTGGTCCTTTTCCGATTTGTATGATCTCTTTGGGATACAGCTCTAGAAGTGGTATTGCTGGGTAATATTTTATAGCCCTCTGGGCATAGTTCCAAATTTTTCTCCAGAATGGTTGGATCAGTTCACGACTCCACCAGCAATGCATTAGTGTTCCAATTTTTCCACATCTTCTCCAGCATTTATAATTTTCCTGTTTTGTCATATTAGCCAATCTGACAGGTGTGATGTGGTACATGTGGTACCTCAGATTTGTTTTGATTTGCATTTCTCCAATCAATAGTGATGAAATCCCATCTTTCTCTAGAAGTCTTCCCCAACCCCTCTTAATTCTAGTGCCTTCTGTCTGTTAATTACTTCCGATTTATCCTGTATGTGGCTTGCTTTGTGTAGGTGTTCTCCCCCATCCCTTAGAGTGTAAGCTCCTTGAAAGCAAGGACTGTCTTTTGCCTCTTTCTGTATCCTCAGCACCTAGCTCAGTGCCTGACATATAGTAGGTGCTTAATAAATGCTGATTGATTGATTCAAAGGATTTTCCTAGCTCTGATATTCTATGTTCCAACACCTATTGTAGGGGAGTCCCTTCTAGCTCTCACATTACACGAGTATGTGGAATAGTTACTCTACAGTTAATAGGTACAATCCTTGGGAGTAGGGAGTATTTCATTCTGTGTATTTATATTTCACATGCTTAGCACAGTGCCTGGCACAGAGTAGGCACTTAATGAAAATTTGTTGATTGGTTGACAGGAAAGGAAGAAACATTTCTGCTCCATTCTTTGGTTTCTCGGTGCCTTGTCTATATTTAAATTCAACTTCTCAGTTTTCAGGATTTCTTAGAGACAGATTTTGAGAGATTTTTCTGCTTCTGCATAAGTTGACTCGCCCGAGCACCTTCCCCACCCCCATCCACATCTGACTGACCCTGGCCTGGCACAAGTCCAGACCATAGCCTTCTGCTTACATCTGATGAGGTGGCTCAAAGCATTTCCCATTGGGTCATTTGGCCAACATCACTTTGTTTTTGGATCTCAAGAGTCACATGATGTGTCATCTTTTGAGCATCTAAGAAATCCTAGAGAAGGGGAGGAGTTGGGCCTGCATGGGTATCCTTTGAAGAACATCAAGGCTCAAAGGGATTATTATCTTTTTCAAATACTAATGGGTTTGGTCTTTCAGGATGGGCTTCCTTTTCCTCCCACCCCTCCCCTTCCTCTGGGGCCTACTCTCTCTTGTTTCTCATTTGGCCAAGTGTGGCAATTGTGTAGCTGTAGAGCCTTTTGACCTGGAGTTATATGGGACTGTTATTTTCAGTTTCTCTGTAGCATTTGTGTTACTCATCTCTTTAGAGTCATCTTTTGGCTTTGTTTCTTTGCATTCATTTGTTCAGCCAACAGTTCAGTTCAGGAGGTCTTCACGCAGAACCTGCTGTGCATAAAATGCTGCATTGCTCTCTGGGAATACATATATGAAAATTGACATAATCCCTGCCCTCAAGGAGTTTCCATTTTAATTGGAGGAGATGTGAGGGGTACTGTGGCATACATGTATAAAACCTGTGTGCTGTGAGTTTGAGGGAAACCATCTTCCCAGAGATAGCCTTAGAGGTCGGAGGAGTATAGCCGGTATGGTGGTGTAAATAAAGACAGACTCAGTCTGATTCCCTCTCAAAGGGAGGTCTCCACCATCTTAGACCTCTCTTTCTATCCAGACATCTGATGAAATAAACTGGAGACCTCCTACCCCACCAAGAGGGCAGCTAGGTGGCAAAATGGATAGAACACTGGGCTTGGAATCAGAAGGACTCTAAGTCAGATGTGGCCTCAGACACTGCCTAGCTTTGTGACCCTGGGCAAGTCACCTCACCCTGTTTGTCTCAGTTCCTCATCTGTAAAATGAACTGGAGAAGGAAATGGCAAACCATTCCAGTATCTCTGCCAAGAAAACTCCACATGGAGTCATGAAGAGTCGGACATGACTGAAACCACCAAACAACAACAACAAAACCCCCTGAGACAGTCTGATACCAGGGGTTACCCACCTACCCAGAACAGACCTGATCTAGAGCATCAACAGTTACTCTTTCTCCATTCCCCAGATCACCTGAGGGCTGTCCCTGTTATCCAGCTTCCAAAATGAGGAAAATGACTGAGCAGCCTCACCTAATAGGCTTCTTTTGTTACCTATCCTGAAGCTGTGTAAAACCCTTTGTATATATGTATCTCTCTGTTCGGTGGAGTTGCTAGACACTTGGCAACTGTCCATCAGCTGATGCTAATTAAACTTTTATCTTCCAGCCTGGCCTCTTGATTTATTGACCTTGAGTCAGACAGACTTAGGTGGGAGGAATTGCTCTCCTGGAAATCTTAGGATCTCTGGCCTGAGGAATTCCCCAGTCGTATATAAATAACTAGGAGCCAAGGCAGAATGTGATCAGGGCAAAGGAGAGAGTTCTATACAAAATGATCTAGGAAAATTTTCATCTTGGGGGCCTCAAGGAAGCTTTGTGGAGGAGGCTATGCCTGAGTTGGCTCTTAAAGGAAGAGAAATACTTCAACAGGTGGAAATAAAGACAAGAATGCATTTTAAGTCATGGGAACCGGACTATGTAAAGCTGCAGGGCAGGTTAAGATTAAAAAAGAGATAGCAGTGTAGTTTGAATAGAATATAGAGTATATAAAAGAGAATTGTGTGAGGGGTGGTTGGAAAGGTAGGTTGGAGCTGAGTCGTAGAGGGTGTTAAGTGCCAGGCTAAGGAGGTTATATTTTATCCTCCAGGAAGGAGAGAGGCACTGATGGTTTTTGATCAGAGGAGTAACACAATTAAGGCATGCGCGTTAAGAAAGTTATAGTAGCCGCCTTGTGAAGGACAGCAAGAAGAGCAAAGAGGCTAAGATCCAGGGAGACCAGGTAGGAGGGTGTGGAGAAGTCTAGGGGAGAAGTGAGAGAGACTTAAATTAGCGGAAAGTGGTGGAAGGGGACAGAAGAGGATGGGTGTGTGACAAATATTGTGAGGAAAAGGAAGATAGATATTGAAATCTATGGGTGTATGGATTGTGTCAGTGAGGGCCACCAGGTTGTTTGGCTTCTTCATATGGATCTTTGATCTCATTGATTTTGGTGTCTCCCTCCCCTGGATTCAGTATGTATCCCACCCAAGTCTTCCCACCTTTGGGACTCTTGTCCATATACTTCCAGAGATCATCCAACGTGATGGAGGCTTTACTTGGTTTTTTATCTCCTAACATTGCAAAGATGCTATTGGAGCTCTCTGGGCTGTCTGCTGCCACCCCTTGACCTGTGACAGCCCATTTTCTTTTCCTATCATGCGTTTCCCTGTTGATCTCCTTTATTCTTTTTCACTCTCTGAAATTTCGTCTTGGTTTTCTGTTTCAGACTGCTCATGCTGACCATGTGCCTCTCCGCTTTCTGCTGTATGATATGCATTTTTAGTTACTAGAGACTGTTGTCTTCCATGTCTCACCAAATTCTAGTAATAAAACCTTTGTTTTAGGAGGAGTAGGCTCCTGTCTTAAATGGGGCAATTCATCCGGTCTTTTTTTTTTAAGTCATGTCTGACTCTTGGTGACCCCATTTGCGGTTTTCTTGGCAAAGATGCTGGAGGGTTTGACATTTCCTTCTCCAGCTCACTTTACATATGAGGAAACTGAGACCAACACGGTTAAGTGACTTGCCCAGAGTCATACAGCTAGTAAGTCTGAGGCCAGATTTGAACTCCAGAAGATGAGTCTCCCTGACTGCAGGCCTGGTGCTCTAGCCACTGCGCTGTCTAGCTGCCCCAATCTGGGTCATAGTCACCTTTTATTCACTTGGTCATTCTGGTCTCGGTGGTCAGCCCAAACTCCTTTGGAAGGGTAATAGATCTCTTCCAGGAGGCTCAGCAGTTATTATGAAGCTTCATGTAATCAGAACAGTGCCATCTGTAAACAAGAACATTTGGGGGACACCTTTACCCCTGAAGAATCTCCCTTCAAATTGAGCCAGAGTTTTGATATTAAGGACTGCAAATTTTAGAGAGAAGTCATTGTGTGAGGACCTTTTCTGTCTTGGCCTGGCCTGGAAAGTGACCTTGTTCCAAAAGGAATAATGATGATGATGATTCATATAGTATCTTAACGTTTGCAAAGTGCTTTACTGACATTAACATATTTAATCCCCACAACAACCATGGGAGGTGGGTGCTATCATTACCTCCATTTCACAGATGAAGAAACTGAAACAAATGAGATTATGTCACACATCTAGAAAGTGTCTGAGGCAGGGTTTGAGCTTGGGCCTTCCTGACTCCCAAGTCCGGCACTCTGCCCACTGCACCACCTCGCTGCCTAGATCACCATGAGTGTGAAGGCAGAGCGAGGAGAAAAGAGGATGAGGGTCTATGTGTCACATTCCCTTATTAGACTCGGGATCTCTCCTGATACTTAACATAGTGCTGCACACACAGTAAGCACTTAATCAACTTTTGTTAAATTGAATTGACAGGGTCTTGAGAAATGCCAAAATTTAGGGGGAAGAAGATCCAGCCAAAGAGAAAAGGAGCTGTCAGAGAAGAATCAGAGCGAGATAGTATCATAGAAACTAAGGGAGGAGAAAGTTTTGAGAAGTTTGGTACCCCGTCCAGCCCTGGCTGTGCCTTATAGCTGAGGAGGGAGAACAAAACTCTCAAATCTGGGGAAGGGAATTGACATTTATATGGTCCCTACTAAGTGCCAGGCACTATACTAAAATGCTGTACAGATATTACCTCCTGTGATCCTCATAGCGATCCTGGGAAGTAGGTGCTATTATTATCCCCATTATACAGCTGGAGAAACTGAGATAAACTGAGGTTCGACCAGTTAACTTGTCCAGGATCACACAGCTACTAAGTGTCTGAGGTTCAAATTGAACTCAGGTGTTCCTAACTGTAGACCTAGCACTCCACAGCACCACCAGCTGCCTCTCATCTGAGACATACTTGTTTTATTGGCCTAAGAATACTTGGGGGGGTATTATTTCAGGCAGAGATCTATAAGCATCTGTGATTTCTATTCCCATAATATAGTATATTCCAAAATGATTTTTCTTTTTTAAAAAAAGAAGAGAAAAAACCCCACAACCATAGTCATTCCCCAAAGACAATAGAGTTTCATTTCACAATTTTTTGAAAGCATTTTGAAAATATTTCCTCTTAGCGCTCAGAGATGACAGTCTGGCTCCCTGTTGCTGGCTATTCCTAAACTGCGTCTGATTCAGACACTATGAAGGAGCTCGTGGGGTGGGGGAAGGGCATTGGAGGAGGGGGCTGCACTGTGACTTGGGCCACACGCCATTCCACAGTCACATAGTGCACCTATCTTTTACGACAATCTCGTTCTTAGTGTCTGCCAGATATTTCCTCTGGAGTTTAGTAGAATTTCCTGGATGCTTTGATTGCCTTAAGCTGGACCTGGCCTTCTTCAGAACATTGGGTGTATTAATTGATTGATTTGGAAGCTGCAAGTTTGAAATTCTTTTCCATTCAATAAGCATTTATTGAGTTGCCTGCTCTGCCCAAGGCCTTGGACTCAGTTCTGGGAGAGATATAAAGACAGTTATGACTCAGATTTGCCTCAGGGAGCTTATCATCTGACTTAGGAAAATATGTATACATAAATGCTTAGAGTGCCCTGCTAAAAAGTTCTCATTATTGTCCTCCTGGACTATTTTTCAGTAATTTCCTAAGAGATCTTCCTTCCTCCCATCTTGGCTTCATTCCACTGCTAGGATTATTTACTTTATGTACTGATCTGACCATGTTCCTCTTCTGCTCACAAAGCTTCAGTGGCTATTTATTGCCTACAACGTTCATTCTTCTTTCTGGCATTTGGTCTGGTACCATCCTACCACTATGCTGTTCCTGGAACACACACTGTGCTTTCCTGTCTCTGTGTAAAGCTTTGCTCAGGCTTCTTCCCATGCTTCATATATTCTTCCTGCCCCCTTCACCTCAAGAAATTCTTAGCCATCCTCTCAAATTCAGCTCAGAAGCCACCTCTTCCATAAAACCTTCCCTGCTACTGGTTATGACATTCTTTCTTGGGACTCCCTTAATGTTTAATTTTCTACTTAGGTAATATTGTGCATCATAGTTATGGGTATTGGTATCTTATCCCCCTTCTGGACTGTAAACTACATGGAAGCAGGGTCTATATCATAGCTGAACTTTTTATTTCTACCCAGAGCCTAGCACAATGCTTTGAACACATTAGGCATTTAACAAGTGTTTGAAATAACTATAATTTAAGGGATAATGAAATATATGCAAAGAAGAGGTACAGCCAAAGACATATGAGAAATTTGAAAGAGTACAAAGGTCAGGAAAAGTTTTTTGAAAGAGATGGCACATGTTTTGGCCCTTTAGACAAGGGAGAGATTTCAAAAGACAGAGAGGCTTTGGAGAATGAGTATCGCCCAGTTTGGCTGGAATGTATAAATCCATAAAAGATAGTGAACCAGATTAAAAAGTAGGTTGAAGTCATATTGTGGAGGGCCTTGAAGACCTCGAATGCTAGGATCAGAAATTTGTGCTTTATTCACTAGGTAATGGGAAGCCACTGAGGGTTTTGAGCAGGAAAATGACCTGATCTGAACCTGTGTCCTACTTCCCATGGATCCTTGAGTTATTGACTGACTGGTAATTATCTTTCTTTGGAGAAACCTTTGGTTGATTGCTATGTGCCAGAGCCTTTTCCTAAATGTGGTAGAATATGATTTCCAGATAATATTTGTATAGAACCCAAATCTGCCCACAGATCTTTGGCTGAAATAATGCCAGTTCAGGTTTTCTTAGGCCAATAAAACAAGGGTCCATCTCAGATTTCAGAGTTGTGTTCTACCTCCTCAGCGATATGACACAGCTGAGCGGAGATGTTACCCATGGATTTGGAGGATTGCTGGAAAGACTAGAAGTAGGAGGAGGCAAGGCAACCGTTAGAATAGTCTAAGTGAGAGATAATGAGAATCAGAAGCAGAGTGGTTGGATTGGAAATGGAGAAGAAGATATGGATATGTGAGAGAGATATTGTGGAGTTGGGTTTAATAAGACTCGGCAACCAATTTGATCTAAGGAGAAGGGAAAAGTTAAAGATGACTTTGAGGTTTTGAAAAAATGATGAGATCATCAGTCTAATTAGGAAGGGGAATTTTGTGGGGAGGAAGATGAATTTCAGTTTTAAACCTATTGATTTTGGTGTTCCAGTGGGATATCTAGGAGGCAACTGGACATAGAGGACTGGGCCCTCAGGGGAGAAGGAAGGTAAAGAAAAATATTGGGGATCATCTTATAGAGGTGATGGTAGAAGTTGTAGCTTCATTCAGGTCAATAACCTTCTCCTAGGTCTTTGAACACTATGTGGGTACGATCGGCAAAGACAGCATGGATGGAGCTTAGAAGCTTTAGCCAAATTCTGTTCTGAGTGTCTTTGGCTCCTTAATTTAGGTCCTTGTGTATAAGGACTTGATATTTTGTAGAGTTGAAAGGTCTACTCTATTCTGAGGGTTGGGGTACAGAGAGAATGCTGGGCAATGGATCATCTTTACATAAATTTTGTGCCATTAGAAGTTAATTTGTGTGGGGACTGAATTTAGGAGATGAATAGCTGAAAATTTATGAGATACTGAAGAATACAGTTGGCTTCTCACTACCAGGTACTTTTTCATGGTGATATTAGACCTCATGCCCTCACTGTGGCATGGAGGTGGCCCTGAGTGGGCCCAAAGGCTATGTCAGTCAGCTTCTTTCTTCCCTTCCTCCCTTTCCATAGCAACTAATGGATCGTCTATTAAGGCATGGGAAGAATAGGGTCATGGTCAATGAAGTCAGCATCCATACTAATGAGAAAATGAATCTTTGAATTATTGATTAATAGGTTTATTTTACTTGATAAATCCTGATTGCTCTGTGCCATGCCTTTTCCTAAATGTTATATAATATGATTTCCAGAATCTTCTTGTGGACCCCAGAATTTCAGTGGCATGGATAAGAAGTTTCTTGTGTCTCATTCTGTAGACATGCCTAATTATGACCAGCAAAGCCTCAGCAATAATGACCTGTAGATGGCAGGATTGATATTTCATTTTCTATTAACTCATATTCTTCAATGAATCCACAGTCTTATCTAAGTGGGCATTCTCTCCAGTGGTGTTGATTACAAACAGTATGATTCTTGCTCATGCCCTCCCATAATCTTCCATAGAGAATCCACCCAACACACTAAATAACTTTCTCTAGGTCTCTAAACATTTTGTAGCTATTATATTACATTGATGCATATTAATTATAGGTGCTTTCCAAAAAATCAAAAGACATTTATAGCCAACTTAATTCAATCACTGGGTGCCTGTAGAACCTTGAGCTATACATCTGTTATCTTGTTCTCTCACTACATGGCTGATCCACCTCTTTTCAGATCATACGTTTCCTGGATGATGTCTTTTCTTCTTTTTTTTTAAATAACAGTTGACACCTATGTAGTGCTTTAAGGCTTACAGAGCGCTTTGCAAACATAATTTCATTTGATCAGTCACAGTTTGAAGCCTGTTGCTGGAAGGGAGCAAGTATGTGAACCATGTAATTTGTACAACTCTAGGAAATAGGACTGTTTTGGAAGTGTCCTCAGTTAGAAAAAACTGCTTGCGCTGAATGGGCTCATGGGTAAAAAGTCTCCTAATACCTTGGGAAGAGCCCTAGCTTTGGAGACAGAAGGCTTGGGTTTGAACCCAGGCTCTGACACTTAACTGCCTATATAAAGTTGGGCAAGTCAGAGGATTATAAGATCACAATATCATATATTTAGAGCTGGAAGGGAGGGACCTTAAAGATTATCTAATCCAATAGATCATAACCTTTTTTTGTTTTTTAGACTCCTTGGGCAGTCTGGCAAAGCCTATGATGCCCTTGTCAGAATGATGTTTAAAAATTTATAAAATTGCGTTTCAATATGATTGATTTCCTTCGGAACTCTGGACTAGTCCTAACATTCTCCTTTTATAGATGAGCAAATTATTGAGGCTCAGAGAGTTGGAAAGACTTTCCCAGTGTTGGGGGCTTTTCAGGAAACTTCCTCTTGGACTAAGGAGTCTCAGCACAAATGCATTTTTGGAAATGCAGTCAAAGCTGTTTCTGAAATACCTTCTCCTCACAGACTCATCCCTTGTTGTATACTGACTCTTGCCATGAGGAGTTGGTATCAAGCTCTACCATAAGGCATTGGGCATCTGGAGAAGGAATATGCAGATGTGCACACTTTCTCTTACACTAGCAGCTTCTGTGAGAGCGCATAGGGAAGGCTCACAAAAACAAACCCAAATCAGGGAAATTTCTCCACAGGAGAGCTGAGTGGTACAGTGATACCCTTCCCATGTCCAGGAGGCTCACCTGAACCTCTTGTTCCCTTTGTCAACATTTTGGATTGCCAAAAGCTGAACCAGTAGTGAACCAGCCTAATTCAATCTATTGACCCTGCTAATAACCTCCCTTCCCACCACCCTCTTAAATATCTCTGGAAATGCTGCTCTAGACATGTAGCACCTCTCAGGTGAGTGTGGGTCTCAGCTGTTTGATGCGCTAGTAGTGAACCAACAGCTTTCATTTCTACTGCAATTTGTTCATAGTATTAAGACTGGTTCATATGGATAGAGTCCAGATTTGAACTGAGAATGTTTGATTGTAAATCCATTCAGCTCTTTCATTCATGTTCTTTTCTACTGGTGTTGCCATTGTCCAAAGTGTTTTTGGAATCTTGAGAGGGTATTCTTTTGATTATTGGCAATGGAGGGATATCTTTGTCCTTTTGAGGGTGCACTTGAGTCTTGGAAACAGCCAAGCCACATGGGACTAAGTCTGATAAATTAGATCAGTTATCATCTGGGCATTATCATTTCGTAGCTAAAGTGAAGTGTGGGTAAAGTGATGAACTGGGTTTGTATGGGTTTTAAATTGACCCAAGAGGCAATTTTCTCAAGAAAAGTTCAGAAATGGCTTGAGCAGTGATAGTTTGGAAATAAGTGTCTATCGTTATTGTCACTTCATATTTCAGTTTGGTTCAATAAGCATTTATTGAGGTCCTGCTATGTGCAAAAACACTGCTAGATGTACAGGTTGGTGGAACTATAGACTATGTGAAGGAGAGGAATGTATAAGTCTGGAAGGGCAGGTTGGATCCAGGTTGTGAAAGACTTTAAATACCAAACAGAGATGATTAGATTTGATCCTTAAGGCATTAGAGAGCCACTGTGTGTATAATGCACTTAGATAATCATGCTTCAGATATGCTGTTTTTCTTCTTTGGTTACCATTCTGCCTTGAGTAGAGAGAAAGGATCTGATGTGAGAGATAGTGTAGGGGTGGAAACAGTAAGACTTGGCAACTGGTTGGATGTATAGGGTGGGGAAGAGTGAGGAGTTGAGGACTGTGCCAAGGTGAGGACTCTGGGAGGTTAGAAGAATGTTGATACCTTTAACAGAAACAGGGGAGATGAGAAGAGTGATGGCTTTGGGGGGAAATGATAATGAGTTCAGTTTTGGATATGTTGAGTTTGAGCTATCTCTTGCATATTCGATTTGAAATGTTGAATAGATAATTGGTGGCAGGAACTGCAAAAGAAGGGACAGCCTGGGGCTGGATGTGTAGATCAGTGACTCCTCGTTCTAGAACCGATTAGATTACTGAGAGAGAATGGAGAGGGGGAAGAGGGTAGGGCCCAGGACAGAGTCTTGGAGAATACCCACAGTTAGCAGCTATGATGTAGATCATGAGCCAGCAAAGGTCCTGAGAAGCTGTCAGACACATAGGAGATCGTATTTGAGCTGGACCTTGAAGGAAGGGAAAGATTTCAACAGGCCAAGATGCGAGGAAGACTATTTCAGGTGTGGGGTATGTACATAGTACCAGTAAAAGGACATGTAGGCATGAAAGATCAGGTCATAATCAATGAGCAATAGCAAGTAGTCTTTTTTTTTTGGCAAAAGCATAAAGTCTTTGGAAGAGAATAATATGCAGTGAGGCTAGACATGTAGTTTGGAGCTGGAATGTGGTGGGCCTTGAAGGTCAGGCTAAAGAGTTGGTGTTTGATCCTGTAGGCAGTAGAGTATGTTTTTTGAGCAGAATGTAATAAGAGATTGGCATTAGGACAATTACTCTGGCGGTACATCCTATAGGATAGATTGGAGAGGGAAAAAAGCATAGGGGAGGTGGTTAATGAGGGTTTAAGCTTGGGGTGTCATCAATGGTAGAAGGAAAGAGGAAGCTTTTAGTAAAAGAAAGGCTTATCCGGTTGTCTGAGAAAGCATGGGATATAGAGATTACTTAAAAAGCAGACTGGGAGGTGATAGGAAAAGTTGCCCAAATAGTTTTGACCACTCCCCTGCTGGTAAAGGAGGATCACTAGTGGTTTAAAAAGAAAAGACAAAAAACTCCAATATTCCTATTGGGTTTCCAACAACCCCTCTGATTGGGCTACCATATAAAATTTTGGCTATTAAACATCAGAGTTTTTTTGTTGCCAGTAGTACAGATCCTTCTACATAGTAGACAATAAACATTTATTGAATTCAATTAAGTTGATTTTTTTTGCCTGAAAAATTTTAGGTACTCTGGTCAAATGTTTTATTTCATTTCTTTTTGAATTTCCCTAGACCTAGTTTCTACTGTTTCTTTCTTTGAATATAACTTATAACAAAAATTTTTTCATAAAAATTTCCCAAAATAAATAGTTTTGCGTTTCATATTGGGATTTTGTCTTCTTTTATTTTGTTTGTAATCTTTTTTCGATGGATTGAGTTTTTTCCTTTGGCCATCTTCGGAATGTCTCATAGACTTTGAATACAGATTTGTAGAACCATAACTGACCTTTGAGCTAATTTTGTACACCTTCTTATTGTAAGCATGAGAAATTAGTAACAGGATTTTACTCTGCCTAAGCTAACACAGCTAGAAAGTAGTGAAGCTGATACTTAAATATTGGTATCATAACTCCAAATCCAGTGACCTTCCTAGCCTGCCATTTGGTTTCTTTTCATCTTTCTGTCCTTCTGAAGCATTTTCGTTGCTCAGTACTATTGTTATTTGGTATTTCTTGAGTTCTCACACAGGACTTGCATGTTACTGAGGTTTGGACACTCTATGATCGTCCGGGGCTGTTTTTGTTTCGCATGGTTTGTTGAGAGCTTGTGCAGAGCTTCTCAGCTCATAGAATAGATGTTACTGAGTCAAGGCAGATTTCATGATGATGAAGGATGGAGAAGAGTTCAGTCATTTGTCAGAAGAGAAAGTAGCTTGTCAAATGAAGAATTAGTACTAGGAGACCAAATGTGCAAAACTCCACTAAAGGATCCCAGCTGGCATATTATCTGAATGCCACCTTCAGAGTCTGACCCAAAAGAACAGCACCAAACTGGAGTCCGTCTGGTCTTCCAACATGGGCTAAGCCTGTGGTATTGTTGGTTGCATTCTGGAACATTTTCTATCTTTACATTTACTGTTCTCATGTTAATGGCAGACAAACAACAAGGCCCTTTTAAAAAGTTAAGTTTGGAATAAATTTCCTTGCTCCAGTGGATCCTTGATCTCGTTGGCATGGCTACTCTCTTCACTAGTTAGGAAACAAGCCTTTATTAAGCACTTACTATGTGCCAAGCCCTATCCTTAGCAATAGGGATACAAAGAAAGGCAGAAAGCACAGTCTCTGCTTGGAAAGATCTTACAAAGAGGTGAGATAGCATGCAAATAACTAAGTAACCCTGCTCAGCTGTCAAGGTGATATTCCTAAAGTGCAGGCAGGTATGACCTCATCATGCCTGCCCCTACTCAGTAAATTCCGGTAGTAGTCTATCACCTCCATGATCAAATATAAACTCTTCTGTTTGGTGTTCAAAGCCCTTCATAACTTGCCTCCTCCTAACTTTCCAGTCTAATTACACCTCAGCCTAATGAACTCAGTCATCCAGTAATGCTGGTCTCTTGGCTGTACGTTGAACCAGACACTCCATCTCTCTTTTCTGGGCATTTTCACTCCCAGGAATGCTCTCCCTCTTCACCTCCACTTTCTGAGAGTCCTGGCTTGCTTTAAGTTCCAGCCAAAATCCACCTTCCATAGGAAGCCTTTTTGGATCCCCTAAATTCCAGTGTCTTCCCTCTGTTGATTATTTCTAGTTTGTCCTGTATGTAGCTTGTTTGTACCTAGTTGCTTGCGCATCGTCTCCCTCACTAGACTGAGCTGTTTTTTGCCTTTCTTTGTATCCATGTGCTCCAGACATATGGTAGATGATTAATAAATATTTGTCAACTGACAAGCTATGTGGTCAAGTCCTGATTAGTATGAATGATGAATCCTCTGAAGTGGTTGCAGGTATTTGAATTCACACTATTTGAAGTTATAATTATGGAAAATTCCAGCCCAATGGGAATATGCAATGCAAATTCAAATAATGTGACCACTTCAGGGGATTCATTATTTGTACTAATTGAGACTTTGTTGTACACAGTATAATGGAAGGTAATCTAGAGAGTAGTATTCTAGAGAATGGAACAAGAAAGGCCTCCTGCAGAAGGTAGGAATTGAGCTGAGTTTGGCAGAAAGCCAGGCAAACTAAGAGTTTTAGAAGTAAGGAAGGAGAGTGTTCCAGGCCTGGGGGAGATGAAGTAAGTCAGGGTGGGTGGATCATAGAATTCATGGAGGAGACTAATGTAAAGATAGGAAGTGGCCAGGCTTTAAAAAGCCTTTAAAGTACCAGACTGAGTATTTTATATTAAATTATGGGGTAATAAAGTGGACTTTACTGAGTGTGGGTGGGCTGGTGGTAATATGGTTGGACCTGTGCTTTAGGAAAATTACTTTAGCAGCTGAGTGGAGAATGGATTAACATGGAGAGAGACTTGAAGCAGGGAAACCAGCAAGAAGGACATTGTAATTGTTCAAGCAAGAGATGAAGAGGGCCTGAACTAAGGTGGTGGCTTTGTGAATAGAGAAAAGGGGACACATCCAATAGAGATGGTGAAGGTAGAAATGACAAGTTTTGACAGCCACTTTGGTACATGGGTGCATATGAGTAGTGAGCTGAGGGTGATCCTGAAGTTGCAAGGCCTTTTTGACTGGGAAGATGGTGGTGCCTTTGACAGTAATAGGAAAGTTTAAGAGAGGGGAGAGTTTGGAGGTATTCTCCAAAGATAATGAATTCTTTTTCCTTTCATATCTTCTCATCTTTTATGATTCTTACTCATATCTTTCTTTAAATCTCCCATTAAGGACCCACCCAGTGCACTAGAGACCCTCCTGTAGTTATTTTCAGATTTTATAGCTAGCAGTGTAGGGCTTGGATTGTCCGTGCATTACTCCTCTGTCTAGCTACATGTGTGGCCCAACTCCTTTTCTAATTGTAGGTTTCTTTGATGTCTTTTATATCCTTTCTTGCATATGAGCCATTTGGGGAAAATAAGAAAATCATAGACAATTGCTCCCTTTTTACATAGATTTTCTGATCTAACCAACCATTTCTCACTCCTTCCCAGTAAAGATTTGCTACCCTTTACACATACCATGCTGATGCCATAGAATTACATGGAAGTGAGCTTACGAGCCATCAGATTTAATATTATCTGATCAATTAAGATTGCCTTCTGCAACACGTCTAAAAAGTAGCCGCCCAGCCTTTACTTGAAGACCCCTAGTAAGAGGGGACTCACCGTCTCCTGAAGGAGTCCATTCCGTTTTGGTAAAAACGTAATTATCAGGAAATGTTCCATTATGTTCATCATAAATCTTCTCCATTGCTCCTACTTTTTCTCTCAATGGCCAAGCAAAACAAGTCTAATTCATCTTCTGTACAACAATCCTTCAAGTTCCCGAAGACAGTTATTACATCTCCCAACTCAAACATACACACACCCACATGCACGCATTCACACATATGTGCACATATTCACAAACACAGAGTATTCTCTTTTGAAAACTGAACTGTTTCTTCAGCTAATCCTTTTATAGCATAATCTCAAGGTTTTTTTACTATTCTGGTCACACTCTTCTGGATGCTTTTTAGTTTGTTGGTTCCCAGAATTGAACAGAATACTCCAGATGTGGTCTGAGCAGGGCCATTACCTCCTCTCTTTTAGATGCAACACCCTTATTGTAACTCAAGTTCATGTTAGCTTTAGGGCTGCCATATCAGACTTAGAGTGAGTTTGTGGTCCTGCCTATCTTATACTTGTGAAAGTGATTAACATACACACACACACACACATCCCTCTCAATTGTTGTATTTTATAGTGATCTTTATTAAATTTCATCTTATTAGAGTTGGTCCATTTTAGCCTATTGTTATTTTAGCCTACTGAGATCTATTTGGACTCTTAACTCTTACATGCCTTCCAGTGTATCAGTTATTCCTCCTGATGTAGTGTCAGCCACAAATTTCCTGAGCATACCATACGTGCCTTAATATAGGTTATTGATAAAAATATGAAGTAGCAGAGCCATGGACAGATCCCTGGGGAACTCTACTAAAGACTTTCCTTCCACTAATGGCAATTCTTCATGTCCATTTATTCTGATGACTTTGAGTCCAAGTACCTTTGTCTAGTCCATATCCCTTCATCTTATCTATGAGGATAGCATGAGAGCTTTTCTCAAATACATTGCTAAAATTTCGGTCTACTACATCTGTAGCTCTATCAGTCTAGTAGCTTTATCAAAAAAAGGAGATTAATTTGGCATTATTTACTCTTCTTGAAACCATGCTAGCTTTTAGTGATCACTGCTTTCCTTTCTTGATGTACATAAGCCAGCCCTTTAATAATAAGTCCTAGAATTTTGTCAGAAATAACTCAAGCTCACTGACTTACAGTTTACAGAATTTACTCTTTTCTTTTTATTAAAATTAAGGCAGTATTTGTTCTTTTCTAGTCCTGTGGCACCTCTTTCATTCTAAATGATCTTAATAATAATAATAATTAAAATAAACTTTTCCTTTTTTAAACCACAGAAATTTTCTGAGACATATATGTGTGTGTGTATTTTATGTATATATACATACGTGCATATATATAATACATCTGTAGCTATCTATTTTATATCTTCCTCCCATGCATATTGACACTTTCCTTGTAATGAAGAAATTTTTTTAAAAATCTGATACAGCATTAGTATGTGATAGCATATGCGAAATTCGACACTTCTCTCTGATCATGATTGGTCACTGCAATCAGTGAGTTCAGTTACCTTTCGACCTACACAAAAACCCAGAGGTGGGCAATGGAATCAGATTGTGGATAACAAGGAGACCTGTTCCACTATAATACTGTGTGAAGGGGAGTAGTGTTCAGTAAACCTAGAACAGCAGGCCAGATTGTGGAGGGTTTTAAATGCTAAGCTGAGGAATCTGAATGGTGGTAGACTGATGTGGTCAAATTTGTGCTTTAGAAGGATTATGTTGGCCATTGGGTCAAAAGAATTTTTGAAAAAAGAAAGATTAGGAAGCCAATTAGAAGGCTTTTGTAATAATGCAGATGAGAGGTTAGGAGGACCTTGTGGCTGAATGTGTGGAGGGAAGGGGATGAGTGCAGGAAGTGCTGTTAAGGTAGAAGCAATAAGATCTGGCAACTGATTGACAGGCGAGAGAGAGAGAGAGAGAGAGGAGTTAATGATTCAGACTAGAGGAGTGGTGATGCTCACAGTAGAAAAAGGAAAGTTCAAAGGAGGGTTGGGTTTGATGGAGGTGAAGGTAGTGGAAAGAGAATGAGTTTTGTTTTGAAAAAGTTGAGTATATGAAGGCTATTGGACCTCTAATTGGAGATGTCTAATAGATGGTTGAAGTTTATCATTGGAGTTCAGGCAGAGATTAGGGCTGGATATATAAATCTGGGAATCATCTGCAAAGAGATGATACTAGAAACCATGAGAGCTAATGATGTCACTTAAGTGGGGCTAAGAGAGAAGAGGACCTAGGGTGGAGTCTTGAGGGACTGTTATGGTTAAGGGAGGATGATTACCCAACAAAGAAGATCAAGGAGTCATCAAACAGGTAGGAGAACCAGGAGAAAGCATTGTCACAATAACTGAGAGAGGAAAGAGTTTCCAGGAGTGAAGAGAGTGGTCCACAGTGTCAAAAGCTGAAGAGAAGTCAAGAAGAATGAGGCTTGAGAAAAGACCACTGGAGTTAGGAGCTAAGAGTAATCTGGGAGATCAGTTTTAGTTTACTGGTGTGGTTGTAAGTTAGATTGCAGGGGGTGAAAGAGTAGGAGGAGAAGAAGTAGAGGTGATAAGTATAGAAAGCTTCCCCCTCCCCCAGGAGTTTAATTGTAAAAGAGAAGATAACTTCTGATTTAAAAAAAAATTATTCTTGATAACTAGCTACTTCTTAGGCATGTTCAAGATGGCAGGTCAAGAGGGAGGTTTGATCCCCTTCCCTACCCACAGGCCTTTCCTCTCCACCACTACTATGCCTGTTAAAACGCAGCTTGGGAACATGTATGTATATATTACATGAACAAGTTCCTCTTTCTGGTCACCTCAAGGGGAGAGAGCCAGGGGTTCAAGGAGCCTTCTGATCACAGGGTAAGAGAGTTTAAGAAGCTAGTGCTTCATTGGGCCCTGAGTGGGGAGAGACCAGAGAGAATAGTAAAGTGAGGGCTAGCACAGAAGGACCTAGAGTCAGGGACGACTGGTTGTCTGTCCACCCTCCAGCTCCTCAGGCTCAGATGCTTGTGGTCAATCAATCTTACCCATGATCAGCATTAATAGATCTATATTTATAGCTATGTCTATGTATAGATCTATTAATGCTGATTGTGGGTGAGATCAACTTCTAGGCAGAAGGTACTAAAGGGCAAGCACCTGTGCCAGGGAGCAAAGATGATGAGAATAGGAGCTTAATAGCCTACAGCGGCAGAAGATCACACATGGTAATGGGTCATGTACCCTTTGTGTCTGTACTGGCATGAGCATCTGTCTTCTGTAGCTTTTGAGAAAACTCAGCAGCAGGAGGAGAGCTCCTCGACTCTCCAAGGTGGGAGGGTGGGAGCTTGTGACAGCACTGCCACCAATGCCTTTAAAGCAGGGGTCTTTAACTTTTTTGGTGTCACCTCTTACTGATGTGTGTAAGTCATCCCTTTAACGATGAGTTCTAGAATTTTGTCAGAAATCATTCAAGCTTGCTGACTTATAGTTTACAGAATTTGCTCTTTTTTAAAATTAAGGCAGTATTTATTCTTTTCCAGTCCTGTGGCACTTCTGTCATTCTAAATGATCATCATCATCATAAGAATAAACTTTGTGTTTTTTTAAACCACACCTGCACATACACATCCCACACTCATCCCACACACACCTACAGCTATCTCATTCCTTCCTGCCATACACATTGAAACCTTCCTTGTAATGAAGAAAATTTTCTGAAAAATTGATACAGCATTAATATCTTATAGCATGTGCAAAATTCGACACTTCTCTTTGAACATACTTTTGTCAGTCTGATAAAGGCTATGGACTCCTCAGAGTAATGTTTTTAAATGCGTAAAATAAAACATATAATATTTGAATTATATTGAAATAGTTATTGACATTTTTGAGAAAAAATTCCTAGACCCAGGTTAAGAGCTCCTGCTCTGACTATCTTTCCTTGTCCAACCATGCCCTTTCAGACTTCTCAGATACTTCTATCTTGCCCCTGCCCTGTCCAAGCCTTTCATCCATATTAAAGTGGTGGTAAAGGAAATCCAGATTGGGTTGGCATCCTATATAGGGTTGAAATCATGATGGAGCCTGCCTAATTTTGAGGCAAGTCACTCATGTTCCCTTCCCACCTCTCCTGTGGGTGAGGCGGTTTAAACGTGAGTGTAACTGACCGTTCCTTTTTCCACTTTGTCTTGAGTGGAAGGCACACTGTGGGTTGTAGCTTAAGCAGCCAGAAGGAAGAAAAGATGCCTGGGTTCAAGACTCTTAACTTGATTCTAAGGTACTTCAGGGAAAGAAGTCTTTGATCTGCCTGCATAGCCCCCACTGGGTCTATTTCTGGATCTGCTTAGATACTCCAGTCTGGAATTCCTATTGATTTAACCATGCGGGTTCTAAGAGCTAAAGGGATGTACATGCCACTGTCTATGTGTCTCTCTGGTAACATTTCAGAGTGTGGTGTAGTGGAAGGAGCCCTGGATCCTGGAGGTAAATAAAGGATGTGGGTTCAAATCCCTGTGCTGCCAGTTGCCATCTGGATGACCTTGTGCAGGTCACTTCTTTCTGTACATCCGGTTACTCCTCTGTAAAATGAGGGGATTGAACTAGATCTTTAAGTCTCCTTCCAACCCTAAATTCTCTGACCCCTTTGGACGTTTCCTGCTGCTGGACTGTCCCCCCGAGTGAGCAGTAATGAGCACCTTAATGTGCTGACTTGTCAGATCCTTTCTTGGTACATTAGAACAAAAGTTGCTCCTTTCTCATTAGAACCCTCTTTGTGCAGGCATCTTTAATCAATTGCTTCCCCAGGGACAATATTTTTAGAAGTTGTATTTTTCACACTCTCACTCGCCTTCTCCTTTTGGAAATTCTTTTCCCTGTGCCGAATGAAATGAACTAATGAGATGCCATGAGAGTTCTGGCCAGTGTTAATTGGAATCGGCATACAAGAGCCACTGTGCACATGTACTCGCTTTTACCCTGGCTTCCCTAAGTTCCTTCTTTCTGTCTCCTTGGCACAGGTTGCACAGACAGCAGATGGTGTGGACGCTGACCTCTGGAAAGACGGCTTATTTAAATCCAAGGTTACCAGATACCTGTGTTTCACAAGATCATTTTCTAAAGAAAATGTAAGTCCAATAGTGCCTTCCATTGATGGGCTAAATATCAGATATTTGCAGTTGTCTTGGATGTTTCTTTATCCCGTATGTGACTGTTTTTATTCTCTAAAGATAACCACATTTTGAAAAATTGAGTGGAGATGTTTGGACTGATGCAGTCATAGCACACAGTACTTATTAGGCACCTACTGTGTGTACAGCGCAGGTGCTGGAATAGGCAAGCAGTTCAGACAAAACATGGTCCCTGCCCTTAAGGAGTCCATAATCTAGTGGAGACAGGAGGACACAGTGGATTTGAATGTTTGAGACCTTGCTTCAACACTTACTTGGCTTTGGAGCCTTGTACTAGTTAAATTAATCACCTTTTCATTCTTCGAAATATGAATTATAATATTTCTATTACCTTTACATATTTTATATTGGTGAATTGTGAGAAAAGCACTTTTAAATCTTAATACCCTAGACTAATTAGTAGCTGTTGTGGTTAGCATTATTACTGTTAGTAGTAGCATTAACATATTAGTGAGAGGGACACTAGGAATCATCTCGTTCCTACCTTTTCTTTTTCCAGAGGAGGAAACTGCTCTCCAGATAAGTGAGCGCTTTTCCCTAAGAAAAGAGCTTTGCATTTGGAGTCAGAAAACCTGGCTTTCAGTCGCTGCTCTGCTCCTTGACACCCGCATGATCTCGTGTAAGAGATTTCACTTCTCAGGGCTTCGGTCCTCTCAGTTACAGAAGAAGAGTGTTGGAGTAGGTGACCTTCAAGTTCCCTCCCTCTTTCTAGTGATGAAGTCCTACTTGAAGCCAGGGCTCTTCAGTCTAGGCCTGTGCTCCTTCTACCACAGTATGCTTTGAAGGTGGATGTATGTGGCCAAGTGTTACTTTACACTTATTTTGAAAAACAAACTCTATTTGTAAAGAGGTTCTCAGTATCACAGACAATGCTTTTTTGTTCTTTGTATGTTGGAATGTATGTAATTGATGATGATGATGATGATGATGATGATGATGATGATGGTTAAGTTCAAAATACAAAAGAAAATTTAATAAGAAAAATTGGTTGTGAAGTCAGAGAACCTGTTTCAAATCATGGTTCTGTCAAGTACTAGGTGGGTGACTTTGGGCAGCTTGGCTTATTTCCCCTTCCTGTACCCCTGGCATCCTTGGCTGTAAGATGAGGGGGTTGGAGTAGCAGGCCTCTGAGGTGCATCCTGGATCCAAACAAACCCTTTGAGGCCTATGATCTATTCATAGTCAGGCTATTTTCCTACATAGAGCAAATTTTATGAAAATTCCTTCTCTGCAGGAAACTGAGAATCTTCTCTTACTATAAGAGCTTAGCAAATCACAAAAGAGTCTACATGTAGAATTTTCTAATGTATATGACTTAAAGCTGATCCCTGAGTGAAGGCATAACTAAAAAAGATGGCTTGAACAGTTGACTTGTTTCACAAATCTGGCTCTTTCAACATTTCCAAGAGATCAGGTTACGAATTCTTTCTGTAGGATTTTCATGATAGGACATCTTTTTCTTCTTAAGAACTAGAAATAGCCCTGTGCCTTTGGAGGGGTAGGAGGAAGAGGGAAGTTCTATTACCCTTCTCCAGGTAAATATCAAAATACAACTATCATTGGATCACTTAGATTGAAAACTGGAAGGGTCTCACCTCATAGAGGAGGAAACCGAGCCCTATGGAGGCTAAGTCACTCGTCTAGAAGCACTCGAATGATAAGCAGCAGAGCGAAAGCTTGAGGTCAGAAGTCCTGTGATCCCTAAGCCAAGTCTTCCCATTCGTGGTACCTCACTGTGATTTGCCTGGGAGCTGAGGTTTCTCTGTCCTCATTTCTGCCATTGAGATTACTCTTCAGCTTTGGAGAGTAATGGAGGGCCCGGAATAGCCTAGCGGCTGTTCTTCCTCTGGTTTTGTCCTTAAATCAGTCAGTCAACAAACAGAAACTAGGCACTTTGCTGCAAGGCTGGGGACATAAAGAGAAGAACACAGGCAGGCCCAGCCCTCAGTCAGATCGTATTCTAAAGTGGGTGACCACATGCAAGCTGCATCTGTTTATTTGTTTAAAATGGGCAATGGCCGAGTTTATATAAAAAAGTTTTCAAAAGATCCATAGGTGGAAGTGATCACTTAGTTACTGAGGAAGCAACAGAGCTCCAGAGAGAGATTATTTCTTACTGAAAGTCACGTAGGTATAAAGAAGAACTAGAATTTTAACTCGCTTATTTCAAGGAGTGTCTGTGAGATTGAGAGTGTTTTAAAATATAGTTTGTTGGGGGGGCGGAGCCAAGATGGCGGCTGGGAAGCAGTGACTGGCGTGAGCTCCCCACCAAGTTCCTCCAAAAACCTATAAAACAATGGCTCTGAACCAATTCTAGAGCTGCAGAACCCACAAAGTGGCAGAGGGAAGCAGGGCCCCACCCCAGGACAGCCTGGATGGTCTCTGGGTAAGGTCGGTCCCACACGGACCT
>CM053625.1:95480642-95508240 GCA_028646595.1 Phalanger gymnotis
TTTTTTTATAGGTTTTTGGAGGGACTTGGTGGGGAGCTCACGCCAGTTACTGCTTTCCAGTCGCCATCTTGGCTCCGCCCCTATAGCAGCTTTTTATGGTGGCCAAGAACTGGAAATTGAGGGGATGCCCATCAACTGGGGAATGGATGAAATCATAAAGGCAAGTTGTGGTATATGAATGTAATGGAATACTATTGTGCTATAAGAAATGATGAGCAGGCAGACTTCAGAAAAACCTGGAAAGACTTATATGAAATGATGCCGAGTGAAGCAAGCAGAACCAGGAAAACACTGTACACAGTAACAGCCACATTGTGTGATGACGGACTCTGATAGTCTTAGCTCTTCTCAGCAATGCAAGGACCTAAAACAATTCCAAAAGACTCCTGATGGAAAATGCCACACCCAAAGAAAGAAATATGGAGTCTGAATGCAGATCAAAGGATAATATCTGCTCTTTTTTGGTTTTGTTTTGTTTTTTCTTTCTCATGGTTCCTTCCATTTGTTCAAATTCTTCTATACAACATGACTAATGTGAAAATATGTTTAATAAGAATATATATGTAGAGCCTATATTGGATTGCACGCTGTCTTGGGGACAGAGGAGGAAAGGGAGGCGGAGAAAATTTAAAACTTATGGAAGTGAATGTTGAAAACTAAAATTAAATTAATTTATAAAAAGTAAAATAAAATTGCTAAAAAAAAGGGAGGTTGGACTAGATGGCCTTTCAAGTACCTTCCAATTCTAAATTTGTGATTCCATGATTGTATGATGCAGAGCAAAATAAGCAGAAATAAAATAACAATTTACAGAACAACCACACCAATGTCAAGAAAAACTAAAAAAATTCTAAACTCTGAACAATACAATTACCAGTCTAAACGTCAGAGGACTAAACTCTCCTGGCACAAGGGTGGTAATGTGTAGCACGTGCTGTCCAACATAGCCAAGGAGTTTACTTACTTTGCTTAACAATGCTTCTTTGCTACAGAAGAGAGCACCATTTGCACAGGAGAGTAACTAGGAAGTGACAGCAATATACATTCCAAGGCCTTGATAAAACATTTATTTTTAAATATCAAACATTAGAATTTATGTCTGTTCTTAAAAAAGAAAAAAAAAACTGAAGCTATGCCAAAGCTACAGGATGTTGGTTGGGAAGTTCACGCCTTTGAAGAGGCGAATGAGCCAAGACCTTTCCTAAAACTTAAAAAATAAAATCCAGATGTTTTATGTTTTCATGTATTGCTGCTCTTTGCTCAGTGTCTCCATCTGCAGCAAATTCGGGTTAGGAGATGGAGCCACTAATTACATATGCGTAAGCAGGACTAATTTTAAGTAAACATATTATAAATAGTCAATAGAAATGTGTTCGGTCATGCTAATGAACACTGAGAAAGTACACACTACTTTACTAAAACAAACAGCTTTCCAGTTTTTAAGTGCTATATGGATTACAACAAACTACATTTTAAATTAATTACAAGATTCTTCTTTTATTTTTTCTCTCTTGCTTAATTTAACAAAATTCTGGCATATGATTTGAGTACTGAACACTCATCATTGAAGAAGATCCAGACTTATAAACTGACCAAAAGGATTATCTTGGGAAACAACTATCTTCTAAGTCACTGGCATCAAGCTTAAACAGAGAAGGTGAATACTAACCTATACATAAGTATCCCTGCAGGCCACACATTTACTCAGTCTGAAAATATAACATCTATGTTTTATCATATTTTTTATTTATTTTGTTAAATACTTCCCAATTACATTTTAATCTGGGTGGGCATGCACCCCACCTGTGTTTTAGACACTTCTGCTCCAAGTGTCCTCTAATTGGAGGCTGGATTACTACCAGCCGGTGATGATGGAAAGGTTGTGTGGTAAATTAGAAGAGCGCTGGGCCTCTGGAATCAATAGACCTAGATTCAAATCCTGCCTCTGACATTTAATACCTGTGCGACCTTGGGTACATCACAACCTCCCAGAGCCTTAATTTCCTCATCTGTAAAAATGAGAAGTTTGACTTGGGTGGTTACTAAGGTCCCTTCCAGCTCTAGATCCATGATCTCTGTTTCAGATTTTTCAAATTAGGATACTATAGTTCCTAAAGCAAAAGAAAATGTACCAGCAATTGCAAAAAATGGGTACTTAAGGAATATCCAAGGGTTATTTAGATAAAACTAGTTCCTATAATTGGGTACCAACTTCCTGGGCACAACCACTTATAGTTATCTAAGGGAGAGCAGTTTTTAAAATGAAAATACTTAAGCTATGCCGACTTTCTCAACATTAACCCTTTAACATCTGAATTAAACCTTAAATTTTCCTTAGCTAAATGCCATGTGACAGAGCATTCCTCTATTCTCTCCCTGTAGCACTTCCTCCTTTTACACTATGGTAGGTTGTCTTTCCTGCATTTAGGTTCTCATCTGATACCTCACTGTGGTAGGGAAATGATCCTGGGCTCTCAGGAGCTGTGCTAGTAAAACCCTACTATCCTGGTAGGTCCTATCTAGTTGGAAAGGCTTCAGGTCTGAGTCTGGCCACCAAAGTATGTTTGTTTCCCAAAGACCAGTCTAGCTATGTTTGAAGAGTCTCATCATTGCATTTCAATACAACTGGTTTTATTTATAGTCCCATGTATTTTATTTTACGCATTTAAAAACATTATTCTGAGAAGGGGTCTAGAGTTTTCATGAGACTACCAAAGGGGTCCATGACACACAAAAAAGGTTAAGAATCTCTAGACTAGACAATACCTAAGGTTCCTTCCAAATCTTATTTTTGGCCAGCGAAGGAATGATATTTTAACAACTCATCTACTAAGGTGTAGAGAGGTGGAAATTTTTAGAACACAAGAAGAGAACTGCTTATGGAAAAGTAAATCTTTTTTATAGAGTTCACTTTTAAAAAAATAATACATTCAGCACATTTCTTTCAAAACTGATCTACTTGTCTGTGTTCTGACCTACCTTCCCCTACATGCGCTTTTGGAAATGTTTCAATGGCCCTCTTCTTTAAAAAAAAAAACTAATAAAACTTTGAGCAATCTGACCTGCCATCAGAGAAGCGGTCTTTATTCCTTGACAATTCACATGGAAAGAAAGGAGAGGCAAAGGAAAAGAATATTGTGGTGGTCTGGCACATGGTGGACCTACTCCACAGACCCAGCTTATCACCAATTGTCTAAATATATGTCATGGGACATGAACAACATGTCTGGGTTCTCAATTATCAGGGCTTCATTGTACATAAATTGTTTAACAAGAATGAAGTCTTACACTTGAAATATTTTTAAAAATCAGCCTTACAAGCGCAGATTGGGGGAGGATTGAATAGAAAGCGGTTTATCTGAGAAAGAACCAGGGAAGAGTTTTAGGAGACTTTTGAAGCAGCAGCATGAGTCAACGGAGCCCCAAACACTAATGTGATCTCGGGCTCCCTAAAGACAGGCTTAGTAACTGGAATTAGGTAAGTGAGTGTTCCCAGTGTTCTGCTCTGGTCAGACCATATCCAGAGTATTGTTTGCTTCAGGCTTTTTCTCTTCTGGCCTAACACTGATAAACTGTTTGAGAACATCCAGAAAAGGGCAATCAAGATGGAGAAGAATCTGAATTTTATGTCACAAAAGGATTGGACTGGCTGAAATAACTAGCGATGTTTCAATTGGAAAAGAGAAGACTGAGGCAACTTGAGAGGTGGGCTCAAATATTTCACAGGCCATCACACACAAGGTTAGACTGCTACTTTTTTTTTCAACTGGGCTCCGGCGGGCAGAGTAGGGGCCACAAGTGGAAACTTCAAAGAGGTGCATTTACTACTGATATAAGGGAGGGGGGAAATTCCTAACAATTAAAGCAACCCAAATGCAGAATGAGCTGCTTCAGGAGGTACCATTTTCTCTTCACTAAAGGTTTTCATTAAATGCTTGGGTGAGCACTTGTCAGGACATTTTAGATGAGTTGAATCCCACACTCAGGGAAGGGTTGGAGTGATTCCAAGATTCTGTGACTTGCATATCTTTGAATGATACTCAGAAATCTTACTGCAGCCTCTTGTACAAAGCAGGATGGTAGGATAGGAAGGGAATTAAGCACAAAACCAGGAGACCAAGGTACGAATCCCATCTCTGACACTGATTAGTTGTGTGATGATGAGCAAGTTGCTTCACTTCTCTGCGACTCAATTTCTTCTTTTGTAAAGTGGGGACAATAATTCTTATATTACCCAGCCAACCAGCAATTATTAGAAAGGTACCTTGTAAAATTTTAAGTGCTATAGAAATACAAGCTATTACTATCATATTAGGAGTTTCTGAACCATAGCAATGGAGAAGACAACAAACTTCCCAACCATTTGTGGCCTGTTGAACTGATCTCCCTCCACTCCCTTGTCCCTTCACTCTCTCAACCCTTTCCCCTCCACTCACTAATGAGCCTTCTGTACTTCTCTATACATATGACCTCTAAAAATGTATCATCTGGTTTCAACTATTTTCTCTATTCTAGTGATTTACATATTTGCGAAAATTAAAACAAATATGAGTTTCTATCTCATACCCATCAAGATCTGAACAGATGAAAAATGAGGAGAATAACAACATTTTGGAGGAATTATGGAGAACAAACAAACTAATGCACTACTGGTAGAGCTGTGAATTAGTCCGACCATTCTGGAAAACAATTTGGAACCATGCCCCCAAAATCATTAAACTATACTTACCCTTTTACCCATTGATACCACTATTAAGCAAATAATACCAGGAAATCAAAGATAGAGGGGTGGGACCCAGCAAAGAGCTGGAAGGAAAAGGTGTGCCCATCAATTGAAGAATGGTTGAACAAACTATAGTACATGAATGTAGTGGAATATTATAATCCTGTAATTATGAATTATGGTTTCAGAGACACATGGAAAAACTTGCGTGGACTGATGTAAAGCAAAATAAACAGAACCAAGAGAAAATGTGTGTGATGGCAATAACAAATGAAGAAAAACATCAAAAGACTAATGATGAAATACACCTCTCACCTTTTGATGGGGAAGTAATAGACATAAGATCTGGAAATGAGATAAGACTTCTCAAACATGGCTACAGTATTGGTATGCTTTGGTGGACTATTTGTTATAAAAGAAGGCTTCTAATCGGGGAGGGGGAATTTAGGGTGGTTGGTTAGTGAATGATAGATGCACATAGAATAGCATCAATTAAGCATTTGTCAAATGCACTGAAGAAAAGGTACAGGAGAGAACATAAATGGAGTGGCTCTGCTACTATTTTTTGACAAAACTTGAGAAACAAAGCTTTGTATAAGAGAGGTTCACAGTTTCTAATACAAGTCTCTTTCCTTTTTGTATAAAAAAATAAAAAAGGAAATTTAAGAAAAACAAATTTACATGTCTAGCTCAAACCACTGGTCACTTCTAATAGGGTTACCTTAAAAGCAATATTAATGGCCAAATACATGATCTTCCTAGCACAAACCAAAATCCTGTTCCTAGCTTTCAAGGTCTTCTATAATCTGTCTTTAAACTTTTTCATCCTGTCATTTCTATCTTCTAATTGCCCCTTCAAGAGTCTGTGTTCATTCTCACCTCTGCTTAATGTGTTCTCTTCAAGCAAGCATGACCTTTCACAATTCTATCTATATTTCCAAGTTCTGCATGTTCCATGAAACCTTCCCAGATTGCTCTAGTCCACACTGATCTTACCCTTTTCTAACTCCCTACAGAGGCAAAATGATATAGTACAAAGATATCAGAGACCTGGGTTCAAATCTCAGCTCTGACATTTATTAACTGTGGTCAAAGGAAATTCACTTTAATTTTCTGTCCCTCAATTTCTTCATCTGTCTTCCACTATAAATATTCTTCTGGCAATAGAGATGGAATATTTCAGCAATCCCTGAAAACTGAGGATCCCCAAAAGGGGAATGGAAAGGTTCATGTTGAACATAAATAGACCTTACAAATGAAGAATTAAGTTGTGAAAGTGACGCAAAGGATCTTATTCGCAAAACATATGCATGGGCGGGAATACGTGTGTATGTAGGTATACAGGCATGTATGCATGTGCATATGTGTATAAGTGTGTATATATATATACGCACACATAAGCATATACACATATGTATGTATAGATACATATACATATATGTGTGACACATGCTGTGAGAGCAAGTACAACCAATGGACAGCTCTCCTACTTCAGTAATATCCATGCAGTGTCCAAAAAATGTGAAAAGGGTTACCACCCAGCACAATAGATGGACCCTCTATGGCAGATTTGTGGGAGGATATGAATGAAAAGTTAGAGAGCATGAGCAGGCATGCATGGACTATGATTTGGATGGCTAGAGGGAGTGACCACACTGATTAGATCATGTAAGCACCGCAAAGGTATTATGAGGAAAGTAAAGTCTGTAAATCTTCTTAGCCATGTGACCATGGAGAAGACATTTCTCATTGACCTCTGTGTCTATTTCAGTAGAGATGACAGCTCTCACAATATACAGTCTCCCAAAAGTCTTAATACAGTTTTAAGCTTTAACAGCTTAAAATTGTGAAAGTGGGTGTGAGGAATGTGTACTATAAACCCTAAAATACCATAGAAATGCAAGCAATTATTATCACTTCCTTTCTCTGGGCATCAGTTTCTCCTTCCAAAAAAATAAAAAGGTTGGACTAGATCAGAGGTCGGCAAACTATGGCCCAACTATGGCCAATATGACTCACCACCTGTTTTTGGATGGCCACAAGCCAAGAATGGTTTTTACCTTTGAAATTATTCTTAGCGTATGCCTATGCAAATACAGGCAGCAGGCCAAATCTGGCCCTCAACTTCTGGATTAAATGATCTCTAACATCCATTAAAACAGCCACGTGGTACAGTGAGTGGAAAGGGCACTATATTAGGAGTCAGAGGATCAAGGTTCAAATCCTGGCTTGGCTTAATACCCTTATGACACTGAGTAATTTGCTCCACCTCTTTGGGCCTCGGCATTCTCATCCTGAGACAGCCAGGTAGAACAGTGGGTAAAGTGCCAGACTTGAACTCAAGAAGTCTTGAGTTAAATCTTGCCTCAGACACTAACTAGCTATGTGATGCTGGGCAAGTCACACCTTTCCCAGCCTCAGTTTCCTCATCTGCAAAACGAGGATGAGAAGAGCACTTATGTCACAGGGTTGCTGTGGGGATCAAATATGAGATAATACATGCAGAACACCTTACAAACCTTAAAGCTTATTATTATTATTGTTATTTTGGTTATCTGCAGCACAAGGAGTTGGGCTAGATGACCTCTGAAGCCCCTTCCAACTCTAAATCCAATGACTGTTGTATCACTTACTTTGGCATTTCTTTACATACCTGTGTTATATTACAATTTTGCTGTATTCCATATATACGCACAGACATATATATATAAATATATGTATATATTATATCATTAGTAATGCTGTAAGCTCCTTGAGGGGCACTGTTAATTTCCTTTGTACCTCCCATAGCAACAATACATATATCCATTCATTCTTTTATTTGGAAAACATTTATTAAATACATACTGTATGCAGAGAACAAGGCATACAATGTGCAGACTCAGGCACAAAATTTGAACGACACATTTTTATCAGTATAATACACCTTCCTGTACATATGAGATACCTAATTAATTCTTGCTCAGTTGAAATGAGAAGAGAGCAAGAGAGCAAGGCTTATTTTGATATTTGATATTGCAGGCCAGGTCCTATCCACAAAACTGATCAAGAAATAATTTGGTTTTGCCCCAATGATGCATGGTGATTCTCCTCTCCCCTGGGGTTCTTTGAATCAGCAGATAAGTTAATCCAATCAGGCCACATCAATTGGAGCTTTCAAATTTCATGAGAATGATCTAACAAATTATCACTTCCAGAACACTAAGTGGCCTTTAAGAATCAATGTACTTCTAAGAAGTCAACAGTCAGCTCCTACAGGACCAAAGGATTTATAACTAGAAGGGCCAAAAGAAATCATCTAGTCTAATCCTTTCTTTTTATAGATGAAGAAACTCAGGCACAAGGAAATGAAATAATTAGCTAGAGGTTACACAGATAGTTGCAGAGCTGGGATTCATATCCAGCTCCTCCGGGATTCAAATTCAGCCACTCTGATGCTGTCTAATACTCTTGTATAGAACACTGTCTCTCTAACTATGCTCAACCAGGGAATGGGTACACTACTTGAAAAAATTCTGTGTTATTATTAGTACATGTGCAAACCCATTATAAATACTATAACAAACAAAAAGTCAAGTAAAACAGTGATTCATTTCAAGCAATATTCTCACCACTAAAATCAGACAACTTGGGCTATCCCTGAGAGTACCCTGTAAGTGGTTTTGGTCTACAAACACAGTATCACAATGAAAACCTTCCTAACAATTAGAGCCATCCCCAAATGCAATGGGTTGCCTTTCCATTAGAGGGTAGATGACATCTTGTTTGGGAATTTTTTAAGGGGATTGTTATTGTGTCCTCATATGGCTTCTGAGGTTCTTCCAACTCTGAGATTTAGCGATTATGCATATCCTATGGCCTTGTGTACCCAAGTTTCAAAAAACAGCCCTTTGCCTTCTAAATACGTTAAATATTGAAAATGTATTGATGAGCTCAAAACTCAAATGAAATATCAAAATCCTCTCCTTTTAAAGGACTATCTCAAACACCACCTCTACTACAAAGCCTGCATAGGTCCCTCCAATTCAACAAGAATTTTTTTAAAAGACTTTTTAGCACACTTTTTAATCAATTAATTAATTAATTTTTAGTTTTCAACATGCACTTTTATAAGATTTTGAGTTCTAAATTTTCCCCCCTCCCCAAGATGGCATGCAATCTGACATACACTATACATACACAATCATATTAAACATATTTACACATTAGTCATTCAACAAGACTTCATTAAGAATCTACTATATGTAAGGCGTTGTTTTAGGTACTAGAGATAAGAAAAAACCAAAATGACAAAAAGTCCCTGATCTCAAAAGAGGTTATATTCTACAAAAGGGGACTCTACAAATACATAGACAAGGAAGGGTGGGAAATCAGCTTGCACAAATGTACAAAGGTAGGGGAGGGAATGTCAACCTAAGGTAACATGTAGCAGTCCCACCTGGCTAGTACTTAGTACATAAGAAGGAGTGCAATAAGAAATAACGAAAAGATGGGCTGCGGCTAGATTATGGAGAGCCTTAAATTCTAAGCTAAGGAATTTATATTTTATCTAAAGGCAACAGTGAGCTGGGGAATGGCATAAGAAGACGATTTTGAGGGGCAGCTAGGTGGCGCAATGAGTAGAGCACTGGCCCTGGAGTCAGGAGGACCTGAGTTCAAATCCAGCCTCAGACACTTACTAGCTGTGTGACCTTGGGCAAGTCACTTAACCCCAATTTCCCTGCCTTCCCCCCTGCCAAAAAAAAATTTTAAAAAAGATGATTTTGGCTAGAGTAGGTAAGAGATTGGAAGCAGGGAGACCAATTAATAAGACAGTTGGGAGTCATCTGCATAGAGATAATAACGAAACCCATGGGGGCTGATGAGATCACCAAGACTGGGGGTATAGAGAGTAAAGAGGACCCAACCTTGAGACACTCACAGTTGGGGTATGGAAGATGGATGATGACCCAGCATAGGAGACTGAGGAATGGTCAGACAGTAGGAGGGGGTGGATCAACAGTATCCAGAAGCCACACAGAAGTGGAAGGAGTAAGAAAAGGCCACTGGATTTAGGAGCTAAAGTATCATTAATGCTCTTGGAGGAAGCAGTTTCAGTCAACTGGTGGAACAGCTGGAAGTCGTACTGTAAGGGACTAAAAAGTGAGTCAAGAAGAGTTTTTCCTAGGAATTTGGCTGTGAAGAGGAAGACAGGGACATCAGTGTAAGGGGGATGGCAGGGTGAACTGAAGGTTTTTCAGTATAAAGGCAAGGCCCCGGTCTGTGCTGCGTAAAGCACACCTCCTGGAATACCGGAACAAGTGAATCGCCCTACCTAAAAAGCACACCTTCACTTGGGGGGAAACACATGGCTCAACATTAAAAGGCTTTTTGCTTTGGGATTATGCAACAAACCCAAGACAGCTGAAGGGTGGGAGGCTGAATCAAAGCTGTGTCAGAGAGGATTGACCACCAAGCCAGAAGAAATGGCTCACTCCATAGACCTTAAAGGGAATGACCTCATTGTCTATAGCGTGATCTTTCTGTCTTCCTATTTGCTGTTTATGCCTCTCCTATGATGGCAGGAGGAGGGACCACCCTTCTCTCCACGCTGACAGTATGATGGCTTCTAGAATATGGCAGAAAAGGCATGTGTGCACTTAGGAAAACCTGAGACTGGATCTCAAAGACCTAGCTGCTGCTTCTGCCTTGTGTTTCTTCCCTGAGTACTAGTGACTGGGCAGGGAAACAGAGATGGATATTTCTAGCCTTAGAGGTTACTCCATGAGTTTTAGAGGCTGGGAGCTGCTGTGTCCTCAGTCACTGCCAGTTGCACTTTCAAGAGAAGCAGCCAGTAACTCTGAAAAGATGGCCACAAGCAAAAAGACGGACCCAACCCACAGACTGACTTCCCAAAAGACAAGGAACTAGAAGGAACTGTTCAGACAATGAAGAACTGACATGAAGGGGAAATGTTGATTCAGCAATCCAGCAAAATGTATCATGTTTTTGATGTTTTAACTATCAACCTCCTGGGAGGGTATAACAACAGCCATAAATTATTACTGCTGTTTGTTTAAGTCTTTGTTAACACACGGTTGTGAATCTTTTGTGTAAAGTACTTCTTTTATGTAAAGGAAGTCAATACCTAACCTACACTTGATTTTGTTTCACTCTTTTTGGGGAGAAACCCAAAAATAAGCTTTAACTGATTCTCTCTAGAACTCTAGGGTAGGGACATAAAAAGACAGAGTTCAAGAAAGCCTACACCCCTCTCCTTAGAAGCCAAGTTTCTTCACTACTGAACCTAGTTTGTACGTGGGCACGTTTACACGAAACTTGACCAAGTCAAGACTTGGTCTTGAGAAGACTGACTTGAGAAGCCAGTAGATCAGGAGAGATTAAAGATAAAAAGAGGAGGAGACTGAAGGAGCAAGACCCTGGAGGAGACAGAAGGGATGAGATCAAGAGCATGGATAGAGAGCCTGGTCTTGACAAAGAGAAAGTTCACCATTTGCTCAGAGACTGGAGCAAAAGAAAAGGGAATATGAGGTGATGTGGATGGGGTTTTGAGGTACAGAACAGGGGAAGGAGGAAGCTCATGGCAGATGGCTTCTATTTCTGAGGTGGAATAGGAGGCAACGTTATCTGCTGGTGGAGGGGGCCTGAAGAGAAGAAAGGTCTTGAATAACCATAGTAGGGATTTTAGTAGAGTCCATCTGAGAAGAATAAGAAAATTTCCATGCAATAGGAAGGGCCCAACAGAGATTAGTAAGTCATGGGCCAGGCAACATGGTTGTGTGACTTTTAGGATGGTCCTGAGCTTCAGTGAGTATGAGCCTCAGGCAGATGCTTGAGGTGCTAGAAGGCCAGTGCTTTGGGGAACTTAGAGAACGTATGCCTGACGGACTCTCTTCTTGCAGAATATCTTCTGGATATGCTTCATCTCCAGGCAACAAGGTGGTTTAGTACATAGAGCACTGGACCTGGAGTCTGAAGAACTTGAGTTCGAATTCTACCCCAGAAACTACATGACCCTGAGCAAGTCACTTAACTTTCACCAGCTTCAGTTTCCTCCTCTGTACCATGGGGAAAACAACAGCACCAACTACCCAGGGTTATGAGAACCAGGTGAACTGTCGCACACAGAGTGATCTGAAAACCTTCAAGCACAATACAGATGTGAGCATTATTGTCATTAATAGTATCACAACCTTGAGATGAGGCTGAAGAATCAGTACTGAAATTAAATCAATGCGTCTCAGAGAAACCTAATTGCCGGGTACTTATTAACCAGATGCTTCTTCCTACTGTTTGTTCTCACTGCTTAAACCCCCTGCTTCCCCATGTCTGGACTGACAAGACATGGAAATTGATGCCACCATGTCCACATTCACAACATGCTCATTCATTACAGGTGCCTGGAGGTTGGTTATGGTCAACTGCTTCTTTCCCCATACAATGGCTGGCAAATTCCCACTTCCTTTTTCTTTCACCTCTGCAATCTAGTCACTGCCTTCAGAAGTAAAAATTCTTTGCCCTACCTTTCCCCATAGCTTTCTCTATATCTATATCCAATATCTATTACTACTTAATCCTGCCCTGCATAATCCATATATTTCTCTATCTTCTCTTTCCTCTGTGTCCTCTTTTCTTCCTATAATTTATTCATTATAAACCGATTCTTAATTCTCCATATGACCTTCAGTCTTTCCATCCTTCTGTGCTCTCTCATCCTATCACCCCTTCCCTGGCCTCAATTTCCTCTCTTCACTGTCTTGATACTAGAGGTAGCGAATTCAACTAATTCCCATTTACCACTACCATTAAATCATTCGCCAGTCCCTCAAGCCTGGATCACCTCACTGACCATCTTCTCTATTCCTGCTCCTGTGCTGCTAGACACTGCTGGAGAAGTCACACAACCATTAAGACTGGATCCACGATGAACAGACATTATCTAAAAGCAACAGAACACTCAATGGTACCCAGAAATCCTTTTATTCTTTACTAATTGATTTTATGCTATATTGCTTGAATTGGCTACTCCAAACTTTCTCAGATAACGAGTCTATTATAATTATGCTTCTGTCTCTGGGCAGATGATGTCGCCTATTACTTTCCTGGGAAAACTGAAGCCATCCACTGGGAGATCTTTATATTCTTCATTTCACATGTGAAAACTCATCCACATTTTCTCATACCCACACCACCTTTTCTCCAGTCTTCATGGAAGCGGCCCTTCTTCTTGCCACTGTCCACCCCGTCTTTTGTGCCCTTGAACATATCCTCCTCTGTTTCTTTCATCAACTTGCTCCAGTAATCACAATCGTTTCTCTCTAAACTTCTACTTCTCTCCTTCTGTTATTTTTTTTTTTCTGAGTCTAGTAAACATGCCAAGGTCTTCCATGTCCTTGCCATCACAGCAAGGGTTGAAGTCATTAAGGGCATCTTCTTGTTCTCTTACAATCTCCTTATTTATCCCAAGTATCAACACTATTAGGCCTTGTCATTTCACTGCTTCCAAACTAAATGATCTTTAGTTCTCTTTTAGTTCCTTCTTTGTGGAGAAAACAGAAGCACGTTAGAAAATGAGCACTTTATATTTCTTCTTCTCGTCCAGCGTCATTATTCGGTCTACCCAGAGCGGTGGTCCTCTACTTTCTTGGATCCTCCTATTTTGACCAGTGTAGATTTAAAACAGTGCTGCTACTGTAGTCCTTGGAATGTCTTTCCAGCCTCAGGCAATTTTGCACTGTTAGCATCCCTAACAGTCTTCTTATATAACCCACGCCATACTTTTATGTGCAACATCCATTTCCTGCGCTTGTTTTCATCTTCTCAGCATGTCACATCAGTCTCTTTAGACAACTTCCCCCCTTTTTACTCATTAATAGAAATTTTTCTCTTTGTGCTTTCAGAGTTTCATTCTTAAAATCCCTCCTGAGATGACCCCCCCTATAGAATTTTAGTCCATGTAACCTGACCTTTACTTCCTCAAATCTTTTGAAATCTACTCCCCCCAAATCTAAAATGTATGTAAGAGTATCACCAGCTTTTTCTCCTCTATTACAAATTCTAAGGCAGAGTAGTCATTTTCCCCATGGTTTTAATCACTTCCACCCTCACAATCAATCCTTCCTTGTTGGCCCAAAGCAGATCTAGGACAGGCATTCCTCTCATTGATTCTTCCACCTTTCCAATGATCATACACCATCATTATTGTCAGTCAATAAATCAAAACAGGAGAGGGAAGAGAAAGAAGGGGAGGAGAAGGGAGAGGATATTTACATATTCTGTTCCAGAGGTAACAGAACCATATATTCCAGCCATTGGTCCTATGCCACCAAGTATCAGTGATAACTATGATGTCAAATTTGCCTCCTTGGATCAAGCTTACCTAATGCACCTTGATTTTTACCTATACTTCACACATCTGTGTATAGATATCTGTAGAGACATATATTGACATGTCCCCTGCAAGCTCCTCATAAGAAGAAACTATGCCATTTTAGCTCTTTATCTCCAGTGCCAAGCACAGTGCCTTGCCCATTATGTGCACTAACAAACGTATCTTGAACCAAACTGAGTCTAAGGGAAATAGCCAAACCTTGGCTGATAGGTGGAAATGGCAGGGAGGAGACTTTGGGTCTTCAAAGTAATGACAATGAAGCAAAAGCTGTGGCAGGTGGAACCAATCTAAGAAGTCTTTAAGGATGGGCCCAAAAATAGATTGTGTGTCTGTCATCAGGGGATTAGAACAGCTCCATGCAGAGAGGCTCATCCCCAGAAGGTTTACTGCCAGTTTGACTTTTTTTTTTTTTAACAGTAAACATGAAAGCATAGATCAGGCTAGAGTCTATGTCTTGGGAGACAGGACCCACACCAAGGAAATCAGGTATCTTTGAAATAAGCAAAGGTTGAAAACAAATCACAATGTAGAGAGGTGGGAAAGTATGTTAATGGGATTTGATAGGCCTCATGTGGAGCCCATGGGGGAGGGACTTGCTTTAGGGGGAAGCTTGCTAGTAGGAAGGCTCACACCTTTTGCTAATTTCTAATTAGGCACTGAGTCACCAGGGTTGTGATGCCCTATGGCTCTGAGAAGGGTATATATACTCTCAGGTGAGGTTTTGCTTTGGAGGCTCACTCATTGGAAGAATGTTCCTGTGATTTGGTCAGCAGGTAGCCGTTAAGGAGTCACCCCCCCATCCCCTTTGAAAACCTAGATGTTGGTGCTTCTCTCTCCTGGTAACTATGTATGTATTGCTTTGGTCAGACAGTTGGCTCTCTCTGTTGATCTGTGCTATTTTCTCTGCTTGTCTCTACATTTAGGGCACTGACCTTTCCCCTGAACTGAGTGAATGATATATATGTTTGATTAAAGTAAGGTTGTTGACCCCTTTAAAAGCTATTGTTCCTTTAAAAGCAGATTAAAGAACCTGTGCTAGCAGGCTAGCCTGGGTATGCTATTACAGTAAGGAGATGGAATTAAGCAACATACTATGTGCCACACACCATGCACTTTACCAATATTCTGTTATTTGATACTCGTAACAACCCTGGGAGGTGGGTGCTACTAATATCCCCATTTTACAGATGAGGAAACTGAGGCAAACAAAGGTTAAATGACTTGTTCAAGGCAACGCCGCTAGTAAGTGCATGATACTACATGTGAACTCAGGTCTTCCTTACTCCAGGCCCATAAACAACACTGGGGTGGGATTCAGGAGACATAGGTTCTAGCTAGTCTCAGTTCTACCACTAACCAGGTAGCCTCGGGTAAGTTATTTCCCTTCTCTAAGCCTCAGTTTTTTCACCTTCAAAATAAGGGGGTTAGCCACATGGGAAATTTTCAGTCTTTTTTTTGGTGTCATGGATCCCTTCTCAGAATAACATTTTCAAACGTGTAATACTACAAAAGAAACCAATCATACTGAAACAAAGACGCGGTCTTCTCTCCCACTCGTCATGGATTCCCTGAATCTATCTATGGAGGGGAAGGACAGATGTGAACCCCAGGTTAAGAACCCCTGGACTGAACGACAGTACTAAATGCAGAATTTACAGCAGGACTGTACAATAATTGGTGTTTATAACGCTATTCCTGAAGGTCCTTCTTACATTATCAAAGATTAAATGTGATTAGCACAGTTTTGTGTTCAGTTTATTTTATTGGATTCCAATTCTATGTATGCTTACTCTGTGTCCTATTTTGACAAGGCCTAATGGCCAATCCCCATACCAGAGCTGAAGGGTCAATTCTCACTCAAGATAACTGAGTCCCTACTTTTCTTCTACCCATCGGTGCCCAAACTGCTGAGGCAATTCATTCCCACCTAACCCGTAGCTGTTCCATGTGACTATCCTATGTTTCCTTAGACTGCTATAGAAATTCTGTTCTTGTTTTTTCTGTGTTGCTGCTGGGATGGAGATTCCCCCATTGTGTTCAGAAGGCAAAGCGTTCTGAGCCCATCCCTACCCAAGTTACTCTGGAGCCAGCAACAACTGCTTTTCCCATGCTATAGTATGAGGCAGCCCTGATTAGGTCAACTAGAAGCTCAGAGGAAGTGGGGATTTAATAAAAAGTACCATTCTTGCTTTGGAAGTAAAAAAAGTAGGAAGCTATTTCTGTTTCCAAGATTTTGATTTTTTTTTCCTTTTGCATCTGGATTCTGTGTCAAATTTTGATCAGGAACACACTTTCTAAAGATGAAACTTTTTAAACCAATTTTTCCATGCACAAAGTAACCAATGATCATATCTGGGGGACTGCCCTTCTAAAATGGAAGAATACTTTTCTGATTTATATGGTATGAGCCAGAATACTCTACGTACTCCTTAGAGTATAAAAGAGAATTGTTGTTTGGTCAGGTCTGACTCTTCATGACCCCATGGATCAGAGTATGTCAATGCTGTCCATGAGGTTTTGTTAGCAAAGATACTGGAGTAACAGCTTGCCATGTGCTTTTCCAGTGGATTAAGGCAAACAGAGGTCAAGTGACTCACCCAGAGTCGCACAGCTACTAAGTGTCTAAGGCTGGATTTGAACTCAGGTCTTCCTGACCCTGGCACTTCAGCTACCTAGCTATCTCCTTATCTTCTGCAAGAATGGAAGAAAGTATGGTATAAAAGAGATGCTGACCTTTAATTCAGAAGACTCAATGGCTTGAATCATAGTTCAGTCACTGGCTAAATTTCTGACCCTGGGCAAGACCCTTCATCTCTATGGGCCCTAAGTTTCCCCATTTATAAAATGAATAGATTGGATTAGATTTCTAAGTCTTGTCTAGCTCTATCATTCTACATTCTAATGTTCCATGTTCTAAGATTCCTTCTAGCACCCATATTCTAAAGTCCCTTCTGGCTCTAACATCCTATATTCTAAGGTCCCTTTTGACCCTAAAATTCTATGATTCTCTATGCCCATACAAAGAGGTGTTCCTGGGCACACAATAAAACTCCTAAAATATTTTCAAAAGAAAGCACAGATGAAAAACAGTTAAAACCATTCCTAGAAGAAGAAAAGTTTAAATGTGACCAGTAGTACTAAAGGATGACTTACGTGTGTCCACAGTCTCCTGAATTGGGATGAAGCCTACAGGGAGCGTGTCTTTTATGTCGATGAGCTTCATATCCACCAGCACGTTCCCTAAATGGCTCTTCAGAAAGAAGAGAGGAGGGAAAAGCAAACTATTAGTCTGAACACCTAGACCCTCCTCTTTCCAAATTTTTCATGATGCATGCTTTACACGATGAGGCCTGGAGGACTAAAGTGTTGTATTAGTAGTCTAGCAAACTAGGCTTGAGTACGGGATGTAAGGGTAATAACAATAATAGCTCAAATTTCTTTAGTGCTTTGCCCTTTATAAGAATAATTTACACTTTCCTTTACAGTATCCCCATGAGGTAGGGAAGGGAAGTCTCATTATCTCTATTTTACAGATGAGGAACCTGACACACAAAGTAAGTGATTTGCCTATAGTCACTGAGCTAGGAAGCAGCGGAGTCATCACTCGAAAGCTAGGTATCCTAACCCAAAGTTCTTTCTACCATATGATATTGCCCTTGGCAAGTTTCCTCAACTGTAAAATAAAGGAAGAGGACAAGGGGAATCTCTAAGGTCCCTTTGGACTACGGAACTCTGTGTTCTAACATTCTGGGTTCTCAGGTCCCTTCCAGCTTGAATATTTTACATTTCTATGACTAAAGCCAGCTTTGTGATGGAACGTTAATTACGGCAGGTGGCCATTTTAACAGTCTGAAACAGCTAGGCATAAGCTGCACATGGTTCCCTGGCAAGTGCTTCAGCTAAAGCATCTTTTAAGGCACTCAGACCTATTCTTGGTCACCCAAAGAAGCCGTCTGGTGAAGGAGGACGCCAAGCTTTCCAACGATCGGATGTTCCACCCAGCAGAGGGCAGCTGTGTACACACGGCCCCAGTGTTCTGCCAGCTTGGCTACATACTCCTGACAGTCTGCATTAGGCACATGTATATTTTAGAAAGGGCAAATTCCTGTGGCAGTCACTGTTTGAGCACACGCACGTTTGAACATAATGCAGAACATTCAATTACCAGGCTAAAATGTCACTGCTCCAAAATCAATCTAAAAGACAACATAAACGCAAGGCACATTTGCACAATTTTTTTTAATTATGGTATAATTTTTGCAAAATCTCATGTATCATATACAGAATGAAGCTATCTTTGTTTGGCTATTTCATGTCCTTCAAATTATACACTCAAAAATCGTCTTTTCTATATTTATATTTTAGAGTCTGTTAAAAAGGTAGTGTTATAGAGTAGAAGGAGTGTTAGATTTGGAGTCAAAGTCAGTCAACATGCCTTTATTATAGTTGGGGCTTAATAAATGCTTGTTGACTTACTATTAGCCAGGAACTGGACTAAGCTCTGAGGACAGAAAGAAAGGCAAAGACACTGTTCCCACCTTCCAGAAGCTCACATTTTAATATGAGAGACAACATGAAAACTCTGTACACACAAGACAGAAAAGCATCCGAGCTTGAATCCTGGCTCTTGAATTCCTACTTGTCTCTAAGGTCCCTTTGAACTCTGACATCCTGTGTTTATACATGCTGTGTGCTCAGGTCTCTTCCAGTTTCCATGACTAATATATATTTAATACAGCTGAACTATACCAACCTGGGCCTCACATGCTCCTTCTGTAAAATAAGTTGAACTCTTATAGCATCACAGCCTCAAAGTTGGGAAAAGATCTCAATGGCCGTGTAGTCCAACCCATCCCCAAACAAGAGTCCCCTCAGCATGGAAACAATCATCCAGACCCTGCTTGAAGTTCTCCATCCCCCTTTCCCAAAGCTCTCATCGTTATAAAGGTTTTCCTTATGTCAAGCCCAGTTTGCCTATGCAAATGAGGCAATAACGTAATAAGAACACAACCTGGGTAGGTATGGGGTTCTCTGACTCCCAAAAGAGAAAGAGTTATCCTCCTTGCACACGACAGCCCTGCAAATACTTGAAGACAGCAATCATGGCTTCCTACCACCTCGTCTTCTCTAAAGGCTAACAGCCCCAATTTCTTCAAATGATCCTCATGTGGAGTGAGCTCAAGGCCCTTCACTACCTACCCTGCTTGCCCTCCATCTTATCAATATCTTTCCTAAAATGTGGTGCTCAGAATTGAATGCAGTAGTCAAAGCATAAATCTGACCAGAAAAAAAGTCCCTAAGGTCTCTTCCAAATCATAAATCCTATGATCCTATGATAACATTGCAACTCAAGTATTTGTCTCAAGCAATGCTGGGGTGCATAGGTTCTTAAAGGCTATGCCAAGAAAGGTCAAAGTCTGACAAGTCCTACCAAGGCATAAAGGGTTTGAGAGGCAACTGTGTGACCTTGGGCAAGTCATTCCCTGAATGTGCCTCAATTTCCTCCATTGTAAAATGAAGGAGTTGGAGCAGATGTTTTGTAAAGTCTCTTCCACTTCAACTTTCCTACGAATGCCGTAAGTTTGGGCCCACAAATGGATTGTTATCCAAGGACTATGAGCTCTTAGCTGTATGAAAGCCTTCATCAGTAGAAGGCTGGTTACCAGGTAAGGTCATTTCTGGTCACAGTAACTTATGAAACTGTCTAATAAAGAGCTAGAAAAGGCTGAAATCTTCATTTATGGAGGAAGTACCTACATCATTGTTGTTGTTCGGTCGTGTCCAACTCTTCATGACCCCAGTTAGAGTTTTCTTAGCAAAGATACTAGAGCGGTTTGCCATTTCCTTCTCCAGCTCATTTTACAAATGAGGAAACTGAGGCAAACTGAGTTAAGGGACTCACCCAGGGTCACATACCTAGTAAGTGTCTGAGGCTGGATTTGTTTCCTGACTCCAGACCCAGCACACTATCCACTGTACCACCTAGCTGCCCCACGTACACCATAAGAACCTTATATACCCAAAGTGTAAATAGAATGGATATGTAATAAGATCAGCATGTCTGTGGGGGAGTGGGTAGGGGCCGGCTTTACATATTACCATAGTGTGTGCCTCAAAACAAAACAGTCCTCTTATATGGTCAGTGCTTCTCCAGGCATCTTTGGTTTCATCAATGCACCTCACGACCCCTCTGTGCCTTAAAGTGCCTCATTCTTTGTGAACTGTTATAACCAGAAAAAAAAAATAATCACCTTCTGGCCAACCCTGATGTAATGAAGAAGGAGGGAGTAAAAGGATTATTATCATCATTTTACAGATGAAGAAACTGAGGTTGAAAAAAGGAAATCATACAAGACAGCATGGTATAATAAAAAGAATACCGATCTAGTAGGCAGGAAACCTGGGTTTTAGTCTTGGCTCTGTTGCTTCTCTCCAAATCTCACTTTCCATCTCTGAAATATGACTGCTATTGTTACTAAAAAAGTTTACAAATTACTTTCCTTAAACACATCTTGTGAGGCAGGTAGTACAAATACCATCACGACCACTTTACAGATAAGGAGGCTGAGGCTTGAACAGGTAAAGTGACTTGCTCAAGGTTACACAATAAGGTAGCTTAAACCAGGAGAAGAATCTAAGTTTTCTGACTCATGTCTGGTATTCTTTTCATTTTGCCAAGGTGAGTGTTGGACAAGATGATCTATAAGCTCAAATATTTTGTATATCTATTAGCCTATAAGCTCCTTTAGGGGAAGGCACTATATCCAATCTGTCTCAGTATCTCCAGCAAAAATTACCCATTGAGCCCAGGCTCCTTCAATTATTAAACGTCAGAGACAGGATTGGATCCCAGGCCTTCTGACTCCCAATTCGAGGGCTGTTATATGGATTCTACAATGCCAAGTTTCCCTAAATAAGGTACAAATATTTTTTCAAAGACACATTATTCTACACAGAAGCATGAAAAGACTAACATGAAGTAAGCAGAACCAGGAAAATACACACATACATACACATATATATACATATGCATATCTGTATATACACACATATATACATATACGTATACATACACATTTACCACAATGTAAATGTAAAGGAAAAAAACCCTGAAACTAAACCTTGCATAAATATAATAACCGGTCTTGAAGAAAGATGAGAAAATGCCTCCTTTGCCTTTTTGACCAAGGTAGACCATAGATGCAGAACACTGAATATACTATCAGACTTGGCTGAAGTAAAGATTAGTTTTGCTGAACTGCCTTTTCCCCCTTTCTCTTAATTAATCTCTTAATTTCCCTTCTCTTAATTAATTTCTCTTAATCTTAATTCTCCTAATTGTCTTTGTTATTGAGGGACGATTAAGTCTTAAACAAGTTGGCACTCACTGGCAGTCTTTGAAGTCTGGGACTGAGTGTTAAGCACAGTCACACCTCAAAATACTTAGCCACTTTGGGTCTTTCATAAAATCATCACAGTGTAATTTCCAATTTGTTTTTTCTTTCTCCTATTATGTAACCAGTTGAAGTAAATTTCACATTGTATGATGTTGTCCTATCTACATCACAGCACAGAAGCTGTGCTGTGCAACCCAAAGATGGGAAGTCGCCACTTTCACTGAGCAACACACATGATTGTTCAGCTAATCACTGTGGCATCAACACCAGGCAATGGCTGGTGTATTTCTTTTCTAGTTAAAGAGAGAAATGAATATTTCTCTCTACACGTTTCTATGATTAAGGATACTCAGCATACCTCTGCATCTATGAAATGAGAGAAAAATTCTGCAGAGGCCTGCAGAGAATGCAACTTAGCACTTGATCCTGCCAAGATTTTGTCTTTGAAATACAAGCAGGGAGTCCTGACTATACGTGGTATACTCTCTGACTGGGACAGGCACTCAAAGTCAAAAGTTTAAATTGAATTTGCTCTGATGAGCAAATCAAAATATATTCCCTCAAAACGTTAGGAGCTTGTCTTATAGGAACATAAGATTCAGTACTAGAAGGAACATAAGAAACCAACGACATCATTTAAGAAAAGAGGAAACTGAGACCCAGAGAGGTAACATGATTTGCCTCAGGTAACGTAAGAAATAAAAAGCTGAGCTGGAATCTCAGATCTTCCGACTCCTATTCTGCCTTCCTATCACTTCTACTACTACTCCTCACAGTTCCCTTTTCTATAACACTTCAAGCCTTATAAGGGGCGCTTTCCCCACTCCAACCCTCTGAAATGATAATGTAAGTATCATTATCTCCCTTCTACAGATTAGGAAATTGGAATTCGAACTATGTGCTAGGGAGACAAAGACAAAAATGAAAATCACCCCTGTACTCAAGGAATTTATGTTGCAATGGGAAGGGAGGTGGGCAGTGGTACAGCATGGACTCTTCCCTGTATCATGGTGTACAGAAGCCTCAGGGCTCTAAGGCCCAAGTTCTGGTGGGTCCTACGAAGCTGGACAAGTAGATTATTCAAGGACTAGCCTAACTGTAGAAAGGCTCATAAGTAGAAGGCTGAACACCAAGGGATGGATTGTCTGGGTCACAGAAATCAAGGAGACCACCTGCTCAGCAAGGAGAGGCCATAACCTGCATCAGTGGAGGGGGCCGCTTGTGCATCCTTGAATCATTCAAGAACATTCACAACTACGAGAGGATGGTGACCATTCAGAGAAAAACCTAAAAACCCTCCACGGGAGATAAAATGTACATCTGTATTGTCTGGGCTTCATACAGTTAAAAGTGTGGTCCCTTCTTACACCATGCAACCACTGTAATGGGCTTCATACATTAGGTCTGCGACACCATTAATTTTGCTTGTTCCTCTCCCCTCCCCCATCTCGTGCTCTCTTTCATTTCCTCCTCATAAATATGAGAAACATATTCCCAATCCTTGTTGAGCAAATGATTCATGCCAAAAGCCCAATATGCACTGACTCAGGGTATTTATATTGTCTCTGGTAGCCGGTATTTGCTAGTATACTGTAATTATTTTTGACAACCTTGCATTTAAGGTGGCCACAGATAACCAACTTAATATTCAAATGTTCATAAATCCTTCTGTTTAATATCCTCCCTACCTAATCTATGTACATTATTATTACAGGTAATGCAGAAAGTACAGTGCATGAAAAGTACAATTAATCTCGATCTTTCCACAGCAAGTGGTGTCGCTCCAGCCCCAGGATTCTGTATTAATAAAAATGATGGGGGAAGGAGGGGGGGCTGCAGCTGGCTTAGATTCCAGACAGGCCTCCCCAAACTCCTGAGATGGGGTTGCCAGCTACTCACCTAATTAAGATCCAAACTAACCTCAAGCCCTAGAATATAGTCTAGAAATATCTGTTGTCATGAACCTATGTCCTCACAATAAATGGAAAGTTGGTATTTTTTTCAGAGACAAGAAGGCACTATTCTACCTGACACTAAGATCATGATCCTTCCTGCTCCCACCCCTTAGCTCACAACGCGCTTTGCATTTCTCAAGTAAACTAACATATTACTGTGTATTACTGCTGTCTTTGTATCTTATCCTTCTCCTCCTAGCCGTCAAGGAGATCTGGGGGAGGCGGAGGGGGGATGAGCACTGAGCTATTAGAACTAAATTCTGTTCCCCACTCTGGGGCCTAAGGGCACAGTGAGCGCCCTGCACAGAACTAATACTTTGAACATGTTTGCTGAATGAGTCATAGCATGGTACGATCACTGAACACAGAGTCAAAAGACCTGGATTTGAATCCAGCTTGACTACTTAATCAGCTGCATAACTCTGCTAAATTATTTATTCTCTCTGGACCTGTTTCCTCACCTGTAAAATGAGAAGGTTGAACTAATGAGCCATAAGGTCCCTTCCGGCTCCAAAATCCTATGATCACATGAATACTGTTGAATAAATGAAAGGCTCAGGAAAGGACCTCAGTCTCAACGAGTTCAACCCATCTAAAGAATGAAGAGTCTCTTTTAAACAGGCTCTACTCAAACACCTCCAGGAAGGGGAAATCACTGTTTTCCTGTTGGCAGGTCCCCACTGTGGATGGCTCTTGTCATGAGGAAGGTCTTCATTATTGTGAGCTGAAATCTGTTTCAATTTCTACCCGCTGATCCCAGTCCTCTCCTTGGAGGCCAAGTAGGATGATTCTTGTCCGCAGAGGACCAGTAAGTATTTTGACACCATAACTAGTTCTCCTCAGGGTCTTCTCTATGTCTACGCATCCCTTCCAACTGACTTCCACTCAATAAAGTTCTGAGTTCTCTCAGGCATCCCTCTTTGGACACTCCAACACACCAGTGTCCTATTTGAAGTGTGCTGTGGGGACCTGAAAGCCTTGGAATCATGGGAATCTCGGGACTGGAAAGTACCTCAGAGATCATCTATTCCAACATCCTCTTCTTACAGATGAGGAAATTAAGGTTTGGAACAGGTCATGAGATTGGGATTATCTTATGTGAAAAAGGAGATAATAGAGGTACAAAAGGTTACATAATTTGCCCATGCTCCTACAGGAAGTGAGCAACAAGCTCAGCCGTTCTGACTTCAAATTCAATGTTCTTTCTGCTTACACAAGGCCACACAGTTAATAAGGAGCAGAGCTGCTCTTGAATCCAGGTCTTTTCTGACTCTGGTTCTCTTTTCATTACAGTCCTGCCTTCTCTAGGCAGTGTGTTATTACTATGTTATCTCATTTTATGGGGGCTAAGAAGAGACCTGAAGTCATAAAAATCATGAAGTAAAGAGTTGAATAATAAAGCAGTTTGGTACACTAGAGCCCAAGGTCTCATCTCCCTTGACCGCCATGTTGCTTAAAATTTAAGATGACAAAAGGAATTCCCAAACTCTCAATAAAGAAGCAGCAGATTACAGATGGGGGCTGCTACATAGGCTGTCAATTGCAGTGTCTGTTTGCCCTGCTTTGCCTTTATTATAAGAAAGGGCTCTATGGAGTAGAAGAACTTATTCATTGGTAACTATATTTTTCAAAATCAATAAAACATAAAAAGAGGATTGGAAGCAAATGTGTAGATGGCTTTGACATTTCATCCATACAATAATAACAATCAATATATTATCTATTTAGAATGATAACTAGCATTTACATAGCATGTTACAATTTACAAAGAACTTTATGTCACCTCATTTGATCCTCACAACAATCCTGAAAGTAACTGCTATTACTATCTCCACTTCACAGATGAGGAAACTGAGGCAGACAGAAGGTTAGTGATTTGCTCAGGGTCACAGAGCTAGTGGTACATGTCTGAGGCTGGATTTGGACTCAGATCTTCCTGACTTTGGGCCCAGAGCTCTCATTCTGGGTACCCCCTGTAATGTCAGGATGGTGTCACTGCATTATCTGTCAAGACAACCATCTGCAACCTAGTCATCCACCTCAGAACTCCAAGGATATGACTTCATTTATGCAGATGCAGGTCACAACTGTACGTACTCATCTGGCCTTGGCTTAGGTTTCACCTACTGCTATGACCAAAAATTATTACAAATATGGGGTATGTCTATGAGAGAGCTTCTTTGCTGTTATTTAGTGAAGTTGGTACTCAGCTGAAGATTGAAAAACTTCTCCCAGCTCATTTGAATGTTTTATTAGTTAGCTGGGAAAAAAACAAAAACAAAAAATAAAAAAAAAACACTCACTGCTGCAAACCTTCTGGTGATGAACTTTTCCAAGCCTGGTCCTTAGAGCGCACTAATGCACAAACAGGCCACTTCTCAAAGCTTTTCTCTGGCTTGGAAGGATGTACCAGAACTAGCCGCCTGCTTGGTATAATCCTCAATCAAAAGTCTCCATACCATAGCGAGGCATCAAAGAAGGACTGCGTGCTCTCTATATAACTGCACAAAAATTTTTACTCAAAAGAGAGTTTTGTCATATTGTTTTAACATAGACTCTGCTATTCTCCCCAAATCTTGCCTTTATAAAACTTGAAAGCTGCCTGATTGCACTCTTAATACAGGTCGTGGGAAGAATGAGAAGAGAACGACACAATCAAAGTGCCAAAGATAAAGAGAGCAGAGATGATTAGAATGAATAAAACATTTTTTATTGGAATTAAAGGCAATGGTTGAAAAAAACAAAAAACTTTTGTAATAAATAAAGGCGACACAGCATAATGGAGCGAGAGATGGCCTCAAAGCCAAGAGGGCCCGGGTTCAAGTCTTGACTCTGATAGATACTGGCTGTGACCCTGGGCAAGTAGCTCTACTCCTCAGTATTCCAAAGCACCTAAGACTATATGCTAAAGAGAAGATGCTAACTACATTAGGAGGGTGAGTACCCTCTCCTAGAAGCTCATTATACCAAAGGAATGCCATGTTCAGTCCCTATCCCTATCTCTTTACAGTAAATATGCACACATTTATATGGCAATTTTATGTAATTTTAAGTGTGTGTAACTTTTTTCCTTTTAAAAACCCCATTTTATGTCAGTAGCTTTGTATTTTAAGAAAACCTATATTCAGAATAAATTCATTATTCAATTAAGAAGAAAACATTTTTCCCTAGGAAAAAAATGCTTCAGTGGAAAGGAGACTGAATTTGGACAAAAGAACTAGCAATTAATTTGGAGTAAAAAAATCTGGGTTTGCTCCTTAATATCTGTGTGACATCATGCAAGACACTTCAGCTCTCAGTCCTGTCACTTGTACTGAAAGGATTGGGGCAGATGATCTTTAAGCTCTGTTCCTGTTTCTAGTAACTAAGCTGCGCTGGTACCTGGGTCTGTTAAATCCAGTCCTATGCTCTTTCTACCACATAGCACATGGTGTTGCATTGAAGGTGGATATTGGTGGTACAGTGTTACCATAAATGTGTTTCAAAAAACAAACTATATATATATATATTTTTTATGGGCCAATGAACTTGACTTTAATTGTTTAGAAAATTCCAAAACAAATCATCAAAGATATGGCTGGTTGAATATCCAGTATGGTAAGTAGTGTTTTCAAAGACAGCATGGCTTCATCAAAAACAGCTACATTGGGAGAATCAAAAATGATAGAATTCAATAATCTAGTGTTTGATAAATCCTAACACCTAGATAGATTACTTAGGAAAGAATTCCCTATTTCATAAGAACTGCTGATGAGAGTGAGAAGCTCTTTTGGAAAAATTAGGCTCAGATCAACATCTTACAACATATTCCGCAAAAAAAAAAAATTCAAGAGATATGTGACTGGAATATTAAAGATCATGCTATTAGAAGCTGTGCGTAGCAGTTAGATTCTTTTTTTTTCCCTAAAAGAGCTTATATTCTTTTTTTTTACCTTTTTTTTTTTAAATTTATTTTTGACATGTTTGGTTTTCAGCATTGATTTTCACAGGCGTTTGAATTACAAATTTTCTCCCCATTTCCTCCCCCCCCCACTCCAAGATGGCGTACATTCTGGTTGCCCTGTTCCCCAGTCTGCCCTCCCCTCTGTCGCCCCATTCCCCTCCCATCCCCCTTTCCCTTCCTCTCTCCCCT
>CM053625.1:95508740-95554049 GCA_028646595.1 Phalanger gymnotis
TTTGTAATATTCAACTTGGTACATATATTTAAAATTGATATTGTTTCACAACCTAAGGTGTCTTTAAGCATAATATTGTTTTATTGCTCCTCAGTCTTAACCATGCTTATTGTTACTGTTTTCTTGTCTGTGTTTTCTACCCCTACTTTTTCTGATTCAGCTGAAACGCAATAGGTTCTGTTCCAACCTCTCATTTGGACTCTGCATGAATCTTTATGCTTTCAACATGTTTCTTACAAAGAACAAATTTCTGGGTGGTGTTGTCTGATGAATTTTGGCACCCTTTTCACCTTTTCGTGCCATTTACATTCACAATTATGATTGCAAGGTTTGTGTTCTTCTCCATCATATATGATTATGTTGTTTCCTTTCTTTTCCTCCTCTGTCTCTTTTAAAGGAAAAAAGAAAGGTGGAGGAAAGAGAAGTAAATCATCTCTGGTCACCTGGAGTTGAACAGTTTGATCTCCGTACTCTCTTCTTTCACTTCACCCAAACTCAGATTACTTGGACTTGCCTTTTCTTTCTCTTATTTTCCTTTTCATCGTCATCCCTCAGTAGCTAACGTGCTTTGTTTTGTGATTTGCTGCTACCCAACTCCCCAACTCTTTTAAATGCTTCTCCTCCCTGTAGCCCAGTTCTTGTTTACTTTATTCTGCCAGTACTACACTGCTTCCCTCAACCTTCCCTGCCCTGCTTAGATAAGAATGAAGCACACCCAGTTGAAATGCTTGTATAATCTCCTGTTTTACTCCTGTTATGAAAATAATAAAAATAATAAACTCTTCCCTCATCCTCTCCATTTTATCCCCAGGGCATTCTTCCTTCCCTCACCCCTTATAGCTTTCTTAAAACACTGAGCTCTGAGTTTTTTCTTTGTTCTTTCGTAGACTCGTAGAGTTGCGGTGGACTTCTGAAAGGACAATAGTCATTTGTCTCCCTTTCAAGATCATCATTTATCTCTTTCAGGATCCTCAGACTTGTTCACCTTTTGAAGTTTTTCTCGTTTCCTGTGTTTGCACTTCAAAGTTTCTACTCTATTCTGATTCTCTCATTGGGAATGCTTAAAAGCAGCAAACTATGTTAAAAGTCTGGCTTTTACTCTGGTAGGATTAAGCTCAGCTTTGCAGGATGTTATTCTTGGGTGTAGGCCCTTTTTATTTTAACTTTTGATACATCACAAACCAGTTTTTCTTTTCACATCTTTGCTCTGTGATTCTCATTAGGTTCCTTGGCCAACTGTCTCTCCCCCTTTTTAGTATTTTTTCTTTGACCTGGAAGCACCAATGCTGGGTCATGTGACTACGATGGAGGCCTAGACATTTTCTCTGATTCTTGTGACCTCTCAAACCTCTCCAAAACACAATAAGTAAAGCAATTTTAGCTTTCTTCATGGTCTAGGACACCAGACACTCGAACATAAAAATCTATGAACTAACAACAGAGGAGAATATCTCAGCCCTAACACACTCCTTCGGCACCCCTTCCCCTCCCCATGTTCCTGGCAGCAGGACCACACAAGCTGACCCACTTGCTTACTCTATACTCTAAACTCTCCTACTCCACACCTCCTTGTAGTGCTAGGGAAATGCAAATGGCATAAATTTGCTCACACTGTAATAGTGCTTGTCGATACTGTACTGGAACAGGGCTCAGCAGAGGGAGACGGGGCAGGATGTGTGTGTGCGTGCGTGACATTTTGCTAGTCCTTAAAGATACCAGTATCACCTGATGCCAGTTCTGTCCTTCCTCCAGAGGTCACTTAGGCAGAGAAGGCTGATGAACTATTAATTTTCCTGTGTGGGAGGAAACTGATGTGCTTTGAAATCCAAGTCCCTAAGAAACTGCTATCGAAGTAGAGGCAATCAGAAATAGGGTGATAGGAGAAGATAAAAGTGGAGGGAAGCAATATGGCCTCCAGATCAAGTAAAAGATTTCAGGCATCTAGAAATAAATATTACAAAGCAATACGAATCAACATTGATGAGACCAAGAAGCCAATAGATTCCCAAGAGAGCGTGGAACCATAGCAGGATGTTCTTGAATGATTTAAAAAGGAAATGCTTTGGGAAAACAATTTAGGACCCATACAACAAAAACAACTGGCAGATTAGAAAAATTTAGATCTATAGTGATTTTATCTCATCCAAGAAACAAAAGAGATAACCTAAAATTCAGATACGTGAAGATATGTGAAGGACCTGGAGGCTTTGGGTTTACCAATGACATTTCTTATTGAATTAAATTTAGGGTTTCTTTCAAGTTGTGGATTTTACATTCTTTTTATACTTTGGCCCTAAGAACTCTGGGCAATTTTCTTCTTTTGCTTTTTCAAATATGGCATCTAGGACTTTTGTTTGATTGGTCCCATTACCCATTTGGAATAGCCAGATAGTAGGAAGAGCTGCTACTACTAGTGGTACTCTCCCTCTATCTTCTGGTCCCAAACTGTCCCAGAGCCTACCCTAGATGGCTGGGTAACAGAGAGACCGAGCACTGCCAGGAAGGAGCACCTTGCCCCTGACTTTCCCCCTTCTACCGCTCCTCTAGCTGAACCTCTTGCCTGTTCAAATGGCTTGGATGATATCAGAATCACCAACTCTGTTCCTTTCAGCGAAATGGAAGTCTATCAAGCTTTATCATCTACCCTGATCATAGGCTTAGTTCCAGGCTTTACCATCTGCTCTACCTCTGCTACCCACAGAACTCCTGCACTGTCATCTGAAGTAATAGCTCAGCTTAAGGAGCCCTAGGATTTGCCACTTTCCCCACTACTGAACCTTTAAGAATTCCAAAACCTTTCCATCTGTGGTGCAGCTGGACTTTTGATTTATGTGTTGTTTCCTATGATTCAAATGGGAGCTTCTTGAGAACAGAGAGTGTCTCCTTTCTCCTTTTTGCATCATCAGCACTTAATACACTGGCACATAGTAAAGCACTTAAATGCTTTTTTTATCTAGTTTATAAATTCATTCTCATCCTTTTTATTCATCTTAGTTGTTTTTGAAAGTAAATTTCGAACAAGATAATATTTGTAAAGTACTTAACATAGTGCCTAGTAAGTAATACATAGTAGGCACTTAATAAATACTTATTTCCACATTTCTCAAAAGAACTGCAAACTATTAACCATATAAAAGAATATTCCATATAATTAAGAATAAGAGAAATGTAAATCAAAACAGCCCTGAAGTTTTACCCTGTATTTAACAAATTAACAAAGTTGACAGAAAATGAGAATAGTCAATGTTGGCAGAGATGTGAAGAGACAGGCACACTAATGAATTATCACTGCAGCTGTGAATTGATACAAACATTCAAGGAAGCAATTTAGGATTATGCAATAGTGACTTAAGTGTCTGTACCCTAAGTTCTTAGTAAGGTTCTCGTGAACTTTTTAAGAAATATATTTTGATAAGTGTATTTCAATATAATTGATTTCCTTTATAATCCCATGTACTTTATTGTATGCCCTTCAAATCTTATTTTCAGACAGGGGATATACGTTGACCCAGAGAGTCCATTGTTAGGTACGTACCGTAAGGAAGTCATTGACAAAAAAAGAGTAACTGTATAGACTAAAATATTTATATTAGAACTTTTGTGGTTGCAAATAACTGGTAACAAAATTGATTCGCATTGGTTGGGGAGTGGCTAAAAATATATTGTGGCACGTGGATGCAATGGAATATCTCCTATAAGAAACAACAAACATGATGAATACAGAGAAACATGGAAAGACTTATATGAATTGATTCATAGTGAAGAAAGCAAAGGTAAGAATCTGTGGTGTAGACCATTACATATAATGTCAGATTTTTTGATGTTTTGAGTGATTTTGCTGATTTTTTTCTTCTTTTTCTTTAAAAAGAAATTCTTTTATGGGATGGGCCTCTGAGAGGGGCAAAAGGGAATGATATGAGGGGAAGTTAGGTTCTGTAAAACAACAAATAATGAGAAATTTTTATTTTGAAGAGACTTTTATAAGGTTGTTCATCCTTCATTCTTAAAGAGGACCAGTGATATCATGAGGGCTATGTCTAGTCATCAGCCTCACTCCTCCAGAGTCATTAAAGTTAAGTGGGGACTGGGAGGGAGGAGGTAGAGGGGATACACGGGGTATATGTAAACAAAATATCATGAAAGCAATAAAAATCTATGAAAAATTCTTTCAAATCTTTCCATTTTTTAATCTTTTAACTTTGATATTCCTTATTTTAGATGCATTTGTTGTGGAATTGTTTTCTTCTTCTTGAGTTTTCTTCTGGTATTCTCTCAACTCAAAATATCTTCACTGATATATTCCTAATGATTTGACAAGCTCTTTTTTTAAAGCATTTTTTTTTAAAAATTGTTCTCCCTCCAATTACATGTTAAAACAATTTTTAACATTTGGATTTTTTGAGTTCCAAAATTCTATCCTTCCCTTTCTTGAGATGGTAAGCAGTGTTATATAGGTGATACATGTGCAATCATGTAAAACATTTCCATATTAGTCATTTTGTACAAGCATACTCAAAAAAAGAAAGTGAAAAACAGTAAGCTTCAGTCTGTATTCAAACAACATGACATCATCAACCATAGCATTTTTCATCATGAGTCCCATGGGATTATCTTGGATCATTGTATTGCTGAGAATAGCTAAGTCATTCACATCTTCATCGAATAATATTGGCACATGTATACCATTCTTCTGGTTCCATTCACTTTACTTTGCATCAATTCATGTAATCAGCAAGCTCTTACTGGAGTTTTCTTACGTTTGCTGATTTGTTCAGTCTAGTTCAGTCTAGAATGACTAGTGTAAATCCTTTCTTCTCCTGACTTTGGCCTCTTGTTATTTCTTCAAAACTTCTTTTGGTTTAGCATTTGCTGGAGTTACTGCCATGCTGATTAATCCCTTAACTTAGGTTCTGGTGTGGGAGGGGTGAGCTACTAGCAGGTATACAGAACTCACAGCAGGCCTGGAGGAAGACCAGTGGCAAACCCTTAGTAGTTTCTGGGCCCTTTTCTTTCAAGACTGGCCTGGATAGATTACACTCTAGGCAATTGTTGCTACCATGCAGTACAGTTGTGAAGGGGATGAACACTGAGCCAGATAATCACAGCCACCGAGAGACATAATCTTGCGTGGATAGGTGCTAAACCAAGCAATTATGGCAAACATAGGGCATGCCTCTAGCCACTTACCTCCCTTCAGTGACTCTGAGTGGGCCTGGGTATCGCCTGGAGCTTATACTGTGATCTTTCTTGTCTTGCCACCACCCCAGAAGAGATCACCTTACTGTGGATTCTTGTCGTTTCTTTTATTTGTTCACCTCTTGTTTCATTTGTTATCTTGTTACCTCGTTATCGTTCTTGAGGTAGTTATAGAAGGAGCATGTTTTGGCTGGACTCTTTCATGTCACTATCTAGAATTCCTCTTGAGCTCTGGAGTAAGAACAGAAACCAGCAATGTGGTAGCACATACCTGTAATTCTAGCTACCAGAGAAGCTGAGGCTGAGGAATCTCTTGAGCTTGGGAGTTCTGAGCAATAGTGGGCTAGCTAATTCAGTTTCCCCACTAAGTCCAGCATCAGTATGATGAGTCCCTTCAAGTGGGGAGCCACCAGGTTGCCTAGGGAAGGGTGAACTGGCTGAGATCAGAAATAGGAAGTCAAAGCCCCTGTGCCAATCAGTACTGGATCAGACCTCTGAGTAGCCCCTGCATTTCTAGCTTGGGTGAGATGGGGAGACCCATACTTTAAAAACAAAACAAAAAATCAGGATCTATTACTGTCCTAGATATAAAAACAAAAATGGTTACCAGTGTGTGGTCTCAGCCTACATTGATAGAAACAGTGCCCCTTACTAGCGAGGTTATAGTCCTTCTAATACTCTGCCCTAGTCAGATCATATCTGGAATATTGGAATATTGAGCATCACATTTTAGATAGGATACTGACATATGGAAGTACTTCTAGAGGATAAGTGACCAGTGAGAACATGATGGATAACTGTGTTATATGAGGATCTGTTCAAGGAACTGGAGAAGTTTAATTTGGAAAAGAGACCACTTGAAGGAATATCTCCACCTTTTGGCTTCCCTGGCTTCTTTCAAGTGCCAGCAAAAATCTCATCTTCTACAAAAAGCCTTCCCCAGTCCCTCTCAACTGTTCCATTAGACTGTGAGATCCTTGAAAGCAGGGACTTCCTTTGGCCTTTCTGTGTATTTGCAGTGCCTAGCATAGTGCCTGGCACACAGCAAACACATAAGTACTTGCTCACTAACAGACTGCTAGTGTCTTCTCTCTGTTAATCATCTCCAATCTCTCTTATATATACTGTATCTTGTTTTTACATAGTCGTTTGCTTGTTGTTTCTCCTTGATAACAAGGACTGTTTTTGAAATTTTCTTTGTTTTAGCGTAGTGCCTAGCACAAAGCAGGCTCTTAAGAAATGCTCATTGACTGACTGTCTTCAGGTACTTGAAGAGTTTTCATGTGGAAGAAATTTGTTCTGCTTGACCCTAGAGGGCAGAACTAGAAACTGTGGTTGGAAGCTGAAAGGTTGATTTCAGTTTCATTTGAAGAAAAACTTCCTAAAAATCAGAGCTACCCAAAGTAGAATGGATAGCTTTCAGAGAATGGTGAATTACTAAGTATTAGAGATTTTCATATAGAGGGTCTATGACAAATTGGGAGGATTTTGTAGAGGGAATTTATGCTGCAGTACATATTGGATTAGAAGACCGCTAAGATACCTTTCAAGTCTGAATTTCTGTGATATCAGCCATTGTGTCTACTCTAGGCCCTAGTTTCCTCATCTCTAAAATTGTAGGGTTGGATGAAACAATCAATGAAGCCACTTCCCACTTTTAAAATGTAATTCTAATCACTGTTGTGTGATCCCAGGGCCACCCTGCTTTCAATACCTTGCTCTGTGTATATGAACTTTAAAATATAAAAATTTTATATTATAATATAGGTTTTTATTTTAAGTGTAGGAATGACAAGTTCATGGACAGGGATGGAATCCCCCTAACAAGGGCTGTTAAGAATATATTTAATTAGAGTCTAGCAAATTGATTTTTTAAAGGCTTTAAACTGAAAAGGAAGGGAGGTGCTGATGGGGACCAAACTATGTATACTTAGCCACTAAGGTAGTATGGAGGGCCATCTCCAGTCATCCTGATCTATATCTTGCCACTGGACCCAGATGGCTCCAGAGGAGAAAGTGAGGCTGGTGACTTTGCATAGCCCTGTCTCACTTAAATCTAATTCACTTGCAAGTCAAGATGTCACCTTCCTGATGTTATTGGTCCTCTTTGAGAACAAAGGACAAACAACAATTTGTGAGTAGTAGTAGCTGCCCCACTAGGGACCCAACTGGCCAGTTCAAGTTAAGCAATGCTCTTTCCTTCTCTCCCCTCCTCTGATTTATTGGAGTTTACGAGCTAGATTTCTTTTTTTCTCTTCTCTACTTATTTATTCTACCATTTAAAAAAACACTGAGACAATTAACTCTTTTGCCCCTTGTGGTTTCATTTTTGATTTCTTGAAAATACAGTATTGGAAACTCAGGCTTTGATAAAGCCTATTCAGATTCAAATGGAGCTACTTGGCCATACCTGAAACCCAAATCACTCTGGCCCTCATTGGTTGGTTAATGATAGGTCCCAGCTCAAGCCTTTTCTGGTCATTGTTTGGGTTTTGATGGCTCAGAGTGAGTGTAAATGGTAATTGTTTCTATTTTGGCCAGAAACCCTGAGGGTCTTCTCCTCCCAGATCGATTTTTTTTTTGACTAGGTAAAAGAGGCCAATTTTTGCCCCATTTCTTACCTAGCTTTAATCACTGAATGGGGATTGTCTCAAACAAGCTGAGACCTGGGAAAGATCTTAGCTTAAAAAGGCCAAGGTCTCCCACTGCCTCCAGGGCCATCTCCAGTCATCCTGATCTATATCTTGCCACTGGACAGCAGATGGCTCTGGAGGAGAGAGTAAGGCTGGTGACTTTGTACAGCCCTGCTTCACTTATATCCATTTCACTTGCAAGTCATGGCATCACTTTCTTGATGTCATTGGTCCTCCAAGCTCCTACCATAGGGATAACCATGATGTTGGAAAGAGAATAGTAATTGAAGTACCATAATCTAAGTAATGGCATCCATTATTTTTATATACAAACGCACACAAGGTGAACTAGAAATCCTAAAATAAGGAGGTACGTTCAAGCTCATAAGTATCACTAATACTTGGTGTGATCAGGCCCAAGAGGTAAGGTGTCATTATATTGTTAAGAAGACCTCCCTATGCAAGGAAATCTAGGAACCAAAGAAATTAACTATGATAGAGTCCAATTGGGTAGAGATCAATGGAGGCAGAGACAGAAGCATTGTTGTAATTGGACTATATTGTAGACTTCGAGACAGGAAGAGTACTTATATGAGGCTCTCAGGAAGCAGATCTCAAACCTAGCATTGCAGTGTGATATAGTAATCATGGGGGACTTTAATTATCTGGGCATATGTTGGAACTTTCTACCAGAAGAAGAGCTTATCAAATTTTTGGCTTTACTCAATTATAATTTCATCCTTCAAAAAGGAGAGGAAGAAACAAAGGGAAATTCTGTTCTTTATCTGAATTCTTGTCATCAAGATAGAAGTATTTGGTGGGGAGGAAATTATAGGAACATTAGGGAAAAGTGACCACTCTGTCTTGGAGTTTAGGAAAAGAAAGGATAATGTAAGGCTGGAGAAGAGGAGACTTGGGGTACAGTTGGAAGCCATCGTGTGAAAGAGGAATTATTAGGCTTATACTATTTGGCCCCAGAGGGCAAAACTAGAACAACGGTTGGAACTTGCAAAGAGTTGTCCCAGAATCAAATACTGTGCCTCACTGGAGGTCTTTAAGCAAAGGCTGGATGACTTATCTGTTTGTCATGTGGAGATATAGGTATGGATTTGACTAGATGCTCTTTCTTATCCCTTCCACCTCTGAAATTCAGTGATTCCAGTTCTCTCTACCAACTCATACTGCAGTCCTTTCATGTCTTACTAGACAGTCTTAGTGAGTTGTGAACAACAAAAATCATCAGCTCATGCCCATTGTAGCTCTCCTGACTTAGCTAGGCTGGTCCTTTGTCAACAAAGATTAATCTCAAAGCTGTCCCAGCTTGAAGTGCTCTGCCAGGGCTCACACTCTGATGTAGCCCTCAGGAAACTGGGACTCTTCTATGCTATGGTCTCTACCTAGGGTGATTTTATGGTGATGACTCGTTTTGAAGTGTGGTTGCTTGAATCAGGCTCCTTACTTTATAGTTACCCCTTGTGTGTTGAGTGTGTATCTTTGGGACTGCTGGTATAGCAGAACAAGTGATGCTGGAGGTTTTTGGTTCACATCCTCTCTGCTTCTTACTACCTGCCTGACTTCAGGGAAGTTGTTTAACCTCTCTGGCACAGATTTTAACTTCTATAAAACTGAAGGCGTTGGACTCAATTCATGTCGGGACCTTAAATTCTATGATTCCAGGGCTCCTAGACCTAATATTTAAAATTCAGACCCTCAATTTTATTTTAGAGCTAAAGAATCCAGAGTTAACAGTTCTGGATTTAGAGTCAGAAGACTTGAGTTTCTCTTCCAGAACTATTTCTTATTTACATGTGTGATGTCAGTCAAATCTATTTCTGAGTCTATAAGATAAAGAAATTGGACTAGACGATTTCAGAGCTCTCTTAACATCTCTAAATTGTGTGATTCCATATTTCATCTGAAACCCCGTTTTGAAGACCAGCCTGCTATAGTGATGAATTTCCCCTTCTCTCTACCTCAGGAGAGGTGGTAGTACACATTGCTCACACCTCTGACCTTTCTGGATGGTTGATTTTGGCTGTTGCTAATTCAATGTGGTGTACAAAAAAGATGACAAATTTCAGACTTTGCTAACCTATGGAGACTAATACTTATTCCTTTGTCCCTTTTTCAGAGGAAGTTGCTTTCAGAAAGAAGAGGCTGTGTATTAAATTTATCCCTCGGGATTCAACTGAGGCAGCAATCTGTGACATCAGAATCATGGGCCGTACAAAGCAGGCACCTCCTCAATATACCTTTATAGGGTAAGTCTCTGACACTTTAAAAGGGGCTCAAGTATAAGTATCTATCATTTTTCAGAAATTCCAATGTCATAGAACCTTAGAGTTGGAAAGGAATCCCAGAGGTCATTCTTGTTTGTAATGGTAGAAAAGAAAAGAAAAGAGAAGAAAAGAAAGAAACTGAGTTTCATCCAGACAAATGATTTATTTACCAATGCATGTGATTTTATGAAACAAACCAGGACCAAGGCTCTCAGTAGCCAAGGACCCAGAAGTTTGGTTCCTCACAATTGAGATACTATTTGGAGAGTGGAAAAGCAGGAAACACAGGATTATAGGGATTGAGACATCTGGTTTTTCGTTGGTAGAAAGAGGGTTGAGAGACACTGAGGTGAGAGGGAAGGGGGTATTTTCGTCATATTTTTTAAGTCAGTCGATAGTGGGGAGGGAGGGTACTCTTGTAAAACCTCCTAAACCAGATGTTTTACATGAGGTTGAAACGTAACTTCACAAAATGGTGGATAAAGGTAAAGTGGAGTCACTAGTGCTAATTTTTACTGCAACATGTCCTATGCCTGAATTTAGAACTGCCCCCTAGAAAATCCCCAACAAATATTCATTCAGACCTCTAGTGATGGAGCACTCAGTGCCTCTTCGCAAGGCATATGATTTCACTTTTGCATTGCTATGATCAAATGTTTTCTTTACACCAAAGAAAAAATTGCCTCTCTGCAACTTCTACCCACTGCTCTCAAGTTCTGCGTTTTGGGATCAAGAAGGATAATTTAATCCCTATTTTCTATGACTTATAATACTTGAAAATAGCTATCAGGTTGCTGGCTAAACATCCCCAGTTCCCTCAACCATTCTTTAAATGTAACATGGCTGCCAGAACTCTTACCATCCTGGTCAGCCTTCTTTGGCCAATGTTGTGTCTTGTTGATGAGCTTCCTTAAAATATGGTGATTAGAATTAACCATGATACAACCAAGATGGCTGCAACAGGGCACGGGAAAGCAAAACTCTTGCCTCCTTTGTTCTGGGCAGATTTGAAGCCTGTAGAATTTATAAAATGGGAAATTGACTGAAGGGACTTCCCTCTGCAGAGCGTTTGAGGTCTCTGTGGTCATGCTTTTCAGTCATCATGTTCTTGATATCATGAGGCTGCTGTAGCAGACTGGGAGTGTTGGATTTGGAATTAAAAGCTGGATTTTTAATCCCAGATTTTTTGCTTAATGAAGAGATGGTGTAAAATGGAGGAAATAACTGAATTTGGAGTCAGAAGTCTTGATTTGAATTCAGCTCAGTGCCTGATTATATGCATGGCTTTGGATATGTCACTTGGCCTCTCTGAGAGGGGTAGATTAGGTGATTGCTGGGTTCTCTTCTAGTTCTCAGTTCTGTGGTCATACTTATTAGTTGTGTGACCACAGGAAAGCCTTTTAGTCTCTGGGAGCCTTAATTTTCTCATCTGTAAAATGGTATAATCTTATTTGCATTACCTACCTCATAAGATTTTTTGTGAAAATCAGAGTTAATGCATGAGAAACATTCTGCAGCCTGAAAAGTCCTAAACAGATATGAGCTGCTGTCATTACTATTATCACAGTTACGTAGTGTGTGTTCAAATCACAACATATTTTCCACTAATCCATTTACTGTTGAAGTTTGAATCATTTTCTGCTATTTCCTCCTCCCTTCAGCCAAATCAACCTCTGACATTTTGTTTAGTATGTTAAATGTTTCAGTCACAGAATCACAGAATATTAGAGCCAGAAGGGGATTTACAGATTATCAGGTCCAATTTCATCATTTTTCAGATGACGAAAACAAGGCCCAGAGATTGTGTTTGCCCAAGGCCTCATGCATATTAAGTCACAGAGGTAGATATTAAATCTGATCCCAAGTCCAGTGCTTCTTTCATTATACCACACTTTAATTCTGTTCCCTTCCAAAAGGGCACCCATGCAAAAAGCACATAGCTTTTTCCAGGTGTTAGGACATAGTCTTTAAGTAGTAAGAGAGATAAATGTATTCTACGGTGTCATGTTGGAGTAGAAGGTTAATAGAAGCTAACAGATTCCTGATCCTACTGGGCCCTGTATAGCCAGTTTTCATTGTGCATTTCCCTTCTTACTTTTAGGCTATTGTGCCAAACATGATAACGACCTAGGGATAACATTTATTTAATGAATAATATTTTTCCCAATTAAAAGTAAAAACAATTTTTCATTTTTAAAAAATTTGAATTCCAAATTCCCTCCTTCCCTTTCTCCCCTCTCCTTGAGACAGTAACAAAGGTTACCTTGAGACAGTAACCAAGGTTATATATGTATAGTCATGCAAAACATATTTCTATATTAGTCGTGTTGTGAGAGAAAATGCAGACCCCTCCCCAAAAAAAGAAAACAATGAAAAAAATAAAGTGAAAAATAGTATGCTTCGATCTGTATTCAGACTCTAACAGTTCTTTCTCTGGAGGTGGAATTTTTCATCATGTGTCCTTTTTAATTATCTTGGATCATTGTATCATTGAGAATAGCTAAGTCATTCACAGTTGAACATTGTACAATATTGCTGTTACTGTGTATGTTCTCCTGGTTCTACTCATTTCACTTTGTATCAATTCATGTAAGTCTTTCCAGATTTTTCTAAGATCATCCCACTAGTCATTTCTTATAGCACAATAGTATTCCATCACAATCAAATACCACAGTTTGTTCAGCCATTACCCAATTGATGGGCATCCCCTCAATTTCCAGTTCTTTGTTATCACAAAAAGAGCTGCTATAAATATTTTTGTACAAGTAGGTCCTTTTCTTTTTTTAAGAAATTTCTTTGTGGTACAGACCTGTAGTGGTGGTATTGCTGGGTCAAAGGGTATGCACAGTTTTATTGTCCTTTGGGCATAGTTTAGGGGTGATATTTATACAAAATAACAAAAAATTAGAATTTTGTGCTTAATATTATTTGGAATTTGGGAAAATTCCTCTACTGATGTGTTTCTCCAATGCTTCATCATAGAATAGTGGTGACCCTCAGTTGTTGAAGGTTATACCTAGTGGACTGAATTTTCTTTAAACCACAGTAACTCAGTAAGCCCCCTGTATTAAGCATGAAGGGTCTATGTTGTTTTAGTCAAAGGGTCACCCATCCTGGTGGAATCACAGATATTTGAAATATTGTGATGGTTTCTCAGGGAGTTAGGCTAAAGTTAATCTTTGTTTAGCACATCTTTTCTAAATAGTTATGTTGTTCCATTTTATAGGAACCTGCTAGGCTCAGTGAAAGAAAGCACAGATCCACCTGTTTCCAAAATAAAAGTTTAACATTATTTCCTGTGATTTCTTAGTGATTAATAATTTATGACGCTCATAGGATTTAGAACTAGAAGGAACCTTAGACGTCATCTGCTCAACCTCTCTTTATCTCACACTTCAGGAAGTTGAAGTAGAGAGGGGAGAAATGCAACTCACCAAGGAGATACAGTGGTAGAGCTGAGATTCAGATCCGGATGCTCAGGGTTTCATACTTGGATTCTCTGGCTTCAGATATGAGGCTCTGAGAACTACACCCATTGCTCTTTAATCATTTGGAGTATTGGCTTTAAGTAATCCTTTATTGGTCACCCATTCTCCTTGGATTCCATGGCATGTCCCTTCAGCTCAGCTTCTGGTCTTTCTGTCCTTCCTCCTGCTACTTAGAAGTAATCTGGAACAAAGAGAAGTGACTTGGAGGCAAAAGACCCAGCCTTCTCAGGCCTTAGTGTGGCTGGCCTGGCTAAAGAAGGAGGAAAGAACTCCCTGGAATAGATACAAACATGTTCTGGAGCTAGCTTGTACTGGTGGGAGAAACGGTTGTTAAATTTTTATTGTGAGCATTTACACTTTGGAAATTGCAAATGCTACAAATGAGGACTTGATTTTTTTGTTTCGTTGATTATCTAGACTTAAAGCGTTATGGAGGAAAATGTAAATAATGCAGAGGCGTGTTGTATATACATTTTTTTCGAGAGCTAGTTGTTAAATACCAGCACACCCCTGGATCGCTCACTAGGTGCACTAGGTGGTGCAGTGGATATACTACTGGGCCTGAAGTGAGGAAGACTCTTCTTCATGAGTTCAAATCCAGCCTCAGATACTTACTAGCTATGTGACCCTGGGCAGGTCACTTTACCCTATTTGCCTCAGTTGTCTTCTCTGTGAAATAATCTGGAGAAGGCAATGGCAAACCACTCTAGTATCTTTGCCAAGAAAACCCCAGATGGAGTTACAGAGAGGTGAGCATGACTGAAAAATGACAAAAGCAACTTAAAAAAGATAGTAACCTCCAAGAGTGTCACTCAAGAGGATAAACACCCTAGAGAAACCTCCAAGCATGAATTTACATATAGTCGTTTATATGTATATATGACTTGACAGTCTGTAAAATTCTTGGCTTATCAGAGCTCTGAAATTATTATCTTTGTCAGTGGAATAATTAAGGCCCATAGAGGTTAGGTGACTTGTCTCCAGTCAAGCCACATGGGTAAAAAGTAGAACTAGAATTTGAACTTGGAACCTCTTAAGATAGGGCTATTTCGGTATACCTCCATGGTCTCTCAGTTGACCCACTACTTATGTGCCAATATTGTATATTCTTTAAAAATGAGCCTTTGTGTGTTGTTGGGGAGAGGAACTTGGAATTGGAGTGGAAGACCCTGGTTTTGAATCCTGACTCTGCCAGTAACTACCTCTGTGACCTTGAGGAAGTTTCTTAACTTCTCTGGACCTCACTTTCCTCATCTATAATGTAAAAAGGTTATATTAGGTGAAGTCTTTGAAAATCTTGTGATTCATATAATCATAAGTAGCAATTTTACATAATGCACTTACCCCAGTTTAGGTTACAGTGGTTACTGGAAGGTACGAATTGCATGTTCAGTCCTTAAGAATCTGTGATTTACTCGATGTGGCTGCTCTTCACACCAGCTCAGAGCACACACTCCTCTCCACCCACAGTAGAATGCTTCATCAGTCGTCAAAAACCTCATTGCCTAGTGTCTAGATCTTGAAGTAGGGTGCACCCTTGACCTGAACCGGTCCAGTCAGTAGATGATAGACACACTATCCATTGCTATGCTTACGTTCAAAACTTTTTCAGCTTGGTCGCACACTGACTTAGCCTTTGAAGGCTTAGTGTCACTATATGCCACAGTGAGGCATTAGAGGAAGAGGCATAGGGGAGTTGTAATATCTTAGAAATATTTGAAAGTTCAAGTTCTTTTCCACTGTAAGTCTCTGTCTCTTTTAAGTGTTTAGTATTTGGTGTGCCTTTAACGGGGGTGAAACTCTTAGACACAGATCCTAGAGCTGGAAAGGAGCATAGTTGTCCCCTAGTCCAGCCTATTCCTAGATGGAAGTAGTCTTCAAGTTTCTGTCTGAACATTTCATGACTCAGCAGCTCATCTGTAGCTCATTCTAGTTTTGGAGGGTTTTCATTGTTGGGAAGTTCTTCTTCTGTTGAGTAGGCATCTGGTTTTGTAGTGTAAAGCTGTGTACCTGAACATGGTGGTATGCTTTATTCACATTACATTTTCTCATCATTTGGTGTTTCATATGGTGCTATCTTGGAAGTCAGAAATTGTTCCGATATGTAATTTCTGGGTGGAGTCATCTTTTTGTGAAAACAAAATGTTGATGTTGGAATAAATTGTTGACTGAACTTGCACAAGGATTAATACGTTTCCTGATCTTTGAATTTATAATTATTTCATCACGAGTCAGGTTGCTTTGTTAGTTAGTCAGATAAATGAACTATGTTTCAGCAACACTGAAGATTTCTCTTTTCTCCTAAAGGGAACTGAACAATATGGGAATCTGGTATCGAATGGGCAGAGTCCCGAGAAATCACGAGTCACCTCAACCCACAACTACTTCCCCGTCGTCAGCTTCAACGCCGGCCCCTAACCTTCCAAGGTGAGGCATCATTAGTATTTTCTTGTTTCGCTCTCTTTTTTGGCCAGGCTTGTGTACCCTTCCATCAGTATTTGGAAGGCAGAATTCCACGGTCTTGCTTGAGGGTGATGCTATATAGTCTCACAGGCACGGCTTACATAACATTGCCCTGATCAATGTCATTTCACAGTTAGCACTATGATACATTAGAACTAAGCTCCTACAGATGCCAGGGAAGATATAAATTGGATGGCTGACAGCAGGCAGAGGTGCTGCTGGAGGTCCCCATCCCCAAGATACTGTGGAATCAGAATGAAGGGATGTCACCAGCTCATAGTTTGGTGTAGTACTCGTCTGATCTTGAATGAACTTCACTTTTTTGGCTCTCATTTTCCTCATTGATAAAAATGAGCTCTCTTGGGCTATTCCGTCTTTTTGTGAACCAACCGACAAACACTTTGCTCAGGATTGTTTTTAAAATAAAAGTAATTAGTAGTTGGATATTCCTGTGGTGAGTGTCAGGATGAGTTAACTGCCTTTGTTTAATTCCTTCCGTCAGAGGTCCTAGAGTCTTGGATTGGACGCAGAGAGCTTGGGTTCAGATTCTAGCTCTGCCACTTTACCCCCGGGTGACTTTGGGCAACTCAAAGAGCCTCTCTGGACCTCAATTCTCTTGTCTTTAAAATGAGGGGCTCAGACTAATATTTGTAAATCACTCTGCACACATGAAAGCAGGTACAAACGCTAGGTATTATCTCTAAGGTCTCTTTCAGTATCCTATGATTTTCTTGTCTAAAATGGCAGTCTTAATATTTGTACTCCCTGCCTCACAAAGTTGTAAAGAAAGCACTTTGTGAACTGCAAAGTGTCATAGAAACGTGAATTTTGATGGTTCTGGGGTATGTTAACAATCCATGGCTGCACTGTGGAGTTCTTAAGCGAATGCATGAAACTTGGGTATTCTTAGCTTATTAGTCATGATGACTTCTCATAAAGAATTTCAGGGCAAATCCTTTACCTGCCTTGGCAAGCAAATCAGTTTGTGAACCAGTGACACTTGGTGATAATAACATAATAACTGATATTGTTTCTTTGCCTGGCCAGTCACAGGCTACTTCAGCAACGGCTATTTCATGTCTTACAGATGATAGTATTTGTGGTCTTCTTTCATCTCTACAGTTAGTTCTAACAGCAGTTTGAAGAAGAGAACTCAAATGAGCAAAATGGCTTCTTCATCTTTATTTCAGATAGCCAGGACTAAAATAGCCCCTGGATTTTTGTAGGGAAGCAGTTGGTTAAAAATAAGGTCATCAAACAAAGAAGCTCAGTACTGGTTTTCAATTCATAGTATAGGGTAGAGAGCTTGCTGAAGTCTCATGAGAAAATAAAGATAAACTATAGAATACAGAATTTTAGAGTTGAAAGAGGCCATCCTTTGCCGCATACCTGAACTTGTGGTTAACCATTTTCCGTTCGATGACCTCATGTGTGGGAGAATTTGCTGCTTATTGAGGAGCGCATGCCACTTCAAGATAGCTCTACATTTTAAGGAAGTTTTTCCCTTACATCAAGGCTTAATTTATCCCTTTGCAACTTGCATCAGCTACTGATAGTTGTATCTTCTTGGGTGAAAGGAGAAAAACAATCTAACATCTTCCCCCATGACAGCTTTCAAATACAGGACAGCTATTTTGTCCCTTTAAATGTTCCCTTCTCTAACCTAAGTATCCCCATTTCTCTTAACTCATTCTCATACTTTAAGACCGTGACACCCATCACCTTCCTGATTATCCTTGTCTAAATACTCTCCAGTTTGGCAGTGCCCTTTCAAAAATTTGGTGTCTAGAAATGAACCTGCTAGTCCAGATGCCATATGCCTGGGACAGGATACAGCAGAACCATCATTCCATATTCCTAAATACAGCCTCAGTGCAGCCCAAGATAACATTAGCTTTTCAAACAACCTCATTTTGTATTTGTGATACTGATTTTTTGAACCCATGTATAAGACTGTATAATTAAATTTCTTAAATTTGGCTCAATGTTCTCACCCATTGAGATCTTTGTTTATTTACCTTATCTTGTTATCTAGTGTTAGCTATCCCTCCAAGCTTTGAGTCTTCTGCAAATTTGATGAGTATGTTATCTTTGCCTTTATCCAAGTCATTGCTCATCCCTCTGGGACACTCTACAAGACGTTTCCCTCCACTTGACATCTAACAATGAATAACTCTTTTTGAGGCCCAATTATTCAAACAGTTGCAAATCCACCTGACTGGTTTAATTTAGCCCTATATTCTTCATCATTTCTACAATAGCTTGAGAAACTTTGAGTGCTTTGCCAAAATTTTAAGAAACCATAGCATTTTGCCTGATCTGCTAGTCTAGTCATTCTGTCAAAAAAAAAGAAATGAGCTTAGTCTGACACAGTTGATCCTGATGAAGCCATGCTGGCTCCTTGTGATGACCATTTCTTTCTCTAGATGCTCATCACCCATCTCTTTAGTAATGTGTCCAAAATTTTTCCTGGGAATTGAAGTCAAGCTCACTGGCCTCTAGCATCCAGACCTCATTCTCTTTGCTTTTCAAAAAGTCAGTTCATTTACCCTTCACTCTTCCTGTAGTACCTCCTTCATTCTCTAGTCTTTTAACTGTTTCTGACAGTGTCCTAGAGGTCTTATCTATAGGTCCTTTCCACCGTAACACACAACATCCCTTTTTTGGAGTGAGAAACAAGTGTGTTGTTGAATCTTGAAATCACTTATGCAGTCTTGGCTTCAGTACTGTCTACTGTTATTTCCCTGGAGGAGTGAGGAATAAAGGACTGACCATCTTCTCTCACTCCTTTCACATTTCCTTAATTAGTAATATCACATGAAAAACCTGTTTATTATAATGGTATACTTTCTGTGAACATTCTTTGTAAAATTAAGGCATTGGGCCTCAGTGGTCTTTAAGGTCCCTCTGTGATTCTAACTTGACAGGGGTCTAGGAGTTAACCATTTTGGGGAGACTACAAAGGACTTTGCTCCTAGGGATGTCTTCTGATAAAAAAGCAAGGACTTTAAGAATTACAAACTTTGACTAGGAAGGGCCATAGAGATAATCTAGTATACTGCCCTCATTGTATTTTTTAAAAATGTTTTACTGATACATTTTGTCTTTTATCAGAGTAATTTCTGGAGACTATCTCCCTCCCAGCCTCCAATTTAATCCTTCTTTGTGACAAAGAATATCAAATAGTTAAAAAAGAAACCTAGTACAGTGACTGCATCTGACAGCACATAACCTGCAGCTAGATGGCACAGTGGAAGTAGCACTGGACTTGTAGTCAGGGAAACCTGAGTTCAGATCCTGCCTTAGAGCCCTTACTGGCTATGTGATCCTGAGCATTTACCTCCTGGGGTTGCTAAAGAGTCATCAGCAAGCATTTATTAAATGCTTATTTTATTCTGGTCCCTGTGCTAAACTCTAGCAAAATAAATACAAGCAAAAAGAAAGACAGTTGACCTCCAGGAGCTTGCATTCTGATGAAGAAAGATGACACATAAAAGGAAGCTGAGAAGAAACAGGTGGAGGATAGGGAGGGTCAGGAAGAAGGCATCCTTGTGGGCTTGTGGTAGAGAAAGTCCAGAGAATCAGATGTGGGGCAAATGTCAGGAGTGAGGATGTGGTGGGATCAAATAAAGTAACATAGAAAGTGTTTGCAAACTTTAAAAGTCTTCGTAAGTACAAGTCATCCTCCTAATCGTCATTACATGGTGTCCTATGTTGACCCTCCAACAATTTCTCTCATTTTACAGGGGATTTAGAGCAAGAAAAGTGACTTGTCCAAAGTAACAAAACTCGTTATATGCAGACCATGTTGATCAAGAAGAGCCCAAGTGTCCTACCTTCTGGTCCACCCCTGCTTTTCTTACTGTGTCCTATAGAGGCAGCAGTCCAGAGATTAGACGTGGCTGAGCCACATGGGCTTTCTGAGGCACTAGCTTCTTCTCATAATTGATCCAAAGGGCCTTTGTACTTTGGCCCCAAGTTTTCTTCTTTCTTAAATTTTAATCCTTACTCGTTCTGGAAGCCCTGACTCTTAACCATTAAGCAATGGCTGCAGCTAAGGCAAATTCACTTGTGGGGAGGAGATTCCCCGGTTCAGAGGAGAACCTTACCACCATACATGCAGCTGTCCCGAAGGAGTATTGTAGGTTCCAGAACATGCTACACCAGTGACCAAATCATAGTGCACCAGGTACCGTGTGGGTAGGGGGACCATGAGGCAAGACACAGTGACAGTGCTTGTGAAAAGAGGAAGTTTTCTTTGCTCCGTGCTGGTTATAGCTAGAGTGCTGAGCTCTCTGACCTTTGATCCTATGTTGGTTTATCCCTCATGATTTTGAGATCTATCACATCTGAATTCCTCATTAACCATATTTCAGATCCCTTCTTTTTCTCTCCCCCCCATCTTCCACATACTTCAGGCCATGAGAATGCATTTTTTAGGATTTTTACATGACAGAAAACAGACTTCTAAATTCAGAAAGAATCCACTGGGGGAAATTCATTAGAAATAGATGCATGTGCACTCATACCCGCAAAACCAGACTGCTCACTTCTGGATTTAGGATATGGATGTGTTGGAGCCAACTCTATTAGCTCTCCAGCTGATTGTTAAATTTTTAGTGTGAACATTTACACCTTGGAAATTGATAAGTGCTACAAATCACGGTTTGATTGTTTTGTTGATTGCTTAGACTTAAGAAAATATTAATAATGCAGATTCAACAAAAAGTGCGTAATGCTTTTTTCAGAGAGTTGGTTGTTAAACATTTAGTGGCACACTCCTGATTTAGCAGTATCCTAGGTTCCTAAGCTAAGCTTTACTTAAAGTTCTCCAGTCAAAGCTTGGTCTTTGCAGTTGTTTCAGGCCAGGAGCCTGAAACACCAAAGAGCCGTGACTCCTTCCTAAACTATGTGGAAAATACCATCTTCTGTACTAGAATCCCCTCTTCACCATTTTGTCATTCACTCCTTAAGCACTGTATCTGAGGTCATTCACCCTCTGCAATTCTAGCCTTACCTCCAGCCTCACTCACAGGAAGACTGGAAGCCTCCTTCCTGGTCACTGGCTTTAGAGTGTTTGAAGGTATGCAAAGGGCTTCTTTCATAACAGCTCTATGCGGGAAGCAGTGCAGGTACTGTCTCCATTTTATAGATGAAGAGGCAAGGCCTATCTTAGAGAAGAAAAATGATTTCCCTATGATTACACAGCAGTAAGAAGCAGAGTTGGGTTTTAAACCCAGGTATCATGATTCCAGTCCCCTCATTCATTTTGTATTATGTCTACTGTGTTTGGTGCATAGTAGGTGCTTAATTAATGCTTATTGAATAAAACTAAATGAATAAAAAATAATGGGTTTGGAAGGCAGTACAAAAACTAACGTGAATGTCCAGATATAAGATTCATAAGACTCTGGCTCCTAGTCCAGTGCTTTTCCAACTACACCATGTTGCCTCATCTCTGCCTAACTTCTACTTGCCCTCGACCAAGGGAAAAACAACTGAATATAGAAATATATAGTTTGTGTTCCCATCAACTCAAAAGTCAGAATAATGTGACCAGAATATACTTTTCACTCCAAGAATTTAAGGAGACAATCCCTTTATTACAGATTCTCCTACTTTAAGACCACTCTTTTCCCCTTTGACTAGCATTTATGGATTCTTTAAGTGTATTTCCAACTCAGACATGTTCTGTGGCCACATCAGTTTGGGAAACATTTCTTTAGTATAAAGTTCTTACTACATTTAGTAGGAGTAGGGATCAAGACTGATTCTGCAGTCTCACTGCTATAGGGAACGGCCCCTACCAATGCATGTCAGCAGCTTCTCTGTAGTTTACAGTCATGCATCATTGTCAGGAGCAGTAAGAGGCCAAGTGACTTACCTAGGGCCATACCAGCCATGTATGTCAGGGGTGAGACTTGAACCCAAGTCTTCCTGATTCTTCCTGTCCTGTTCTTGATTTACTCCTCTCTGTTGCCTTTCTATCCTAATTGCTACATTTAATATAAGCAATAAGGGCTTATTGTGGATCACAATGGATCACAAAGGTATAGCCAATTTATGAGGCAGGTTTTAGTTTCCTATTGTGGAGAGGTGGTTACCTCCATTGAAGTTTTCCAATACCTCATCATACATGGATGTGACCCTGGCTTATTAAAGGTTTTGGCTATGGAGTGTTCTGACACATCCTACCAAGGTGAAAGAGCTTTGAGTACAGGACTAGCACTGGACTCTTGTCAGTTGACCAGTATAACTAAGTACAGAAGGACCATCAGATTGTCTTCTGAGTAATGTATTGTTTTGTTAAGTAGCAATTCAGAATGAACTACCTACTAATTTGGAGAGAGTGGCTGCTGGCTACACTTAAGGGAGTATATTTGTTGACAAAATAGAGGATCCTTGAAGTACTTAAAGAAGGGGCTCTTACCTTTTGGGGGATCATGGACCCATTTGGCGATCCGTTGAAACCTGTGGAACTCTTATGAGAATAATGTTTTTAAATGCATAAAATAAAATATGTAGGATTAGGAATAATACTAGTACTAATGATAATAATAGCACTTATATATTACTTTAAGGTTCACAAAACACTTTATATAGATTATCTCATTTCATCCTCACGACAACCCAGTAAGGTTAGGTGTTGTTATTCCCATTGGTTCCATAAGGAAACTTAGAGAGATTAAGTGACTTGTCCAGGATAGGATCTGAGGCAGGATTTGAACTTAGCTCTTCTTGACTTTAAGGCTAGCACTCTGTACACTGTGCTACCAGATGCAATTATATCGAAATGTAGTTATCCAAAAGAAAAATTCATGGACCCCAGGTTAAGACCTCTTGCTTTAAATGAAGTAAGTTAAGATGTACAAGCAAAGTTTTGTCAGAAGGAATAGGGTTGGAGAGAAGTTTGCCAGTGATTCCGTACAGAAAGGTCATTTTTATGACTGAGTGGAGAAACCTTCAGTTTGCTACCAGCAGCCTTGCAGGCAAGATCAGCATAACTGGGAGCATAGACTAGAGCATCAGCAACAGTCAGAAAGGAGCGTTTACAAGCTTTGTATATTTTATAACCTTTTGTTGTACAGTTTATGGTTTACAATGGCTGCAAGGAAATTGGATCCGTTTTGTTTTACTCACCAAATAAAACACATGTCAGAATAGTCAATATAAAATGTATTCTAATTTGGCTGAGTTAAAACAGCCAGGATGCTGCGGAATAATTGAATGTTACATTAATGCCTCCTAGTAAAAACCATCTGTCTATCCATTGAAAACTCTTCTGTCTTTGCTTGTGTAATTTGCAGGTAATGCCCACACTCAAAAGAAGCACCTCCGCTCCTAGGATCTTAGGAGTTGGACCTGGCAGGGACCTTAGAAATCACCTAGGTAAATCCATTCACTCCGCAGATGAGAATATTGAGACCCAGAGAATGTTGGGCAGGTCATTGGCTCAAAGTCACAGAACCAGGAATTGAATCTAGGTCTTCTAATCCCAAATTTCCTGTTCTTTTCACTATATTATGCTCAGTTTTTTTTAATTTGACACCTGTTTAGGATTCTTTGGGATGGCAGGGTGATGTGGTGGATTTGGACCCATGAGTCCTGGATAAGAGTCCAGGATCCATCATTAGCTTTGTTACCATGGGGCCATTTACCTACTCTGCCTAGAACTTAGTTTCCCAAAATGTAAAGTGGGGGTCATAATCTTGGTCTCTCCCAGGGTCACAGTAAGACTCTATGAGCCTTAAATTGTATACAATTGAAGTGCAAGTTGTTTTCCTTTAATGCTGATTTTTAGGCCTTGTTTTCCTTTCATGATTTAGGTAAAGTTATATATTTTTTGTAACAATGAGGTCTCAATTTGAGATCTGTCTAAATAATTAATAACTACTGGTTCAGAGGAATAATATGAGTCTATGATTCCACTCAAAGAAGTTGTAACTACAAGTAACTTTCCCTTACTTTCTAATGATAGATGTTGAAGTTTGCACCTGGTTTCCCATAAACTCCGCATGGACAAAGGAAGGAAATAAGCATTTATTAAGTACCTACTATGTGGCAGGAACTGTGCTAAGTTCTTTATAAATATTATCTTATTTTATCCTCACGGCATTCCTGGGAAGTAGGTTATTTCCATTTCACACATGAGGAAACTGAAGCAAACAGAGATTAGAAAACTTGCCGAAGGTCACATAGCTATTAAATGTCTGAGACTGGATTTGAACTGAAGATTTTCTGCCTCCAGATCTACCACTGTGTCCACTGTGCCATCTTCTGGGTACATAATTTGTCCCTTTTCACAAACTGTGAGACTTTTAGGTATTGGTTTTAGGGCGCAACTTGGTGTAGTAAAAAGAACATTGGATTTTAAGTCAGAGGACTGGGGTTCTGCCATTTATTACCATCATAACTCTGGATAAATAACTTGCCTGTGCCTGGACCTCACTTTCCTCATCTGTAAAATGAAGGGGTTGAACTAAATGATACTTCAGCCTTCCAGCACTAAAACCTACATATAATTTTAAGATTCTAGGATTATACCCCTGTACTTTGGTTTCCCATCTGTAAAAATGGGATCATAATCTCTTCCTGAAGTTTTATATGGTGGTGACTGTAGTGTGAAGGTTCCCACATGCGTTATTTATCCACCAAAGTCCTGCTGTGCTGCTTGATGGTGGTATAGATGTGACCTTGGATTCTCTAGCTTTAGGTCAGGGCACACAAGCTGGAAAGGCTTGGGGGATGAACATGGTGATAGACTGTGTCCATCTGAGACAAACCTAGCTAACTTTGGAAAGTCTTGTTACCAAGAGTAGCCTTCAGGAAATGGATTATTTTGGCCCTAGTAACTCAAGAAAAGGACCCACACACTCCAGTAATAGTGGGGGGGGGAAGGGAAGACTTTGCATTCGTGGAGTAAACACCCATACTGATGAAAAAATCGCTATTCCTTGAGATATTCAAACATTTTTCAAAAAGACTAGACTGCTCAAAGTGTATGAATTCTGGGAATCTCTTTTTCTCTTGCCTTTTGGTAAGACTAGTTTTGAGTTTAGGTTTTTCTCATGAAAGTCCTATCTGCTCCAAAACAGATACCATGTAGATTAGAGAGAACAGATGTTCACAGTAGCTTTCAAAGAAGTATCTCATTCATTACCAATTAGATCATGGAGCTCATGTGGCCCAAGGTGTGGAGCGAGGCCCCTTAGGAATAGCTTTACGTGGAGAGAGAATTTTCTATCATAACAAGGCACATTATCCTCTCTTCTGTTGCTGTCTCAAATACATGCTTTTGAGATCATGAAGAGTATAATATAATATAAAGAATGATTGACTTAGGGAGGGATTCCTGAGTGTGAGACCTACTGACAGTTACTAAGTGTGTAACTTTGGGTTAGTCCCACAAAGTAGGGAAGCTTCAATGCTTTATCTGTAAAATGAGGGTAGCCTTGTACCACTTACCTCATACGATGTCACGAATCTTGGTGCCTTCAGATTATCTTTTGCCTTTAGGGAAATCTCTAGCTGAAATAGAACCCAGGAGAGGTCTTAAAGATCTAGGACCAGATTTGATGAACTAGACAGAACCTGAGCCTAGTTTTTCATTATACTTTATCTTTGCTAGCATGAGTTGGAAGTCAGGAGACTGTGGTGGGTTGGTGGGTAAGCATGAGTAACCATCCTCCTTTGGATTCTGTGTGTAGTTGTGGGAGAATGTTTCTCTGACTTGGGGGGATATGTTGTGCCAACTCTTCTTAGCATACCACCTTAGTAATGCCAGTTTCTAAAACCTAATAAACTCTGGCTAATTAATAATTCATATGAGGGAACATGTCGGTAGGTGCTCATGAGCGATAGTATTAGAATTTAAATTAGAGTAAATAGTATTAGTATGCAACCTCTTCTGCAATTCGCCAGTTATCTCTAGAACTCTAAGAAGAGATGTCATTGGCTACTATCTAGGGACCTGACCTACTTGTCTGAGGACCAGGTAGGAGAATGAGCTCAGGGTCAGTACTAGAAGTGTATGAGATCAACGAGGGACCTCACCAATTGCTCAATGGGAGAGAGAGTGTAGAATCAGTAGAGAGAAGACATTAAGGTTTTGGGTGAGAGGTGAAGCAATACTCAACATTTTGGTGACAGAAGGAGAAAGAGGAGCTAGCAAAAGATAATAATGGTTGAAGAGGGTGAGCCAGGGTCGCAGAGCATCGTGAAGCCAAGAGAAGAGAAAATTTTAAGCAGAGTAGTGGTTAGATGCTAGAAGGCGATTAGAGAGAATGACGGAGAAAAGGCTATTGGACTTACCGTTTGGGAGGTCACTACTGATCTTTGAGAGGGTAGTGGATTTAGGTACTTGCTTAAAATGGACTGAAGGGTGAAGAGTTAATGATGTTGGAAAAGACCCTAATGTTGGAAAACATTGAAGGCCAAAGGAGAAGGGGATGGCAGAGGATGAGAAGGATAGATAGTGTCATGGAAGCAGTGGAACATGAGCTTGGACAGACCTCAAGAGATAGGGCCATAGTCTGTGGAGTCACGAAGGGTCACACGTGACTCAACAACTGAACAGCAACAACAACAAAATCTCACAGGGAATGTGAGTGGAGCCACAGGACTGAAAGGGAACAAATATGCTCATTTTGTATAGCAAAGTTTGTCAGCGATGGCCTAGGAAATGATTTTGATTACTGGAAAAATTCTATAAAAGCTATATTAAAAGAAAAAAAAGTTAACGAGGAAATTGATGTAATAAGCCTAGACTGTGGTGACATAGTAGAAAGCGCTCAGGACTTTGTCCAAAGGCCTCTGTTTTTATGACTTTGGATAAATTGTTTCCTCTCTCTTGGTCAGTTTCCTGGTCTGTAAGATGAGGGGATTGGACCACTTGGGAAGCAGCATGTTGTAGGAGAAAACACTAGATTTGGAGTCAGAAGACGGGTTCAGATCCCAGCTCTTCTAATGACTAGGTTTGTAACCCTGGACAAATCGTTTAACGTTTGTAGGTTTCAGTTCTCTAATCTATCAAATGAGGGATTTGGACTAGATTGTCTCTCAATTTTCTTCTGTCTCCCAGTCACCATGTGAGTGTGTGACCTTCAACTTTTCAAAAAGTGGTTGTCCTGCTGAGAGGAAGGGAGGAAGGGCCAGGATGTTGGGGACTTGGGACTGAACATCATTCACTTTTTTTTTCTTCTGATGACTCACAGTAGCTATTATGAACCTCAACAACTATATTGCACAGTAATAGAGTTAAGCCCTTAGGACCTATTGAGACTTGTAGGGTTGTTTGCCCTGTTCAAAATTGCCCCGGATTGTTTTATTGTTGGTGATTTTGCTCTCTGGTGTCTTCTCTCTCATTGTCAGTTGTCACTTCTGTGACAGTGTCTGTGTGATGTCCTGGCCTTTATTATGAGGGAACAGTCCTCTCCTTCCCTTGGTGGAAATTGTGTCTGCCACTTGATATGTGTTTAAAGTATTTTTGGTACTGTAAAACTAATGATTGATTTTAAATTGTACACGTAACGAATCAACGGGGTGACATGGAAGCCGACGAAAGCTAATGTGATCGAGGCTGCTTGAACAGAAGCCAAGTGTGTCCAGAGAGGGGAGGTGATAGTCCTGCTGCAGTCATCTGCCCTGGTCAGACCTCACCTGCAGTATTGTGTTCATTTCTGGGCACCCCATTTTAGGAAGCATGTACAGAAAGGGCACCAGTAGGTGAAGGAACTGTATCATGGCACATCAGGATTTTTAGCCTGGATTCAGATGCCACCACCTCCAGAAAGTCTTCCCTGATTCTTCCAGGAGAGAGTATTCTCTCCTTCCTCATATTTCTCATAATTCTCTTACATTTATTTTGCTCTCCCTTGTGTTATGGTAATTTGTGTACTTACCTCAGTCCATCCTACTTTTTTGTCCAAGGCCTGTGTCACATTTTTGTATCCCCAGAAACTAGCACAGGTCCTTCCTTGCAGGTGGCAGTTGCTTATTAAATGTTTATTGAATGAACTGAGAAGAGTCCAACTAGAGCAGGTGGGAGAAACTGATAACCTTATTCAAGTAACTGGAGGGCTCATAAAAAAGAGAAATTAACTTGTTAAGAAGCTTCTAGATGGTGTGGGGCATGAAATGTTGGACTTGGATTTGAGGCAATTTGAATTCAAATTCTGCCTCAGATACTGACTTAGCTGTGTGACACTGGGCAAGTTACTTAACCTCTTGCAGCCCCAGTTTCTTTGTTTATAAAGTGATGATAATGATAGAACCTTCATCTCAGAGTTGTTGTGAGGATCAAATGAGACAATCCATGTACAGGGTTTTGTAAACCTTAAAGTGCCATATAAATGTGAGCTGTGACGACTACTACTACTACTACTACTACTGCTACTACTGCTACTACTACTACTACTACTACTACTACTACTACTACTACTACTACTACTACTACTACTACCACCACCACCACCACCACCACCACCACTACCACTGCTACTACTACTACTACTGTTGTTGTTGTTGTTCTAGCTCTACTTAGCCCCAGAGGGCAAAGCTAAGAATAAGAGGTCTACACGACAGAGGCAGGGCTCAGCAAAACCTTCCCAATAATGAGGGCTGTCCAAAAGGGGAACAGACTGCCTTGGGAAGCAGCAGATACCTTCCTTACCTGATCATTTCCTCGTCAGGATGTTAGAGGGGATTCCTGATCTGGGAAGGGTTGGACCGATTGATCTCTAGTGATCTTTCTAGTTGCACATTTGTGATTCCATTTGTGTTTGGGATTGGATTCCAGAAGACCCCCTTCCTTTGGGGCACAAGATTGAGGAATGATCAAAAAAGATCCTGAGGAAGTGGACTGAGATGGTCATCTGAGTCAGGAAAGGTGCAGCTCATCCCAGTCCCTTCAGCCATTGCCCCCTACCAATGAGTCAAGGGCCAGAAACATCCCTCAGGTCAAAGCCAGGAATTGAGTCAATAGTCCAAAAGGGCAGTTGGCTTCTGGTTGCCATGGGAGCAGCTGTGTCACATCTGTCTTTGTATCCCCAGTGCCTAACATGGACCTTTGCACATAGTAGTAATTGCTTAATAAATGTTTATTGAATTGAAGTGAAAAGAGTCCGGGAAGGTCATGTGGGAGAGACTGGGATCTGTTTTCAAGTATTTGAAGGGCCATCATAAGGAAGAAGAATTGCTAGGGAGTCAGCCTCTAGGGAATGAAGTAGTTCATTACTAGGAGAGACAGCATAGTATAGTGGCTAGATTATTGGACATGGAGATAGGGAGACTGGGTTCAAATCCTGCCTCTAATACTTAGGAGCCATGTGATCATGGGAAAGTCATTTAACCTCTTTGAAACCCAGTTTCCTCATGTGTAAAATGCACATAGTAATAGTACCTGCCTGTCATGGTTATGAGGTCCCAATGAAATTTTTACAGCAGGGTTTCTTAATTTGGTGCTTGAACTTAAAAAAACATTATTTCACAAATGTATTTCAGTAAAATTAATTTCTTTTGTAATCTCATGTGTTTTCTTTTATGCATTTAAAAACACCGTTCTAAGAAAAGGGTCCAGAATGCAGAAGGGGTCCATCTGTCCTTTGGGCTGGATCGTCTCTAAATTCCCTCCCTTCCACGTCTCAATATGATATGATCCCATGACTTGCTCAAGTTCACACTGATAATAACGTGTGTGTCAGAGCCTGGATTCAAACACAAGGCTGCAGTATGTAAAATATTGTGCAGATTTTCAACTTGAAAATGTTAGTTGTTGTTATTAATAATAATATTACGAATAACAATGATAGCTAGCATTTATTTAGATTTGAAAGCAATCTACATGTTGTCTCATTTAATCATCACAACCACTCTGTAAGGCAGGCGCTATTATTATCCCCATTTTAATATGAGGAAACTGAGACTGAGAGAGGCCAGGGTACTCGCCCAGAGTCACACAGCCAGCAAATCTCTGAGTCAGAACTTGAATTCAGGTCTTCCTGACTCCCAGAGCCAGGCTCTGTCCCTTATATCAGCTAGCCACCTCATAATTTATTAATCTTATAGGGGATGTTTCTGGATTGTTATTTATATAGAACAGATATATTAGTATAGCTACACTGTAAGATGCTCTCAAATATGGGTGGGCCCATGAATGTTGATCTTTTTTTAAAAGAAAAAAAGTCAGAGGCGCATATTTTAAAATAATGATCACATTACCGATTTCTATGCAGGCTTTGAAACTGTGGTGTTATCTACAGCTCTTCTTCTTCATGACCCATCATATCCAGTCAGTTGCCAAGTCCTGCCAGTTTCTTCTCTTGCATAGGTCCCTGCCTTTCCACCCCCAATTGCCACTGCCCTGGAGCAGGCCCTCCTTTGCCAGCCTGTTTCCTTAGCCTCTTAATGGACACTCACTTGTCTATTCCCTCTTTCTCCAGTTTATATGCTCTTAGACATCTTACTCACATGTGAGTCCTCCTCTTTTAAGAGCCACTCAGAGGCTCCCTACTGCTTGCTGAGTACAGTTGGGTCAGGCATGCAGGGAACTGCAGTCTGTCACAGTCTTGCCTTTTTAACAGATTATTCCTCACTGTGCTCCAACTAGACAGATCTACCCTCTGACTTTTCCAGATGCCACTGAAGTGTGCTCCCCAGGCCCAGAATGGCTTCCGTTTCTGTGAAATGGGAATAATACTGTGTACCATTTATCCCACAGGGTTATTGCCAGAGTCAAGTAAGATAGTGCATCTCAGAAAGCCATGTATAAGCCATAAGTTTCTACATGTCAGCTATCATTACAAACATAACTAATAGGAGTAAGCAATAAGCTTTGTTTAGAAAAACATCCATCGGATTTAGACGGTAAAGAGCATTGGGTTTAGAGTCTGAGGATCTGGGTTCAAAGCATGGCTCCATTACTTGCTCCCTACCCCATGCTGGGCCATCAGTCGATCTAAAGGGGATTTATTAAGCACCTACCTTGGTCCAGGTGCAGTGCTAAGCACTGGAGATACAAAGACAAACCCTACCCTCGAGGAATTCACATCGGAACAGGCGACAGGTTCTACACATGAAAGTATATGCTGGATAATTACAAGAGAGGGAAGGGTATAGCCCCTTTTGAGGGATGGAGGGGTGTTAGGTGAGATGGGGACGGGGCAGAACACACAAACTAGAAAGGACTCCTGAAAAAGGTGGGGGTCGAGTTGAGTTTCGATGGACGTCAAGGATCCTAAGAAGTGCAGGTGAGGGAGAGCCTACCAAACATACAAAGACACAGAGATGAGAATTGGAGCACTGTACTTGTGTGAGGCAAGCAGACCAGTGTGGCTGGACCTCAGAGTATGTGGAGGAGAACAACGTGTAAAAAGAATTCTACCAGGTCGTGAAGAACTTTGAGAGCCAAGCAGAGGAGTTTATAGGTGATCTTAGAGGTAATAGAGAACCACTGGAGTTAAGAAGGGGTGGGATGAGAGGGAGGACATGGGCAGAACTGTGCTTTCAGAAAATCATTTCAGCATCATTTTGGAGGATGGGTCAGAATGGGTAGAGGCTTGAGGCAGGAAGTCCAATCAGAAGGCTGTAGCATTTGTCCAGCTAAGAAGTGAGGTGGGCTGTGTGGGAGGAGGAGAGAAGTCACTTCCGCTCCCCAGGCCTGTACTTTCTAGTCTTTAAAATGAGAGGATTATACCAGGCATCTCTAAGGTCTGTTCTGAATCCTAGGAGCCCCTGGGCCTCAATTTCTTCATTTGTAAAAGTAGAGATCTTTGATTTCTCAATTCCAGGCAAAAGCCAGAAACTTATATTCTGTAAACCTGTTTCTCTTTGTACTACCGCACCCTTGCTATGCCCCAGATAAATATTCCCTGGTTAATGATTTTGAAGCCTCTAATCCTTTTGTGTAGACTCTGGAGATGGGGGCGTGGTCCCCGATGTCAGTGGGAGAGTTGTGTCAGCTCGCCCTCTCCTGGTCAAATATGGTGCCAGCAGGGAAGTTTGGGAAGAGACTGGTGCCAGCACAGTCCCTAGGCAGTTTTCAGCCCGGGAAAATTGTGCAATTTAGAAGAAACCCAGAGAGAGCAAGAATGGACCCAGCAGTGGCTATTAGGGTCCTCTCGGTGCCTGGGGGTCTGCTACAAAGGTGGAATGACTTGTTTCCTGCAGCCTTTTCTTCTGTGTTTAGTTACATTTCCATTAAAAGAGACAGCACTGCATGGGGAGAAGGGCCAAGGCTGGGATTTGGAAGCAATCAGTTCAAGTCAAAGGACCTTGGGCAAATCACTGAACTTCTCTGGTCCTTTGTTTCCTCCCCTGGAAAATGAGTCTGGTATCTATGCTGCCCGAGCCACTGGGTGATGAGGAAGCCCTTCAGCCACAAAGTGCTGGGGCAATATGTGAGGTCCTCTGTTGTTCCAGTGTGGAGGCTGGTGAGGCCCTTTCTGCTCCAACATTAGGGTCTGACATTCTGCAGTCTCAGGTCCCTTTAAACAGCTCTCTGTTCTAACTTTGTTATTCTTATTTCATATAATTCCTACAGAAGGAGAATTTAATGGGTATTTTAAAATTCCAAACAAAATTGGTCTCACATTCATAAGTGTCCTTCTCTTTAAGTTTCTTTTTTGAGTTCCTCATTAAATTTCTGTTGTTACAAGTTGGGTTTGTAGAGGATAATAACAATAGCTCCAATTTCCACAGGATTTCAAAGGTTTAGGAAGCACTTTGACCATGACATCCCTATGTGATAGGGCAAAGATGACTATCCTCAGTTCAGTTACTTTGTCAGTCAACATTCATTAAGTGCTTACTACGTGCCAGGCACTATGCTAGCACTGGAGACACAAAACAGTTCCTGCTCTTGGAGGAGTTCACAGTCTAATGGGGGAAACAACATGCAAACGGCCATGTACAAATCAGCTATGTACAAGATAAATTAGGATACTGTTCAGCAGAAGGGCAAGACTCTAGAATTAAGAGGCATCGGGAAAGGCTTCCTGAAGAACATAAGATTATAGCTGAGACTTGAAAGGAGGCAGGGAGAGCATTCCAGATACAAGGGACAGTGAGAGACAATGCCCAGATGCCCAGAGTCAGGGAAGCGGAGTGTCTTGTTCGTTGAATCTCAAGGAGGACAGTGACACTGGATCTCAAGGTATGTATCTGGTGGGGGTTGGGGGCATAATGTTATGAAAAGACAGCAAAGGCAAGGGGCAGCCAGATAATGAAGGGTTTTGAGTGTCAAATGGGATTTATATTTTATCCTGGAGGTGATAATAGAGCTGCTGGAGTTGAGAGTAGATAGGTGGGGGTGTCTCAGAGAGAGAAAATGACTTATTCACCTAAGGTCACACAGCTAGTAATTGGCAGAGTTAGACACAAGCCTGAGTCCAGGGCAGGCAGATTCTTCAGAGAGAACATGAAAGCCCTGGGGTCTAAAGGATGTCTGTGTATAAAAACCAGGTCTGACAAGGTGGAAGGAGCTATGACTTAAAGTCATAAAACCCAGGTATGAATCTTGGCTTTGATGCCAGCAGTGTGACCTTGGGTAAATCACTTAATATGCAGGAGCTTCCCTTTCCTCTGTAAAACAGGAATGAGAATACTTGCAGTTCATTTGAGGCACTGTTCCACTGCTCAGCCCAGGGACCTTTCATGATTCAGCTGAGGTGTTTTATTTTGTTTTTTAACCTTCAAGACATCCTTAATGGCATTCAATCACCATGCCCTGTGAACTGTTTAACAAATATATATTAAGTACTTATTGCGTGCAAAGCACTCTGCTTGACACTGGGAAGATATAAAGTCTAGATAAGACATGGTCCCTGACCTCATGAAGCCAACAGTCTGGCCAGAGACATTGGGGAAGGAGGCTTTTGGAAATCAGGGAAGGCTTCATGGAGGAAGTGATATTTCATTTGGGGTTTAAAGCCAGCTTTGAATTCATTGGATGTAGAGGCTGTGAAAGGGAATTCCAGATAAAGGGAATAATTTGAGCAAGACACAAAAATGGAAAATCACGGAGCTTGGCCATATGGCTGCCTTTGCCTTGGTTTACCCACCTTACCTAGACTATTGCAGTGACCTTTCATGTTTCTAGGCTTTCTATCCTTTTCTCTTTTAATCCTACAGATTTATCTCCCTCATGTAGAGAGCATGATATAGTAGAAGAAGCACCAGATTTTAAATTAGTGGATTTAGATCAATTCCTGCTTATACTACTTGTGTGGCCTTGGATGGGTCACAGTCTTTCTGGGTCTCACTTTTCCTGTCTTTAAAATGAGAGAGTTAGACTAGATGACCTGTACACTCTCAACTTTAAACCTATGAACTTACTACCCTGATCTAGTCATGTCACCCTCCTTTCCCTGACATTGATATGCTGAGTCTAGAGCCAATACCTGTAATCGACATAGGGAACTCCCAAATGAGGAAACACCCTCCAACGATGTAGGTTGACACCTTTCTCTGCAACACAGAGTCTTGGAGATCTGCCTAGAGTACTGAGAGGCAGTCTCTTGTCAAGAATCACACAACCTATAGAAGTACATGAAGAAGCATGTGGTCCTGGGCCATGTGGGTTTCAAGGGCAACTACTATCCATTATATCACAGTGCCTCTCCTTAGATTACCACTAAAGACTACTAGGGGTATATGCAGTGTTTGCTAGGCACACAAAAATGAGACAACAGCTTAATATCTTTGAAATATCAAAAGTATTGGAGTAAAGCTTTTAGCACATTGGGTAGATCTTCCATGGAGGATTGCTAGGGGGATAAATGTGAAGAAGAATGGTACAGGACGAGAAGGCATGGGTGGTTTGAGAACCATATCATTGATCCACCAAAATTGCAAAGTCAGTTGTAAACTCCGAGGGGGGTGGGGGCAGAGTCTAAGGGAAGTGGAAAAAGTGCCATTCTTAGCTCTGAGAGACCTGGGTTCCAAGTTCTGATTCAGACAATTAGCCAGCTTTGTGATTGTACCTCTGAACCTCAGTTTCCTGATGTGTAAAATTAAGCTAACACCACTCATAGTGCCTACCACTCCAAGAGTGTCGTGAACAAATGGGATAAAGTGTTTTGTATAAATTGCTCCATAAATGTCAACTAATACCAGTAGTGTTGCTATTATCTTTGTCTTCTCAGTACCAAGAAGGGTGCATGACATATGGTAGAAATAATGTGAAAGTAACATGTTTGAATTGAATTCTGAGGATGTCTACTGAGAACAGTGACCTAAACACCTGTGGGGGGAGATAATTAACAGGCCTAGCCACCTCCTAGAGGCAATCAAGCAAGCAGGGAAAGAGCTGGGTCTGGAGACTGGGAGCAACAGGGTATAGGAAGTTAATGAACAGTTCTTCTATATAACAAGTAGTTTTTCTAGAAGAGAAGATTCTATCATTTTCCCCAAAAGGAGAAATTCAATTCAATAAGCAATTATTAGTAAGTAAAGCCCTGTGCTCAGTAATAAGGATACAAAAATAGAGGACATGGTTTTTTCCCTCAAGGAGCTTATAATCTAATTGAGGTGGGTGGGAGGAATCAGTACCTCCCTAATTTGGATTGATTTGGGCCCTCTTCAGAGCCTGTAAAGTTTAGACTCCCTTGAGCTCCCTGGAGGAGAAGAGATCCCAGGACTGGTAACTGTACCAATGCTAATAAGTTTGCGAAAAGTGAAATGGAAGACCAGGATCCAAAGCCCAGTGCCTGGTCAACAGCCCTGGCCTGTGAAGGCCGGTCCTCAATGAGGCCCAGGTTTGAGTCAGCCTTAGAGAATGGGCTTCCCTGCCACTTGATGGTGCTGATCAGAGCTTCTGGGTGGCCACTTTGTTGTTCACACCATTGTTGGTCTCCATCCATGACAGCAGTTGCCCTCACAGACTATGATTACAGCTGTGACTGCCATGTTTACTTCCTTTCTTGCTGCCCAGGTTCTGAGTAACTCTCATCTCAATGGAGCCTTTTTTTAGGGTGCCATTCGGCATGCCCTGAACTTCCCTTATAAGGCCATGTTGAAACATGCTCAGAGTCATAGCAGTAATCTTTCAGCGATTTGTCAGCTTCAAGCAAGATGTCAGTCACAGGTGACAGACATAATTGTACTTAACTTTGTGCGTGGATGTTATCAATCTGTGACAGATACTTTGGGAAATGGGGCATTTTGATTGCAGAAGATGTGTCATATACATTTAGTCTTCCTATCAGGGAGACCAGGATTCAGTCACAACTTTTGCATGTCGATGTCAGGTTTTGAGAACATAGATCCATGCTGACCTCAGAAATCGTTCAGTCACGCGGATCACAGCGCTGTCATTTAAAAGGTTAATGGCTCTTCTGAGAGGGATGAAAGCATGTGCAGGAGGGATCTTTGCATTCAGCATGTGCTTCCCGAGCATGTACCTCACCATATACATTTTCAAGAGATCAAGGTTGTATCATGCACTGCAAGAGACCTCCCTGACCCCAACTCTTTTCTTAGGGGTTCTGTTTCAGTGATGGGAGTTGAAACTTTTAGCTTGTTGGTTTGAGACTTGTCTCATTTTACCGACTAAAATTTGCTGCCTCGCGTGTAATTTATGTATTGTATAGTTCCCAAGGATGAGGATTAGTTTTGTCTTCATAGGACAGTGACATTAGTCTGCCCTGCCCCAGCCCAGAAATGTTTGTAACCTTTCTAAAGTTCCAGGGTCTCATGACCACTGACCCAGGCTCACCCAAAAGAAAAGGGAAGGACTGGGTTGTTATTAAGGATGCAGCAGCAGCTGACTTAGTTACACAAAGTTGTCATTGCCCAGCCCTTGGATGGTCACCATATCTTAAGACTTCAAACAGTTCAAACATTCCCATGCACATGCATGAGTGTGCGCGTGCACACACAGACATGCACACTCACACACACAGACACTCACTCACTCTGCTCAGCCAGACTCTCCACCACAAAAATTTCGCTTAGCTCTCTCTGACTTTCTGTTCTCATACGCACAGCTCTACAGATTCAGTGGGCAAGCCTGAATAGCAGCTTGACTGGTTCTTTCTCCTACCTGTATCTGCTGAACAGCCTCAGAATGGGAGAAAGGTTGGTGCCCATTAGGGATATTGGCAACAGCTGCTGCTTTCCTAACCCTCCAACTCCCCTATCCCCTTGAGTGTGATAATAGTAAGGTCTATTAATATGAGGGAATCATGTGTGAGAAGGAGCCTGAGGCAGCCTAGGCGTGGGCTGTTTCTGTTCTGGATTAATAGGCCTGTGGGCCAAGCCCTGTTTAACAACACTGAGGTAAGGTCTTTTGGGGGAAGTCCAGAAAATTCTGAAGTAGTGATATTTTAAGATTAGATTCTATGGTTTATTTCAGGGCTTGTAATTCCTGAATAGTGGTTACCCATGTCCTCTCTTGGTGCAAAATAAAACTTCTGGGGGGAAATGGCAAAAAAGGATAGAATCTGAATTGGAAGGGGTATCTTATCCAACCTGTGCCTGGATAGGGATCCCCTCTATAAGTCCTGACCTGATAAGTGATTGGCATGCTCTTGCTCAACAACTTTTAGCATTCCTCCTTGTTGCCCACAGTTCCCAAGACAGCCTGCTTTATGTGTTATTTGGGAATAATCTTCCTTCCAGTGAGCCTAAGTTGGCCTCTCTGCAGCTGCCACTGATTGCTCCTAGTTTTGCCCTCTGGGGAAGAGCAGAACTAAAAGTCTAACCCCCTTTCCTCATGACAGCCCTTGAGACACTTGAAGATAGCTGTCATTGCTTCCCTTTCCTCCTCAGCTAAACATTCCCAGGCCCTTCCAGGGATCCTTATCTAGAAAAATCTTTATCTTACTTTGCCTGTTGCTGCTTTCTGGTTCATTTTCATTCAGTAATCATTTAGTAGGTTGCTGTTCTGTGCAGAGAACACTGGACTGGATACTGAAGGTGATAGAAAATTTGAGTGAGGTTTGGCCCCTTCCCTCATGGAACTTAGAATCTAGTAGCAGGGAGAAGATAGGCAGTCAGGAAATATTTATTAAGCACTTAGGGTGTACAGAGACTTGTGCCAGGCAGTAAGACAAAGAAAATTACAGTTTAGTAGAAGGATGTATCACATGCGCAAATAATTATAGAATAAAATGGAGGGGAAATTTAAAAAGTTGTGAAGTTTCCTTATGAGTTGCTCAACTATGAGAAGTGAGTTTGGCTTTGCTGGCAGGTAATCCAGGTGGTACTGTTTTTCCAGGTTTAGTTAAAAGGGTCACTTGTATCTTAAGATTTGGCAAGGGTCTTGGAAACTCATACTCCATAGAGCATAGCCAGACAGGAATTCTGTGAATGGTTTTCCTTTGAACCATTTAACTTCCCCTTTTTCTTCACAGTGAAACTTCAGGCATTTTGTTTATAACTCCTCAAAAGGAGCTACATAATTTCACACTTTTCCTTTTTCATAGAATCCCAGAATTGGACAAGACCTGGGGGCTCATTAGTCTAATCCCTCCCTGAATCATAAATCTCCTGGCAAAGGGTCACACAGCCTTAAACTGAAGGGAATTTGTGCTACCTCTTGAAGCAGCCCATTCCCCTTCAGAGCAGCTTTGTTGTTGTTGTTTTTTGTTTAATACAATTCGGGCACCCCCTCTGGGTGCGTTCTCTCAGTGCACACTGGACTTAGCAGATTAGGCTTTCAGAGTGGGGAACCCTGTTAGTTTGGATTTCTAGTGTCATTGCTCACGAGCAATGGTTGCCATGCTCCCCTCCCCCAATATCAAGCAATCAGAACTGTTAGTTTCTAGTATAGAAAATGCTATTTACTGAGAAGTTATAGCAGGAACAGTAGTTACAAAACCTTCTGCTCCAACCTGGGACAGGCTTAACTTGAATTAAATGGGAGTGAAGTCCATGTGTAGAGAACACATGTGGCCCAGGGATACCTCTCAATTCCTGACCCCTGAAGTCCTTTTCCCCCAGCATGGAGTCCTTGTGAGGTTCCCCTTAGCTTTAGCACTCCTTGGATTCAGTTAATCATTGTTTGTCTAGAGTCTGTGGCTGGCATTTTTCTTTGGCGTAAAAGGTCATGAACCCTAAAACTACAACAGTCCTTAGGGCATTGTCTTCCTACCTCCATCTGTAGGTGTTTCTTCTGTCATTGGCCACCATTACCCTAGTAGGCTCTGCTACCAACTCTGGTTGCTTATAGGACATCTGTGATGGCTCCGGTGGACCTCCCAAACTCATCCGTTGCTTGGGCACTCCCTTTTCAGAATGCCCATTCACCTAAGATCTGGAAAAAAAATACAAAAGGAACAGAGGGACCATTGACTAGTGGAAAAGAGTGAACAGCTTATCCACCTAGCAGTTCAAAGTAATCTTCATCATTCAAAAACTACCTGGAGAGAAAGCAAATCCACTGCCATGATCACTTGAATACACTTTCAGACTTTCATAAGCCACCAGTCTTTGTAGCTATGAAGACAGTGAAAAGATTCCTTTTTTGTCACCATCAGCCCCTTAGTCACTCATGGCCTCAATGAAAGGGACTGGAACCAGGTAGGAATAACCAGCCATGTTTTGTATTACCTACCAGGAGAGAGAAATCCAAGCATGCGCTAAGGACTAGGCCTTAATTGGCTAGTACCCCTATATCTCACATTGCATAAAATAATATATTATTGAAATAATCATAATAATAGCTGACATTTGTGTAGAACTTTTAAGGTTTGCAGAGCCCCCCTTGGTTTTCTACAGATTCAGGCAAAATATGCCACTGTTCCATTTCCAACCTATTGTTACTAGTTTTGCCTTCTAGAGCTAAGCACAATAAATCTAATTCTTCCTTCCACATGACAGTATTACTTAACCATGGCAGTCAAGCTCTCACTACATTTTTCTTTTGCAGACTCAATATTTTCAGTTCCTTCAGCACTTCCCATCCTGGTCAGGCTCCATTGGATAGATACAGTCCAACTTCTCAATATTCTTCCTAAAATGCGATACCCAGAACTGAACATAGTATTGCAGATGCAGTCTGACTAGAGCAGAGGACAGATAGACTGTCGTCTTCCTAGTGCCTGTGGACGGTAACTATAGTAACTGTGATGGTGTTGGTGTAGGTGTAGCCTGCAATGCAGAGCTACCTGCTCTGCTATATATAGGCTTAGACCACTTGGGAGCACTGAGAGGCAAGTGAATTGCCCAGGGTCACACAGCCAGTATGGGTCAGAGATAGGACTTGAATCCAGATACTCATATTCAGAGATTTCTCTCCTCTATGCCATGCTGCTTCTCACCTCTGTTGTACATTATGCCTCTTAACACAACTCAGGGTGACATGAGATTTTTTTGGTGTTACATTCTAATGCTGGCTTATAGGCAGTAAAATCCCCAGATAAAAAAATAATGGAGATTTCTTATCCTGGAACCAATCTAGGTGGCTTGAAAAGTATACAATTTTGCATCTTCCTTCTCGCCCACTCCCCAGTTGCTTTAGTGGGCAACTTGAATAAGTGGCTTTAGTAACAGGATCAGCCAAGTGCCTGGGGCTGGGGCCATGAAGAACCTTGGGAGGAAGATGCTGGAGTCCTACTTCAGGGTCATGAGGAAAGAGAAGCCCTTGAGTGAGATATAAACAAATTAACAAATGCATTTTTAGAGCTTGGGTACCCTAATTCTACATTGCCACCATCTGGGATTAAATGATTATTTAAAGTATAAGTGATTGTTGGATTTAATAACCCACTTTTAAATTATCTAACTAAAATTTTAAATTTGTGCTGTGTATGGTATACAGATTGATACCTGCAATTTTAGAAAACAAATTTTATGGATTGAAGGGACCTGAAGGGACCTCAGTCTAAGAGTTCTTAACATGGGGAAGGGTCTTTGAGCTTAATTTTTTCTTTGATAACTATAGTTCTGTATAATTGGTTTTCTTCGAAATCTTGGGTATTTTATTTTATACACTTAAAAGTGTTATTCTGAGGAGTCCAAAGGCTTCAACAGACTGTCAAGGGGGTCTATAACCCAAAAGAAGTTAAACTCTGACCTATTCCAATAAGTACTTGAGGGGGAAGCTCCTCTACTCTATTCCTAAACGAGTACTCATCTAGTCTCTGCTTGAAGATCTGTGGTGATGAGGAATCTACTGCGTCCTGAAGTAGTCCATTCCAATTCTAGACCTCTCCAATTGTTAGCAACCCTGGCCTCCTTGGCTGTTCCTTGCGTATGACATTGCATCTTCCAACTCTGGGCATTTTCACTGGCTGACCCCGTGTCTGGAATGCTTTCCCTTCTCTGCTCCCTGGCTTCCTTGGCCAGCTAAAATCCCACTCAACACAGGGAGCCTTTCCTTATCTCCCTTAATTTGAGCACCTTCTCTTTGTTGATTATCTCTAAGTCATCCTGTATATGGCTTATTTGTACAGAGGCATTTGCCTGTTGTTTCCCCCATTAGACTGTGAGCTTCTTATATTAACTGACTTATTAACATAATTTTGAAATCTGTCTCTGTACTGTAATATGGTATGATTCTCCAACCCCTTCTTTCCCCCGGCTACCTTCTTTTAATTCGAAAGATGATAGCTTTAGATAAGGACTCTCCATACTCAAGAACTTTCAGTAGTTCACATTGTCTTTTTGGATAGAGGTAAGATATGGAGTCCATATACCTCATTTGATGTTTGAAAATTGTACCCTCTGTGAGTCGTGGCCCTTTATTGTAACAAGCACAGTTTGACTTACCACAGAATCAATGCCTATGTAATATACCTTGATGAATCCAGAGTGTTACCACTGTATATTTTCCCCTTTCCTCTACCTGCTATTGGGGGTGGAATTTTGGGTGGCATTAAAAATATATGTACTTTTGAAGGGTCATATTTAACAGTATCCCTTATTCTGCCTCCCTCTAAACCCAGCATGTTGTACCTTTTGTCCACTCTGCTGGCCTTTTACCTGAATCTGCTGTTGGATGCGATCCAAACTCAACATTCTAGCTTTCAAAGGTCCCACACACAGATCTGACTTCACTTTACCTGCCTAGCCATATGTTCAGTCAGGCCAGTATCCACACTGTACTCCAAACCCACCATGTACATCCTTGTTCATTGAATTACGTTTAACAGGCATTTATTCAGTTCCTACTCTGTGCCAGGTGCCAGGGATTCAAAGACAAAAATAATTATTGTAATGAGATTTATAAGACCTGGGTTTGTATCCCATCTCCCTGTCAGTAGGAGCTGTCTGAATGTGGGGAAATCACTTCTCTTTGAGCCTCAGTTTCCCCTTCTGAAGGGGAAGGAAACAAGCATTTTATTCAGTGTCCTGTGCCAAGTACTTTACAAATATTAATTCCTTTGATTTTCGTAACAACCTTGGGGAAGGTACTATTTTTGTCACCATTTTACAGTTGAGAAAACTGAGTCAGAAGTTAAGTGACTTGCCCAGGATCACACAGCTAATATGTGTCTGAGTCTGGATTTGAACTCAGATCTTCCTGATTAAACATTTAGAATTCTATCCATTGTGCCATCTGTCTGCCTTTGAATGGGAAAATAATCCTTACATTGTCTTTTGTATAAATCTTCTGAAAGAAAAGTTGTATTAAAAAACTCTTAAGAGTATTATAGAAATGTGTTGTAGCAGTTAGGCTGTCCTACCTCACTATCCCATTTTTCATTAAACCTCCTTTCCCCAATCCATTCCCCTCTGTCTATATTATATAGTATATAACATAAATAATAATATATAGCATCTTAAAATGTAAGAAATACTGTACAGCAAGCCATCCTTCAAATCCCCTCCCCCTTTTTAAAATAAATAATTGTAAAGCTCCTTTCATGTGTAGGGTCCTATTCTAGGCACAATGGGGGGATACAAAGATAAATTAGTTTCACTCCCACCTTCAGAGAACCAATAATACTTATTTGCCCATGAAAAGAGCTTTGAGAAAAGTACTTCAAAGATCCAGGATTTCATCTATTTGGGTCCTCCCACCTCCATGCAAATTACAGCCCATTCATACCTTAATAGGTGGTCTTTGTGAGTTGCTGTGGCCAAAAATGTTCGGATGACCAGCTTTCTGATGATGAGGCTTTCTACACTCGGCCGAGAGGCACATTTCATCAGTGGGCCTATCTTTGAAGTCTTTCCAGCTAGGACTTTTACTCCATTGGCAGAGCCTCTGAGAGGCTAGCATTCCCCACCATATCCAAGGAGGCATGTGAGAAGGTCAGTGGGAGGTAACAGCCACAAAATGTAATATAAATGTGTGTTGCCCAGCCTATGGATCAGTGGTTGTGCCCAGCCATCTTGTCATGGCTGTGGAACTTAGCCCCACACACATGTCACCTCCAGTTTCTTGAACAGTCCTATGGGCCATGAGATAGATGGATAGCGTCCACTGTAATGTCAAAAGGGAGCTGTGGGCCGTGTAGGCTTAGTGTTATCCAGAGACTATTTTGAGTGACTAGTTAACAGAGCTGCACTAACCGTATGGTTTACATCATGCTCCTTTATTCAAGAAGTGCAAACTTTGGCCATGGGCCAGTACACTTGAGTTCTAGACAATGATTGAGAAAAAATGTGGAAACCATACGTGAGAAATTCCCAAACTGATGAAACACACCAAATGACTCAGAAGTAAGAGATTAAGTAAGGTTACAAGTGGTTTGATTTATTTTGGTGATTAAGAAAATGGTGTGAAAGAGATGTGCAGAATAAAGTTGCTTAAATATCTACCCAGCATTTTCCTACATGACTATTTTTGTAGCCCTTTCAAAAATCTAGTCCTGGCATTAGAATTATTCTGAGGGTGAAATTTCATTAAAGTGGAGTTTGGTATTGTTAGATAGGAATGATGAGTTTAGGCTGATTGATATTAATTTTTAATAAGCTTTCTCTAAGTCAGGGATTCTGTTTAATGGAGAATTGACTGTTATTCAATACAACTTCTGCCTTTCAGTCGGAAGATCCCTTTGCTCTAACAGATGTCCAGTTTCGAATGAGGTATTTGCTGCTTTCAGTCTAATCTCTTTGCAGATTTGGTGACTGATGTTTGTGCATCTTATTTGTAATTGTAGATTTTGTTATGTGAGGAGTAGGGATGGTGTTATGTGAGAAGCAAGGCTATAGATGTTAAATTCTCATTAAGTGTGGTGTGTGTGTGTGTGTGTGTGTGTGTGTGTGTGTGTGTGTGTGTGTGTGAGAGAGAGAGAGAGAGAGATCTCCGTGCTGTTAGACTGGGAGGAAGGGAGGTATAATGGACAAGGCTTGGAGTCAGAAGTTCGACTTAGCTCTTTTTGTGGAAAATGGGGAGGATTTTCTTTGTCCTCTTCCTTCACCTTCCAGGGCTGGTTGAGAGGGAATCACTTTGTAAGCCTTTAAGTGCTGTCCAATTGGGAGCTGCTGTTATCTTCCAGTTTTGGCTTCAGTGTACCAACACTGTTAGCATTATGAAAAATTTACTCCATGTTGGGGAGGGGTGGAGAAGAATCTGTTTCTCTTTGCTTTGGTCCTTTGAATTTAATAATTTTAAAAGGATATTTTATATCTTATCAAAGCAGAACATGATGGACCATTTGGTGGTTATATTATAGATTATTAGGAAATAGCTTTTCTGCAGCCCCCAGGATAAATGTAGTTGCAAAGAAAAGTAAAAATTGAGGGCTGTTTGATGAAAACCTTCCAAACCTCCCTTCTGGAACTTAGCAACACCTCTCCTCAGGCTGTCCTATTTCTGGGCTGATTTTCAGTAATTAATCTTGATATTTACTGCAGTTGTAGGCACATAATAATACTGAATGCTGCCTTTGAATTTATTCAGGAAGGGGTTTGGCACACAGGTTGAGTAAAATTAAACTTGTATATCTCTCTTGTGTGACAGATGTTTTGTTCCCAGTTTCTCAAATCTGAGTCTGCTCTGAAGAGACTCCCTGTCTCCTGAGTTGGAACTCTGAGGCCTGGCCTTCCTCACAGCTGGAGGGGAAACTTGCATGTGACAGAAGGTTGTTGGTAACTGTTCCCGGCTGTGGTTCACATATTGTCTCTTTGTACCTACTTTATTTTACTAAACAAATTGTATTCACCGAGGTTATTGGTAGGGTGGGGAAGGAGGAAGAAGATGCTTTGAATTCTTTGGTACCAATCTTCTAATCTTCTTTTCATTCCAGTCCCTCCTCCCTTCTCTTCCCTTGTCCTCTGCTCCTTCTTCTTTCCCCTCTCCCTTCCTCTATTTTCCCTTTCCTTCTCTTACCTCCCTTCTTCCTTTTCTTTCCCCCCTCCCTT
>CM053625.1:95554549-95599887 GCA_028646595.1 Phalanger gymnotis
GTGAAAGACTAACTATATTTTGCTTCTTCCTAACCTATCCCCCTTTATTGAATTTTCTCCCTTGACCCTGTCTCTTTTCGAAAGTGTTTGTTTTTGATTATCTTCATCCCCATCTGCCCTCCCTTCCATCATCCCCCCTTTTTTTATCAAAACAAGATAATATTTGTAAAGTGCTTAGCACAATGTCTGACACATAGTAAGTGTTTAATAAATCCTCCCTTCCTTCCTCCCTGTCTGCCTCTCAGAACAGTGCTTTTAAAATATAGTAAATAGGGTATAGTAAGAGGATAATTAAGAAAATCAGTTATATTAAAATATAGTTATCAAAATATTTTTTTAAAAAACAAATTAATAGACCCAGGTTAAGAACCTGTGATTGAGTCCAACTCCTAATTTTATAGAAAAGAAACTGAGGTCTAAAGATGATGAACTGTCTTTGCTGTCATTACACAGGTAGGTTGGAAATGGCAGGATCAGAATTGAGCCCAGGTCCATAGACTCCAGAGGCAGCGCTCTTTCTGCTGTACCTTAGCATTTTCTTTGAGGGAACCACTGAATAGTGTCGTTTGAGTTGAAAATTGTCACCTAGTCTAAAACTGTGCTCACAAGTAAGCTTGCAGCTAATAGTTGGTTTGTGTGCTGAGATAGGATAGTACATTTACAGTTGCCTTACCCTGAGTTTTGAGTGATGGCTTGGTACTTTGTATTGAATGCAGATGATTTCTATTATTTTAAATCATTAGCTTTTGTAGCATCTTAGAACTTCAAGAGTAGAAGGACCTCTAAAGAGCATCTAGTTCATCATAAAGAAACTGAATCGTGGACAAGAGAAAGTATTTGTTCCAGGTTATACTGGGAATTAGTATGTCTCTAGAATCTATCTCTAGATGTTGAAATTGTCTCTAGACAAAGCTGTCTCTAGAATCCAAGTCTCTCAATAGGATAGTGCATTTTCCCATTTTCCCATGCTGATCCTCTGTGGTTACTCCAATTTAGGAAAATCCTTAATTTTTTTCTTCAGTTTAACAAACATTTATTAAGCTCCCACAATATTCAAAGCCTTAGGTTAGGATCTGGAGCATGCAAAAAATTAAGCCATGGTCCTGCTTGAAGAACTGAGTCTGTTGGGACAGATAAAATATTATCCCAAATAATTTCCATTATGGAATAATACTGATTCCCATTTCTAGAGCTATTTATACTTTGCCAGGCCCTTTGCTTGTACCAACCCTTTAAAATAAGTAGTGCATATGTTTTATCCCTTTTACAAATGAGGAAACTGAGGTTCAGAAAAGTGAGGTGATTTGCCCAGGGTCGCATAGTCAGATCCAAAATTTAAGTACAGTTTTCCTGATTCTAAGTTCTGTTACACCATGATGCCCCCCTCCTAGAATGTGGTAAGTGCTTAGGAGAGACACTTAGGAGAGATAAGTGATATGAAATATTTGAATAGAGATACATTACTTCCAACTTGAAGAAGCAGAAAAGGCTTCCTCGAGGGTATGTCATTTGGACTGAATCTTGAAAAATAGGTGGGATTTCAACAGAAAGGCAAATTGGAAGGGTAGTGGCTATGGTCAGGTGGACCACACAGAGATCAACTTGGCTAGAGCTTTTACAGTATGAAAGGAGAGGTCATAAGAGCAGATAAGGCTTAAAAGGCAAGTTGGAGTCAGACTGTGAATTGCTTTGAATACCAAAGGTGAGGATTTGAGATTTTGTTCCATAGGCATAAAGGAGTCATTGAAATCTTGCTTTCATAAGACATAGTGTTATTTCCCTAAGTCTGTGAAGAAGGTGTCAGACTGCTTCTTGTTGCCCGTGATCTAACAGCAACAATAGCAATAATACAACAACTACAATACAACAAAGGACCTTCAGTATCTGGGTTTTGAGTGATGGGTACACCATGCCTCAGTAAAGACTGCAGTATGTCCATACCTTGATAGACTGTTTTGTGAGTTGCTATGGATATACAAATTCATCACCTGGGGGATCACTGTCACCAGACCTGTACTTGAAGCTCTTCCAAGTTACTAGCACCTCTGACATTTTGTGTTCTTTCAATAACCCAGAATCATCTCTATGACATGATGAGGCTTTGGAGAAGAATTTTATTGGAGGAACAATGATAATTATTATAATTACATAATTAATATATATTATATCACTTCATAAATAATGAGATATATTCTTATATATTATATATAAAATTAAATATCTAACTATATCACAGTGCATTAAAAAGACACAGAATGAGTATGGAATCATAGGATCATAGATTGGAGCCAGAAGGGATTTTTAAAGATTATCCGATCCAGATCCTCCACGTTACAGTTGAGGAAATAAAGTACCAGAGAGAAGTAATTTACTTAAAGTAGTAAATGGAAAAGCCGTACTTTGATTCTTGGACCTCTTCCTCCAAACCTAACAAGATAGCCAGTCTATGTCAGAGGTAGGATGTGAACCCAAGATATGCATGACTCTGAGGCTAACTTTATGTCCCCATGCCACGCTGACTCTCAATTATGATAATACTAATTCACATTTACATAGTGTTTTAAGTGAGTACTCCAGAGATAGAGCCTTGGCCCTGCCCCAGGTACACACTGGAATGAATTATGGAGCCACTCTTGGAGAGCTGGCATTTCCTGTCATGATACTTTGTTACTTTTCATACCTATTCATTTCCAAACTTCAGAAGTAATTTGTCACATTGGAGGAGGTAGTCATTAATAACCATTATTCACAACTGTCTAGAATTCCTACCCATATGTGTATGAGTCTCCGAATTAAGCATCCAAAAAATTGGCCACATTGGTGGCAAACAGTGCCTCCGTTTTGACAGATTGAACTCCTCCCCACCCCCTTTACTTGCCTTTTTCATATTTGAGTCACTCATGTCTGTCTTTAATCAGTGAAAGAGTGGCTTTCGTGTGGTTCAGTTGACTCTGCATGGAATTCATTATTGTTACTATTACCAAAACTCGCGATATAAATTGTTAATTTTTAACTGATTGGAAAAAAACCCCTCTCCCCAACTATTTTATCTTAATGCATTTGGGGAAAAAAACGTTTTCTGTTCAAGCACTTGAAAAGGAATAGTTTAGAAATTCTGACTTCCAGATCCCACTGGGTGTGGATTCTGGGCTCTTGTTATAAACGAAGCTGGAATCACATCTTGTCATTTTAATGTTTTGGTGAAAGGCTGGGGGTGGGGGAAAGAAGAACCCCCAAACCTTCTGATGCTGGTAAAGAAAAATAATTGGCTTTAGTATATGTTAATGTAAGTTATTCTTTTTTTACATTAAAATTCCACAAAAGTAGTAATAATTACTGTTAATATCTTTCAGTGGAAACTTACAGTAAACGAGTAGTGGTTGAAACAGTATTTAACAGGAGAGCTGCTGGCATGCTAAGAATGCAAATAAGTGTTATTAGCCTAATGATTTTGCCGTCGCCATGGTTGTGCAGCAACAGTGTTGTGAATATGTCATCCAGCACCCGTGAATTTGGAAAGTGTGTCAAAACACAACTTCAATTAGTTTGCTCTAATTATGGCTCTGGAGAGTTTGTAACTACATCACTCCTCATTAAAAGAGATTTTCTTCTATGGATTAATGTAATATACAAAAGGAAAGTTTCAAAGTTTTCTACACGATTAGCTCCTGCAAGGCAAGAGGTTTGTGCAGGGTTGGTGCGCAGGATTCTTCTAATTGCTGGATCCTTCAGCTGCAGGTCACAGTGAAGCAGTGTACTTAGCACTGGGCAGAAGAGAGAAAAGTGCTGATGGCTGCCTGGGAGGGAAAAAAAGCCAAGTGCAAAGAAAGCAGTCAGCTTTCCTGCAAAAACCGATTCTAACAAATAGGGGTTTGAAGCTTTTCATAAAAGAGTAATTGAACCTCTCTGGGTCTACTTTGCGCTTCTAGGAGTGCTAACCAGGAAGTAAAGAGGATTATGGGTAGGTAGCATCTCAATGAACTCCTTAGGAAGTAGAGAGATTTCACCTGAACCTACTGTAGCCTGTCCGGTTAGTTCGAGGTAAGGTTGCAGTACTGTTGAAGGGCAAGAAATAAGTTTATTGGTTAGGTCACAGTGAAAACACATAGTTTTCATGAACTTGGAAGAGAATTTTTTTTTTATGGAAAGGGGAAAAAAAGAATAAAGAAATATAAGTGTCTCTGTGGACTTACATACATACATCTTTGAGACTAATCCCTGCTCTGTAAAGAGTCTCTGTTCTGCTTTCTTCCTTTTATTAATTCTTTTTTCTGTAACATAGGGAGCTGCAGGTGTTGGTATCCTGGGGGTGGTATGCCAAGCATGCATTTTCCCAGGTTTTCTTTGGCAGAATGGTGAGCCAAGAAAATAAGAAGTTCCCTCCAGCCCTTCATATCATGAGTCTCTGAAACAAAGGTTCTTATGAGCATTGATTTAGATCCAGAAGAGACCTTAAAGACCATCTTATCCAACTCTCTCATTTTACTGATGAGGAAACTGAGGTCCAGAAAGATTAAGTGACTTACCCAACATCATGTGAATGGCAGAGGCAGGATTGAACCCAGGTACTCAGTTGACTCTAAAAAAGCAATGTTCTTTTGCTCTGCCTTTTGAAAAGATGATTTATCTATTTCTCTACTTTTAAATCTTACTGTCTGGGAAATGCCTATCCTGGGCAATCTTTCCCAGAGCTAAGAAATTAAACTCAGTAACAAAAAGTCAGAAATGTGTCTCTCAGGCTGAATCTGAAGGATCCATCCTCACTGCTCAGCTCCTGTTAGATGTATTCCTGTCTTGGCTCTGGCCACAGGTCCCCAGGAGACAATTCAGAGGAAAACTATGATTCCATACAATCTGGTGATTACTTCCTCAGCAGTATAAAGCCAGGGCCACATACAGTACTCCACCCCACCTGCCACGCAACATTGCTAACATTGCTTGCTGAGACTGCCCTTTTGAAAGAGACCAAAATGTTTGTTTTCCCACCCTCAGTCAGACTGCATTATCCTTTACCCTGTCACAAAAGCAGACCCTACCGTCTGTAACAAAGACTGTGGAGCCAAGGGTGTATTGGTGGTGGTAGTAGTAGTGGTATAGTAATAATACTAACAACCATCATTTATACAGTGCTTTAAGATTTGCAAAGCACTTTACAAATATTATCTAATTACAAATATTATCTAATTTTGTCCTCACCACAGCCCACTGCCTTGGTAGGTGCTATCACCACCCCAATTTCATAGATAAGGAGACTGAAGCATGCAGACTTTCAGGGCCTTACCTGGGGTCAAACAGTGAATAAGTATCTGGGACTAGATTTGAACCCAGGTCTTCCTGGCTCCAAGTCCAGTTCTCTATTCACCACACCACCCAGCTGCCTCTACTAGATCACATTTATATGCCACTTGGTCTTATGACATTTTACTTACACTAGTCTTGTGAGATAAGTAGTATAAGTATTAATCTCATTTTTCAAATAAGCCAGCTATGGCTCAGGCAGAAGTGACTTACCTAAGCATTTACAGTGGCTGTTAGGGCCAGGACTTAATCTTGAGCCCACTTTTCCAGTTCCAGGACCCTTTCATGATCTGGGCTGTGTGTCCTAGAAATTACCAGCTGCCCATAACAACATAAATGTTTATTCAAATATGCTGAACTCTAGCTAATATTTCGCTGCAGTTCTGTTCTTGTCTGTGGGTGTGCAGTGGCTATCTTATTCTTTTGGCAGCTTATTTTGGGCATATTTTGAAACTGAAAATTAAATTTCAGAATGGTACTTTTTTCTGATATCCTCCTATAATGCTTTTCTTCTCCCTAAGATCATTTCAGATATGTTTTTGTGAGTCTTTAAATGTTAACTACAGTTACCTAGTTTTTATAAGTTTCATGGTGAGGCAGTTAAACTCCCTTATGAAAAATTTTCCTCAGAATTCAGTCCAAGAATCTCATCATAGGAAGGGACCTTGGCATTCATAGGGTCCTAAAATTTCAGAGCTAGAAAAGCCCTCAAAGGCCATTTAGTTCAACCTATACCCAAAGCAAGAATGGTCTCTGTAATCAGACATCCAGCCGCCAGTGGAAGCACCCCAAATCTTGGGCACTCACCATCGCTCCATTCTTGTAGACTTCTCTTACTACTAGGAAGGCTGTCTTCCAATGAGCCAGAATTGGATGCTCTGTAACTTGCTGCCACTGCTCTTCCATCTGGCCTACATGGCCAAGCAGGGCACATCTACGGCTCTTCTCCACATTTGTTTGCTGATCAGGGATTTGAACCTAGTGAGTGTGCCTCTCTTCTATTTTTTCTCCCACAGAGTAAACATCTCAAGTTCCTTTAGCCCGTCTTCTTATTGTAAGGTTTGTGTGCCCTCATCATTCTAGTCACATTCTCCTGGTTATCTGGTTCTCCAGCTCATCAGTGACCCTCACCTATATATTGTGGTATCCAGAACTGATCACAGTCATCCATATGGAGTTTGACTAAGGTTTAGGGAAAAGTATGATATGTTGTTTCCTTCGATTTAAACCTTGGACTTCCCTGAAGTCTGTGGGAATGATCCGTTAGCTATTATCCACAAAACTCTTTAGAAGATGAGAAAGAGCGATGTGATTGTTGTAACAAAGTGCAAAAAATCACTCCAAATTCCTGAGACCTGTAAAAAAAAAACCTGATTGTCTCCCTGTGGAAGTGGGATGCTATTGGGCCCTCACATGTAGCAGCTGGTGAGGGGTTAAAGTAGCAATTGTTGAAGTCTTCTAGGCTTTTTCCCAGTTCTATGATAATTTGATGAAGAACTTCACCCTAATTAAATATTCAAATTAGGAATAAGTGTCAATATGGCTTCCCATTGCCTGGAATGATGATTAATTGTATTCAAAACTCTAGTGGCCGCTGTAATCTAAACCAAACCGTTGTTCTTGATTATTTCTCTAACATACTTGCCATGTTTTTGTTTTAAAATTTAAACTAGTAATTGATTTGCCATATGCTGCAGAGCTGTACATTCTTTAAAGCTCTGTGTTTAGGAACTTAGGGAGTTTGTAATTGTGATTTTCTTATTCTTCCAATGGCAGCCTATTTTTTTTCCTTATAAAATACAAAATGATTTGTGTATTGTTGTGTTTTTTTCTGTAACCCATGAGGAAAACTCATTATACTGTCAGGTTGGTAGGTATAAGTTATATTGATCATGGCAAACAGTTGGCTAGAATGGAAAATGAACAGGGATGTACTTCTTCTTCTTTCGGCTTTGTATCTTCTTAGTAAAGCCTTCACATCTGCTCACTTCCAGAAAGCCTTTCATGAACATTCCTTCCTGAAATAATTGTAGAATCAGTGAATTTTAGAACTGGAAGGAAAATATGAACATAAAGTATGGAATTAGAATTGTGTCTGACGCTTTGTGACCCCATTTGGGGTTTTCTTGGCAAAGATACTGGAGTGGCTTGCCATTTCCTTCTCCAACTCATTTGATAGATGAGTAAATTGAGGAAAAGAGGGTCAAGTGACTTGTCTAGAGTCACAAAGCTAGTAAGTGTCTAAGATCAGATTGGAACTTGGGAAGATGAGTCTTCCTGACTCTAGGCCCAGCACTCTGCTATTCCACCTAGCTGCCCTATATACTGAAATATAGCTATCAAAATGTTTTTGAAAAAAAAAGTTCAAAGAACCTAGATGATCTAGAACCGATCTAGACCAGCTCATTCATTTATGTATACTTGAGGCTTACTAAAACCCAAAAAGACGAAATGCCTTTCTCATGGACGTTTCACTAAGTTGGAAAGCCATAGCTTAGACCGCTTTCACTTTAAGTCCAGGACTGTTCTCTTTACACTCACTGCCTCTCCATCTCTCCTTTCCCTTAAACTCCTATAGCACCTATTATTTATAAAATTATTTTGGCATTTCACACATCTATGTACCATCCCTTTGATTGGTGTCTTAAAGTTATATAGATGTCTTGTTTAACTTCTCGTGAGTTAATGTCTTATCCCCCCAATTAGATTGTAAATTCTGTAGGAGCAGGAACAGGGACAACCTTTGATGCACAATAGGACATCAGGTTTCTTTCAGTGTTTGGAATTAAGTTCTTAGTTCTCTGCATGGAAGTTTTTCCATAATCTTGACAATTATTGTAGAGGAAATAGATCCACTTTAATTCTCTAAAAAACTTGCTTACTCATCTGTTTTTTTTCCCCTTCCAATTTCCCAAACATTTTTATATACCTGCTCTGCTGGTCATGGAGATTCAGATATGAAAAGCAAATCAGTCTTATACTCTAATGAGGGGACAGGACACAAACCCTGATAAGTATGATATAAGCATTGTGGGTTACAGTCCCACATGGGGTCGTGACCCACAGTTTAAGAAACACTAAAGGTGTTGTGAGTAGAAAACCTTTAAGAAGACCCAGTATAAAGCACAATGTGATAAATGCCCAGGAGAAGCCTAGATGAACATCTGTGAAAAATCAGAGGCAAGAGAGGTTATTTTCAGCTTGGAGAGAGATGGAGGAAGGGGGAAAATTGTCAGAGGCTTTATGGAGGAGGTAGCACCTGAGTTGACTTCAAAGAAAGAGAAGATTTCAGCAAGCGTAGATGAGAAGGGATTTTGCTCCAGACCTAGGAGACAGCCTGTATGAACTTGTAGGAATGGAGGAAGGCAGGGCAAAAGTGTTTGGTTTAACTGGATCACTGACTCCCTGAACAGGAGTCTTGTCAAATAAGGTTAGAAAGAGAGGCAAGAACCATATTGTGAAAGGTCTCTTTATTTAAATAAACTTCAATAACAGGAGCTTCTGAGAACTTTTCACATGGTAAGTTTGCCCCCAAATAAAATAAGTAATAATGATAACAATGATAAATTTCAGGGCTCGCTTTTTTTGCATATTGAATAAAATGAATGGCGTACTGTTCAGAATCACTTTGCTACAAAAGTCACAATACTGGGCTTTCATAAATCTGAAGCATAACCCTAGTGCATATGAATTTTCCCAATGCCTATGATCTGGATAAGGGACCCTTTTCTGTGAATTATTAGGGATGAGCATTGTCCAGGCCATTTCACTTGAGAATGACTCATTTTAATTACCTTCCAGGATGTTTCAGCAATGGAGCATATGGCTCTGAAGAAATCTACTTTCCCTAAACTGGCTTGGAGACAAGGCAATGGTCAGGGACCTCTTTCTGACACTGTTGACCAACCTGAGGAAGCGGGTGCTTATTAAAATGCCAGCAGGTGCAGTGAAGGTCCATTCCCTGTGACTCCCTCACCCAGCTCCTGCCAAGTCCTTTATAAGAATCTTTTTCTTCATCAAATAGCATTCATTAAGCATGTCCATGCACCTGGCACTGGAGCTTTGTCATGGACGACTTCCCCCAGTGGAGTTTTTACCAATAGTGAGACTGAATTTCATTTAGATATTTGCTAGGGTTTCTAATCTTCCTTGATTACTTTTTATGAATTCTACTAGAACTTGAAAATACAGGCCCTCTGAATTACATTGGCTTATAGTTCAGTTCTGCCAGAAGTTTAGCATCATAGAATCTAAGCAATGAAACCCTCACCATCAACATTCTGGAAGCACTGACTTCAAGGGTTTCTGATTTAGGCAGCCTTAAGAAAAGAAGGAAAGAGTTCAGAAGGTATGGTTATGGACACAGCCGATGATGACTTGGTGACACAGGATCGTCACTGGGCGTCCCTTCAATGATCTTTGTGTCTGTGATCTCAGGAAGCTTTCAGCCCAGATCAACACATGAGTCTTGCCCAGGAACACACATACTGTAGGGGAACACAAACACAAAACCACCCAAGAAACTGGAGTCCTCCAGACTGAACAGTTCCATCAAAAAGATGTCTCATCTGTCTCTCCCTCCAGAAATACACAACTCAACTACCACTATATAATGGACCAACCTAATACCAGCTCAGAGATCCTAGAGCCCCCTGCTTTTATGTACTCTCTTATAAGCAGCTTCAGAGAGAGGGGAAAAGGGTTGCTGTCCTCAGGGATATTGGCAACAGCCGCTGCCTTCCTGCTACCATGATTCTAGTAATACCCAAAGATCATCTAGTCTAACTTAAAGTATGAATCTCCTTGACAACATCTCCATTCAGCATCCCCTTCAAGAACTCTCTCTGACTCTGTTAGTAGCCCATTCTCTTGTTGGGCAAACATGCAAAACAAACATGTAGAATCTTCACCCCAGAGCCTCAGTTTTTTAATGAGAAAGAACTAAATGAATTAGACATCAGACAAGTAAAAAAATACACTTATTCAATGTCTTCTTCCCTGCCTACCCAAGTTTCTACCACTTTTACCTCTATTCTCTTTCATTGCTAAAAAAATTTACTTGTCACTGGGTTACAATTTTGATCCTTCTGACTTTGCCTTGCCTCACTTTGTATGGACTTTTCCCTATTTGCTGCCATGTTTCATATTTGTTATATTTATGGCACTAATATTCCACAATATTAACTTTCTGTAATTCAGATTCAACTATTCTCCAAATATTTAAGCTGTAAGTTTTGATATTACAAATAGAAAAACTTCGAGTATGCATATACAGATAGATTCTTTTTCCTTTACCTTTCAATGATATTTGTGATAGAATCGTAGCAGTAGAATTGGGTTGAAAAGAATGATCAGTTTTTTAATCCATTTCATATTATCATATTATTCTCCAGCACATTTGCACCAGCCTGTCTTGTAATTACACCAACAGTATGTTTGAGTGTCTATTTCCCACAAATCTGCCAACATTGAATTTGATTGTCATTTCCCACCCCCACTTTTTTCCATTTTAGTGAGGTTTTTGGAAGAACTGGAGAATGTTTTTTGAATGTAGCTTTGTTTTACAATTCTCCAGTCTTAGGGAACATGGAGATGAGCCTATGATCTTTTCATGTGATTATTAACAGTGAATATTTCCTCCTTCATGAATTGCTTTATGTCTTTTGATTATTGGTCTGTTAATAATGGCATGTTATTAGTCTTATGTTTAAACATCAATTTCTTGTAAATTCCATATGCCACAACTTTATCCAATACATTTATTGCAAATATTTTCCCAATCTGTTTCTTTTCTTTTAATTTTGGAAATATCACTTTCTATTGTACAAAATTCTTTTATCATTTTATAATCAAACACATTGATTATCTCTCCAAAAATTTCTTCTTTTTATTGTTTAAAAATGTTCCTCTACTCTTGAGAAGAAGTATGTTATTCCTTTTTCTTTCATTATTTTTAACCATTTTGTTTATATGAGAAGAGATGGAGGGAGGAGGAGGAGGAGGAGGCCAAATCTTGTTATTTTACAAATAAAGTAACTGAGAGTCTGATAGTTTAGGTGACTTGTTCAGAGTAACAGCTATGAACTAGAACTCCAGTTTCATAATTCCCAAACAAGTACTACTGGAATCTTTTTTCTCAATAACCAGTCTCATTCTGTGAGGATTAAAAGTGAATCATCTAGCTGCCAGTTTAAAAAAACAATCCTACATTTCCCCAGAACTTTATTTTCTCTCTGTCCATAATTTTTAAAATTTTCTTCTCAGTTTAATGAGTACCCCTCTGCAAAATAATTTTACTTCTACATGCGAAATAGAACAGAAAAAATAAAAGGAAGTTCAGAAGGAAACACAGATGATAAGATAACTTAAAACGTCCTTTGTATTTTTTGCAGATTGACTATTTTTTTTGTCTTTCATTCCTAATTATCTAGGCTACATATCATCTCACCTGAACTAAGTTCATTTCTGATGCCTACTATACAAGATCCTGGGGAACATATAAAATTGAGATAGGTTTCAGTACCTGTCTTCATAGAATTTACAGTCAAGTATAGTTTATTGACTCAAGTTAAGCCATTAAATAGACAAAAAACAATAATACATATCAAGTGTATTAGAGTGTTGCAAAAAAAGTGTCTATGTGAGGTCTGAGGGGTAGAATCTCAATTTAGTGTTGACTTCTTGAGGGAAGTGCCATTTGAGGATGGATGTTCAACAGGGCAAAGAGAAGCATTCCAAACGTAGGGAACAATGTGAACAAAGGCCAGGAGACTAGAAAGTGACCTTTATGTGGAGGGGTGAAATGGGTGAGATACAGAATGATGTAGTGGAGTTATATTGTCTAATGTGTAGGTTTATCTTCCTACTTTACTTTTTTCAGGTAAATATCATAATTAATTTACAGGCAAACATTTGGGGAAGGTGATCTAATGTCTAATTGAATGACAAGGGAAACCAGTTTAATAACTTTGTAAAATGTTGGAGCTGGAAGGGACTTTAGAAGATAGAATGTTAAAACAGAAAGGAACCTTAGAAATTTGTCTGGTCTAACCATCATCCCATATCATTTTACAGTGAAACTGTGACCCAGAAAAGGGAAGTTTATTGTCCAAGATCATAAAATTACTAAATATCAAAGCCAAGTTTCATCTTCAGCTCTTTTGAGTCTACCCAGCTCTCTTTCTACAGTACCATGATGCTCTCTCTACACCCAACATCCTAGGCATTCTAGAGAGGTCACTAATGTCACTTTTCTATCATGCATATTTCTTTGATAGAATATAGCGCAGCATAGTGCAGAGGGCTCTCCATGTGGCCTTCTGATACATTGTAACTGTGTGACCATTGGCAGGTCATTGATTCTCTCCGTGCTCCAAGCAGCTCTCTGAAGCTATGAATTGTAATTTAATTCCTGGTCTGCATCTGTGGAGGTTTCCATACCAGGAGCTTCCCACATTAATGGAAGCATAGGCCAAGGACACGCCCCCCCAAAAAAAATTACCTATGACACGCAGTACATTAGTTCTAACCCTGACTTCCTTTTTCGCGTAAATTTATTTCTTTCCTTCATTTCTGCTGTTTGGTTTTACTTAGTCCCCTGCCTGGAGATAGAGGCAGGTTGTCGTAGTAGAATCAGCTGTGGTCTTAAGAGTCAGAAGACCTGAGTTAGAGCAGTCGCCAAAATCCTTTGTATCCACTTGAGACATATCATTTTCCCTCTCTGAACCTCAGTTGCCTCATCTCTGAATTTGGATTATTAATTCTTGTCCTGTTTACCTTGTGGGGATGTTGTAAGTAATACTCTATGAAGCCACAAGATTCTACATAAATATGAATTATTATTGTTATTGTTATAATTATATTTCTTTTCTATACATGTCGTCTCAGAGCTCTGAGGATAGGGTCCATATCTTATCTCCCCTTTGTATCTCAGCACCAAGCACAGTACTCTGCCCAGTGGATCCCTAATACATTTTTGAAATACTGTATTTCCATAAGAACAACCAGTGATTAAAAATGAATGAAAAGCAGGTAACCTGAAAACATTACAATTCTTTTATAATAATATATATAATAATACAGTCTCGGACCAGGTTTTTTTTCTTTCTTTTTTTTTTAAATATATCCATAGTTAATCTTTATGCCCTGGTAAAAAGAATTACAGATTGTGCTCTGTGTTTCTAATTGTAAAAGTTTAGTAAATTTGAAACATTTTCTCATTTAATTTGAAATGTGGCCTGAGATGAAAAATTATTTTAAAATGCTTCCTTATTAACCTTAGCTGTATATGTTGAACTTTGTAGCACAATATATTTTTCCTAGTGTTCTCAAAGTCCCATTTAACATGTCTCAGAAGATGGTTTTCAGGAGATTTGTTCAATAAAACTTGCAGTGCCAAGAAAATGGAATGGCCCCAGAGTTCATTTTTTTTGTTGTAAATATGCATTGGGAGTAGAAAACATACTATAACTCTAGCCATAAGAAAGTTTCTCTTCTCTCTTGATGTACTTTTCCCATGCCTCTTTGTGGCATGGAGGATTCTTAAGGAACCAGGATCGTTAATGGCTTTTCTCATGGAATATAAGCTCTGACAGGTCCTATCAAATTCCAAAAGCTTCAAACAGGGATGGACCTACTGATGGACTATGGGCCTGTCATTTAAGGTCCATCCTCATCGTGTATGGAAAGGGTCATCACTGAGTAAGCCACTAGGTAATGACTTTTTTTTTCAGCTACAGAAATTCACAAAGACCATCTGCTGAAGTGTGTGTCTGCCATCAGCGGAGGGAGCACCAATACCAACAAAGCCATAGATCCTTAAAATATTGAAGTAGAAGTGTTTCGTAGGATTTAAGGCTAGAAGGGACCTTATCTAGTCCAGCTCTCATTTTGAAGAGGCCCACACAGGTGATTTGCCTAAGGTCATATTGCCAGTATGTGATGGAGCTGGGATTCAAACCCAAATCCTCTCTGTCCAAATTCAGTGCTATTTCCCATTACCAGTTCTGTAGTAAGTGCCTTTTCCTTCTGACATTGTCCTGTTACTCCATGCAATGGACAGCAGCTGTAGCTGCTGCTGTCTGCCATGGCACAGTAAGTCTTTGCTCTGAAAGTGAAGCATCTTCATTCTATGTGGCAATTGGATCCAGAAGATTAATGATAACATTTAAAAAATTCACACAGACCTGGAATCGGCACTAGAAAATACAGATTTAAATTAACAGGGAAAAGCAGAATCCCATCAAAGGACATAAATCGTGCTGGCAAATATCATCTCCTAATAAAAAGTATTCTATAACTGAAGGGCTTTTGTATGGAGCTGTCTCCGGCTTAGTGGCCGTGTTAATTGAATAAGGTCCCCATGACTGACTTAGGGGACAAGAAATGAAATTTCCCTTTGGCATTCATTTAGCTGGATCAGGTGACAGCTGCATGCATGACGCAGACCTGCCCCTTTGCTAGATAGCAAGAACAAAGTAAAAAGAAAAGAGACTACTTTTGAGGGTAGTAATGGCAGTCACATATCACAGAACTTCACAGCTAGAACAAAGCTCAAAGGTCATCTCTCCCAGTGCCTTCATACTCCCCAAATAGTGATCTCTTCGGTGAAATCCCTGACCAGTGGTCATCTAGGCTTTACTCGAAGACCTTCAGTGACAGGGAACTCACTGTTGTTCTAAGTACCATATCCTACTTTTAGAGAATTGGAACTGTTAGGAAAGTTTTCCTAATTCATTTGGCAAAATTTGTCTCCCAAAGTATCCACCCATTGCTTTTAATACTGCCTTCAGAACAAATTTAATACATCTTCCTCTGTGAGAGTTCTTCATATACTTGAAGACAGCTGTTATCTGCCCTTTTCCTCAGGCTAAAAATCCCTTATTCCTTCGATTGGCAGAATTTCCAGTCCCCTCACCATTCCTCATCACTTCCTTCTGGAAACTTGGTAGTATCTTTCCTGGTGTGATGAAGAGACATTCTAAATGAACTTTTGAGATATTTATGAATACATTAATGAATGAATTAATGGAAAAAGCCTTTATTAAGGACTTCCTATGTGCTAGACGCTATGCTGGCTGCTGAGGATACAGATACTAAACTCCCTTTAGTATCTGTATCCCTACTCCCATGTATACATGTATATATACGTATGTATACATCCCTCTCTATATGCACACGCATGTATCTATGTATACACATGTATATATTAATGTGTGTGCATGTACACACACTAATTATGGTTTCTTTCATTGTCCATATATTTTTATATATGTATGTGTGTATATATATCCATATCTATAACTATCTATGGTATTGGTGACCAAGGAAGGGAGTTTTGGCTTAGGGAGTCACAGGGACGATGAGGGGAACCATAAGATGTTGTTGTTACCACATACTTCTCAGGAACAAAGAAAGTATTGATTTCATTACCGTTCGTAGAGCAAAAGGTTCAAAGTGGTATGTTTCAGGGGTAGAGGATTGTTTGCTCTGAAAGCGATAATAAATGTAGTAATAAAAAGTCTCTTGTTGGCACTATTTACTGGCTACTCATTCCTCCAATCCATAGTTTTCTCTAATTCTGGATTGTTGTGATAGCCTCTTAAATTGGTGTCCCTGCCAGAAGTTTCTTTCCACTCCAGTGTATCCTCTATACAGGTGAAAAAAATGTTTTTTTTTTTCCAAAAACTCAGGTCTAACTATGTCAGTCACTCAGTAAACTCTTAATAGTTCCCTCTCGCCTCCTTTTTCTCCCATTACAGCTTGTTTTTTTTCCCTTCAGTTTCCCTCACCAGCATCAGCTCGTTCGGAGCCTTATCATTCCTGATACTATTTTTATAGGACTGTGTACATACGTGCATTCATCCGCTGTTACCTTACTTCTGTCACCTCTGCAACAAAGGGAAGAAAGTGATAGGCCTATATTGAAGGATATAGTTTCTAGAGATGTAGTAGGAATATACAGTTGTTTAGGCCCTCATCTCTTCTCACCTAGACTACTATTAACAGTCTCCCAATGAGTCCTTGCTGTCAGTCTATCCCTTTTCTGGTACCTTCTCAATTAATCTTCCTAACGTACCACCGTGATTAGGTGATTTCTTTACTCAGAAACCTTTAGTGGAACCCAATGGCTTAATAAAGTAGAAACTGCCTCTGACACTTCAGGTTTTTCTTAATCCGGCTGCAACCTACTTGTCCATCTTTATCTCACACTATTCTTTCTGTATTCTTCCTGACAGCCGAATCGTACTACCACCTGTCACTTGGTACCCCCCCAAAAAATTCACACACACACGCACACACATACATCTGATCCTCCCCACTCCAAAACATAAACACAGAGGCATTGCATATAGTCTTAGCACTTGTGTTTTATTCCTAGTACACAGCCGTGCTTTAGAGGGGTGGAGGTATGGCAGAGAATGTGATCAGGGAAAGAGCTAGAGTGCAAGTTAGCCTCAGATTCTCTGTCTGCCCCTTGCTCTACCTTCTCCAGTCTCTGTGACCTCCCATCATACTCTATTCCTAGAATGGACCCTCCCCTTCCAATTTATATCTTCTTTTGGCCCCACTCAGATTCCACCTCCTCTGTAAGGCCTTCCCTGAAACCTTCCACTCCCTACCAATTATATGAAAGTTTTCTGTTTCCTCAAATTTCTCAGTCAACTAACAGAATTTTGTTCAGCCCTTCATACTTACATCTTATATGTCATAGTTATTTGTGTACCTGGGATTGTAGTTCCCAATATAAAAGAGAGGTCATTTGGCTCTTATCTTCCCAATGAGAATATTGAGACTTAATTAGGTTAAATGAATTGTCCAAGGTCATACGGATTGTAAAGCTGGGATTCGAATACACATCTTTTCACTCCTAATGGGTGGTTCTTTCCACTTCATTTCTCTTTCTTCCTATTAGATCATAAGCTCCACCGTAGCAGGTTCTGTGTTGATCTTCTTTTTATCTCCAGTGCTAAGAGTAGTGCCTGGAATATATTAAGTGCTTAATAAATATTTACTGAATTCATAAATGAATATATGGCGAAGTTCCATACCAACAGGAAAATAAACTTAGCCCAGAAGATTTCTTCAGGAGAGTAATACTAGAGTACGATTCTTCCAAATGTCTAGAATTGTTTATTTTTATATGAAGATTTCTAAGAGTTAAAGGGGGCAATTAGGTTGTACAGTGGATAGAGTTCTGGGCCTGGAGTCAGGAAGACTCAATTTCCTGAGTTCAAATCTAGCCTGAGACACTTACTACCTGTGTGACCCTGAACAAGTTGCTTAACCCTTTTTGCCTCAGTTCCTTATCTATAAAATGAGCTGGAGAAGGAAATGGTCAACCACTCCTGTATCTTTGCCGCAAAACCTCAGATGGGATCACAAAGAGTTAGACATGACTAAAATGACCAAACAACAAAGGTTTAAAACAGTAGAGTCCAGTTTACAATATCTTAAAAATCTTATAAGGCAGAACTGATGCTTGAGATTGAGAAATACAGGGCATCTCACTCCCCCCCCCAAAAAAAATTATCTTGCTATTAAAGCTTAAAACTGTACCATGTCTTTGTAGACACCTTGAACATAGAAGCTTGAGGAGATTGTGCAAAGAAATCTCTTCAGTTTATTTTAAAGACTAGGTGATATTGTATTTTACTGTGATGTTATTAAGGTCTTTTTTGTAGAATAGATTTGAACAAGTTCAATTCAGGAAACATTTTAGGCCCCTCCTATTTTCCAATTCTTTGCCACCACAAAAAGAGCTGCTATAAATATTTTTGTATATGTGGGTCCTTTTCCCATTTGTATGATCTCTTTGGGATTCAGCCCTAGAAGTGTTATTGCTGGGTCAAAGGGTATGCACATTTTTATAGTCCTTTGGGCATATTTCCAAACAGTTCTCCAGAAGGGCTGGATCAGTTTACAACTCCACCAACAATGTAATAGTGTTCCAATTTTTGCACATCTTTCCAGCATTTATGATTTTCCTGTTAGCCAATCTGACAGGAGAGATGTGGTACCTAAGAGTTGTTTTGATTTGTACTTCTCTAATCAATAGTGATTTAGAGCATTCTTTCATATGACTATAAATATCTTAAATTTCTTCGTCTGAAAACTGCCTGTTCATATCCTTTGATCATTTATCAATTAAGGAATGACTTGTATTCCTATAAATTTGACTCAGTTCCCTGTATGTTTTAGGGATGAGGCCTTTATCAGAGACACTGGCTGTAAAAATTCTTTCCAAATTTTCTGCTTCCCTCCTAATCTTCGTTGCATTGGCTTTATACAAAACTTTTCAATTTAACATAATCAAAATTATCCATTTTGCGTTTTGTAATGCTCTCTGTCTCTTGTTTGGTCATAAATTCTTCCATTCTTCATAAATCTGAAAGGTAAACTATTCCCTGCTCTTTCAGATTGCCTATAGTATCAGCCTGTATATCCAAATTGTGAACCCATTTTGACTATGTTGTGGTATACAGTATAAGATATTGGTCTCTGCCCACTTTCTGCCATACTGTTTTCCAGTTTTTCCAGAAATCAGGAGTCAGGAAGACTCCTGATTGTCAAATAGTTTTTGTCAAATAGCAGTTTACTCCATTTCTTATTCAAACTTCCCTATTTGTAACATGTTGTTCCTTATTCACACCCACCATGCTCTTTTCCATTGCCATTTATGTAATGCTCGGCTTTAGTACCTTGGAGTGCCCCATGACAAGCAGCTCCACAACTCCAACTGGGTAGAACATTCATTTTAAAAATATGAGCCTTTGTTTCTGGGAGAAGTTTGGGGTCATTAAGGAGAATCTTGCATCCTAAAGGTAATTCAGCCCACTTTCATCCTTCTGTTTAATTCTAGGTCCCACTCGTTATTTCTTTTTTCTGTTGGTCCGAGACATCTATATTGCTGGAGAGACTATATAGTTCATCTCTCTATGTGTCGTCATCTAGTCAATGGACGTTTTTGGTTGACTTGATTTTTCCTGCATGGAGGATTAGGCTAAACTCTTTTTGAGTGGTTGTGGATCTCTTATAGAATGTTCTCTTATGATCTGGGGCTTGATGCACAATGTCATTGGCAAAGAGGAACATCTAGAAGATCCCGCCATCCACAGGGGATTCCTCTTCATTTTGCACGCTGCATTGGATCTCCACCATGTCAGTGGCAAACAATTCTGGTGAACATAGTCTCCATTTTATATGCTGTATGCTTGACTTGGTATTTATGAGCACAGTCTTAATATTCCTTAAAAAATAGAACACAGAGCATCTTGTTCAGCCTTTACCTTAGAGTATTTTGGTAGCTGTGTGGAAGATGAATTGGAAAAGGGAGAGACTAGAAAGTGATGAGGTACTGAAGCAGGGCAGCTACAGATGCAGTGTTAGGAGAGAGAATGGGGTGGATGAGTGAGACTTTGTGATGTAGACTTGACCAGACTTGGAAAGTGATTGGATATGAGGGGTGAGTGAGGGAAGAGAGATGGGCAAGTCTGAACTTAGGAAACTCAGTGACTGAGAGCAAGATAATGTGTGCCCTGTTTTGAATGTGTTGAGTCTGTGGTATATCCAGAAAGAGATATCCTATGAGTGATTGTTAGTGAAAAACTGGAGCTCAGGAGAGAGATTAGAGATGGATATATAGAATTAGGAATCACCTGTGTAGAAATGATACATGAACTTATGGGAATTGCGACTGGCATTACTAGGAGAGTACTTAAGATAGAGACTTTAAAAGGGTCATTTACCCTTTTTGTATAAAATGTAATTCAATTTACCAAATGCTTATGCAGTCTTGTACAAGATACTGTGATCAGAACTAGGGATATCGAAGATGAAATAATATTTACTGACACTTTAAAATTTGCCTTATTTTATATTCACTACTTTATTATAGGTATTGCCATCTTCATTTTATTGGTGAAAAATCTGAAGTTCAAATAGCTTAAGTTACTTGCCCATGTTCATACATCTTGCAGGGCTTGAGGCAAAGTTTGAATACAGGTTTCTCCTGACTCCAAGGGCAGCTCTTTTTCCATTATACCATACATCCTGTCTGTGAGGAGCTGACTGTTTAATAGAGAAGATGTGTGTACACACACACACACACACACACACACAACTTATACAATGGAGAATGTGATAGAGTGAGATCTAGATAAGTTAAATAGGAAATTTGAGGTGAGAGGGATAACTTTTAGATGGAATGATAAAGAAAGACTTTATGAAGTGACAAGCAAATTGGGTCTTGAAGGAAGGGAAAGATTTTAATAGGCAGAGATGGAAAAGCCATTCCATTTATGGGATGGGGTGAGGTATGTGCAGCATAGGCAAAGAGACAGAAATGGGAGAAGGCAGGGCAAGAATGGGGTGTTGTGTGTGGGCAGTAATCTGGCATCAGACTGGAAAGGTTAGCTGATGCCAAGTAGTAGAGGGCCCTAAATGACAGAATAAAGAATTCATACTCTATTATGGAGTTACTGGGGAATCCATTGAAAGTGTTTGAGTAGAGAAATGTCATGTTTGGAGCAATACTTTAGGATATTTACTGGAGCAGTAGTGTGACTGATAAATTAGAGAGGGAATTGACCGTAGGCAGGCAGACCAGTTGGGAGTTTGTTAAAATAGCTTGTATGTGACAATTAATCTGTTTGTTTACATGTGTTATCTCATCTGTTCTTCACAATAACCCTATAAGGTAAGTACTATTATTAGCTCCCATTTTACAGATGAGGCAATTGAGGAGGAAAGAGGTTAAGTGACTTGCTTAGGGTCACATAGTAAGTTTTTGAAGCAGGATTCATTCAAACTCAGGTCTTCTAGACTCCACTTCATTACCTAGCTGTCTCTTGTTACAATGGTAAAAAAAAAGCAAGAGATGAGGAGAACTTGCTATGATGGTGGTCATAAAGATGGTAGGAAAGAGACAGATGTGAGAAATAGTTAGAAGTAAATTTGACAGGACTTGACAAATGACGAGATGTGTTGGAAAGAGGGACGGGTCATTTGTGGCTCCAAAGTTTTGTGCTTGGGTAACTGAAAGCATGGTGATACCATTCATAGAAATAGAAAAGTAAGGGGAAGAGCAGCTTTTGAGAGGAAGAGAATGAGTTAAATTCCCTCAAAACAGAAGGCAGTCCATATTGGAATGCTTTGCAGGTTCTTCAAGATGAGAAATTCCTTCTGTTACCTAAATTTTCATCCCATAGGTGTGATGTTTAGACCAACTTTTTAAAGAAATAAATTTCTCAGGTAAATATTCAGTACCTTTCTTACCAATCTATAATGTTTCCTTGAATCTTAGTTCAAAATTAAAAGCCTTGCCATCAGGCAAGTTTGAGATGAACATGTACCTCTGCTTATCTCTCAGGCTTGACTTTTTTTAAGCTACAGATTATCTTTCCTTCTATCTAGACTATTCTCTTCAAAGGGAAGGCTTTGTTAGCTTCTGTCTTCTCAAGATCCTAGCTTTCATCTTCTACAAATGGCAAAAGAAAAAGAAAAGAGTAAGATACATTGGCCATCTTGCTAGTAACCCCACTGTGTGCTGCCCTCCCTTCCCCGGTCACAAGGAGGTATTTTTCTATTTTACTCTTTTCCTCCCAAAGGTGTCTCTCTCCCCAACTAACTATTTAACTTAGGATCACAAGATCATAGATTTATGAGCTGCGAAGATCCTTGGAGATCATCTACTTCAATGCCCTTATTTTACAGATGAGGAAAATTTTTTTAAACGAGTGTTCTGTGTAACTCAGTTTCACACAGATTCAATAAATTTGATTGATTGTCTTTTGTGGGTTAGGCACTGTGCTAGGCACAGTAACTTGGTTTGCATAATTTGTTTACTGTTCTAATAGGCTTTTACATCACCAGCATCCTTAGTTTACATACTACCTTGGGACTTCCAAAAATTGTTTTTTTTCAAAGGTCTGTGTCGCTTACACAGAATACAACCTTTTTACAGGGTGACAATTTTCTGACATATCTCTATGCTTAGAAACCTCACTATAAACATGGGGCAGAGAAAATGCTTTCTTGCCTTGGACCATTCATTGAGATTCCTAAATTGCTTTCTGGTTAAATATAGTATCTCTCTGTCTCTCTTTCTGGTTGTACATGTGTTAATAATAATACACATTTCCATAGCACTTTACTGTTTTCGAAGGATTTTTCCTCACAATAACTCTGTGAAGTGGGGAGTATCATCCTCACTTGACAGATGAGGATACCATGGCTCAGCACAGTGAAATGCCTTGTCTATGGTTAATAGGTTTCAGGTAAGTGTCAGACCTGTCTCCCAAATCCAATCCCAGTGTTCTCTCCGCTGTACCACAATGCACCTCTCTCCTGAAGGGGTTCTTAACCTGTTATATGCCATAGATCCCTTTGGTAGTCTGGTGATCCCTTCTCAGAATAATGTTTGTTGCTTATATTCATAATTCAAGTAAATACTAAATTTCAGTTAGAGGTTAGTGAAAATAAAGGTGCAATTTTTTTTCCACATCCAAGTTTCTGGATCTCTTGAAATCTGTTGATGGACACCTTAGGGATTCGATAGACTCCAGACTAAGGATCTGTATCGAGTTGCCTGTGTTTTGGTAAGGTCAGTTGACCAGATGCCCCATTGACAAAATTCTAAGAAAGCAAAACTGTCCTTTCTCCTGGATTTTTTTTCCCAAATGGGAAAAAGCTAGAAAAATGATACCCGTCAACTCCTTTTTCCTTGGGAAACAGTGTGACTTTTGGGGTTATTCATGACCATGGAGTGCTGAGCCTCCTGTGGGATATATTCTGTAAACACAAGAACCATGGAATCTTTCCACTGGAAAGAACTTTAGGTATTGTCTAGTCCAACTCTCTTATTTTACAGGTGAGGAAACTGAGGACCAGAGAACTCAAGTAACTTCCCTAAAGTTACACGATTAGTTAGTGGCAAAGCTGGGATTAGAGCTCAAGTGTCCCGTTCTCTAGTCCTCTGCTCTCTGCATTACACCCCATTGAATCTCCCTCCCATATAGATCATTGCTATGATATGGTGCCTTTTTAGTGTCATTCATTCATTCAGCAAATTAAGCATTATTCAGATCTCTGCAATATCCTATATTGCACACTGGAGGAAATACAGAGATAAATGAAACTTCTCTCAAGGATTTTCAAGCTAGTTGGGGTTAGAGGGAGATATATGTGCAGAGATACAAAGAAGGTAATAAAATGGGGTCAGAAATAATTTCCAACTGGAGGGACAAATTTAAGACAACAAATTAAGATTCTATGGAGTTTGAGCTTAGCTTTAGAGGGTAGATCAGAATCAGTAGACAAAGAAAGATACTACAGATATAGAGAAACAAAGGTAAAGAATATTTGAGATGTTGACCTAGCTCCTCATTTTAGTTGGGGCATAGAAAGTGTGCCTGGGAACAGTGTGAAATAAGGCTATAAAAGAAGGCTGAAGCTCTGTCACAAGGCACCTTGCATTCCAAGCTAAGGCACTGATAGACCCAGAAGTTTCAGCAGTAATTGATGGATTTTGTGCAGAAGGACTGGAGAGAGGAAGGCAGAATAAGGGGTGATGTGACTATAACCCATACAAGGGGTGATGTGACTACAACCCATACAAACCATAGAGGATGTGTGAAAAGTGGGCAGAGACTAGAGAACAAATGACCAGTTCTCATAGCTGCCGTTCGACACCTGGATTAAACGTTGAAATATAGGCATGCATGAATCCCATAACCTTTCCTCTTTCTCCTTCTGTCTTTTCCTCAGGCATATCTCCTTAACGCTTCCTGCTACCTTCCGAGGCAGGAACAGCACGCGAACTGACTATGAGTACCAGCACTCAAATTTGTATGCCATATCAGGTATGTTGAAACTTCAGTTAAGAGCTGTCCCTTATTCTATGTTATATGTGTCACCTTATTTGTGTTTGTCTCTGCTTCTCTTTCTCTGTTTTTCTCTCTCGGTAACTCTCTACACTAATAGTAATAATAGTAATGATGATAAATTTCTCTAGTGCTCTTCTTAATTGATCAAGAAATTGAGTTTCAGGGAAATGAAGGTATTTTCCAAGAGTCACATAACTAGTAAATGTCAGACTAGGGCTTTGAACTTGAATCTGCCACTACTCCACAGTGATCCCCACTCTACTTTCTTAACTTGCCCTTAGAATAATATTTCTAGATAAACTATACACTCTAAAAATGTTTGTAAAATGATGATGAAAATCCATATGCTTATAATCCTTAAATTTCACTGTGAAGTTTTGATTTGTTACCACTGTGTTCGGTTAACCAATACCAGGCAAATTTCTCAGGGGGACCCTAATGATGCAGTATGTGTAATTGGTGAACAGGAGCTGTGGGTTGGGAGAAGGAAAAGTCTTCATTTGTTCACTTTTTCATGATAAGTTTAGGCATTATTTTTAACCCTCTTTTTTCTTAAAGTCACATTCCGTACTTCTGCAGACATATATATGAAGAGCGTGTACTTTCTCACACTAATGGTGTAACTTTGGGAAAGTCATTAAACCTTTCTGGCTCTCAATGTCCTTTGTAAAATAAAGAGGAAGATCACTTTCTTCAGTTATCTGAAAAGCTGTTACTTGGGAAAAGGAATTAGATGTAGAATTATAGGATTTAGAGACTGCAAAGATTAGTCCAGCTCCAAATCCAATGTGTTGTCCACCAGTCCTCAAGGGCATATGTAGGAACAATCAGTGGAATTTACCAGGAGACACAATTGTGTTCGATTTAAGGAAAACTTTCAAACAATTAGAGTGTTCTTAAAGGAGCGTGAATTGCCTCTACAGGTAGTGTGTCCCCCATCATTGAAAGTCTTCGAACAAAGATTAGGGAACTATTGACCACAGTTTTCTAAGAGGATTTCTGTTTCAGAAATGGGTTGGATTAGATGGCTTCCATGGCCCTGTCCAGCTTCATAGATTCTGGGATTCTATGTGGACTCTAAGAGCTCTTTAAGAATCTTCCAACTGATAAAATGCAGCTTGGCTTTGGCAAAAATGTCAGCACTGGTGTTCTGGATGTAAAATATCAAGTTGGAAAAACTCATTTAGCCATGGTGTAGAAATGAATTTTATTCCATGCCTGAAAGAATTAGGGATCTGTGCCATTCAAAGGAAGTCCACAAGTAACCTCTGATTATATTGTCCTACCCATTTGGTGGAAGCTACATATAGATCTAAGGAAATGCCAAACATGTAATGGAGTAGAAACAGCACCGGACATACAGAGACAGAAGACATGAGTATGATCTCAGCTTTGATACTTTTCTGGCCACTTCCCCACTCTAAGACTCAGGATCTCCGTATGTCAAATGTGGATAATAATTCTTATATCTCCGCCCTCACACTGTTCTTGTGGGAAAAGTGGTTTGTAGACTTCAAAGTCACCTTTGCATCAAATAGTAGCTTCATGTCTTCTGGTTTCATTCATGTCAGTATGGTTGTAGTTCAGTCCAGAGATCATACCCTCGACATCAGTAGTTAAATTAATGCTGATACATGGTCACAATGCTGATATGGAAGTGCTGTATGCGTCTGTGCATCCTCTGCCCCTTTTCTGCCATGACATTTTTGTTCCTGCTAAAGCAGATGGGAGATAGCTAAGACCGAAGGCCATTTTATGTTTTTCTCATGACCACCCTTCTGGTAATGAGGCTCTCCTTACTCAGCAAGGTTGGTCCTAGGGCAAGAAACAATACAGCCTGTTTCTAGGACCACCCTTAGCTTTGAATGACTTGGTAGAGCTTATGCTCTTTCTAGCATTCGTTCATTCATTCAGTGAACATTTTTTAAAGTGCCTTTCCTGTAGAGAATACTGTTCTAAGGGAGATAAAAAGATGTCCTTGTGGAGCTTTCAGTCCAGTTGGTGGGAGACGATTGAGGACAGTAAGATGGAAATATGAAAACCTATTGTACACAGCATCCTATGATAAGTGCATTAAAGATGTGAGAAACAAAGTGCCGTGTGAAGTTTAAATGGGAAGATCCTTCTGGATAGGGACTCAGAGAAGGCTTCATAGTGGAGGGGTCATTTGCATTGGACATTAAATGGTATATAGAGGAATTCAACAGGAGAGAGCCCATAGACTCCTCTATCCTATGCTGAGGCATTGGAAGACGACTTTCATGAAGGAAATCTGAAAGTGCTATGTAAATGGGAGCTGTTATTATTATTATTATTTATGAGTGCTTTCCATTAATGCTGAGTGACACTCCTAACCCAAAAACATGACATTCATCCATGTAGTATAATGAATCTGTTATTTAAAAGGTAATTTTTTTCTAAAAATTGCAACTTCAGGTTCTAAACAGATGAAATATAGCAATGGCCTAAGTCTTGTCAGTATTGGTTTTTCTTGTTATGTTCATTTCCTAATAGATTTGGAAGTATAAGCAAAAGCCTGCTGTTCAGATCACACATGACACTTCCTCCTAGAAGGGGAAGAAAGAATAAGGAACTCTCCCCCACTGCCCCCTACCAAGAGCCAATCTCACAAAGAGTGGAGAAAACATGTTTGCCTCTGAAAAGCTTCCCTTGGGAGGATTTCATTGTGGTCCAGGGCTCTTTCAGCATTGCAGGCACTGGGCCTAACGAGTTTGGAAAGATGACCTATTTTGCAGAGATTCTGAATATTTTACCAGATGTTTAGTGGCAGAGCAATGCAAAACAAGTCTGTAAAAGCCAGTAGAGCATCGTTGCTCAAAATTTACACAAGTAAATCTTAATCAAAGTACACAACACCTTTTTTTTTGCTTACAAATCTTCCTCTGGCTGCATTGGTGTTACACTATGCAGGACTTACATATTTTCTAATGGCTATTCCAGCTGTTTAATATTTATGCAGAAAGGGGCTCATAATGTGAAATATTCTCAAGATTGGCAGGAATTTTCCTGTATACCTTTGGATCATTGCCGCTTTGCTCAGTGGCTCTGATGAGGTGCTGTTTGTGTTCATTCCAGCTGTTAGTTTAGAAATGGAAAGGTAACAGCCTCAAGACACCGTAGAAGCCATTTAGAAACTTCCTGTTACGTTTATGTAAGTGGCAGTCAATTGGATTTTATCTACCAAGCTGTGGTAGTTCATGCAGCAGCCCTGTGGCAGCAGGAAGCTCTGGCCTACTCAGCTGCCGTAGTCACCAAATTGCTCCATTGGGGGCTTGGACTGCTTAGCTATGTTACTGCCAGAGACATCCTGCAGGTCCTGCTGGCTTTGTGAGGTCCATGAGCTCAGCAGTGGGGGAAAAATGACTTGCCCAGAGACTGGAAATGAGCTCAGAAAACATGCCTGCAAATATCTCTGGCCAAAAGGGAGGTGATTTTTTTCCCCTTCATTGTGTGAATTGCATTTGTCACTAAATGTATCATCCCAATTTGAGGTCCTAGATGTAAGAAATTCAATAATTAACTCTCCAAGGAATTTACTGAGGATGTGTCCTCCTAATTCCTCTCCACATTTTTTGTGTGCGGCTTCATTGCTAGAGTTTGGAAGGTAAGGGAATGGATCCCAGAAACCTATTGTTTCAGAGAATTGACTTTTGGAAGGTTTATGAGAGATTCATGGACTCATAGAATTCCAGAGCTGGAAGGGATGATAAAAAACATCCGTGCCACTTCTTTATTTTATAGCTGGGGAAACTGAGACCAAGAGAGATGAAGCAGGTTGCCTAAAGCTGTTCAGCTAGTCAGTGATTCAGCTGAGACCTGAACCCCAGTCTCCTGACCCTGGGGCCAGTGTTCTTTCTGCCACTAATTCCATGCTGTAGAAGAAATTGCCTTGTGGTTGCTAGATCTCTTTCCCTTTGTTCTGTGCCATTACTGAAGGATTTTGGATCAGAGGATCATAGAATTTGGAGGTGAACGGGGCATTGGATACCCAATCCCCCTCATTATATAGATGAGAACCTTGAAGCCTGGAGATGGTGACTTCTCCAAGGTCATACAGGCAGTAAGAAAGAGAGCCAGAATTTGAACCTAAGACTTCTGGCTACAAATCCATCACTCTTTCCACTGTATTGCTCTCTATGCTATAGGTCGGTCGTCGTTCATATAAGACTTTTTGAAAGCAATTTAGTTGGAAATACAAAAGGTTGAATGGTTTTGAATTTATGTGATTCCTAGAGCAGTATTTATTCTGAGTTACATCTGTGATCTAATAGGTGCAAACTTTCTTCACTAGGTAGAATGCAGTGCTTCCACGTGGTCTCTTCCTGTATTATTATATTTGTCTATTATCTTTTCTAAAAATAATTCAAATAAGATCCACCCAGCAAAATGGAGGTCTTCCTCTGGCTCTTTAAAATTCAGAGATATCAGCCCTGACTTCTCTGGTCATACATGTCCTCATTAAAGTCTTTTACGACGCTTCACAAGCATGTCATTGTTGGTAATAGGCTGCAACCTACTTCCACCCACCATTCAGATATCTATTGCCCTTTGGATCACTTGCCATTTTCAGTGTTTCTGATTTCTTAGTGTTTCCTGATTTGCAGCTCTATGGCATTATTTGGAGAATATTTTTTAGAAACTGGGGTTTTATCATAGAGAGCCACTTGGGATGAACAGCAAACAAACACCTTGTTAAGAACCATTTTGTGCAAAGTCTTGTGTTCAGTGTTAGGGCTCACAAAGATCCTTCATTCTAATGGAGAAGGACAGGTGCACAAATAACTACCACCAGGGATGCCCTTCTCCCGTTGCCCCTTTCCCTGGTCCCATGGCTCCAAGACCCTATCTAAGACAGATGGGTGAGAAGACCCTCCACCTCTAGGGATGCTCTCATGCCTTTCCTTCCTCCATTGGTGCCAGGTTGCACACAACCCATCTAGGCTGTTTGACTACTCACCTTGAATGAGATGGGAGTAACTGACTTTGTTTTTTCCATTGAAATGGGGGTCACCAGACCTTACCATCTACTTGCTTCTATGCCATCCAGACCCCAGGAACTGCCTCTGACCTGCTGATGAATGCTTAGGACTCCTTAGGACAAGATTGTTAGAAAAAATGTATGGAGGGGAGAGTTCCTTTGCATCTAAGGGGAAGACATCATGAAGGATGAGGTGAATTGGGCCTAATAAGGGAATAATCTTTGAAAGTATTGCTCACAATTCCAAAAGATTCCAGTCCAGTATTTCTTGTGCTCAGTTCTGGACTCAGCTGGACTTCATCGCCAGCACCTGTCAGATAAACAAGCCAGCAGACAAACTAACTGACCTGACAAGTCACCCATTCAGCCACATGTTATGATTTAGGCAATATGCATCTTTCATACAGTGTCTTTTTTCCAGTGTAGATGGTTTTTATCCTGATTTCATTTGGATATTTTGGATTTCACCTCTTTCTGGAGTGTGATGTAGTTAGTTACATTCCTCCTGTTTAAAAGAAAAAGAGCACTTGAACCTCACACTCAAAAGGAAAACTTGTTGTTTGAACTCTTAATATAATAATATTTGTACCATGGCCAATTACTTAAATAATGTTGTTATATTTTCATTCTTCTCATCTTTTTCGTGGAATTTATGTAGAAGGTCTTAAGACAAGTCCCTGTCCTGCTATTATTCTTTTATATTTAATATTCAAACAGTCTTTTGCACCAGAGGACGAAATAACTTTTTTGTAATTAAATAAAGGAAATACGTTTACCCTCTGTATGCTCACTCAAAGTATCATCAGTACAACTCCAGAAGTGGAAAGGACAGCAGGGATGATATGTTCCTCATTCCTATTTTCACGTGATTTTGATTTCTTCTGCTAGGTCTCTGTGTTTTGAAAACGTTTTGTTGTGTGTAGGTTAGATAGCATGAGTATTTGGTATGGTGACATCTATTAAAGTAGTGTTATTAAGTTTTTATAGGTTAGTGTTATGTCCAGGCAATTGTGGGCAATAATTTTTTCTATGATAGTGTTCAACTTTCAGGATAGTTTATTAGTTAATTTCTCCATGCCATTTTGAGGTCTGCATTTGTAGTTTGGAGATTTGTTATCTATTATTCCAAGAAAGATAGCAAGCTTTTGATAGAGCATTCTAGTCATAAAATTTTGATTTCAGGATGCCAGCAAATCTCTCAATAAATTCAGTTGTAGCCTTCTGTTTGGTATCTTTATGCTCAATGTGTCTTGCTTACAGAAGTATCTGTAGGTCTCACTTTCATTCATTGGTTCAATTTAACTAATGGATTCAAGCTTGAAGCCTTCAATCTTTATCTTTCCTTGGTGCATGTTAAGAATTTTATACTTATCAAATCCAGATAACAGTTTGATATTATTGAAGAAAGATCCCACAAGATGAAGAAGGTGTTTAATATGTTTTTGGTGGAGTAGTAATAGGTTGAGGCAATTGATGTGCATCAAATAATTGATAGGATGTCTTAGTTCAGTTCCCTCTTTAATTTGTATGCTTGTTCAAAGTTCTATTTAGGAAAGATGACCATGGATTTAAAGCCAGGAAGAATCATAATGAGTTTATGTCGTCTCCCTGAAAAAATGTCACATTTTATATCAGTTATTATAGGCATTGTATTGATGGTATTTTAAAATAGGAAACAGACTTTCATGAGTACATCAAACACTCTAGCTTTCTCACTTAGCCTTAGGTCTATTTTTAATATTTTCAATACATGGATAAACCATGAGTGCATAACTGAGTCAAAGGTTTTGCAATAATCAGCAAAGGCAGTATAAATGTTATAGTGCTTTCAAGCATCTTGATCAGTAATTACGGAATTGATAATAAGTTGCTTTTTATACCCTGAGACTTGCTGGCACATCTTTTTTGCTCCTTAGCCAATATATTGTTTCATTCAAGTGGTTATATATTTTCTTTGAGTAGTATAAGCTGTGAGTGCTTTGTATTGCATGCATAAAAACACTTGGGCTATATTTGGAGGAGTTGCTAGTGTTCACTTTTGGTAGTAGATATGTCATAACTTCTGTCAAGAAAGTTTGGATTAGGCTTATATCAAGAAACTGCTAGATTCATAATTCATAATCTATGTGGAAGTAGTTAAGAATTCTGGATCTTATCCAGCCCCATTCTTTCCCATTTTGCAGAGAAGCTAAAAGTTTAAATATCTCCTCTGATATACCTGTTCATTAATTCTAAATACTAAAAGTGCAATCAAAAGTTTTTCGTTTGATCCAGTTTGCATTTTCATTTGGTTGGACTTCTTGGTGACTAGAAATTTTTCACAGCCTCCTTTTAAGGAAACATCACTCAGCTCTTGCAATCAAGTATTTGACTGATATTGAATTGCTTATTCTGTTCTTTACCGTGCTTTGGATTCCTTGTTTTGACTTAATCTTTCAATTTTTGCTTTTGCTCAATTGAGGATACTTAGAATTCCTGGTATGTTGTTTTCCAGATTTCTTTCCACAAATGTCTTTTCTTTTTTGACTTTGATGGGGCAGTAATGAGCTTTAAGGTTTCTGTTGCCCGTGCTAGATGGATATTCATTTAATCTTTAATAGTGCTTCCAAGTTGCGTAGAGTTTGCCATCTTTTGTTAGGGGTACTTCTTGTTAGTTCCAGCTTTCCTTCTGTGGTTCTCCCCATAGCAGTAGCTATCATCTACACTGCTTTGTGAAGGTGCTGAAATATTTTTCTTACTTTCTGGTAAATATTTTGGGAGAGTGCATTAGTTCATGATGCCAGATGCCAGCTTTGGAGAATTATTGTGATTTGGTATAATTGGTCAGCTAGTTGGATTTGTGCCATCAAACTCAAAATGACTCTTTGGAATTCCAGTCTAATTATGACTATCTGCTTTTCAAGATATTTGAGATATTGGCACTTTTTTAAATCATGTTTCTTTATTGAGTAAAATTTCTGGAATTTGCATTAACTGAAGATTTTCAGTGGCCTCAAGGTCTTCAACTTTTCCTTCCTTCTAGTTACTCAAGTTCATCTTTTATTTCATTAAATATAGGTTTAGGAATGATTTTTTATGATTGTCCTTCATTGGTTGTCATTGTGATTGACTTGAAACTGAGGGTATTTTTGATGAAAAGTGCTGTGAAATCCTTGCATGTAACTAGTGAGATCTGTTTCCAATTTTGTTGTGATGTTATTATTAATGTGATTTTCTTATTTTATTGATAAAAGGTTATATTTCTATAAAATTTAAGGGTTTACAAAGTGCTTTCATCCCAGTGACCCCTTAAAACAGGTAGGGGGAAAGTGAGGAACCCCATTTTGTAGATGAGAGATCTGGTTCAGTGAGTTAAAGGAACTTGCCAATGATCATATTGCTAGCAAGCGTCAGAAGTAGGACTCGTATCTAGGCACTTTGATGCTAGTTAGGTACAGGTTAAATTCTTCTCTGCTCTCCTGCCTCTGTACAGGTGGTTCTCTTATATCTGTAATTCCATTGGCATAGTTTGCTCCTGGGGAGGAGACTCTCCCCACCAATACAAATTGACAGATATTGTGACTTACAGTCTTAGAACAAAAGCCATTCCCTAATAGATAAGTGGTCAAAAGATATGGAAAAATATTTCTCAAAAGAAGAATTGTAAACTATTGACTACATGAAAGAATGCTCCAAGTCACTGATGAGATAAATGCAAATTCAAGCAACTCTGAGTTTCCACCTTACCTCCAGCAAACTGACAAAGATGACACATGGAAATTGTTGATGTTAGAGGGGCTGCAGCGAGACAGGCACATTTCTGCTCTCTTGGTAGGTCTGTGAATTAATCAAATTGTTCTGGAAAACAATTTGGAATTGAGCAAAATAAGTAGTTTAAATGCCTCTCCACTGCTAGGCATGTACCCCCAGGCAATAAAGACAGATAGGTACTGCAAATGCAAAAATATTCATAGCAGCGCTAAAGTTGTAGAAAAGAACTCAGGGGGCAGCTAGGTAGTGCAGTGAGTAGAGCACTGGCCCTGGACTCACGAGGACCTGAGTTCAAATCTGGCCTCAGACACTTGACACACTTACTAGCTGTGTGACCTTGGGCAAGTCACTTAATCCCAATTGCCCTGCCTTCCCCCCACAACAAACAATTAAAAAAAAAGAAAAGAACTCAGAACAAAATTGATGCCCACCATTTTGGGAATGGCTAAACAAATTGTGGCATGTAAATATAATGGAAAATTATTATGATGTTAAAAAAATTAGACATATGAAAAATTCAGAGAAAATGGAAATACTTATATGAACTGATACAAAGGGAGGTAAGCAGAACCAGGAAAACACAGCACATAATAACTTTAAGAATGTAAATGCAAAGAGCAGTAAAGCAAAACTGAATCCTGCTTTATTTTAATGATCAAGCCTGGGCCTGAAGAAGAGATGAGAAGATGTACTTCTCTCTTTTTACTGAAGAGGTGGGAGACTATGGATGTGAATGCTGCATATGCTGTCTTACATGGCCAATGTATTAGTTGATTTTGCTGAACTTCAAAAAAATTATTTCAAGGGAAAGCTTAGTGGGAGAAGGGGGTGTTCTAAAATCAGTGCAATGTAAAAGTGAAAGACATTAACAACACACTTAAAAACATAGTCTTAGAGAGTTGCCGGAGCAGTGAAAAATTAAGTGACTTGCCCAGGGTCACAGAGCCTGTATGTGCTGAAGAAGGACTTGAACCCATATCTTCCTGACTCTGAAGTGGGCTCTCTATCAGTTCCCCCATGCAGTGCTGCCTCTTATCTCTCTAAGTAACTTTACCAAGGTGTGAAAGGGAAATAGCCTAGAGGCTCCTGGTGAACTACATTTCTACCCTTCCCCATTCTTCCCTCCTTTCCCTTCTCTTCCAGTGTGATATGGTAAAAAAAACCAATGGATTTTGAGTTTGGGTACTTGGTATGGAAGTATCATAGATCTAGAGCTGGCGGTTATTGTTTCAACAATCTGGCTAGCAGCTGCTGTGGGGGGTGTAAAACCAACAATAACCAGCTCACAGGGCGCTGCAAGCCCAGGCTCTTTTGATCTGCTTTACTAAGGAAAGCAATGTTAAGGGGTTGACAATCTCAATTTAATCCAGCATACAAATAGAATTCACTTAGTTCAGGGGAAAAAGCCAGCACCCTGAACTTCAGAGCGAATACAAACAAATTACAGACATCAACAGACAGATTTTGTCTGATTCAAATCTCAATGCATAGTTACCAGAGTTTAACAAAGGCCTAACATCTGGTTTATAAGCTGGAGGGCTCTTAGCTACAGCTGCCTGGAGTCTCCACATCGGCGAGCCACCAAGAGTGAGAGCCTTGAGCAAATAGCTCTGTCTTTTCCTTTTATACAGTTTCAGATGTCATCAAACGTCATCTGAGTGACCAGAACATAGGCTCCTTCAATTGACTCTGGTGTTAGCACCTCCCTTCATTGGCCCCACCTGGGGCCCCACCTTAGTTACCAATTCACACCCACATAGGCATAGCACCTAATAGGGGTTTGGGCCTGGGGCTTAGCACCTAGTAAGCCTCAATCAGAGACACTGAATTAATCAAAGGAAACAAAAGCCAAACTCTTCAAGAATCCCCAATACATTTATATAGTCCAACTCTCTTGTCTTAAAAATTAGAAATCTATGAGGACTTGAGAGGTAAAGTGATTGGCCCAAGGTCACACAGGTAATAACTTATAAAGTCAGAATTAGAATCCAGGTCCTGTGACTCCAAGTGCAATGCTCTTTCTTTTTTACGTATATTTAATTTATTTATTTTCAGTTTTCAACATTCATTTCCATAAGTTTTAAATTTTCTCGCCCTCCCCAGGGTGGCATGCAATCTGATATATGCTCCACACATACATTCCTATTAAACACATTTTCATGTTAGTCATGTTGCATAGAAGATTTGTAATGAATGGGAAAAACCATGAGAAAGGAAACAAAACAAAAGAGAAAAGAGTCTGTATCACTCTGCTTTCCGACTCCATAGTTCTTTCTCTGCATGTGGATGGCATTTTCCATCATGAGTCTGTCCTTGAATTGCTGAGAAGGGTTAAGTCTATCAAAATCGATCTTCGCATAGTATAGCCGTTACTATGTACAGTGTTCTCCTGGTTCTGCTCACTTCATTCAGCATCAGTTCACATAAGTCTTTCCAGGTCTTTCTGAAGTCTACCTGTTCATCATTTCTTACAGCATAATAGTATTCCATTACATTCATATACCACAACTTGTTCAGCCATTCCTCAGTTGATGGGCATCCTCTTGATTTCTGGTTCTTGGCCACCACAAAAAGAGCTGCTATAAATATTTTTGTACATTTGGGTCCTTTTGCAATGCTCTTTCTATATAATATCCCCAGCTCAGCTACTTACTACTGATATGACCTTGACCAAATCATTTCCTAACTCTGGGCCTCAGTTTCCTCATCTATAAAATGAGGAAATTAGAATGAATAATAGCTAGCATTTATATAGTGCTTTAAGGTTTACAAAGCTATATACATATATGTGCGTGCACTGTATACATGTAGGTATAGATACATGCACATATGTATGTGTATGTATAGTCTCATTTGATCCTCACAAGTTCCTTGTGGGGTAGGTGCTATTATTATCTCAGTTTGATATATTTGAAGATACTGAGGTGAAAGAGTTTAAATGACTTACCTAGGGTCACACAGGTAATGATGTATCTGAGGCAGAATTTGAATTCAGGTCTTACTGACTCTACCCACTCATTGTACTACCTAGCTGCCTCATGGCTAGGCTATCACTTCTAAATCTATGATACTATTAGTTTGTTATCGCTAAGATTCATGACAGCTAGAAAACATAGCTATCCTATTAAGCTACTTTATTCAATAAACACCTCTTAGGTTCTAAGTAGTCACAGTATAAAAATGTAATAAAACATAGTCTGATAGCGAACTCCCAGAATGTGATGATTTTTCCTTGACAGTCTTTTCTATTAAATATGTGTGTGTTATCCTCTGCTGTCTGCTACATTCTCCTTTTAATATTTTTTTTAAAATCTTCTTATAAATTATGACTGTAGCCACACTATTGCCCCCCAAAGTTGTCTTCAAATTAGAAGACTCCATTTTAAGGTGCATGGCAGAGTCAGGGCATACTTCAGAACAAGTGAAGAGCTATCACTTCATTGCTTTGGCTTAGGTGTCTTCTTTGAGAGCAGCAAGAAATAGGATTTTATCGGTATTTCATAATCCTGCCTGAGCCATGTAACTCTGACATCGGACTAAGAAAGCACAAAGCAATTAAAAATAATTAATGATTTCTGAATATCAGCTTTCTCCATGCAGTTTTAATCTAGTCCTCATTTAAATGGAAGATGGACATTTAATTATCAGTATTATGAAATTCATGATTTATATATTTCATCCAGTTGGATCATTTCTGCCTCTCTCTCTTCATATTCTTGTAAAAAAAAGCCTTTATATTTTACACAAAAAGTATTAATTTGAAAAATCATGTGCTACGCAGTAATTAGAAACATATTTTCCTACTGTTTGTAATGATTACATTTTTCCATCTTTTAATTAAGAAAAAAACCTCACCTGGAAAATTTAAAATAAACTAGATAACATAATGATTATAAAGCATTTTCAGTATCCTAAAAAGAAAGCCGAGAGACTGCAACCTTAGACTTAGAGAAATGACACGCTTTTTATCTGAAAGTTATCTAATAAGCCAATAAATTCATGTTTGCAAGAGACTGCATCACTCTGCACTTAGTTTCTTGTGCATCTGTGCTTAAAGAATTTCTCTTCTCTTGGTTTTTTTCCCTTTATTTGTTCATGGCATTCATTGATTCATTCACTCAGCAAACATTTATTGGATGCTTACTGTGTTCATTTGTGGCTGGGCCAATTTTATAAGATTGTCTCAGGAACTAGGTCTGCGTGACCCTGAAATTAACCAAAGAGATTTTTCTCCCCTGATTCAGAGCCATGAAGGAATGTTTCTTTTCCTGCTTTCTGCATTTGCATTGCTCCTCCGCAGCCTTCATCTTAATGGAGACGTTGTTGTGAGTTTATGCAACCTCTATTTCAGACCTCCATATCCCCTTTGCACCCTGCCAAGGTTTATCAAAAGCGCCAAGGACCAGAGGTGGGAGGAGGTGGGGCTGGGGAGGAGGGGGTTGAAAGAGAAGAAGAGATCCATTTGGTACAGCTACAGATAATAGCATACATGGGGAAACTCTTGAATGAAGTGAAAAATTATTTATAATAATGGTGCTCAAACAGAGGGAAAAATAAGTCATTTTAAAGGTATATAAATTTTTTATCGTGTATAAACAGCTACTGCTTTCCTTGTCTATCCATCTATTCTTGCCCACACTGACAACAGAATCGAGGGTAAAGGAAAAATATAATAAGAAAACCAAGAAATGAATGGGAATAGATGCGGAATTGATTGCACTGTATATTTGTATATCCTGATGGAAAAGGTGCTGTTGACAGGTGGCCAGGTTTGCTCTGTATACAACCATGTGTGTGCTGTCAGGCGCACGCAAGCAGCCTTGTTTCGATTGATGAATTGCCTGCTTTCTTGATTAAACCTTCCGTCACTTAAGAAACAAAACGCCTGTGTTTAGATGGCAGAGTGGGACGTGTCAAAAAAATCTGTCTCCTCTACCTTTGTACAGATGTTGGGCACAGACTGTAACATGTATTATTAAAATGAATGTGGCATTTACTGTGCATTATTCCTTTCCTGGGAGAAAGGACTGTAAATTATATGCTAATAATAAGCTTTATTAACCCTTTCCAAAAGCCGAAGATTTAAGAGTACAAATATTCCTGTAGGCTTGGCTAATTGGGTGTGCTTTAATACCATGGTAGCTATGTCATTGAAGTTAATAAACAGTGTGTTCCTAGCAAATATGCAGCTGCACCTTTGGGAATCTTACCTCCAGGAGGTTTTCTGCTGTCTAAGTTCCAAAAAGACATAAACCTTTGGAATTACAAGACACTTCACAGACAGAGACCCTAAAACACTGAGTTGGGGACCCGTATCATTAGAATGTAGTATTGCAGTATTATGACATAATCACTGAAACTATGTTTGAAGGAATTTCAGAGGTCATCTAGTCTAAAGCATAGCCACACAGATCTGCCTTCAAATATCTCTGAAAACAAATCACCTAATCTGTGTGAGACTCCATTCTCTTAACCGTAACACTAACAGTCTGTGATGGATATAAATGGATGTCCAGCTTCTGCTTGGAGACCTTCCGTGATCAGAAACTGTTTCCCCAAGATAGCCTCTTCTACTTGTGGGTGATTCTCATTGTTAGCAAATTCTTCCTTAAATCAACCTAAAATCTACCTCCCTGTAACTCCACTTGCCTCCGTTGTTCTTAGTTTTTTTTCCCCTCTAGGTCTAAGTCACAAGACTGAACCTTTTCCCCCATTTATAGCCCTTTAGATACTTGAAAACTTAGATCACATTCACTTTAAGTCTTCTCTAATTAAGACTTTTAAAAAATTCAGGCACTCCCCATACACTGTGTGCCAACCCTCCCTAACCTGTGAGGGTGATAGCAGTGACAACATTAGTCTCTTTTATTCAGTAAGTCTAAGTTATCACTGGATTAATAGGAGGGGTCCCTTTTTCCTTAGCTGAGTTCTTTGGCTGCCAGGAGTTAAGGCTTTAGTACCTTGTACCAGTGAGGACTACTTGGGTCTACAGGGAACCTGCAGCCTTGAAGCCACAGCCCACTAGGTCCTCAAGTGTAGCCCTTTGAGTGAATCTAAACTTCACAGAACAAATTCCCCTTAATAAAAGGATTTGTTCTGTAAAACTTAGACTCAGTTGAAAGGCTGCACCCAAGGACCTAGAAGGCCACATGTGGCCTCAAAACCACAGGTTCCCCACCCCTGGAACTTTGCTGTTACTCATTTTACTTACTTGTTAACATCCCATAATTGTGGTATGTCACCTTTACCAAGATTCTCTCTTATGCTTAGGATACATTTCTTTCACAGCCCTTGAAAACCAGCCAGAGATTGGGATGCAAAAGAAGGTCTCAGGGTTCAAGTTGCCCACACAGAAGCCCTGTGTTCCAATTTCAGCTCTGGCATTTACTGTGGGGCTGTGGTCCAGGTATTTGGCTTCTCAAGCCAGATGACCCATGTTTAAAATGAGAATAATAGTTATATGATCAACATTCTAATATTGTTGTGAGGAGCCCTCTTTGTAAAGCATCCAGAGTTAAATGACTCACAAGATTTTCTGGAAGAAGACAAATCTCGTAGATTTAATTTGTAGAGTTGGATTATTTTATTTTTGACTTTTTTAACTTTAATGTTTTGACCTCAACTTTTGTTTCTACCCTTTCAATCTTATTACATATTATTCCCCCTCCACATACTGTATGCAATAACCAAATGAACTACTTTCTTCCCCTTTCCTCATCCCCCTCAAGTATACTGTACTTCTGGCTTAAAAGCCTTTGTCCATCCTGAGTCTTTTGCCTAAAATGTTCCTTCTCTCCTTCGCCACTTCAGTGCCTATCCATCCTTTAAAAGCCAATGCCAGTATCACCTCCTTAGGAAGCTTTTTATTGTTGTACTTTCCTTCCTATCTAATCCGTTGGTAACTTTCTAATGTGCTTATATTTATTCTTTTATTAAGTTTACACTAGGAGTTAGGGGCTTTGGATACAAAAATGAAAATGAAATACCCCTGCCTTCGGGGAGCCTATATTCTTTTGGAGGAGAAATAGCAAACACCCATATTCAAGGAAGCAATGTGGTATAGCAGAAAATATGCTGAATGTGAAGTCAGAGGACTTGGGTTGAAGTCCTACCTCGGATACTATCTATGTTTCTTGGGCAAGTCATCTAACTTCTTTAAGTTTCAGATTCCTCAAGTACAAAAAAGCAGGTTAGGTAGATAACCTCTAAGATCTCTTTTAGCTGTAATTTTATGATCCTCTCAAGCAAATACCAAATATAGGCAAAGTCTTTTTCCAGGTGGAGGGCACTAGCAGGTGGCAGCTGTTTATATTAGGTATTGTCCAGAAGATAGCACTTAAACTGAGCCTTCATGAGGCTTTGTTTGTCATTCACCCTCCCCTAGGTTGGCCATCTCGGCATCCCATTCTGAAGGTATGTAATCTTGTAGAGCTTAGAAGCTGAGCAAGGTCAGGCCTGGTTAGTACTTAGATGGGAACCTACCTGGAAGTACTGAGTGCTGTTGGTTTTTGCTTTGAGGGGCAGCTTGGTCTAGTGCAGGCCTTCTTAAACTTTTTCCACTTCAGACCCCTTCCCTGCTTCTTAAAATGTGAGTCACGACCCCACATATAGGGTCCTACAGTATATACTGCTAGACTTAAAAGTCGAGAAGACCTAGGTTCAAATCTGATCCCAAGATAATATGACCCTGGATAAGTCACAGCCCCTCAGTGCCTCAGTTTCCTCATATCTAAAATGTGAGGGGTAGACTCATTGACCTCTTAGGTCTTTTTAAACCTTAAACCTTTAAATCTATGCTCCATAAGATTTTGTCATATCCAAAAATATATTACCTTCAGCACTATGCTCTTCTTACAATAAGAACTTAATAAATATTGAATGAAATGAAACCTGCTTGTCTTCTGTGTAATCAAAATTAGAGGTACTCTCTTACAAGGTCATTACTTTAAAAATCAGGTTTTATCCTAATGAAAAAACAAAATTATATTTGCAAGAAAATATTTTAGAGCTATTTTAGAGGTAAAGAATGAATGTTCACATTATATTGGTACCCCATGTCTGGTTTTTAAACAAAAGTATCAGAATTTAGGGCATCTTAGTATATAGTATAATAGATTTTGCATCCTACTGAGATATATCCCTTCCCTCATGGTCTTTGTCTTCTCTATGTAAGAGAAACCCTTTTGAGTTTCTTCACACATTTTCAGCTGTTCTTATCAAGCCTTCAAACACTTTGTGGTGGGGAAGAAACACAGAGGATATTGCTCTCAGGACATATAGTAGCTTAGGAGTTCTTTCACCCAAGCCAGTTAACTATGGACAGTTTACATTAAATAATATTCTTCTCCTTTTAGGAGTAAAATGTCAATTGAAGGGAGGAAATTATGCAAATAAATATGGTAACTTATTTAGATTAAACACATTTGGGAGGAGTAATCACTTCTGCTTTTATTAAAATGGATCAAGTTAATATAATTATTTCCATTGGATATGCATACAGCATCTCAAGCTGTATGGGTTCCATAACTTTTGAATATGTCTCTTTTCCTCCCATTGTGTGGTTGAAAGTTAAATATAAGCTTTAAACATATAAAAATAAGTGAATTGGGGAAAAATCATGCCAGAATTAAAACTGTCCTAAAGGTCACAATGTTACTCAAGATTATCGGTACTAAAGTGATTAGAACCTCTCTCATATTTTCCTTGGTCCCTGCTGTGGGATGGCCTGATGGATTACAGTGCTTTATAACAAGGGCTTATTATAGGGCTTTGCTAACTGAAGGCTGGTGCATGAGCTTGTACCAGTTCTGCCCCAGTGCACAGAATCTCATATTCAGAAAAAACCTTAGGAAGTGTACTTTTAGATCTAGGTCCTGGGACGTGAGAGTCATCTAGTACAACCTCTCTGCATCCTCATCACTAAGTCATCTTCTAGTCCATGAAGTGTACCTAATTATAATGAAGTCAGATTTACATGATGCTTCAAGATTTGGTTTTTTAATTATATATTTGGTCATTTCATAACTTGGGAATTTATATCTGTAGTGTTAATTGCCTCAAGTCAGTTAAAGAAATCTTAAGTACTTAATAAATGCTGCAAGGCACTTTGCTAGAGGTCATGGCTACTTACATTCTTCTTGTTGAAGCCAAAAATAATCCTTAAAAATACTGCCCATTCTTTGCCTTCTCCAGGCCTGTCCAAAAGGTGGCACTTAATTACCTACTTGAGGCAAAAGGCATACTGACAAATTTTTAGAAAAAAGCAAAAACACCCAAAACTTTAGGTATTATTTTGAAACTTTTACAGATTGATCGAATGATAGAACTGGAAGGAGAAATCATCTAGACCCCTCATTTTAGAGACAGGAAACTGAGCCCTAAGGAGGTGAAGTCAAAGGTCACATAGCTAATTAATAGAGCTTGGACCAAAGTCCAGCCAGTTCGATGCCTAGCCCAATGTTCTTTCCTTTGAACCTTGTGAATTTGAATTTAAAAAAATGTGCGTGTATGTATGTGTATGTATTAAACATCTGTATGTATGTATTTAGGGAGATTGCAACATCTAGAGCCTAAATCCATTCATTGTTTATGTCATTAACATTGCCTTGTTAATAGTTATATGTATTTCATGATCATGTGTCTTTCATAAATACATACATGGATTTTTATTCTTGAACACCAAAACGGCTTCTCTCCCTCCTTTCCCCCCAAATAAATGGAGGATAAAGGTCTTAACCTGTTTACATTAAAAAGCATTCAGTGGTGTAGGCTGGTAGTTTAAATGGGATATATTTATCACACATCCCTGAAGAAGAGACTCATTATTCTGCAGATTTGTCTTACAATTGTCCATAAGACAGTGAATGATGCAGAGCTCTCTTCCAAGGTTGAGATCCTTTGTTGAAAAACTGTTTTTCATGCCTGACTCATTTTATAACTTGAGATCCAGAGATCCCCTGGTAAAGCAACATCCATAATTTTGAATGAGAGTATAATACTTGCCATTTTGACCCCCAACATTATTTCTGGCCTGGTACTTAAAAGATTGGTATTTAGTGGTGGTAAATATACTCAGGTTTATGTTTTACTTTCATTTTTTTTGCTTGGAAACATTCTCCAAAATTAATAAAGTATCTGTTTTGCTTGTATCAAAAGCTCCTGTTTTTCATTTGTTGTTGTTTGTTTGTTTCATTTTTAAAGAACACAGAGCCATCCATTTCTCTAGAAAGAGAGAGCTTCAAGTGGCAGTCTGGTGAAGGCAGAGTAGGCTCAAGGAGGACTGTAGAATTTGGAGCCAGAAGGGACCTTAGAGGTCATGTGATCCAACCGTCCTATTTACATATATGGAAATTGAAATGAAAGGAAACGAAGTGTATCGTCCAATGTTACATTGTCATGCTACTAAAAAGTTTACGCACTTGTTTTCTAGAAAGGTTGTAACGATACGCTTCCACCATTTTAATGTAATTTTCATTTATTCAACAACTATCATTATTTGCGATGATGATAAATGACATTTCTATAGAACTTTCAGGTTTACAAAATGCTTTAAGTACCTGCTGAGCTAGCAATACAAAATAATGTGCGATGTCCCTGCCCTCAAGAATCATATAAAATACCATGATAGAGAGAAGTAAGACACTGGTAAAGGCCGCTGGATTTGGTGTCAAAGCTGGTGGCTTCTAGTGCTGGATCTGCTACCGACCACCTATGGGACTTTGGGCAGGTCTCTAGCACTCTGAGCCTCAGTCGTCTTATCTGCAAAATGCAGCACTTGGACTACATAATTTCCAAGGTCCCTTTTAGTTGTACATCTATGATCCTAGAAGGGGGAGGAAAGGGAACAAACATTTAAGTGCTCACCATGCACCGGACACCTTGCTAAGCGCTTTACAAATATTATCTGATTTGATTTGAGCCTTAGAACTACCCTGTGAGGCAGATATAGCTATTATCTTCGTTTCACAGTTTAGGAAGCTGAGGCAGTAAGCAGTTAAGTGACTTAGTCAGTGTCATGCAAGTAGTACATGGCTGAGGCTGGATTTGAACTCAAGTCTTCCTCACTTCCGACCCAGCACTGACACTAGGCTACTTAGATGCTTCTGTAATACACGAATACATAAAGGACTTGTGATTTTGTCAGTGTGGAGCAACTCCTGCTTTAGAGGTTTCCTCCACCAACACAGAGAGCCCATAGATAAATCAGGGGGATAAGTTTTAGTGAGTTTCTTAAGAGAGTTTTCCTAGGGTCACACCGTTGTAAACATCAGAAGTAGGCTTTGAACCTGCGTCTTCCCAATCCATCAAGTCCCACTGCCTCCACCTCTCATGTAAACTATAAAGCAATTCAATCCGTAATATAGACATTATAGCCTCATAAGTGTTCATAAGCACTCTGAGAGTACCTGACTTTGTCATTGTATATGACAATGCCCTGTACACCGTAAGTCTATACTTGGAGATGGAGGTCATTTTAGGCATAGAGGAAGCATGAGCAAAGGCATGGAGAAGATATCCATGTTGTTTCCCAATTAGCCTTCTTCAAAGGCAGAAAAGATATTCAAGGGATGGCAAGTCGTCCATTTTCCCTAGAATACAGAAAACATAAGGAGCATGAAATAAGGGTAGAAAAGTAGTTTGGAGACAGAATGTAGAGGAGATTAGACTTTTCAGAGAAATAATGGCAGCTTCCATTTAGTAATACAGTAATAATAAGGGGAAGGGGAGTACACATTAACAGTCTTTACATAATTTGGACTTGTTATTTTGTCCAGTTGAGGAGGGGAACCAATATTGTTCTGTGACAGTAGTGTGGTAAAGTAGAAAGAAGATCCTAGATCTAGCACTGGGAGGAACCTGCGAGGCCAATGAGTCCAAACTCATCTTTTTACAGATGGTGCAACTAAGGCCTAAAGAGATGAAGTAATTTGCCCAAGAACACTTAGCTAGTAAATGGCACAGCTGGGATTTGAAACCAGGTCCCTAGGTCTAAATCCAGCATACTTGCCACTATCCCATCCTCCTTCAGAAGCAAGTAACTTAGAGTCCAGAGACCATGGACGGAATCCAAGCTCTGCTGCTTACTAGCTGGGGGGGCTATGATACTAAATTCTTTTTTTTTTATAAATTTTATTTAATATATTTAGTTTTCAGCATTGATTTTCACAGGAGTTTGAATTACAAATTTTCTCCCCGTTTCTGCCCTCTCCCCCACTCCAAGATGGCAGATATTCAGGTTGCCCTGTTCCCCAGTCTGCCCTCCCATCTGTCACCCCACTCCCCTCTCATCTCCTTTTCCCTTTCTTTCTTGTAGGGCAAGATAAATGTCTATGCCCCATTGCTTGTGTATCTTATTTTCTTGTTGCCTGCAAAAACTTTTTTGTTTTTGTTTTTGAACATCTATTTTT
>CM053625.1:95600387-95642578 GCA_028646595.1 Phalanger gymnotis
GCCTCAGCAGCACTCCTCCTTCCCCAAGAACCCCCAACCTGGACTGGACTTGGATCTTCAGCAGGCTTTGCACTCCTGCTCTGATCTGCCACTTAATTCCTCCCACCAGGTGGGCCTGGGGCCAGAAGCAACTACAGCTGTAGTTCTGTAGCTGCCCCACCTCCACTGCCACCAGGGGTGGTGGCCCAACCGCAAACTCCCTGTCCCCAACAGCTTTTCCCACTAACCTACTCTGTTGTCTTTGGTGTTTGTGGGTTGAGAAGTCTGGTAACTGCTGCAGTTTACTGATTCAGGGTGCTAGGGCGCACTCTGCCCGGCTCCTGGTCTTGTTGGTCTGCGCCACCCATGCTGTGCTGTGCTCCGCTCAGCTCCGCTCCCCTCTGCTCCCAGCTCCATGCGGGATAGACCTTACCCTGAGACTATCCAGGCTGTCCTGGGCTAGAGCCCTGCCTCCTTCTGCTACCCTGTGGGTTCTGCAGTTCTAGAATGGTTCAAAGCCAATTTTCTAGGATTTTGGAGGGACTTGGCAGGGAGCTCACGCTAGTCCCTGCTTTCCAGCCGCCATCTATGGTATTAAATTCTTGCTTCTATGAAATGGGAAAATGACATTCATACCTCTATGGTGAGGTAGGTGTGAGACTGTTGTGAGAAAAGCATTTTCTAATTCTCGAAGCAATAGAGAAACAGGAGTCATTGGTATAATTACTACTTCTTGAAGAGAAGATTCATTTTAAAACATTCTGTGTAGGTTATTAGTTTTCAGTGTGATTTGACTAAATTCAATTAAACGACCTTATTTGTTATCTCCTATTAAAGTTGAGCTGTAATATAGTATATTTTATGTTGCCTACTATGTGTGCAGCAAGCGTTTAGTAGGTCTGCAACAGGAGAATAGAAAGAACGAGACTTAAGAGTCTGAAAGTAGACCTGGGTTGGAATCTATATAACTTTGGGCAAAAATCACTTCTGTTTTTTGGGCGCCAGTTGTCTCATATGTAAACCGAATGTTTTAAGCTCATGATCTCCAAATTCCATCCTAATGCTAAAATTCTGATTATGTTGTTTCCCAATTAGCCTTTGGCATGTTTTTCTCCCTTTGGTTTGGGCTTATTTCCTAACTGCAGATACTTTAAATCCCTCTCCCCAACCTACCCTTCAGAAAGATGTTCTATCTTTAAAACATCATCTTGAACACTATTATAAGCCATAGCTTAACTAACCAGCCCAAAAGTTGGCTATCAGTTGCATATTCTCCTGCCTCCCAGGCCGGTCTTTAATGCCAGCTCAGTGCATGGGATGCATCAGCGTGTGGGGTGCACCGTGCATTTGCTTTCTTGAGCTTTTGAGACGAGAACAAAATAACTTTATTACGTTTTCATTGTCTTGTGATGAGATGCTCACCGTTGCAAAATGTAAGGTTATCAATGCTGCGGGCTTGCTACTTATCTTCAATATACGTTTTCTTTAAAAGATATTGTTATCTTTTATTTGGATGTAATGAGGACAGACATTTTAATCAGAGGTTAGTCATTTATTTTTGCAAACTATTGTTTTGATTCATCATTTTTGCAGATAATTAAATGGTTCAGTTGGCACAGTGCATCTACTTTATTAAAACAGGTAATTTTGAAAAAAGAAGGAGATGCTATTTTTTGGATCACTGCACAAGAATTGCTTTTATCTTCATCTTTGAACATAGTTTCTGGGTATTTTGCAAGAATCCCCTCTTGTATTCACGTGTATTAGTGTGCTTTCTGGTCTGGGAGGGAGGCAGGCCTCTAGTGGCTGGGATGTTCACCAGTGAGCTATTTGGAAGATGAGAAGAGAAAGTAAATTCTGTGTCGATAGCTCTTGGATTTTAATTGGAGTGGGAAAGGGAGTCTACAAGTTATGAACTTTGCAGTGCAGTCGTTCTTGCACTGAAAACAGACTAATTGTAGCCCTCTCAGTGGGTGGAGTTTAAAAGTCAATTACTGCTTGTCCTATTATAATTTACACTCCTAGGATTCAAAAAAGTCTGTCATTTTCTATAAAAACGAAAAGGTTACATATATTAGCTTGCGTGTACATGCGCCTTTTCATTTGTAAATGCTTCAGCTACATGCACTTATATGTGCAATGTGTAGGTGTGTATGTATATATTATATGTGAGCAATATCACTTATGAAGCATAACCTTTAAGGCTTGGTTCTTTAAGTACATAATAGGTTGGAGCATATTCCATTGTCTGCTGGTTTCTTTCTACCCAGGGACTTAGCATTTCCTCCACAATCTTGTAGCTGAATGTAAGCAATGCCTTACCTATGGATTAGGCATCAAAAACTGAGTGGTGGTGCTTCACAGACTACTTTTTTAAAAAATAGAAAAATAGATAATTTTTGCTTTTTTTTTTAGTTTTTTTTAACTTTTTGTATATATGTGTATACGTCCCAAATCAATTAATTTCCTCCCTTTAAAAAAAAGAATTTATTTAGAAATACCAATTAAAACTTGGGAAGCTTTTTTTTCCTGCTGAGCTGTGCATAACTCTAAAAGCACAATTTATAACATGGCTTCTGCCCTCTTCCACAGAGAGCTCGCTCCCTGTTAAAACACTGACCTTCAGTGTTTGTGTAAGTATGAAATGGATATTCTTTTGTGTTCTCCAGCTACCGGGATAACCCAAGTTGTGTGAGTCTTCCCTCTTTCCTATGCCCCCTCCTTCCCCACCAGTTTTCATATTGTTTTTCAGGTGAATTGCCTTTCTGACAAGTTCAGCCGTGTAGACAAGTGGTTCTCTATTTGTTTTGTTGGTGTGAGTCCCATAGTTTAATTTTTAAAAATAGGAAACTGCTGTGTAGTTTGGATATTTAAACAGTTATTAACCAAATGACAATTAACAGATTGCATAGACAGATTCTCTTTTGAAAATCTCTGAAATGGAGTACAGTTTGCAGAACTATCTCAGTCTAGTAATGACAATGAATTTTGATTTCCCGGAACTGATATTAGACTCCTTATTAAACTATGTGCATCTGCTTTTAATTTACTCCAAATAATTGGAAAATGCAATGAAGCTTTCCAATTAAAACCCGGCTTTATGCTGTTTAATAATACCCCCATAATATTATAGCTTATGAAGTGACAGGTGAGTCGGTGTATGAATAAAACATAAAGGCAGCAATAAGGGACAGAAAACCGGAGACAGTTGTTGGAGATTTTAAATGCTGGATGTAATTTGCATATATTAATCTCTTCTTTTCAGCCTTATCAGGCGTTCTTCAGTATTTGAAGTTAAAATAGCGTTGACAGGCGGGAGTACGCTTAGTTTTTTCAAGGATTTATTACTTGTATAATTTCTGATCTTTAATAAGCAGATATGACTGATCCTCATAGTTCTATAGAAATCGGTTAATTGTTCCAGATGGCGTGTACTGATTATGCAAAATTACTTTTCACACCATTTTTTTTTGTATGTGTGATGGAGTTTGGAGTAAAATTAAATTTTTTTATAGCCTTCTTATCATGCTGTTTTACAGTGGTTTCTGCACAGAAGTTGAATTTAATCTACTATATTCCATTGACCGGCATAGTTATTCTAATGTAGCATTTTGTGATTTGACAAAGAATAATAGAACACATTGCTCATTGTTCGTTACTGTGCCCCTAATAAAAAGAAGCTCGCGTGCGAAAACTTGGCTGTTATTTATGAAGAATGCCTAATTCACGCAGTTAAAAAGGCAAAATTGTGACTGCAAAATGGTCTCTTTTTGGAGGGGAAGAGAATATCTGGGCGGAACAAATGGAAATAGCCTTTGTTGCTACAGCTTTCACACACTAAAGAAGGATCCCTCTTTTAATAACGAATATGGTTAGGTTGTGTTACTTTATTGTCCTTAAAAAAAAAAAAGCCATGCACCATGATTGTGTCCTATTAAGGAAGGGAGGTATGGTAGTGGCTCACTTAATGTGATTTACATAATCTTGAGAGCAAATTCTTCAACTAAGGAATAGCATTCATAAAAGGTGTCTACTTTGTCTTAAGCAAAAAGCTGTTGATTTGTATCCTACTAACCACTCCCCCCCCAAAAAAAAACTCTCTTCTTAGAAACTTCAATACTTATTTATTTTTTAAAATTACCTAAATTGTCAATTTATCCAGAAGTGCCTTATTCTGGTGTCCCATCGGAATCCAGCTTGCTCTTGTCCCCAGCGTGACATTAATCTGGTTTTGTCCTTGTCTTTTTTAATATAACATTCTCTCTGTCGATAATTTAGCTGGTAGTGAGATATGAAGTACTAGGCAGCCCAGGCCCAAGATGTGATCTTAAGACTCTTAGCTTGGCATTGAAGTCATCAAATATCAGGGCTTCTACATATAAGTATAATTATGTGTATGTGTGTATATGTATGTATGTGTGTACACACACACACATATCTTGACTTAATCTGTAGGCTCTTGTTAAATTCTTTGTAGAATTTCTCCTCCTTTACACTGTGCACCAGACATCAGGGCATAATCAGTAGTTGTCTTCATGGTGTTGTCTTTGTTTACACTCATTGTGACCACTGCAAGGCCAGATAACCAAATGTCCCCTGAAATGTGGAATGTAAAAAACCCTGGGTTTGGAGTCAGAAAAGGACCTTGGTTTGAGTCCTGGCTCTGCTGTTTGCTTCCTGTGTGGTCCCCAATGGATCATTTCTCCTCTCTGGTTTTATGAAATAATCTTTAAGGTCCCATCCAGCCTTCAGTTCTGTGGGTCTCTGATCTTGATTCCACTTTGGTGGTAACAGCCACTCCTAGAAGCAGGAACAGAGAAAAGACTCTTCTGTGGTAGCAGAGAGACTTAAAAGAGTCATAATTTCCTTTTCAGCATCGTCTGGTTATACAGTATATCAAATACAACAGGAGTTGTTTGAAAAGTACTTCTGGGGTTTAACTATATCCTCTCTGATTTGTTTTCAGAAGACAACACCACTCACCCAGGTATTGTGTGGTTTTGATAGCCTCAGTCTGTGTGTGTGCATGCATGCATGGGTGCGTGAGTGTGTATGCACTTACATCTCACTCCTGTGCCTCCAGGGAGCTTTGATCTCAGCAGGGTAGGAGGGAGGTATTTCCCCTACCAAGACCAACTCTAACCCCTTTGCATCTTGGTACACTGTTCTTTATGAGTTGACTTGACCAAAATAATTTGTTATCTTATTGCCAGCCTTCTGGTGACGGGCTGCTCCTCACTCAGCAAACCTTGTCCTCAGATGGCAGACACACAATCTTTTCCCAGGCTGTCCTCAAAGCCTTTACTGTTTGTGTTCCACTAAGTAGAATCTTCAGAAACTTAGGGTCACCTCCTTGCCATGGGAAGAGGATGGCAGCAGAATTTTTACCTGAGTAAAAAGCCCCCAGAAATACATGCAAATATAGGTTTGCATTCCTAACCCCTTGTTTCCATATTTACAACAGTGTACCCTTAGTATACCCATGTTTTCTAGTCTGCAAACATTGCATGGGCTTGCTTTTTATTTGAATAGACCTGAAAAGGACTTGGGTTTGTTTAAACAGCTCTGTTTACCCAACCCTTTATAGAGTAAAAAACATTCTTTTATCTCCCTCCCAGCAACACTTCAGTACAGGGGAGAGGAGGACCTCCTCAGATGAATCCAGCCACAAGGCTGGATGGCCGTGCATGGGCCACAGACATGCATGAAGTATGTAGTGTGCCACCCACAGAGAGAGGGACAGGGAAACTCAGGTCCAGTTTGAGACTCACACACTGTTGCCAGTTCCTCAGAGGCTCACCTTTTTCCTCTCTGTTCCACAAGTTAATCTTAAGCATTTCTTTAGGCTCAACTCTTCCAAGAAATTTTGCCTATTTTTTGCCTCCCACCCCTTTCCCTTTCAGTCAGTGATGACTTTCTCACACCCAGGACCTACCTAACCCAACCCTTTGCTCTCTCTTACACTTTTATATTTCTATTAGCATCATATATTATATATCCTATTCGCCTACAAGATTCTCAACTCCAAGAGGGCAGGGACTCTTTTATCTAAACAGAATATATTACCCAGCTCTGTTCTGTATACAGTAGGCACTTAAGAAGTATTTGTTAAACTTAATATGTGGAAAGTGAAACTTTGATCTTCAGAAGTGGCCTATATAACTTTTTTGTTGTTAAACTGTATTATTTATCTGGCTAATTCTTTGAAAAGTTTAATAGCAAGATAAATGTATTGGCCTTATTAGAGTGATAAATTAAGATTTTCAATTAAATAGAACATGTAGAAAAATGACTCATGGCCTTGAGCACTCATAGCACACACAGAACTAGCCAAAAAACTGCATTTAATTTAAATCCCAGAGCACTTCAAAAGCTTGGAGACCTTATACCTCATCTTGTTCACTCGGAATATATTTTTGTGTATATTAAAATGATGTAAAAGAGAAAATGTATGTCAGAAACGATTAGAAAATATTTGTTCTAATGCAGTAATAATTTGGTTGTAATGCTTTTCATCAGTATAGCTTAAGGCTACATTAAGTGGACAGACTTTATATGGACTCTCTAATTTTAATCTTCAAAATGCTATCTAATGTCTCATTAAGACTTGCATATAATGTATCTTAAGTACAGTCATTAAATATAGTTTAGGGAGATTTATGTTCAGATATTGCTTAAAGATGTTTTAATAGGCCCATTTACTCTGATGATATTAATGAGCTCTTAATACAGGCTAAGCTTCGAAAACTAGTGGTAGAGACTCTGGCTGAAGACAACAACTTGGAATCCATGACTGATTTGGAGGAGCCCCCGGGATCAGTTGGTCTAGAGATTAGTCCTGCTGACATCCTTGGAGGCAGTGAGGAAGCCTCAGAATACTTTGTCTAGACCCCTCCCTCGCCTTTGTCCGGTTCAACATCATGCCTTCCTTGGTTTCATACCCGTTCTGTTTGTCGACGAAGCATGAAAGAGTGGAAGAGGTATTAACCTGGTAGTCAAAACTCAAAAGACCCGGGTTTGAGTCCCAGATCTTCATCTTAGTTGTGTGCCTGTGGACGTACCAAATCGCTTTTCTAGCTGTTGGTTCCTTCCTCTGTACAAGGAGCTGGACTGGATGAGATCCCAGTTGTCTTCCAGTCATAAAGTTCTGTGTTCCAAACTCCCTTTGCTTTATAAGGCCCTTGGAGGACGAGAGACTTTGGGTTACTTTTTTTGTCTTTATATCCCCAATGCTATATACTGAGCCTGACACACAGCAGGCACTTAATAAATGCTTACGGAATCAAGATGACAGTGATCAATTTAAACAGAATGATTTTTTCCCCCAGGCTCTGATGTTGGCTCTTAAAGAGGCATCCCCTGAGGTACAATAGAAATAGGACTAAGATCAGAACCGGTGGACCTGGGTTTGAATCCCATCCCTGCTATTTACCACCTTTGTGACCTCAGGCAAGTCATTATACTCTCTGGGCCTCAGTTTCCTCATCTGTAACATTCAGGGGTTTGGCTAGATGATCTCTAAGGACCTTTCTGGCTCTAATATCCTATGATGCTAAGAAAAAGCTATTTAATAGAAAGCGCTCTGGGTTGATAGAGGACCTGGCTTTAAGTCTTAGCTCTGCTACTTAACTACCTGAATTGAATTGAGCAAAGTCACTTTGTATCCCTGGGATTCAATTTCCTCATCTGTAAAATGGGGATAGGGTAGAGGATTAGATTCTAAGACCATTTCCAGCCTTTGAGCATACTGTCCTGTGTCTTTGTATGCCCATTTACGACCCTTTCAAAGGATCCTCTCTATTCTAGAGAACCAAGCAGAAAGTGTTCCTTCTGAAGCAATTCAGAAGCACCCCATCTACTGTCAAAGTGGTCATTTGAGACAACCTCCCCATAGCCTTAGCACTCTTAAGGTACATAAGGGGTTAAAGGAGACTGTTGCTGTTCCTTGTGTAAGCATCTGCTGCGTAAGGTGCGCACAGTCTGGCATCATTATGTGAACAGCTTAGATCTGCCATCAGTGAACGGCAAAAGGTCACATGGGTATACTTTCATCTTGCAGGAATTCGGAATGACTAGAATTTATACAACAGCATAAACCTACATATTCAAAATGGGGAGAGGAAGGAACTACTACCTGAAATGTCTTTGTGGACCACACAGTCTACACAGGCTTTTCTTGAAAATATGTTCCCAACATCATCAGGGGCTCGCGTTTCACAGAAACAAGGAATGCTTGAACATGGCATTGTAGATAATTTCATTTATCCCCTTCATTTTACAGATGAAGAAACTGAGGCCCAGAAAGATTAGGCCTTCTGGCACTACATGCAGCAGTTTCCCATTCCCCTCAGAAAAATGTTACTACAAAGCAAAAAGAAGAAAAAAAATTAAAGAAAGGAGTGAAAAAAACCTTATGAGTTCAGAGACTTTTCTAATTACTAAATTGGTTTGTTATAAAAAGATAATAGCAAATTTCTTCTTTTCATAATTGGACATTTCTTCCCTGTAGGCTAATGTATGCACAGGCCTTGCATGCACAATAAGTTGTGCGTTTGAAAAGCTATAACCAGCGAACAACAGCTCCAGTGTCATCAGAGAGTAATGGTGTGCTGATTAGCATAATTAATGACAAATGGTGGTGCAGAATTGGTGGATTGGTTTAGTGGATGATGAATGCGCCCTGGCCCAAGTTGGAGCCTGCCAACTAGGCCTTGCTGGCTGTCAGCTCCTTCTGTTACTGCACGGGCAGCCCTCATTAGTCACCGCGCGAGGTGCCAGTTTACATTCTGTTTGGAGCACAGAAAACTTAATAATCCAAGCAAAGATGGTTTTCCGTTTTTCGTCCATATTTTCACACACACACACAGGCACATAATCTCTTGCCCAGTAACAGCTCAGCCCCATCTTTTTGCATAATTAAGGCACTGTTATTTTAAGATCCCTCCATGCTGCTTTGAAGGCTAAACAAAAAAAGATATTATAAGGAGAAAAAAAAGACACAAGCATCTCAACATTTTCATTTGAATAGAGATAAATTGTGCCAGGTTGGAGGATGGTGGTTGTTCTGTGAACTCTGTTTATCTATGTCTAGGTAAGTGTAGGAGAAACAAGATGAACAGAGGAGACCATACATGCTGTCCTGTAATAAGACTAGCACATTTATCTTTGACTTGATTAATCAGACCTAATTTGCATTCACAAATGAGACTGATAAAAATGGATTTACCTTTTAACCTTTAAAGGGGGAAAAGTATTTCTAGACAAGATTTCTGGGGCTATCTTTGCTTTAAGTGATAAGAGGCAACTCTTTTACCAATAAGGATGAAAATCCTTAATTTGCATTAGCGAATGAGACTAATTATTATATAGTTAATTAGCATCTGGAAATGAGGATTATCTTAATTACAAAGCACAATTTCCCTAATAGCTACAAAACTGTAAGTTTGATCTGTGTGGAAATCGGTGACTATTATTATGTAATTAGTGATCACATTAATGGTTCAGGGTATTTAGAGGCAATTTGCATATGCAAATGCAATTTACCTGAAAGAACCATGTGGCCTATTAATGCCTAGAACACTTAAGATACAAAGGACTTTAAACTTTTTATTGATAATTAGTAGAGGCTTGATATAGTGGGATGATGGCTAGATTTAGAGTCAAGGATCTGAGTTCAAATCTCAGCTCTTCAACTCAGTAGCTGTGTGACTATGAGAGTTACCTGATGTCTCAGAGTTTGTTCCCTCATTTTAAAAATGAGATTGTTGACCCAGAAAAATCCTATGATCCTAGAAAAGTCAGCTAATTAGATTTACCTTCATATGTGATAGATTTAGACATATGGGGAGTTTTAATCTTCAGAATTACAGATTCTCAGAGCAGGAAGAGACTTCAGAGCTTACCTAAATTCATGCACAACCTAAGACAATAACTCCATCTACCATATGAGTGAGAAGCTGGGTGGTCATCCAGCCTTTGGTTGAAGAACACTTATGTTGGGGAGCTCCTCACCTACCTCTTGAGATCATTAGACAGTGATCCTTGCTGGCAGGTTTTTCCTTGCATCAGGTTGTAATCTGAATAGCCAGAGTTCCAGGGATGAAATGACCAGCTGAAGGAAATGCCACACATGGTTGTTCAAGAGAGATACGAAGTGCTGTGTTTTGTTCCTCATGTCTGGAATGACTGCCCTTTTCCTCTGCCTACCTAGATCCTCCCCTATCCATCAAGGGCTGGCTCAAATTGCACCTCTCCCATACCGTGAAGCCTTCACTAGCCACATTAGCCCTCACTGATCAAATGAATTCATAATTGAATCTCATAACCCTCTGTCACACCCTTTTTGTACCAATCACCCTTTTCCCTGTGGCTTCATGAGTTACGCAGCACAATAGTGAGGGCTCAGAGCAGCCATGTTTTACTGTCCAGAATTTGCCACTGTGATTCAGCTGCCTGTTCCCTCACCAATTAGTTGGCTTATCCCAGAACCTCTGTTTTAAGGAAGGTTCCAAATCAGCCATTTTTCATGAGACTTTACTACCCTGCCTTCCCATGGGATCTTTTCATTTCCTTTCTGCATGTTGTTATCCCCTATTAGAGTAGAAATGCCTTGAGGGCAGGGGCTGGGTTTTGGGTTTTTGTATTTGTATTCAGATTATTTAGCACAGTGTCTGGCCCATGCTAACTTCTTAATAAATGTTTGTTGACTCGGCCCGTAGAAGGTATTGTGAAAATAGTACTGGACTTGGAGTAAGGGGTTCTGAGTAGGTTCAGGTCCCACGCTTCTACGCCCTACCTGTATGATTGAGATAAATCTCTTCACCTTTCAAAACCTCAGTTTTCCCATCTACTAAATGGGGAGATCGAATCTTTCATTTCCTACCTCCAAGGACTGCTGTGAGGAAAGCTCTTTGCGAACCCTAGAATGTTATAGAAATGGAAGGAAGGGTGAAGTGAGGCGCTGCTGCTATTGCTGTCATCATTATGTATGCTAGTCTCACCTTTCCAGCTAGACTGACCTTGTTCCATCAGGCTCACAGAAGTTAGAAGCAAAGAGGGCCTTAGAGATCATCTATTCCAAGTAGAACATAACACACGCATTTTATAGATGCTAAGATAAAGGTCCAGAGAGAGGAGGAGATGTGCCCAAGGTCAAACCCTCAGGAAGCTGCAAAACTGGGATCCAAACCCAGGTAATTTCAATTCAAAGACTGATTCAGGGCTTGGTACAGAGCAGGCTCTATGGCTAGGGAACCGTATTCTCAGTATTATACTACCACTGCTGTATCTTACCCTTCTTTTACTTTGCCCAGCATGTAGTCAAGCACTTCATAAATGCTTACTAAATGTGTGTGATATTCATGTCTATTTCTGTGTGTGTGTGTGTGTATGCCTAGTTTTCATACAGTCCCAGGGTCGTGGCTGTACTCTGGTCCTCCCTCTTCTTGACCACTGTGAAATGAAATCCCCCTAAAGGATTGTTATTGTTGTTAGACACAGTAAGGGAATGGGTATTTCCAAGGTCCTGACACATCTGTGGCTACAGATAAAGTTCCTGGTAAATTGCAGCATCTGAATCTTTCCATCAGGTCTAATTTACACCTTTGTGTGTGAATCAGTCACACATCCACAAGCAGGTAAAGACATTCAAAGCCCGAGAGGCAGCTTTCTTTTTTTCTAAGCACATTTGCTGTGGCTCTAATGAGAGGAACTGGAGGGGGAGAAATCAGTAAGCTATTTTGTAAATTTTGAAATAATTTATTTTAAGTTCATAGGTGACCTTAGAAATTAAAGAAGATGAGAGAAAAAAAAAGCTTGGCATTGTACAGCTTAGAATAGTTAGCTGTTTCCTCCTTGTGGTATGGAGGTAACCCTAGGCTGTGCCCAGAGCTTGTGCCCACAGAGGACAAACTCTGGCTGCTTCTCTCAAATTGTGAGGCTTGGAGGACAGGTTGGGCAGGGAGGGGGCGGGGCAGGGATTGTGTGGTATGTCTTTGGTCCAGGATCAGCCTCACCAGATATGCAGAGAGAGTAAGTGATAAAACTTGACACCAGGACTTTTTTTTTTTTTACCATTTTTGTGTCATGGACCCCTTTGGCAGTCAGATGAAGCCTAGGGAACCTCTTCCCAGAATAATGTTTTTAAATAATTAAAGGAAATATAAATTCCAGCCAGAGGTTAATGAAAAAAAAGGTACAGTTTGTTCCCCATCCAATTCACCAACCTCCTGAAAGCTACCCACAGATCCCTTTGGGACCCATGGACCCCTGCCATACATAGTCTACATAAGTCTCAGAGTTTTTCCATCTATATATCACATGAGAATACCCACACCAATAAAATCATGTGTCTTGAAAACAGTAAAGGGTTGATTGTAGTTAACTTTAAGCATTGACTTTCAGTTTAATCCAATAAGGACTTACCTAATACCTTCTGTGCTCAAGGCAACGTAGTAAGCCAGGATGATAGAAAGGCAAAACTGAAAATAGTCCCTCTTCTCAAGATGCTTACATTTTACTGGAGGAACATAATAACATTTAACAGGTAATAAATACAAGATAATCTGAAGGAAGAAACACTGGCAAATAAGGGAATTAAAACAGGCTTGCCCTAGGAAGTGGCCCATGAGTTGAGCCTTGAATGACGCTTGAGATTAAAAGAGGAAAGGTGGGGAAAAAGAATATTCCAGACATGGAGACCAAGTGCACTGAACCTGATTGTAGAATGGAACTCAGTTCTCAAATGCTGTGATAGTAGAACACAATCCCTTGTGTGTTCCACCTAGCTAGAAAGGTACTGAGTTTGGACACCACCATTAACTGCCTGTCATCCAAGGATCAGCCTAGTTGAGCATGGAAAGGTTCATCAATGCATAGTGGCCACCTGGGCATGATTTTAGTTGGGGGAGGTGGTGGTGGGAAGGGCTCCAATACAGTCCATGAAACTCTTAAAGGGGCCACAATCAGAATGGATGAAAGAAGCATTCACATGGATAAAATCACAGGTCCTGGAAGTTAAATAAGTTAACTGTATAATTATGGTGAAATGTGAAACTAAATTCCAAACTTAAATGAATCATCACGTCAGTGAACTCCAGCTGGCTATAGATCTGTCACGTAATATTAACTGGTTTCTGCAAAAACATGATGTTAGGCAAAACGATATTACAGGAGATAGAGCCACAGAAACAGCATCATAAATGGGCCAAATGACAGGTTTGTACAGTTTTATGATGGGACTTGCTTTTAATGAATTAACTAGATTGTTGTGAAATTTTGCAAATGGGGAAACTGAAAACAAAGGCCATTCAGATGACATTCACAAGGTCATCCAGGCATTAAGTGTCAAAGTCCGAATTTGAATCCAGGTCCTCTTTGTACAGAGCCAATGCCCTTACCACTACACCAGAGGCACATTTAAACTCGGTTCCTCTGTAGTACCTGTTTCCTAGGCTGTTGTGTGGCACAACTAGATAATATAATCACAATATATATAAAGTACTTTGCACCCCTTAAAGCACTAGGTATATGTCCGCTGTCATTATTATTCCTCTTGAGTAATCAGCAGAAAGTAGGTCTCCAGCCCCATAGGTGGGGAATGTTATGGAAACGAGGCCTCTTCTGATCTCTGGTTTTAAAATTGGAACACCTGAGCTCAAGTCCTGCGGCACTTAGAACTCTTTTCTTCACTCTTCTGATCTTTACGCTCCTCATCGGTACAATAGAGGCACTGATACTCGCATCATCCACTTCACAGAATTGTGAATAGTTTTACATTTGTAGGGTGCATTATTGGAGGAAATCTGGTCACACCCTAGGGGAATTGAGGCTCAGGCTGCTCATGTGCCTAAGGTCACATGGGCAGAAAGCTGCCCCCCTGGATCTCAAGTCATGATCTCCTTAATCCCAAACTGGTGTTCTTCCTGCCGCAGCTACCTCGTATTTCACATGGAGAAATCTAAATGATTATCGGATTTGTTTTTGAGACCAGTGATTTCATGAAGTAGGAAGCTCCAAGCGAGGAATTTCTCCTACCAGAGCAGATCTACACATCCTCCGAAATGTAGCGTCAGAGCGTTCCTGGGGGCACGTGTCCAGGGTCCCATAACCAGGATATGTCGGAGGCCTTGAACCGAGGTCTTTCTGACCGAGGCCCGCTCTCGGCCTGCCGTGTCGTGCTGCTTCCAGTTACTATTATTAGAAAATCACAGATTGTTAGACCTTAGAGACCATCTTGTCCAATTCTCTCATTTTACAGGTGAGGAAACTGAGGCCCATAGAGGGTAAGTGACTTACGTAGAGTCACATCGTTGCCTATAGGTAGAGTCCAGGACTCCATTCCTCTTCCAAAGTCCAGCTCCACTTATTCCTTCTTTACCAAGTGATTGCCCAGTCAGTTGTAGACTCTGGCTAGCAGAACATTGGACCTTTGAAGTTTGTCATGGAAGGGAGACTTTAGACTTATTAAAAAATAATTACTTCAAGAGTCTGGTGCCTAAACTTTGACTGTGTGAAATGCTTATTGGAAGCCTTTCCATGTGCCCCAGATACTTGTACCAAGAGTTTATGTAGCCGTAGGCTGTGACTTATAACCATATTTTACTTGAATTTTTAAAATTAAAATTTTAAATGTGGCAACCAAATGCATTCTCCAGTTAATTGAATTCAGCCCTTTAAGAAACAACATTATCACAATTACGGCAAGCAGCTAACACCATACACTCCGTAGGATTTAGAGACAATCTTATCTAACTCCTGTCCCCCCTTCCCCCCTTATTTGATGGAAGAGGAAATAGAGGCCAAGGTGATTAAGTGACTTGCCCAAAGTCACAAAATATGATGAGTAGCAGAGGCAGGATTAAAGCTGGAATTATAGAATTGTAGACCTTTTAGAGGTAGAAAAGATTTTAAAACAGAGGTTACCATGTTTTGGGGGTCAGGTTCCCCTTCTCAGAATAATGTTTTTCAAGCTTAAAATAAAATGCATAGGATTGCCAAAGACACCAGTTATATTGGGAATAGTCATCAAAATATTTTTTAAAAACAAGTTCATGGACCCCAAGTTAAGAATAGCCGCCTTCAAAATTTATCTAGTTCACCGCGTGGCCCAGATGTTAAATGATTCGCTCACACAGAACAAATTAGTGTCAGAACCCAGGAATCAGTTTCTGCATTGCAAGTCAGTGTTTCCACAACTGTTGTCAGAGGTCAGAAGTGCCAAAAACAAGATTTCATAATTTCTACAACTCTTTCAGCTTTACAAAGCACCTTCCTTATGATACCCCAAAAGTAGGTCGTACCAGGATTGTTGCTCTCACTTTGTAAGGTCCGGAGGTTTGTCCAAGGTCATGCGGTGGGGACGGTTCAGAGACAGCCTCTGTTTTTTGACTCAGAGTCCTGTGTTATTCATATTACAGCACACTGCTTCTGTTAGGGGCACAGCTTTACGATAGGACTTCACAACATTACACGGGTGTTTGATTGTGATGTATTCATGCATCAGCCGCTGGTCCTTGGAAGGTGCCCAGGCGCTGGGATCAGAAGAGCCCAGTCTGAACGGCAGGTCGGTCACTTAACAGCTCTGTGGCCTGGGACTGGTTATTTCCCCACTCGCTTCCTCAGTTGTCTCTTCCGTAAAAAATAAGTGGAATCATGCTTATGCCCCGCTTCAAAGGGTAGAGGTAAAGATCCATCGAGATAATAAACATGAAAATGCTTTGGAAATTGTCAACTTTTATATGTGTTGGTTTTTATTAGGCCACTAGGTGGCAGAGTGGAGAGAGTCTTGGGCCTAGAGTCGAGAAAACCTGAGTTCAAATCTGGCCTCAGACACTAGCTATGTAACCCCTCTGGGCAAGTCACTTAACTTCTGTTTGCCTCAATTTCCTCTTCTGTAAAATGGAAATAGTGATCGCATCTACTTCCCCTTGTTGTTGTGAGAATCAAATGAGACAGTTCTAAAACACTCAGCACAGTGCCTAACATAGTGCTGTATGAGTAGTAGTGGTGTATAAATATGCTATGTGTATATCTATACAATATATTTGTCATCTATGTGTGCGTGTTTGAAGTGAGTAGTAGTCATCATCGTTCAATTTATTGGGAGTTGTCATTGGTTCAGTGCGCTGTATGAGGATATAGCTATGCTTGTATTCTCACATACCTACCCCTACACTTAGCTCGGTGCATTTCATTTAGTGAGCGTTTATTTTTCAGTTACTTGACAAATATTTCAGTGTCTTTTGTATCCAAAGCACTTTCTGGGGGACATCCAGAGTTTAGGTTGGAGGATCACAGCTCTAGAGCTAGATGGGATTCAGAGATCATCCCCTCTCATCTTACAGACTAGGAATCTGAGTTCCAGGAAGAGTAAGGGACTAGCCCAAGGTCACATAAGTGCCAAACATCAGAAAATAATGTTTGAAATTAGTTCCTCCCTTTGCAGAACTGACGCTTTCCACTGAACTGTGCAGCATCCTTTAGACAGCTCTCTATCTTCATAGAGCTCCTCATCCAGAAGGAGGGATAAAACACACATGGAGATAACCACAGTAGGCTGAAGGACATGTGAAATGCTTTTGAGAGGTACAAAGCAGAGGGTTATGGGCTTAACAAATGCTTGTTGAATGAATAGAAAAGAAATAAAAATGTTTGTATTGTTAAAGCTTGTTTCACATTGGCTCACTGGCCCTTCATCTAAATATTCTTGACTACTAAGCAGGTTAACTGTAGCAGGCAATGCCTCATTCTTGTCCTCCCCATCACTCGCTATCCTCCCTCAAGGTCGCATCATTCTCTGCTCTCCCCTATCTGCTGAGTGCTTGTGCAGGGTCTGCCTTAGTGTCGCAAGCTGGATATGGTGCGAAGGATCATTAGACTAAAGCTGCGCGTGCCCGTTACCTGTCATCTGCTCCCATCGTGTGGAGCAAAGGCCCTTGGCCCTGGAAAAGGGCTCCTGGTGAGGTGAGGGGCAAATTCCATTTCCTCTCATTAGGCAGCTTGACTAATGACTGGCTGAGCCTATAGAACCATCCAGGGACTGGTGGACTTTCTCTAATGCTCTCCGAGCAGCCTGGGCAGACAGCCCCTGTTGGAATGGCACAGATGGCAAGCCCAAACGACTAAGTAAACTACAATATGTCTTGGAGACACTGTCAGCCTATGGCTTATTTGTCATGTCACAGTGGTCTATTGGATTAGGGACTGACTCCCTCCCTTCCCGCTTCACCCTTCCCACCTCCCCAATCAGAAGAATTCTTTACATGAGGCTGTTTTTGGAAGGAGGTAAAACCAAATATGGCAGATGCCAGAGTAAACATTGGTCATTTCTGGCATTTGGAGAATTTTTCTTTCTAGGAAAAAGGGAAACAGGAAGCATTGTTTGCAGTTTCTCCAGCATTTATTGAGTGCCAACATGGGACATCACCCAGGAATCTGCTAGAGTGAAAAGGGAGCTGGATATGGGAGCTCCAGATTTTGATAAAAATACTAGTTCTGTAACCTTCACCATAGCAGCAAACCTCTCTGAGACTTCATGAAATGAGACTAACAATGCCTACGTTAATGACCTCACAGTTATTGTGAGGATAAAGTGAAATAATGGCTATGAAAACACCCTTCAAGCATAAAGCACTGTATAAATCCAAGCTAGTATAAATTCATCATTACTGGTGAAAGGCAGAATAGCATCATGGCTAGACAGCTGGACTCAGACCCAGAAAGGCCCCCTTTCAAATCCCACTTTGGACACCGCTGCCTGTATATCTTTTGACAAATCACTTAACCTCTTAGTATCCCCCAGCAACTTTCTGAGACTTTAAGTTGCAGAGAAGGTGCCCATATGCATTGGAAGAGAGAGTTCCTCACCAAGAGTTCCCTTAAACCAATGAAATGACAGGCTCATCTCTGCCCCCCAAATATTATCACTAGAAGCCATGGGGTTGTGGTATAGGTCAGGAGACATAGCCCTGGAACTCAAGGAATTTACAGTCAGTCAAATAATATATATATATATGGATTTTGAAAACATCTAACTCAGCAGACACGTATAAATCTGATCACCACATTTCTGCTTAAAATCTCTGTGGTCCGCTGAATAACGGTTTTGACTTTCCTCTGCTTGGTATCTAACATCCTCTCAAAATGTTCCAGCCTTAACTCATATTATTCTGCTCCAGCTGAACTAGATTATTCGGTTCTTGTTTCTCCTTTACCTCCTATCTCTTCCATGGCTCGAATCCTAGAAGGAGTCACCTATAGAATGGTTGTCTTCTTTTCCTGATGCCCCACTTCTCAACCCCTTGAAGGCTGAATCTGTACCCCACCCCTTGACTCAAACCACTCCGTGACAGTTCCAGCAATCTCTCAACTATCAAATCTGGTCACCTTTCCTCAGTTTTCATTCCACTTCTCTGCCTCTTTTGACACTATCAACCACCCCATCCTCTTGGACATTCATTCTTCCCTTGGTTTCTGTGATGCTGCTCTATCCTAGTGTTCTCCTACCTGCCTTGCCATTCCTCAGTCTCCTTTACTACATCTTCATCCATCTCTTATCCACTAAATAGGAGTGTGCCAACACCCTGTCCCTAAGTTCTCTTCTCTACACTCCTGGTCATTTCATCAGTTCCTGTGGACTGAGTTATTAACACTGCACAGATGCCTGCCATCTCCACCTGGATATCTCATTGGCATCTCAAACAGAAATCAAAACTACCCCCCAAATCTACCCCTCTTCTAAATTTTCCTATTTCTGTTGAGGCTACCATGATTCTTCTGGTCCCCAGGCCCACGACTTTGGAGTTATCTTATGATTCTTTTCTTTCATCATTTTCCCTTGTCAAGTTTTGTTGATTCTGCCCCCTCAGTCTCTCCATCCACAGAGCCACTTCACTAGTATGGCCTCTCATCTCCTCTAACCTGTACTGATTGGCTGATTGGTCTCTGTCTTTCCATTCTTTCCCATCTTCCATACAGTTAGCAAATTCAGCTTGCTAAAATAAAGTTCTGACATATCACTGCCCTGCTCAAAACTTTCCAGTGGCTCCCTATAGGATAAAATGCAGACTCCTTATCTAGCATTTAAAGTCTTCCACAATCTGGTCCCACCTACTTTTCCAGACTTATTTCATATTGTTGCTCTCCATACCTTCTACCTTCCAGCCAAATTGGCCTACCATCTGTTTCCTAAACTCAAGGTTCCATCTAGTAACTATTCCTTTATGTGTGCTGTGCCATAGCCCCAGAATCCATCCTTGCCTCTGTCTCTTAGGATCCTTAGTCTCCTTCAAGACTCAACTTGAAATTATACAACTAATCATAATACAACCATAATTGCATCTTTCTTATGTGCTTATCATTTTGTCTAGTATTGTGATTACTTGTGATATATGCGTACATAATACAAAATGGGGTATTATAACTATATGAAAAGTGCAAAGAAATAAGTGAAACTAGAGCAGGGAAAGGTGATTTTTTTACTGGGGCTATTGAGACCTCAGGGAAGACTTTATAGAAGGCATTACATTTGAGCTGAGTCTTGAAGGATGGGTAGGATTTCAAAATTTCTTGATGATTTCCCTAATATTAACATTACTTTGCTCCCCAAATTACATTGTATTTATTTCTCCATGCACATGTTCTGTCACCTAGTACAGGGGTGGGGAACCTGTGGCCTTGAGGCCCCATGTGGCCTTCTAGGTCCTTGGGTGAAGCCTTTTAACTGAATCCAAGTTTTACAGAACAAATCCTTTTATTAAGGGGATTTGTTCTCTGAAGTTTGGATTCAGTCAAAAGGCTGCACTTGAGGACCTAGAGGGTCACATGTGGCCTTGAGGCCACAGGTTTCCCATCCCTGACTTAGCAGAATGTCATCTCCTATGGGAAGGGACTGTGGTGTTTTCATCTTTGTGTTCCCATCGTGTAGCATGGTGTGTGGCCCAAGGTTTACTGGAGTTGTTGAATTGCATAAGTCATGGGACTTTTTTCTCTTTTTGCTTTTATTCACACTACTCCATGTGCCTGAAATGTTCCCTCAATCTTCACCACTTGAAATTCATGTATCTGTTAAGACCCAACTGAATTGCTTCTTCTGAGGAGCTGTCACCGATTCCCACGTTCTCTCCCTCTCAAGACCTCAGTCAGAAGTTAACTTTTCCCCCTTGGACCTTGCATAACACTTTGCATCTTTCTTATCATTTTGTCTTGTATTGTGATTACTTATGATATAATTTTTTCTAATAACAACTTATTTCTTTACTACTTTGAGATTTTCAAAGTATTTCCCTTACTACCTACCTGCTGGATAGTCTGTTGAGGAATTTTTATCTACATTTTACAGATGGGGAAGTTGAGATTCAGAGAAATTAGATTGCTTGTCATAATTATGTTGCTGTTAAAAGCAGTAGCTGGGGTCTGGACCCAGATCTTCTGACTTGAACTCCAGATTGTAAATTCCATTTTATTCATGTTTGTTCTTTCCCAGATGTCCACAGCTTAGGTGCTTAATAAGCATTTTTTGGTTTGAATTGAACACTACTAAATATATATGTGACTATTAGATATAGGAACCATAGATGTAGAAACACAATTTGATAGTGATTCCATGTATTGCTGGTAATTCCCTCACAGTCCATGTACCTTGAAAAGTTTGATCAGATTTGGTGTTTAAGTGGGAGCCACTTTGCTGTGTTTATCTCTCACTAGTTTTCTTACATGTCCCAAAGTGAAGGGCAGTATAGCTGAGCAGAAACAGGACGTGATGTGGCATAGAGGACAGCATCCAGGTGTAAAAATATTACATAACTACTACTACTAGCAAAATTGCTTCCGAAATCACTTCCATTTCTGTAGCATTTCAGATTTTTGTAGCGTTACCCTTATAATGAGAGGGAGGAAGGAGAAATATTATCTTCCCTTTTTCATAGATAAGAAAACTGAAGCTCAGAGGAATGATTTTTCCAAGATTTCAGAGTTGGTAAATATCAGAACCAGAAATGAATCCTAGTCTAGTCTAGTGCCTTTTCCATATCCCACACTCACCTTTGGAAAGCCAGACATACCAATGTATTTCATTTGTGTTGTCTTTTTGTAAAATCTCTTCACATTTGGGCAACGGGAGGTAAAAGAGGGCCTCTCGTGTGTGTGTGTGTGTGTGTGTGTGTGTGTGTGTGTGTGTGTGTGGTATGACCAGCTTCTCTTTCCTTTGATATACAACATGCCCTCGAGAAATACTTGCCCCTGGCTTAGACACTTTAAAATAGTGCCATCCCACTATGGTTCACAGTGATGATGGTAGTGGAACTGGTGATGATGATATTCCTCCCAACAACATGTGACACACGTAGTAGTACACTTTTATTTTCCCCCTGTCACTTTGTGGCTACCTAAATCCCTATATACCTCTCCCCATAACACTAGACCATAGTCAACCACGTGAGTAAATGAATGCAGCAGTGGGTGGTTTGGAGGCTGAAGCCTTGGTGATTAGCTTGGTGACCTGCTAGGTGTGCAGAGGGGTTTCTGTCTTGTTAGTACATGGGAAAGAAAAAGGTTTTAGAATACTTGTAGTAAAGAAGGATTTATTTGTCTTTCTGATTTATTTTTAAAGATGCCGCAATATCTTTAACCTCTGGATGCAGGTATGTAATAAAAAGTCCTGCTGAATATAAATAGCAGATTAGGGCAGTAGGATTAGCAGGCTAATTTATCACATATCTGTTTGTATAGACTTTGTGTAAATTTCATGCAGATAGGGTGATTGAAAGCCCAAGGAATGGCTTGGCTGTTATGAAAGTCATGCTGTTTCATCCCTCAGTCTTATTTACTTTGTAAAAGTTATACAGGTACATTTCCATTACAGTCAGCCCCTAATACACAAACATGCAACTCACATATAAATTAGGAGAAGGGGAGTCTGAGGTTCAGAACCTTCGCTCTGTATTTCTTGGAAGCAAGTCTTTATTCATAGAATTTCAGAGTTGGAAGGACTGTAGGAAGTCTTCATGTGCAATTCATACCTGAAGAGGAATCCCTCTACAACATCTCTGACAAGTGGTATTCTGGCTAGTCAGCTAGGTGGTACAGTGGATAAGAAAGATCATGGGACTTGGAGGTAGGACCTGAGTCCAAATCCGGCATTAGATGCTCAGTAGCTGTGTGACTCTGGGCAGGTCACTTAGCCTCTGTCTTCCTCATCATGGCACATTCCTCATCTGAAAATCAGGATAATTATAGCACCTACCTCCCAGGGTTGTTGTGGGAATAAAATTAGATGTATAAAGTGCTTTGCAAAACTCAAGGTGCTACATACATACTAGCTATTATAGGCAAATATTAGCTGTTACTCCATCTGAAGACCTCTAGAGATGTAGACCTCACTGCCTTCTGTGACACCCATTCCATTTCTAGATAGCTCTGATCTTAGCAATTTTTCCTTATATCAAGTCAAAATCTGCCTCACAGCACCTCTTCCCACTCCCATCCTCACTCCCCGGTCCCTTGCCTCCATTACTTCTAGTTCTGCCTTGTAAGTCTAAATAGAAAATGCTAAACCCTTTTCCATATGATAGCTTTTCAAGCACTTGAAGACAGTGATCATGACCTCCCTAAGTCTTTCTTAATTCAAATTAAACATCTCTTATCTCCTGGTCCCTTCCTCTCAGAAAAGCACTCTGGAATGATTAAAAAGAGAACATGGGATTTAATACCAGAAGACCTGTGTTCAAATCCTGACATGCTACTAAATATTTTTGTGATCGTCAAGCAAGCCACCTAATGGCCTTAATTATACTTAATTAGACTCCTTTTATAAAGTAAAAACGTTGCTTCATGTATGCCAAAATATTCATAGCAGTACATTTTATGGTAATAATTACCTGGAAACAAATTGGGTACCCATCTCTTAGTGAATGACCAAACTCATGAATGTAACTGAACAGTGTTCATCAAGAAACAGTATTAGGAATACAGAGAAATATGGGAAGGCTTGTATGCTAGATCAAGTGAACAATAAACACAGGGACATGATAACGTAAATAAAAAGCACAGTAAGAAGGAAGCCATACACTGAATAATCGTGATAATCTTCTTGGGAGAGAGAAAGAGAAAGAGAGAGAGTGAGCGAGTGTGCAGGATGGGACTGGTGAGGAACCAACAAAGAACGTTGTATATACTATCAGACATAGTCAGTATATCAGTTTAAAAGGCTAGTAGTACAAGGAGTATTATCCCCTTTTTACAACTTGCTCAAGAGGTCATTTCACCAGAGCAGTGGAGATTCAAATCCCATTCTTCAGACTCCAGGTCCAATGCTGTTGCCAGTACCTCCCTCCTCCCCCCATTCCCACCCCCCAGCTGCTTCTCAACTGGTCACACTTCCTTCTGAGTGCTCTAGCAATGTAAATTTGGGGAACAGCTTTTCTACTTTTATTTTTAAACTTCAAAGTTTATTTTGTTTTAAATAAAGGGCTTTTTTCCCTGTGGAATTTCAAGTGTTTAGCACATGTGCTGCATTCTGACCCATCAGTGATTTCAGTTAAGCTAGTGATGGGCACCACATTTTTGGAAGGACACGGACAAAACTGAGCAACTCTAGTGGAAGGAAATGAGGATGGGGCGAGATGACTCTAAAAATGAAAGCTGTTTAAAGGTAGTATTGGCTTCTTTGGCAGAGAGTGAAGTTGCCGTCCCTGGAGGTGTACAATTGAAGTCTGGATGACCGTGTTTCAAGAACGTTGTCTGTGGCATTCCTACTTAGTTTGGACTAGACTAGATGGCCTCTGAAATCCCTTTCACTTTGGAAGGTTTTGTGGTTTTATGTTATGTTTTAGACATACAAGAACTATGCCTTTAACAAGATAAAATTGTTGGTCACTTTTTTTGTCTTCTTTGAGAAGTTGAGACTGCCTTATACCGGGAAACAGAGACTATATGTGTCTACCTGTAAGCAGTATTATTTCCCCTCTCTCAGAGCACTGGACTGGGAGTCAGAAGACCTGTATGTTTGAATACCAGATAATTAAGTAACTCCGAGACCTTGGACAAATTGCTTTATCAATCAGGGCCTCAGTTTCTTCCTCTGGAAGATGAGAGGGTTGAACTTAGTGATCTTTAAGGTTCTTTCCAGCTAATGGGGAATAGGGGAAGCCCAGCACACGTACCTCCCGACCACATGCTGGATGAGTGGAAAAAAATCTTAAGTAATGAATGGGTTTCAGTGCTGTTCACAGCATTCCTAATGCTTTCACCAAGCCTTCGTTCTACTCTGAATGCAATAGCGATAGTAGTCTATCCAGAGGGAAATTGGTCTCTAGGTTACAGTTAAGTGGACAGAGCAATAGCGCATTTAAGCATAAGATTTTAGGTTCTGAGTGGATTCTATATCTCAGTGTTAGATCCTTCTTCGAATAAGTGAAATAAATTGGGGGGTGGGGAAGGAAATTTTTATAGCTCAAGTGCCTAGTGTTGCAATGATAAGCTCAAGACATTAGAATTGCCTCTGACAAATCTCTTGGAATACCACACCCTGGTATGATGATCACAAGAATATAACTCTCCCCAGTTTTTGCTTCTCCACAGTCCACAGAACCTTTGGGACAAGAAAATAAAGCAAAATAAAAATACTTCAACAGTAATGTCATAAGGATTTTTGTTTTAAAAAATGCTAATCACAACATTTGCAACTATCAACTACTAAATATTCTCACGTTTCAAGATTAAACGAACAACACCTTGAAAATGGAATCAAGACTTCAGCAAATCTATTAAAAAAAACCATACCCTAATTTTTACCCTCTATGCTTTTTGGTACCATTTCTTTTCAAGGAACTTCAGAAAACGCTTTGGAAAAGTTCCACTTGGCACAAGGATCATATTTGATTCATCTCTTTAGCCCTCATTCCTCTGCATACACACTTAAACAGAAGGCAGCTAATATGGTATTTTGAAAATAGTCACTCAACAAATTTCTAGGGGAATGAATGAACAAATTTTCCTTTAGTTGCAAAAATGAAATTTCTTATTTGATAAAACCTAAAAGGTGAAGATCTAATTTATTAATACCATTCTTTATATTTTAAAACAGTTTTAGATTTGAAATATGAGTAAGCATTGATTGAATTGCTATGAAAGATGCTTCTTCATTCCTCCCTCAAGTTTGGAAGTTAGACACTCTGGAAACCCTTTTTCAGATTTCAAAGTAAATCCAATTTAATTTTCAGTCAAGAACATCTGTCTTTCTTTATGGCCTACTTTATCCCTGACTAATACTTGGTACTACCAAACTACTACTACAGCCCTCTTCTGATTTTTCATTATAAATGGAACTGACTATAGAATTTCAAAGGCTGTACCAATAGAGTGTAAGCTATAGCTGGTCCTTCCAAGTTGGGAACCCCTTATGTATAGCCCAGTGACAAACCCTTATTTGTCTTTGAGATCCTCAGAGTCCAATTGCCAGAAAGGTGGCTTTCAGGGGATGATTATTTTTGGCCATAGAAACTCATGAAGACCATCTGTTAAAATGCAGAGGTTAAAATTGGTGTTAGTGTAGGGGATTGCCCACCGGGGCGAAATTATTGCTCCTTGACATATTGAAGTAACTAATATTTCTACTTTGTCCAAGCTCCCTTTTGTAAGATTAAGTAGTTATGTGATACATTCTTTGGTTTTCGTTTCCCCAGTATTCTTCACCCCTACCCTCTCTGCCACTAACTTGCCACGTGACCATGGGTGTTTCAGGCAAATTCTCTGGGCCTCAGCCGCAAAATTTTACTAAGGTGAGGGATAAATAGGACAATGTATGTAAAATGTGATTTAATTGTAAGGTAAAACAGCAGTGGTAGTTATGTTGGCTCTCTCTCACATGCACACAATCTCAGAGCTGGAAGGAGCCTCTGATTTCATCCAGTCAGACTCTCACTTGGGCAGGAATCTTCTCTATTATCTTTCTGACCAGTCATTCAGTCTATACCTGAAGAGCTCTAGAAACAGCAAAGAAAGGCCACATAGTATAGTGTATAGTGCACTCACCTTGGAGTCAGGAATACCTGGGTTCACATGCCTCTTCAGACACTTACTAGTAGTATAACCTTGGGCAGGCCACTTATCTTCAGTGGACCTCATCTTCCTCATATGTAAATAGGAGCGTTAGATCAAAAACCTCTAAGATCCCTTTGTGTTCTAAATCTGTGATCTTGTCATTGAAAATTTGTTACTCCTTAAAGCAACCTACTTCACTTTTTGATAGCTCTTATGATTAGGAAACTTGCCTTTTTTTCATGCTTTGGGCCTAAATCTGCTTCCTTGTAGCTTTACATATAGATATGCATTCTGCAAATTCCTATTCACTATTAAAACAGGGTATTATGATGTTTTCTTTCTTTGTGTGTTCCCGCACATGCTCTGCCTGTTCCAGGATGCCTTCATCATCTCTTAAACCTTCCCTTGCATTCTGTCTACCTTCCTGTCTACCTCTCTTAGATAGACTGGACTCTGGAAAACCCTGTGCAAGAGAGCTAGCTTGGCATGAGAGAAATAGTGCTGAACATAACCAAATGACCTGGGTTCTAATACTGGCTCTGGCACTTACTATAGTGTCCTATGATCCAGAGCAAGTCTGACCATCCTGGGCTTCAGCTGTTTGTTTTCATCCACAAAATGAAGACTATATTACCCACATCATAGGGCTGTGTGAGCAAAGTGTTTTGTACACTTTAAAGTGAATTGTAAATGTGGGGAGTTGTTACTATTATAACCTCTCTCATCCTTCTTAAAATAAACCATCTACATACTTCCTGAGGTATTCTCTTTAACTTTTGTCTGGCTAAGAGAACCATCCTATGGCTTTCATAGGTCATCACATTTTCTGTACATGATTATCAGTTGTCCCACTCTTTCATGTCTTTCCTGATTTCCCCAGAAGATGTATGTTAAGTTAAATTGAATTAAATTTCTCATATTTAGATGAAGGCCATCATAGGTAAAGATAATGATAGAGAGGCTGATCTAAGAAAGATTCAGGCTAAGTTGTGTTCTCAAGATTGTAAAAGATATATAGCTAGAGGGGCAGCTAGGTGGCACAGTGAGTAGAGCACCGGCCCTGGAATCAGGAGGACCTGAGTTCAAATGCGGCCTCAGAGACTTGACACACTTACTAGCTGTGTGACCTTGGGCAAGTCACTTAAGCCCAATTGCCCTACCTTCCCCCCCCCCAAAAAAAAGAATTTTTTTTAAAAAGATATATAGCTAGTGTTAGAATATGTGATAAAACAATGGATAATTAATGAAAGAAGAATCTAATTCTAGTTATTTTTATTTCCTTAAATCTTGCTCCAAATGGTTTGTTCATATACCTATGATTTCATCATCCATCAGCATCAGTCCAGATTACACCACTTTAGTTGATGGCTCAATAATTTGCTATAGCTTGGTGGTCAGACATTTAATCAATGAACTTCCTTACGCTTGGGCTTCCCCTTGGTTGGCAGACATAGTAGACTGCCAAGCCTGCGTGGACTTAGACTTTTTAGCTAAGAAGGATTTGCCAGACCTTGCATCTCATCGGCATAACCTTTCAGAATCCAGAGTCATTTCTGTTCCACGATGAAGCATCAGAAGAAGACTTTAGTAGTGGTCTTTTTTCCACATGAGAAAAAAAGAAAACAGGGAAAGTAATGTATTGGTCATCCTGCCATTGTCTCATTAGTGTCCTGCAGTGCATTAGGTTTTCAGTTCTGAGTAGATTTTCAGCATTTCGCTCAGACTTCTGGTAATTTGGCTCTTCAGGATTGTTGTGTGTTGCATCTGAATCCCACTAGCTTGAAATGGTTTGCATAGATTCCCAAGTTTGTAATTAAAACAATTGAGAAACAATTTTCACTAGCAAAAGAATAGCTGAACAGGAAGTTGCTTTTAAGCAGATGTTATCGCTGTGAGCCATGCAGAAATATTATTTTATTATCAGCACTGCACTATTATCTCCACACAAGAAAGAGACTGAGAGAACATCTTTTCCACTAACCCAGCATTTTCCAGCCCCTAATATCATTTAACATTTGAAGGTGACAGCAATATCTTTAATGTTTTTTCTATTGGATTAATAATGTTTAATGTTCAAAGCAATAAAGCGAAATGTTTTTGTAAGGGTATTTTATAGCAGTGGTGGAAAATTCCAAGTGTAAAAGACCATGCAAAAATAATAATAATCGAAATCAAAAGCTATAAAATCAGATGGTGAGGATTTGAATGTGGAAGCGGCTGCCATTGCTGTGGGCCGTTAGGTGTGTAAAGGCTTTGATCTCCTGCATAGCCCACACTCCTGGTGTGAAGGATTAGAGCTCATTGCAGTGTGCAAACTGAACCTTCAAACACCGGAGCAGCCATTCATCTATCCCCAGGAGCTAAATATGACAATGTTAGCATTATTCATTTCCCTGACATTGCCATTAATAAAGCAGTGATCCAAAAGGAGCTTTGCTGAGTCTGTTCTTTATGCTCCCATCACTCACGACTAGATAATTTCACACAGGATCGTTTTAAAATTAAATGACGATAAAAACGCTCTGCTGTTCTGTGTTCACTAGTTCATAGAAGTCTATCAAGTCATTAATGTGTCATGACAAACTGCTAGATGGATACAAGAGTAATTAATTATTTGAATAAATAACAGGTTGAACTTGGCGCTTTGAACCACAGTGGCATTACGTGCACGTCAAACTGAGGGCATCTGGAAACCTTTTGGGGGCCACTTATAAAAAGGGTTAACATCTAGGCCAGGGGGTTTGAAGTGACAGAAAGCCATTTTGCAAACATGTGGTGACATTTTATCATGCCAGAGCAGGAGTGTCACATTTGGGTGCAGCCGGTGAGTTTTATGTTAAAGTTCCTCCGGAATGGCCGTCTCCAGAAGCCATCTGATGATCGCTGATGATTTCAGGGAACAATTACGCAGATTTTCATAATCACCATTAATTTCCACATATTTTTGAGATAATTACAGCAATTATGATTTAGATTCCTCTTTTCTGCACACATTGTGGAAGAGAAAAAGTGCTTATTATACTGGGTAGTTCTGAGAACTAACATTTTAAATTCTTTGTCATTGCAAAACTTAAAGGCTGTGTGTGTGTATGTGTATTTTTAAGCTGATGCTGCCTCTGAAAGTTCATCAGCTTTACAAAGTAGAATGGTAATAGTAGGTCCTATTATTAAATCATACAGTTTGGCTAGAAATGTGGTGAGGAGAGATGGATGAATTGCTCATTTAGGGTAACTAGTTGGGCTCATAAGGAGGGGGACACTGTATGGTGGGTGCACTTAGAGATAGGTGGCAGCTGCAAACCTATTTTCCATGAAACATTTACAAAATGAACTAACAGCCCATATTTATAGAATACATTTTTGTGACATGCCCTTTAAAGGTTAATATTATATCTGAAATCTGAGTAATTTATACCCTTTTGCACTTAATAGACATGGCAACTAGATAAAAGTGAATACTCTACCTGGTATTTCCAGATCATACAATTTTGAGTTGGAAGGGATGTGAGAGAAGATGTCAGCTCAGTCATAAGCTTGGTCTGTGCTGCTGCTTTGCCCACTCTCTAATCACCGTGATTTCTGGAGAGTCTGTCCACTGGGGCTGAGTTTGGAAGGGTGATGTTGTACATCGTGAATTTCTGCCTGTCTGTCATGGAAGCTGTTGTGTCTAACATTAATTCAGGAGGCAACAGTTTCTTAAAGACTCAGCCAGCTGAAAATGCTCCTTTCTTCCTTGGATTTGACAGTCCCTTTAGTCTAAAATTAGGCTATGGGAAAATGCCAGGAGTTAATCCTGTCTCAAAAAATGTGTGTCTTATTTGTCCTCATGTAAGGCCATTCCTGGTTGAAACTCTCAGAGCCTCCCCACCTTGTGGGAGTCACCATGATCCTAGGCCTTGCTCTCAACCTCATTGGTTCAGAAGACATTTTGATCAGTTCACCTAAGGACCATTAAAACCCTGATGATTCACAACAGCCAAGCTCCTTCATTTTAAGCTCGAAAAGCCAATTTACTAATTTGCCTTGGCTCATAAGATTTAGAGCTGAAAAGAGACCTTATAGAATAGCTATTTGCACCCCTTCATTTTTATAGATTAGGAGTTTGGGGTTCAGAGTGATGAAGTGAACACTTCTGAGTCACACTGGTAAGTAATTAGCAGAACTGGGATGGAAACTCAGGCCCTCCAACTTCAAATTCAGGCACCACAATACCTGCTTGAATTTAGTTCTAGGAAAAAATTGTTTCTGCAGACAAACTTGTATGATTTATCTTGTTAGAAAAAGGAAACTATGTAATCCAATGTGTTTCCTCTTCTGCCTCAGCTGCCAGAAACCTTGGAGGCAAATGAAGCACCCTGTGGAAGTCGTCTGCTCATCCCTAGTGCCTGTTAGGAGCTCCTTAGCGAGTCTCAGTTAGAAAGGGAACAGAAGCCATTTAGTGAAGCCTTTACCGAACCAAGTATCTCTTTTCCAATATCTATCTGCCTCTAGTCATTGGGCCTCTGCGTGTAGCTCTCCGGTGAGGGAGAACCTGCAGCTTCCTGCTGTTACAGTTTTTAAGGAAACACGTTCCCTTTTTGGATAGGTCTAGTTGTTAGCAAAGGTTTTGTTGTTGTTTTTGTTGTTTTGTTTTTTCCTTTATGTCATGGCCAAATGAAGCCCCCCCTTAACTTACAACCATTGCTTCTACTTATGGCCTTGGTGGCCCGTCGGTCCACCAACAAGCATTCATTAAGTACCATCTCTTGTGTTCCAGGCACTGGGCTAAGGGTTGGGGAATACAAAGAAAGACCACAGATAGTCTCTACTGACAGTCTAATTGGGGAAGGCAACATACAAACAAGATATGTTCAAGATACACTGGAGACCATCAAGAGAGGGAAGGTAGTAGCATTAAGAGGGATCAGAAAAAGCTTCTTGTAGAAGGTTGGATATTAGCTGAGACTTGAAGGAAGGCAGGAGGGAGGTGGAGAAGAGGAGGAAGAGAGTGCCCAGCAAATAAGAGAAGGCTGATTCCATTTCCAATTGACAACTTTTTAGATACTTAAAGATAGCTGCCATCCTCCCAAGTCTTCAATTCTTCAGGCCCCAGCTCTTTCAGCCACTCATTATTTGCCATATATAACACCCAGAAATGAACACAGTACTATAGATGTTTTCTAACCAATGCAGGAATGGTAGGATTGTCATTATATTCCCGCTAGACCAAAGGTTCTTAACCTTTTTAACCATTAGGCTTCTTAACCGTAACTCATTTAAAAAATATTTTGTCCACTATTTTAATATGATGTGTTTCTTTTGTGCTTTGGGGGCATTTTATTTTATGAACTTAAAAACATTATTCTGAGATGGGATCAGTAGATATCACCAGACACAAAAAAGGTTAACCCTGCTCCAGACATTAGAAAGGCATTATGGCATAATCAATTAACAAGAATTGTTTTAAGCATCTCCTAGATATGTGCCTAGGCACTGATGATACAAAGACAAAAATGAAACTCTCTGTCCTTGAGATGCTTACATTCTCTAAGGGGAGACAGAATGTAGTTATGTAAATATATATGCAGGAAATTCTAGGTAATTTTGTTGAGAAGGCACTAGCTGCATGGTGGAGGAGAGATGGAGATGGGAAATCAAGCAAGGCTTCACCTAGGAGATGGTATTTGACCTGGGTATCATAGATAGATAGCTGGCCTTTGAGTCAGGAAGACCTGGGTTTAAGTTCTACTATGGCCACATCCCATGTGATCCGAGACATTAACTTATTATTTAACAGTGGTCCTATTTGACTCTCTGAAACTCAGCGTTGCAGAACAGTTGCTGCTTTGCATTGGAAGAGGGAGCTTTCTCACTGACCAATGAAACCACAGTTCCTTGATTCACTTTAAACCCTTGCCATCTCCACTGCTGCTGCCACCCTCTAGACCAGACACTGTGTGCCCAGTGGGACTTAACTCTTTTAGCTCTAAAACTCCCACTCTTGGGACAACACTGCCCTGATTGATGAGTGCCTCTCATGGCTCCACCATTTTTAGCTGGCCCCAGCTGTGCTTTACTTTATGTTATGGCCATCTCCTTGCCATCTGCCCTATTACTCCTACCTCTCTACCCCAACTTTTTAGCTCTGGAACTTCAATTAAATCAGTACTGCCATTGCTGTTGGAAAGAATGTGTCAATCTACTCCTCTGTGGCTCCATTCACCATCCCAAATACCCTTCCCTGTCCACCATTTGCCTAAATGCATTTTTTCTCCCTAGCAGAAGTTAAGATTCTTGAGGGCAGGGACTATCTGCCTTTGTATTTTTATCCCCAGTACTTACCATAGTGCTTAGCACATAGTAAGCACTAAATAAATACTTTTTTCATTCCTTCATTCTACAGGATAGAATGGCTGGCTTTCCTGGCTCTCATATCATTCTCTTAGTTCATATTGAACTCAGTCTGCTGAAACCCTCACTTCTTCCTCAATCTTGTTTCTGGCCACACTTCTCCCTTCTTGTACTGGATAAATTGTTTTCAAACCCTAGTTAATTATTTCACATTTATCCCTTTTAAATTTTATCAGAGTCAACACAATGTTGAATCTTTTTGGATGCTGACCTTATGTTAAGGTTATGTTAAGTTGTCCCTCTCTGCTCTCTGTCATCTCTCAATTTGATAAACATATTCTGTCATGTAAGTCATTGATAAAAACGTAGAACAGCACAGGATCTAGTATAAGTGCTGTACTAGAAATTTCCTTCCAAGCTGATGTCAGTCTATTAGTGGCTATTCTTTGGGCTCCATTCTTCAGCTAATACTGAATCCACCTAACTGTGCTATCATCTTGTCCATAAGGACAGCCTGCATCAAGCAAAGCGTTGGCCAGGTTGACTTGGCCAGATCTTAAGATTGTATGGTCTTGAGTGATAATCTTAAGTTAATATCCAAAAAATGGAGGACGGTTAATGTGTCAGTTCCTCACTTCTCCATTCCTCATCCCACCCATACATTGCCTCAGAGAAATTTCTCTCCTCTAAATACTTTTGTATGTAGATATGTCCACTCTAGCCCTTTGTCTCTACAGTCACTGCCACCTCATAGTCGTGGCCCTAATTACCTGTAGACTATTGCAGAAATTTCCTAACTAGTCTCTCTGCCGCCTCACTTTTCTCTCTATAGGGCATCCTTCACATGTTGCCCGAGCAATCCTTAAGTACAGCTTAGATCATATTACTCTACTGCTCAAACCCCTTGCTCCCTGTACTTCCTAATTCACAGGGTTGTGAAGAGGAGAGTGCTCTGTAAATATCTAAATGCTGCGGAAACAAGGAGCTAGTATCATCATCATAGACTCTGCTTCTGTGGACCAAGACCCTCCTCTTTATTGTTCATTTTGGAGTTTGGGTGGAGGGTTCTCCTAAGGGGGTGCCGTCTTGCTTGAATGGGAAAATCTGATCAAAGGACTCTCCCCGACCCCCAAAATGAAATTCCTGTGTTTCCATTTTCTCTAAATGGCACAGTCCTAATCTTAGTCACCTAAGGCTCATAATTTTAGTCATCTTTGACTCATCTTCTGCTTTAATCCCTGTCCCCCCCCCATTCTAGATAATAGAGGTAGTATGAAGGTGGATAGAGCACTGAACTTGAAGTCAGGAGGACCGGAGTTAAAAATTCTGCCTTGTGCCCTCAACAGTTGACCCTGGACATCACTTAATCTTTCTGTGCCTTTGTTTCTTCACTTGTAAAATGAGGGGATTGGTTATAAAATGACCTCTAAGGCTCCTTTCAGCTCTTAATCCATGATCCAATTAATTTTCCATCCTTACAAGTCTTTCTGTTTCTTCCTGCTCATTTCTATTTTCACCAGCCAAGTCCGACTCTTACTACCTTACACCTGAATTTTTTAATACTAGTCTTTTTTCTGTCCAATTCATCCTGTCAACTTCTGCCATGTGGAATTTCATTATAGATGACCTTTGCTATGGGCTGCATTTAACCCATCAGTTTAGGAAGGGCAACAAGGCAGAGCACTTTGAGAGGAAGGCAACCAGGATGAAAAAATGAAAAGCACTTATTAAATGCCCACCCTTTATCAAGCACTGGATTAAGCAGCCCTGAGGGGGGAGGGAGAAGGGGAGGAAAGGAGAGAGAAAGAGAGAAAAAGAGGGAGAGAATTTGTTTAGTGTTTACTATGTGCCAGGCACTTCTAAGCACTAGAGATACAAATACAAGCAAGCAAGATAGTCTCTTCCCCTTACTCTCTAGTGGACCTTACTTTCTAATGGAGGAAGACAACATATATAAGGGTGCTGGGAAAGTAAGGGGAGGTAAGAATAGGGAGGACAAGGAGAATGAAGTCTGGAGCGTTGAGACAAGAGGGAAGTGAAGCATATGACTGGAGTACTTCCTAAAATGATGGTCAAACAAGCAAGCAAAACAGTCCCTACCCTCAAGGGGCTTATATTCTGACAGGAGGAGACAACACATAAAGGGAAGTGGTGGCTAGAGAAAACTCTCTTCCAGCGAGCTTTCTCTCCCCTTTCAGTACCAAACCCCAAGCTTCATTGGCTTAAATAACATCCATGGTATGGCTCACATAATTTATTATGGGGTAACAAACAGTACAAATACATTTTAAAAGTTCAACAGTAGATCATCTGTAAGAAAGATCATAGCCAGAGTCACTTCTAACCATCAATTGTAACTGCTGACTCCTCCATAAATATTGGAACCACAACCCCACCATTCAGCTCTTTCAGGATGTCAGTTGAAGTGACTTAAGAAGGACTAAACTCACTTCTTTCAAAATGTCTCTTCAGTTTTTCTCAAAGGTGACAGTTAATTCACTCAGTCTCTCAGAGAAAAAAAAAGTTCCCTTAGACCCTAGATCACTCCCATAAATACAAACTCTGGCAGATCCTGCTACACTGAACAGACTTTGAGGATAGGCGGGCCCAATGATGAAGTGTGTGTCTGTGTTAGAAGATCAGCCTACCTAAGTATAGAAAATTTCATCATCAGAAGGTTGAACACTGGTGAGCAAACTTTTTTCATGGTGACTCATAAAATAAACTTTTCAGAAATGTGTTTTATCATATTCTATGTGATCCATATAGACTCTGGAGATCCTTCTCCCAACTCACATTAGCAAGTTGAGTCTCCAAAAAGGAGCCACATCTGTCCTTTGAAGCTCAAGAGATAACCTTGACAAATTGAGGGTCATTTTTCCATTAACGCTGCTACTCTAAGATCCCATTCAGAGTGTGTTTCCCAAAATGTCAGTTACCCAGGGTCAGTTAAAATTTTATCAGTATCAATGATACCAGTAATTAGCACCCTAGAATTGATTTAACCAGTTGATTGGACCTCGGTATCAATTAACCAGTTAACATCTATTCATTTTAACAGAGGGATATTTACTGAAAAAAACATAGACCCAAAGTACAAAAGCATCACCCTTACCTGGGGCCCACTCTTCCCTTCTTCTCTGTCATAGTTCTTAGGGAAAGTGGGTTCCAACTTAAAGTAGTAGCTATGGACTCTCTTCTTACCACTATGTTTACTTCTGAGAGTAGCATATCTGATAAACTCTGGCTTGTAGACCTGCCAGGTCAACCCACTGTTGGGCTGGGTCAAATAGATCATGCCTCCAGGGTAGCTCTTACTCAGGTTCAGCTGTTGGACTTCTAGCAGTTATTCTCATCTTTCAAAACTCACCAGATCACAGCCTGGTCCATTTTATTTCTGATACGTAGTCATTTAAGAGAAAGAAAGATAGTACAGAAAAAACCAGCAAGAACAGTATGAATTCAAGGCCACAAATTGACCCCAGGTAGAGAAAGCAAGGCCTCTCTCTCTTTCTACCTTGAGACTTAGAGTAATTCTTGCCTTGCCCACCACCAGAGAGGAGAGAGAGATTAAATTCCTCCATTGAAGGCTTTGGAGGTATGCACACTCATTTCTGGCTCAGCAGCCAATTAAAAAACTTTTCTTCACCATCCCCTAAGAGGATAAGAAATAGCCAAAGAATACCTTTAAATTTTTTGAATTAGGGATAGGGCCCTTCGTTATCTGTCATCACCCGTTTTTGAAGCATCCACTGGGGATGACTGTTATCCCTCATTCTTGTTACATGTGACTGCTCCACTTTCTCCAGGCATCAAGTCCTTGGTAGTAACTTTTATGCTCGTTTTCATTTTTAGTAACAAAGGACAATTCGGTTGAATAGACATTCATGGACTAAAACTTACTTATTTATACCTACCATGAGTTAATCTACTGCCATGTAGGCCATCTGCAATCATGACTTTTCTAAACAAAGATAGTCACATCCTTGAAAACATGGCAGTTTCCCAAAGGTGCTACATTCTTCCTTCTCCTTTCTATTCCCAGCTAGTTGTCCATCAGCAGCACCCGTGCAAGATACCTATGTTGATAGACCAGTCCAATGGTCTTGTCATCTAACTAAGCATGTCACCAGCTAAGCAATATGTATTTTTCATCCACTTTGTTTTCCACTGCTCTCTTTTTCCATTGTGGACAGTTCAGATGGATCTTGTTCAAACAATCACAGGTTTCAAGATATGTGCTCTTCTCAAAAATGAACAATAGTAAAGTACTTAGAATTAGGGAAGTAGCATCTCTTCTTTAGGGCACCTAGGTGACACAGCCTGGAGTTAGGAAGACCTGAGTTCAAATGTAGCCTCAGACACTTTCTAGCTGTGTGACCTTGAGCAAGTCACTTAACCCTATTTGCTTCAGTTTCTTCATCTGTAAAGTGAGCCAGAGAAAGAAATGGCAAACCACTCCAGTATCTTTGCCAAGAAAGCACCCAAAGGGGTCATGAAGGGTCAGACACTGTTAAAAAAATTAAACAGCAACAATCCCTTCTTTCCTCTGTCTTGGAAAGACCATATCTTGATTGTTATTTTCAATTCTAGATGTCACTTTTTAAGTAGGATATGTTTGTAAATTGGACTGTGGCTATAGGAGATCAACCAGGAGAGTGAGGGAAGTAAGGACTCTGCTTTTAGAAGATCAGCTAATAGAACTTAAGTGATGTGTTTCTCCTGGAGGAAAGAAGACCTAGCGGGGCCTTGGGAAATGTTATCTCTTTTCTCTGAGGGTCTGTCCTGTGGAATTCATCCCAACAAACATTTATTAAGTACCTTTTATGTGTGAGGTACTGCTTTAGGTGCTAAGATATAAAAATAGTCTCTATCCTTAATGAGCTGCTCTTTCACCAAAATAATATATGTATGCATATAAATAAATACAAGATAATTTAAGTAAAATTAGCACATTTGTAGCTGGACATATCAAGGAAGAATTTCCAGAGGAGAGCTGCATTTGAGCTATATCTTGAAGACTCAAGATGAGATTAGACGTATTTTTCTTGGCCCCAAAAATCAAAATTAGAAGCAATAAGCAGAAATGAAGTTTCATAAAATAGGAGTGTCCAAAAGGAAACTAGGTTATCTTGGTAGTCTGAATCACTGAAGGCTCTTCCAGCAGGCGCCAGCTGACTACTTGTCAGGAAGACTTAGAAAGGGGATTTTGTTGCAAATCAAAACATAGGTACCACATCGTACCTGTCAGATTGGCTAATATGACAAAACAGGAATATTATAAATGCTGGAGAAGATGTGAGGAAATTGGAACACTAATGCATTGTTGGTGGAGTTGTGTACTGATCTAACCATTCTGGAGAGCAATTTGGAACTATGCCCCAAGGGATATAAAACTGTGTATACTCTTTGATCCAGCAATACCACTTCTAGGGCTATATACCAAAGAGATCATACAGATGAGAAAAGCACCCGCATTTCCAAAAATATTTATAGTAGCTCTTTTTGTGGTGGCAAAGAAGTGGAAATTGAGGGTATGCTCATCAATTGGGGAATGGCTGAACAAGTTGTGGTATATGAATGTCATGGAATACTATTGTGCTATAAGAAAGGATGAGCAGAAGGAGTTCAGAAAAGCCTGGAAAGACTTATGTGAACTGATGCTGAGTGAGGAGAGCAGAACCAGGAGAACATTGTATACAATTACAGATACATTGTGTGATGACTAACTTTGATAGACTTGGCTCTTCTCAGCAATGCAAGGACCTAAAACAATGGCAAAATACTCATGATGGAAAATGCTTTCCACATCCAAAAAATTATGGAGTCTGAATATAGATTGAAGCAAACTATTTGCTCTCTCTTTTTTGTTTTATTTCTTCTTTCTTGTGGTTCATTCCAGTAGTTATAACTCTTATTTTCAGTGTGACTAATGTGAAAATATGTTTAATGTAAACGTATATGTAGAGCCTATATCTGATTGCATGAAGTCTTGCAGGGAGGGGCAAAAGAGGGAGGGGGAGAAAATTTGGAGCTCAAAAGCTTGTGGAACTGAATGTTGTAAACTAAAAATTAATTAATTAAAAAAAGAAAAGGGATTTCAGATATGGATTGAACTTGGTGACCTTCTAAGGACCATTTTACATACTCAGTAAATTAGGAATTATATACAAGCAGGATACAACATAATCCATGTGAACATATGTGATAGTCACAGTACTATACAAAAGGCAGAAATACTAATTTGTTCTTAGGTGAGCAAATTGATTTCAGGAATCCCATATCCTTCCATATTGTCCCTTGGCACCCGATGCTAAAGGATGCCACCAAGTTGCTGAGGGTCGATTGAGCTGGCTTTCAACATGACCACCTTTTGTTATTTTATTTCTTTTTTGCCCTAAATTAGTATGGGTTAATAATAATGTTAACATTAAAAACTTAGATAGATACAGTGCTTTATATACATTTTCTTATGTCAGTCAATAACCTTGTAACACACAAGGTAACACAGGCATCATTATCCCCGTTTCGTAGATGAGGAAACAGAAGCTCAGGGATTTGAAGTGGCTTGCCCATGGTTACATAGCCAACAAGTATGAGGATGTGAGATTTGAACTCAGATCTTCCTGAGTCCAGGTTTAGCACTTTACCTACTTATACCACAATGTCTTCCATACACTGCCCTACAGATGCCACTGAGTCACTGTAGCATGTAATCTACGGAGACTGCCGAGTGAGAGCATAGCACAGCAATAGCTGAGCCCTTCTCTTCAGCATTGTCCAAAGAACTCAAGTAAGAATACCAGGGTTCAAGTGCCAGATCTGCCACTCCCTCACCATGTGGCCTCGGGCAAAATATCTTCGTGTCTGTGAAGGTTCCTTATGATGAAGACCTCTGTTTCCTCATCTGTAAATGGGTATGATAATACTTACATGACCTACCAAGGTTGGGGGTCATTAGGAAGATCTAGTGAAATCAAGTATGATATGTGTAGAGATAAGGACCCTGCCCATGGGTTAGATCTAGTTTGGAGTACCACATTTTAGAAGGGGTGTGTTACTGTCCTATCAGCTAAAGGACCCTTTTTAACTCTTAATAATCTAATGAAGTCAGTCAAAAGGAAACAAAAATCATTTCATGCCAAGAATTGTTGCAGCCTCTGAGAATGTCTACTCCCAGAAAGAGAAGACTTGAAGGAGGCAGCAGGAAATATTACTGCCTTCAAGTTGGTTTTAATGGAAGGAATTGGAATGTCAGAAGTCAGTCAGTCAACAAACATTAAGTGCCTGCTATGTACCCAGCCCCATGCTAAGAGCTAAGGCAAAAGACTGTCCCTGCACAATCTAATGGGAGAGATAGCATGCAAATCAGTATTTACAGACAAGCTATAAGCAGCCTAAATTGGAAATAATCCACAGAGGAAAGGCTCTAGAATTAAGGGGGAATCAGGAAAGACTTCCTGTAGAAGGTAGGATTTTATCTGAGACTCAAAGGAAGCCATGAGGCAGAGTTGAGGAGGAAGAGCAGCCATGGGGGCCAGCCAGTGAAAATGCCCAGAGCCTGGAGATGGAATGTGCTGTGGAAGGAACAATGAGGAGGCCAGTGGGAGGGGTAGTGGGGGTGGGAAGGGCGATAAGAGGACAGGAAAGAAAAGGGCCAGATTGTGAAGGGCTTTCTGTTTGATCCTAGGGGTGATAGGGAATCACTGGAGTGTGTCCACCAGGGAGGTGATGTGTTCAAAACTGCCCCTTAGGAAGATTAATTTGACAATTGAGTGAAGGTTGGGTTGTAGAGGGGAAAGACTTGAGGCTGAGGCTAGTTAAGTCTGAACTCTGCTGCTTATTAATTATATGATCTTAAGCAAGACTTTACCTCTCTGTGCCTCATTGTCTTCATGTTGAAAATGTGGAGGCTGGCCTAAATTGTGTCTGTAAGTTCTCTTCCATCTCTGACTCACTGTGAAGCATTTGAAGCGTTGCGATGTGGAAGGGGGCTAAAGTTTGTTCTTCTGGGTGGGAGTGAGAGAGACTGCTTGTAGCTCAGGAATTAGAGCTTTCCTCAAGTGCAGTGGGCTGCCTCAGTTCCCCTCCATTGAAATTCTTTAGGCCGAGATTGGTTATCTAAAAAGCCTTCCCTTGCTCCAGTTCCTCTAGGAACTGGGTAGCACAGTGGATAAAACCCCAAACCTGGAGTCAGGAATAATTGTGTCCAGATATGACCTCAGACACTTACCAGCTATGTGACCCTGGGCAAGTCACCCTCTACCTCAGTTTCCTCAGCTGTAAAATGGTGATCATAATAGCACCTCCCCCACCAGGGTTATTGTGAGCATCACATGAGATAATATTTGTAAAGTATTTAGCAAAGTGCCCGGCACATAGTAGGTGCTTAATAAGTATTTGTTTCCTCCCTTCCCTACCCAAGGCACAAACTTCTAATAATACTTTGTTTTGCATCTGTCCAGGAAACGTGTACCGTTTGTAGTATATTGTAATTCTCTGTGTTTGCCTCTTCTATCCTCCCCAGCACCAAGTGCAGCACTCTGCACATAGGAGTTTCCTTTTCTTAATACACGCTTGTTGAACGAGCGAGTGAGCAAGCAGTGGAAATGGGGAGGAATGCTTCCTGTTGGGGCTAGGCTCAGGCCGCCTGGAGGTCCCTCCTGACTCTAACTTTCTATGATTAAATGGCACTGCATCAGCTGTAAAACACATTGACAGTACAGACTCTCAAGTAAAGTTGCTCATTTGTATCATGACTAATTCCTGAATGTTTCAACCTAGGGCATATTGTGTGCCATATTCCAGAATGACAGAAATGGCATTTACCTTTTTTTTAATTAAAATTCAGTACTGATAAGATCACAACTGAAGATTCCTGCTTCATTTGTGGGTTAGAATGGGCAACTACTCTAGTCCCTTTATCTCTAAGGTTCTAGGATTCTGTGATTTTCCCCCCATAGGACAAATATAAACTTAAATTGCCACCACCATCACCACCCCCGGCCAAAAATCACATAGGGCTTAAGTTTTGAGTTTGTAAATGAAATTCAGTGGGAAAAGGGGAAAAGAAAAGGTTGGTAAAGCAGGCTATTTACAGGTTGTAGTGCTTAACAGTACACAGAATGAAAGGCTTCCTGCCACTCTAGTTTCATTTATCTTTATTATGAAAATGTATACCTGCCAATAAATCACATTGTTCACCACCATCTATGAACATATTTTTGAAGTAATATTACGTGCCATTCACTTAATACCCTCTGATACTTACCTTAAACAGATAACTAGGGGGGTGGAGCAAAGATGGCGGCTGGAAGCAGGGATTAGCGTGAGCTCCCTGCCAAGTCCCTCCAAAAACCTATAAAAAATGGCTCTGAACCAATTCTAGAACTGCAGAACCCACAAAATAGCAGAGGGAAGCAGGGCTCTAGCCCAGGACAGCCTGGATGGTCTCTGGGTAAGGTCTATCCTGCACGGAGCTGGGAGCGGAGGGGAGCAGAGCTGAGTAGAGTGGAGCCCAGCATTGGCAGCCTGGACCAACCAGACTAGGAGCCAGGCAGAGCGTTCCCTGGTGCCCTGACTCAGTGAGCTGCAGCAGTTACCAGACTTCTCAACCCACAAACACCAAGGACAACAGAGTAGATTAGTGGGAGAAGCTTCTGGGGACTGGGATAGAGTTTGCGGTTCGGCCACCACCCCAGGGGGCAATGGAGGTGGGGCAGCTACATAACTACAGCTGCAGTTGTAGTTCTGGCCCCAGGCCCACCTGGTGGGAGGAATTAAGTGGCAGATCAGAGCAGGAGTGCAGAGCCTGCTGAAGATCTAAGTCCAGTCCAGGTTGGGGG
>CM053625.1:95643078-95665862 GCA_028646595.1 Phalanger gymnotis
AAGGGAAGAGGGGAGAGAATTTGGAACTCAAAGTTTTAAAAAACAGATGTTCAAAAACAAAACAAGTTTTTGCATGCAACTAGAATATAAGATACACAGGCAATGGGGCATAGAAATTTTTCTTGCTCTACAAGAAAGGGAAAAAGGGATGGAAGGGGGGTGGGGTGACAGAAGGGAGGGCTGACTGGGGAGCAAGGCAACCAGAATATACGCCATATTCGAGTGGGGAGGAGGGCAGAAACGCGGAGAAAATTTGTAATTCAAACTCTCGTGAAAATCAATGCTGAAAACTAAATATATTAAATAATAAAAAAGAAAAAAAACAGATAACTAAAATTCTAGTGATGTGATGTATGAGGGTTTTTTTTTTGCTTAATAATGTGCCAGTGTCAGAGTCCCACAACCCTCAACTGGCTGGTTCCCTCAACACAGGCACAGTGGAGAAGATGAGGAATAGTTCAGGAGATGCTGTCAGGGGCACAACTGTTGCTTTCTCAACTTAATGCAGAGAATCATTCACTGACAAAACTGTGTTCTCTATGCCCAGGATCTCAGGAAATTTGCGAGCATAAGCCCAAACACAAGATATCTCAAATGGACACACTTGAGAACTAGACCCTGAATCTGTTCTTCTCCAACACAGAGCATCTCATCTGGCTCACCTTTTCTGAGACAAAGAGCTCTGAAACTTATAATTTAATGGGCCACTACAGAACACTAGCCAAAAGGTTCAACTTCTCTTTTTGCTGGGTTTGTTCGTTGGATTTTTTTTCATCTGCTGCTTGTAGACAGTCTCAGATTAGAAGAAAACCAAGTATGGTTCTCATGATTATTGTCTACCACCACTGTTTTAGACCAGCCTTACCCCCAGCCCCAGCTCATCAGCCCCTGGCTTCCTTACTGTGATAACTTAATGAATGTATTGATAATGTATTACTTCTGTTCTTCCTGCTCATGAGAAAATTAAATTGTCAGCCAGGAAACTATAGGCAACCCCCTCCCACCCCTAATGTTATTAATTGATTCCAGGAAACTGTAATGTTCACAGCATAATAGGATTTTGTGCCTGGAGGGACAAAGTCCAGAATTTCTGGCCTCGAAGGAACCTCGATGGAACCTCGACCAGGAATCCTTCCTACGATACCACTGAGAAGTGGTCATCCAGCCTCCACTGGACCACTTCTAGAGAAGAGGAACCTACTACCTCCCAGAGAAACCCATCCCACTTTTGGAGAACTCTTATTGTTAGGAAGCTTTTTTCCTAACCTAGAACAGCCAAATTCTGCATCTCTATATTTTCCACCCATGGCACCTAATTCTGCCCAGTGGGTTCACACAGAACTCCTGGACTTGAAAGCCCATCTTCTTCAACCCTTTAATTTTAAGAATGAAGAAACTGTGACCCTGAGGGAGATATAGACTCACTGAAGATCATACTGGTAATAAGTAGCGTAGCTGAGATGTAAATATCCATCTTCATAAACATCAAAAGTTGGTGCCCTCAGAACCACGTGATGACTGTGTGATCAGCCAGTGTTTCAATGAGGGATAGTTTTATAAACCAACCATGTGATCATTAAAAAGAGGAGAGTCATTGTGGTATAGTAGTCAGAAAACAAATCTTGAAGTCAGAGGGACCTATATTCAGGTCTTGCCTCAGTTATGTATGTTGTCTGTGTGACTCTGGCCAAATCGCTTAACCTCCTACTGACTCCAGGCAATTCTCTCAAACTCTAAGTTTCCTCATTTGGAGTTCCCTATATCAAAGAAATTAAGTTCTGTATCTAAATCGTGAAACTGTGATGGTCAGAGAATCATTATTAAAGACTAATTGGGTTGCTATAGGTGTCATTGTAAATTAATAGCTCCCGTGATTCAGCACTGGAAATGATGTCAGAGATCAAGTAAGCCAGCCCCTCTCATTTCATGGAAGAGGAAGCTGAGACCCAGAATGGGGAAGTTGCTTTCCCAAAGTCACATAGGTAGTAGCAGATCCATAATTTGAATACAGATCCACAGGCTCCATATGCAGTGCTTTTATGTCCTGCTATCAGAAATCACAAGGTCTGGATTTAGAAGCAAGAAAGAGAGGATGACTGCAGGCCTTCCTTGCCAGTTGAAGTTACAGTTCAGATAGGGTTACAGCACTGGTAATTCTTTCCTATCACGTTGGGAAGATGTAGATTCATGGCAGAGTGGTCAGGGGGCAGCAGGATGCCAGTTTTATGTCTAAACAAATACAGCATGCAAATTGGACCAGTTTTCTGAAAACATCTACTGTATAGCAAATGCAGGTATTTGGGTTACCTGGAAAATCAATCTTTTCCCCTCCATTTCTTCCTTGGGGGTGAAAGAATGGGAGTAGGGGCAGGAATGAATACAATGCCACACTAGTTCTTTATTTGTTTAAACCTTATAAGATCTGTAAGCATTTGGAATCCTCTTGACTTCCAGTGCCTGATTGTAAAAAGAACAGTTGAATAGCTCATTGTTTTCTGATTTTTTTCTCTAATGTATTTTACAAACAGTCTGGTGACGGGCCTGACACTCTGATTTCTATGTACTGGCACTTCACTTTGGGATTACAGCATTAATAACAGAGTTCCATGCATCACGCCATTTTTAAGCATGATCGTTATGATAAAGGGCATATACTTAATTACAGGCCTGCTTAATTACAGCTCTGTTGAAGCTCGTTTGTTTAGGAGAATGCTAATTGCGCTACTGAGCCTTTGGCACATCCTTGCTTTCATCTGCCGTGGGTTGTTCCGATGCCGTGTATCAGCGTTTTGTTAAAAATAAAAACACCACAAAGGCTGAAGGGAAATGAGAGGCAGGTTTCTCAGTGTCTTATGAAAGTGCTTGGGGGTGGGGAGCAGAGGAGCAACCCTCTTAATCACTATCAGGGTTTGAAGACATTAGTGTGTTAGAACTGGAAGAGTGCCCTAGAGATAACCTAGTTACAGAATCACAGAATCAGAAGGAACTCCAGAAGACATCTAGCCCAACCCCTACCCAATCAGAAATCCTCTCAACAAATCTCTTATTTTCTAGATAAGGAAGCTGAGGTCCAGGGTGGGAGGAGTGACTCGCCCAAGGTCACACAGCAAACTGGTGGCTGAGTCCAGACTAGAATGCTGGTTACAGAATTGGAAAAGACCTAGGCAGCATCTACTCCCTCCCAGAACAACAGCCTCCTACCCACCCCACCAGCAGAGCATCACCAGAAAGTGGTTATCTGGCTTTGGCTGGAAAGTCACAAGCCTAAGTGTTGCACTGGTGTCCATGAAATACTAAAAGACCCATTAGGAGACCCCTAGTCATTCCTCAAGTGCTTACTAGCATATTCCAGGCACTCTGGATACAAAAATTAAAATGAAAGTGTCCCTTCTCAGGATGTTTGCATTCTGTGTGGAGAGATGACATGCACACAAGCTATATACAAAATAAACACAAGGTAATTTCAGGGGAGGGGATGCTGGCACCAGTGGGGGGAACCAGGAAAGACCTCATGTAGGAAATGGCTTTGGAGCTGGTCTTGCAGAGCTATTCGTGGCATCACACTTGATGAGAAAGCCTAGCTCTGCTGGTCCAAGGAGTCCCCACAGCACTGAGATGATGGATCCATTCAAGTAGGTTAGAGCTGACCCCAGTAGGGAATGGATGTTTGTTTTTCACCTTTATCCAACAGTCATTTTCTGTATCATCTTCCCTGACTGTTAAAGGGTTGGACTCCAAGCTACCTTCCAGCTCTAAATCTGTGGTGCTATGAAATTCAAACAATCCCACGTTAAGCTACTTCTATTATCATACAGCATGGTGTGTTGAAAAGAACATTCGATTTCAGATTCTTGTTCTGTTACTTAATTCTTCTACTACCTCTGCAACCATAGGCATGTTATTTACCTACTCTGGGCCTCCATTTCCACCTCTTTGAAATGAGAAACTTGTAACTGTAATCTTCAAGGTCCTTTTTAAGCTCTGTTATTCTGGGACCTCTTGTGATGGAGACTTTTCTACCTCCTGAGGCATCTTTTTCTAGTTTTGTTGTTGTTTAGGTATTTTTCAGTCATATCCAACTCATCATGATCCTATTTGGGGTTTTATTGGCGAAAATACTGGAGTGATTTACCATTTCCTTCTCCACCTCCTTTTACAGATGAGGAAACTGAGATAAACAGGGTTAAGTGACTTGACCAGGGTCACACAGCTAGGAAGCATCTTGGGCCAGATTTGAAATCAGGAAAATGAGTCTTCTTTATTCTAGGACCAGCATTGTATCTATTACATCACCAAGCTGCGTCTGATTTTAGTTATTTCTTTATATTAAGCCAAAATCTATTTTTCAATAATTTCCACATGTTACTCTTTTTTTCTGCTCTCTGACACCAAAAATAAGCCTAATCCCTCTTGCACATGACAACCTTTTCAGTACTCAAGTATCTTCTTCTCCAGACCAAACATCTTTAGTTCCTTCTACAAAATTACCAGCACTGAACACAGTACTCCAAATGTAGTCTGCACCAGAGCCAAGTACAGTGGGTCTCTCTCCTTTGTTTGGAACATTCTGCCTTTCAATGCATACCAAGACTACGGTGGTTTTCTTGGCTTTAATGTTAGATTTCTGGTTCATATAGAGCTTACGGTTCACCGATTTCCTCTCTAGTGCTCTTCTAGGAGGCCAGAGATGTCCCTTAGCTTCACAGATTCACAGAATGTTTTTCAGTATGGACATATAGAGAGGACAAACAGATGATCTCAGGAAGAGGTAGTTGGGAAACCCCCAAAGAAAAGGAATTTATCAGACGTTAATAAGCTCAGAATTCAAAAAATAAAATTCTAAAGCGCTCGGTATAGGATCTGTGCATGACTCACTTTGTAATACTAACCTAAGGTATAACTAAGTCAGCATTTGGGGATACAGAGTTGGGGGGGAAGTCCCCCCAAAATCTATCAGTCAGTTACTCAGTTTTTGAAAAAAGAACTAAGACAAGATGCAGACATTAGTTGGGGAAAGGAAATATAATACCCCACAGGAAACCTGGAGACTGTTTAAAAACACCTAGGTGGAAAATAAGGAAAAGTGGGGGGGGGGGGTACACTATGTCCAAAAACTCAGGCATACAAGGAAAATCAGAGTAAGGTGTGTTTTAGTCAGCAACCTAGACTCCTTAGCTATTTCATGACACAAGGCGTACTTGGGGAAAAACAAATAGAAGTCTTGCTGGAGCAATTAAGTGGTAAAGAGGACCCCCACGAAGTTGAGGTAGCATATTTGCAGAGCATGTGCTGCCTTTAATCCCAGGGTACTTTGGAGTTTGTGCCTGTTCTCTCTCTTTGCTCCCGTCCCCTTCCTCTAGCCTTCTAAGGCTGAGTCTGGAGCTCTTAACCTCACCATATGATGCAGCTTCTGGACGCTAGGGATGCCTTGATTTCTGTTTCTTTGCCTATGACCTTCCCGCAGTCCACATTGGCCAGAAATGGTATCATCTAGTTGGAGGGCACTTTAGAACAAAGAACATTAGAACCAGAAAAGATCTTCATTTTATAGGCCCAGAGAAGAGGCAAGTAATTTGCCTAATGTCACATGACTCATTAACAACACAGCTCATAATCAGTCCTGGTTCTTTTGCATCTCAGTCCAGTTTTCTCGGTTGTGGTTTGAAGATTTAAAAAGAAGTTTTACTGAGAAACCAAATAGCAAAAATACAAAAAGTACTCCTCTGAATACAGAATTCTGGACTGTCCACATTTCAGTTCAGACTAGTGTGAAATCTATCAAGCAGTTTGCATCCAACAGTTTCTGGGTTGAGGGGACATCCTTAGCATATCAGAGCTGTTTTCCTTCTGCTAAGCTCCCTCGCCTCAGGTGATAGGGTGTCCCCGTCTTGTGTACCCCACTTCACAAGACTGTTGTGAGAAAAGTTGTGAATAGCAAATCACTAGAAAAAATGTATTTGTATTCATAATAATAATTGTTAATTAATGACATGTTGTATATACCCCCTTGTCATAAGCTCCTTAAGGGCAGAGAATCTATTGTTTTCTACCTTTGAACCCTTAGCATAGTGTGTCTTATAAATCATAGACACTTAATGAATATATGTTAAATTGAATTGAACCAGTTATGCTCATGGGGCACAAAGTTGTGTTTGGTGATTGAAAAAATGGTGAGAAAAGGCATCAAAGAGATTAAACAAGGCCTTCACTTTAGTCTCCACTGAGGGAAACATTAGCAGGATTCCCTAATGGTCTTTTGAAGGCATGATCCAATGACAGATCAGAGGTACTAGATCAAATAATGGCACAGAGCTGTGATGTTCTGGGCCTAATTGACGAGCTCATCACCAGGACCAGATGGCAACACATTGAGAGATTTGAAAGAAAAAAAAAGTTCAGGGGTACAGCTGTGGAACTATTGTCCAGAATTTGTACCTTTTTATTACACTTGGTCACTTGTCACGAGAAAGGGGCAGATTATATGAGCAAGTTCCAAGTGTTACATTTAGGAAAAATAAACCAGACTTCATTGGAGAATGATTTACACGGTATAAGAGTCTCCAGAATGCATCATTCTATTCCCTAAAAACATTTGCCCGTGGTTGCCACAGGCAGAAGGCCTAGAAGGTTGCTAGGCATTGTCTAGTAGGAAATAAAACTCAAACTATCCCTCCTTTGGATGGAACTTCAGCATGTCCTTATATTCAGTGCAATAAATCAAGCATTTATTAAGTGCCAACTGTGTGCAAGACACCACACATGCTAGTTGCTGGGGATAACATTTTACTGCAGAAGTAGTATAGTATATAGTGAACAGAGCCCCAGACTTCAGTATCAAATGACTTGGGGCCTGGCCCTTTACTTATCAGCTGTGTAACCCTGGGCAAGTCTCTCAACGTCTCTTTGCCCAAGTTTCCTCATCTGTAAAATAGGAAGAGTAAATCTTATACTGCCTATATCCCAGGGCTATTGAGAGAAGAAAACACTCTTTGAATGTGAGCTAGCTTTAGTCATAGTACTTAGTAGGTGCTTAATAAATGTTTATTGACTTGGCTAATAATAGCAGTAGCGTGCAGTAAATATCAACCAAATGCCAAATGCTTCTGCCTGGCATTCAAGAGAAGCAGAATGGTGAAAGGGGGAAAGAGTCCTAATCATAGAGTCAAGAGATCTGAGTTCAAATCCCAGCCTTGACACTTAACTACATGTGACTTTGAGCTGGTCGTATTCTCTGTGAACCTTAATTTCCTCATCTGTAAAATAGGAAGAATGATACTTCTTGAGTGGATCCTTTGTGGAAGATTTACAGAAGGACATGAAAGAGAATCACAGGATGAGAAGGAACATTTGTAGTCAGCAGGAAGGGCCTAGTAAGACAGCTCTTGAAGAGGGGAGAGAGAGAAAGGGTATGATTGAAGAGGCAAAGCCCCAGAGTAAACAGAGGCACATTAAGTCAAAGGCACAAATCAAGGGTTAGTCTTGGCAGTGGGAAGAGTTATGTCTGGTTCAGTGAGTGGATTAAAAGAGGAGAGTGGAAGACGATGCAGATGGGTCTTGAGATACAAAATAGGGAGATGAGGGAGCTCACAGCCGATCGCTTTGATTTGTGCCAATTAGCGTTTTATCAAAACTTTTGAAAAAAGGAGTAGAGGGCATGGTTATATGCTTTTTGGGTGACAGAAAGCTGGGGAGGGTGACAGCCTACTGGAAGGTGGAGTCAGTCTTCAAGAAGAGCTTAATAGGAAAACGTTGGGCCAAATATAGTAAGATGAAACTTAATAGGAATACTTGTAAAATCTTGTACCTAAATTCCAGAAGGAGGTGCTGTGTCTAAATGCAACTTCTCTGAAATGGATCTGAGTGGATTTAGTGAGCTGAAACCTCAGTGTGAGTTAACAGTGTGACTGCATGCTGTGAAAAGCTGGTGTAATGTGAGGCTAGTGGTCTCAGCACTCCTTTACACTCTTAAAATTATTGAGGACCCCTCCCCCCACCACAAAGAGTTTTTGTTTATTTGGGTTATATCTGTTGGTATTTATTGTATTCACAGTTAAAACATCTTAGTATTATTATGGAAATAGTTTTGACCTCACAGACACCCTGCAAGAATCCTGGGGACTCCTAGGAGTCCCTGAGCCATATGTTGAGAACCACTGTGTTAGGCTACATTAGTGGAGGCATGTTGTCCTGATCAGGACTGGGATAGCCCCACTATGATTCCATCCAAGTCAAAACAAATTTGGTAGATGGGGTTCAATTCTAGATAGCATATTTCAAGAAGATGAGTCAATAACCAGGCACAGTCCAAAGGAGGGTGTCCAGGATGGTGGGAAAATCTTTGCATGCCATATAAGAAGGGTTGATCAAAGAGTTATCCTAGATAAGAAAAGAACAATAAAGGATATGATAGCTGTCTTCAGGCATTTCACAATTTCTGAATATTCTGTTACTTTATGTATAGAGTGATTCTCTATACATAGTGAGTAGAGCACTGGCCCTGGAGTCAGGAGGAACTGAGTTCAAATCCAGCCTCAAACACTTGACACACTAGCTGTGTGACCTTGGGCAAGTCAGTTAACTCCAGTTGCCCTGCCTACCCCCCTCAAAAAAAAAGGAGAGTAAGCACTGCTTTTGTCACATAGAAGAAACTTAATATGTTTGAATCTAATTGAATTATCTCTTCCACAAAGCCCCTTTAGGAGAATATTGTGTTAGACTTTGTTCTTTGTTAGGACTCCAACTAGGAACTTCTGACTCCATGTGCAATACTCTCTGTACTGGTCTACCATCACCTGAAGTGCATAAAATTCATATAATCTTAAGAGTTGGAAAAGGCCTTAGGAGATATTCAATCCAGCCTGGCCCAATGTAGGAATCTCCTCTCTACTGTGCCTAACAGATGGTTGGCCACCTGTTCTCTACTTTCCTTGGTGGAGAGTTCGTGATTTGTCAAATAGCTCATTCCATTCAGTTCAACAAACATTTATTTAATGCCTACAAAAATGAGTAACATACCATTTTACACGTAAAAGCTTACAATCTAAGGGAAACGGTTACTTCAGTAATTAAAGGATCTGTGATTTTATCCACATGGATACTTTCTTCCAACTCCATGCCTGGAATTCTCTCCCTCCTCACTTTAGTTTCCTGATCTTCTTTCAAAACTCAGCTTAAATCATGCCTTCTGCAGAAGGCCTTTCTTGGTCACCCTATTATGATTGCCTTCCATGTACTCTGTATATGTATCTAATTTTTCCATCTTTATCGCCTCTTTTAAATATGAGCTCCTTGGGGATAGGAAGTATTTTTGCCTTCTTTGTGTCTTCAAGGCGTACCACGGTGTCTGACACATAGTAAGTTCTTAATAACTGCACTTACCTGCCAAGACTTTTGTAAAGATCAAGTAAGATAATGTATATAATAATACTTTATAACATTAAAAGAGAATAGAGATACGGATAGCACCTGTGATCTCATTGTTATAAGGAGCTCTCAAGTGAGGAGTTGGCCTCTACCAATGCAAATTGGCCCCTTCTCTGCACCTTACAGTCGTAGACAGAGAGAGAGAGAGACAGACAGACAGAGAGAGAGAGAGAGAGAGACAGAGACACAGAGAGACAGAGACAGAGAGAGACAGAGACAGAGAGAGACAGAGACAGAGAGAGACAGAGAGAGGAAGGGGAAAGGGGGAAGGAAGGGAGGGAGGATTTAAGAGCTTTCGAATATCTCGCTTTATCCTAAACAACTCTGGGAGGTAGGTGCTGCTACTATCCTCTTTTTACAGTTGACTAAACTGAGGCAGACAGAGGTTAAGTGACTTGCCTAGGCTCACACAGCTACGAAGCATGTAGACCTTTATTTGACCCCAGTTCTTCCTGACCTCAGTGCTGCATCCGTTGTGCCACCTGGAGCACTCAGAGGTGAAGTGACTTGCCCAGTCACACAGGCAATAGCTGTCAGAGAACGTGAACCTAGGTCTTCGTGGCTTTGAGGCGAGCTCTCTCTCTGCTATGCCATGGGGCCTGTCACAAACATTAAGACCTTATGTAAAGATCAGTTGTTGTGAAGGGTTCTACCCATGGGACTGGCAGGGCCATTAAGAAATTCACCACCAGAGGACTGGGTACTAGATGATTAATTTTTTGGCTATAGGAGCTCTTGAAGACTGTTTAAAGGAGGAAAGGTACTGAGGCTGGAGTCAGTAGAGGGAGCATCTTCATGGAGGAAGTAATAGATTATTGAAGTAAATTGGGTGCTACAATCCTCCTTTCTAATCCCCAATGAATAAAATTACCCTGGGAAGTAAAGTGGTCATGGATCAGAGGTCATTTACCTGGTACAGGCCACTTTTGGGCTCCAATTTCCCCATCAAGCTGTTTTTGAAGTTAGCGATGTTTTGATGGTGAATAGGGATTATGGCAGAGAAGCCTTTTAGTTCTAAAACAGGGCATATTTCACCCTACTGTATGGTCAGACCTACAGTTCATTACAGCCTGGTTTTTTTTTCAGGATTCTCTTCTGTTTTTATTAATCCATCGGAGACATCAATTTTGTACATGTACTTCCTCTTAAACTTGCAGAAAGACTCATAGGGCTTCATAGAATTAAAAATCAGAGAGGGTCATTGGAGATCACTTGTTCCAATTGCTTCATTTCATAGATGCAAAGAAGGACAGTGACTTACACAAAGCCACGCAGCTAATACGTAGTCATTGTAATAACTGGCATTTACTAGCCCTTTAAGGTTTTCAAAGCATTTTTGCATAATAATAATAATGACTGATATTTATATAGTGCCTTAAAGTTTGCAAAGTGCTTTTCCTATATCCAATAGAATGGAGGCTCCTCGATGTGGGAATTGTTTATTTTTTGTCTAAGTATCTCTACCAGCTAGCATGATGCCTGGCTCTGCTAGGTGCTTAAGAAATGGTAGATGGGTAAATGACTGAATATTTTTTCTCATATGTCTTTACAACAAGCTTTTGAGGTAGACAGGTATTAGTATGTTAGTATTCATATTTCCTAGGTTAGGAAGCTGAGGTCAGAGGAGTTGTAATTTTCCCATGATAAATATTAAGTCAGGATTCAAATCCAGACCTGACTCCAACTCTAGCTGTTTTTCCACCACACCAAATCTATCTAGCCTTTATTCAGAAAGCATTTATTAAATGGGGCACTGGGTACAATACAAAGTTTGTCTAAGACCCAGTCCTTACCCTTTTGGTGTTTGAAGTAACAGAAGTGTCAGAAATGTGTATTCGACTCCCAAGTATCAAACATGTCTTTGTGTTGCATTCCTCAGAACCCAGTGTGTAAAGAGACATGGAGCTATTAGGGTCTTAATTTCTTTACCTGTAAAATATTAGGATTGGATTTTAGTTGTTCTTTAAAGTGCCCCCTAGCTCAAGCTCAGACCTGTGTAATTTCAAGTACAATATTCATACCATCCTGGGGTATTCATTCATACCATCCAGTAGACATTGGCTCTTCTTATTCTTACACTGAGAGATTACAAACGAAACATCTCCAGTCAACTTGGGCAAGTCTTTAGACAGTCCAGTCTTAAGACTTCAGATTCAGTAAGGCAAAAGAACAGCCAAGGAATCATAGTGTCCAGAATGCAGAAGGTGATGGTCTTCCCTAGTCAGAACACATCTAGAGGGTCATAATCAGTTCTGGACAACATTTTTTAGGAAGGACACTGACAAAGCTCAGGCTATGTCCTGAGGAGGGTACCCAGGAAGTTGAGGGGCCTTGAAATCATGCCATAAAAGGATCCACTGAAAGATCTGGAGATGTTGCACAGCCTGAAGAAAAAAAAGAGAGAAGACTTGTGGGCAGAAGGATCATTGTTTCCTGGGATTTGAAGGGCTGGCGTGTGAGAGAAGGATTCAGTTTGTTATTCTTGGCCTCAGAGAGCAGAACTAGGGTGAGGGGAGAGAGTTACAAGGACACAGACGCCAAGTAGATATAAGGGAAAGCTTCCTGTCAGTGCTGTCTAGCAGTAGCATGTGCTTTCTTGGGAGGTAGAGAGTTTCCTGTCCCTGGAGGTCTTCAGATGGAGGATGAATATGATTGGTCAGGAACGCTCTATAAAGTCTTTCTTCTGAGTTGTGGGTAGAACTAGGGGGCTTCTGAGGTCTCCTTCAGCTCTGATCTTCCCTAACGTTGAGGATGACTTTAACATGTGCTTTCTCTTCCTTTTTCAGCTATGGATGGAGTGCCTTTTATGATTTCAGAGAAGTTTTCTTGTGCTCCAGAAAGTGTAAGTTATGTGCATGGTTCTTATTAGAAAAGATGGATGCTCTAGTGAGGCATTCTCATTTTAAGTGCAAATGGTCATTTCGATCCAACCTCATCGCTGTGAATACTTTTCATTTTCCAAATGTAGCTTAATAATTTTTGTTCTTTTTTTATTTAATCATGGCAATTTATTGAAGAAAGAAGTATAATTAGTTTTCACATTATGGAAGTTGAAATCTGTGGAAATGACAGAGGGCTTCATAGAATCATAGCATTTCAGAGGAGGAAGAAATTCGAACAGTCACCTAAGCTAAATTCTTCATTTTATTAACAAGGAAGCCGAGGCTCAGAGGATTGACGTGACTCGTTCGAGGTCGCACGGGAAGTTAGTGGCAGAGTTGAAAGTATTAAGAGACCACGTAGCACAGTGTTGTGGTAGAACATTGCACCTGGAGTCAGACGTACTGGTTCTGTTCGAACAGGAGGGGAACACCGAAACCATTTAATCACAGATGGAGACTTCTCCAAGTCATCTCTGAAACTCAGTCTCCCTGTCTACGAAATGAGAATGGATTAAGTTATTTTGGAGCTCTCTTCCTGCCCTAACATTCTGCAGTTCTAGAACCCAAGTCTCTTAACTCCCAAACAGAGATTCATCTGTATGAGAACAGTACCATATAACCACTGAGGCTCCTGCCATATAGCAAACAAGCCTTAGCCCCATATGTACAGATAACAGAGGAGAAGCCTAAGGGAGTATAGTGAGCTGCCTTTGGGTTCCCAACTTATTTTGTTACCTAAAAACAGATAAAGCACAGAATGCCATACTTCTCAGCTATATCCCTCTCTCAACATTCATGTTGCTTCAAACCAGTGGTAGAAGCATTGACCCTGGAAAGACTGACAGTATTATACTGTCAAAAATGTTGGCTTGAAGAGGTTACTGATCAATCACTGTTATAAGTGAAAGGGCTATGGTTGGCCCTTTGTAGTGATTTGTATCATAAAATGTGAACATAGAGAAGGACCTTGGCTATGGAATATTAGAGCTGCAAGGGGCCTTAGCACGTGGAATATTAGAGCCTAGTAGATTGGACAGAGTTGAGAGGGATCTTCATATGGTAACACAGAATGTTAGAGCTAATGGGATGTTAGAATTTAATAAGCCTTAGAACAAAGAATGTTAGATCCGTAAGGTGGTTTACAGTCTAGCCTCTTCTTCAGTCTAGTCTCAGACTATGATCCTTCCCACCCCACCCCCCTACTCCCAAAGATTTGAGCTGTTATTAAAAATGAAGACTCTGGTTTAGATATTAGCAAAAAACAACTAAATGTTGTCCTTGGGCCCAGCTTAAAACCAGGTGCCTTGTGATTTGGCCCACTCTGCAATTTCCATTCTAATGAAATATAATATGCAGCCCCGACATCTTTCTGCTAGCAGCTTAATCTTGAAAAATGCTTGTGATGTTGCATGTGGAGCATGAGTAACTTTAGCTGACTTCTCTTGGCTCTGTTGCCATGGCTACCCTGGCGTCTCTCCTGTTTCCTTGGGGAGGCTGTTCTGTCCTGTTTACCCATTCCAATCTAGAAAGTTTAGTGAGGTAGTTAGAGCCTAATGATACAACAGCTGGACCTCTGCTGGATTCCAGGCAACGGAAATGGAGAGAGGGAAATGTTTTCCCTGTTCCTGTGCCCCTCTGGCTGCTGGTGCAAATGTGGCAGACTGTTTGGAGAGAAGCAGTAACAGCATCCCCCAGGAGGTTTGTGTTTAATTCTGTGGCTGGATGTCCCCATGGCTGCCCTGGGTAAATTTGTTGCTGGCAAGACTTGACAGACTGGTAACAAGAAGCCCTGTGCTTATAAAACTAGGGGCAGAGGATTCTGGGCAGCTATTCGGGGCAGTGTAAAAAAGAAGGAAAAAAGAAAAGTCTACAGAGACCTGGACTTAAATCATCGTGCTGACACTTAGAAGCTTTGTGATAGTAGGCATTTTACTTCTCCAAGACTTAGTTTCCCCATCTGTGAAATAGGGATAATAATACTTGCATTACCCACCCCATGGAGTTGTTTAATGAGAGTACTTTGTGGACCGGTTAGTGAGGTTAGGAATATTTTACTTTTATAGATATTCAGCTCCAGCCTGCTCTACTTTGTCTGCCAGCAAGGGGAAACTCAACCATGTTGGCCATAGGGTTGGCACTGTACCCAATAGGTTTTTCATAAGAGTTTTCATGTTGAGTAGGTCATGCTGTAAAGAGACTGGGAACAAGAAGTCTTATGATAACAAAACTGGGAGCAGAGGATTCTGGGTAACACTAGTATTAAAAAAATATGCAATGAGTAGAAGAGAAATATTTACTCCCAGACAGTGTAGGGTTATATAAATAACACCCCTCCAGACCCTAGGTATGACTTTGGGGAAGTTGCCTCTTCTCAGATTCCTCATCTATAAAATGGGGGTCTGGGGAGAGGGAAGGGATTGAGGCATTATGTTATTGTGGAGAGAATGTAAGATTTGAAATCAGAGGCCCTGGGTTTGAGCTAGGAAAAAGCATTTTTCTCTAAGCCTTTCTTCTTCTGTAAAATGAGGGGACTAGACTAGATCATCTCTGAGATCCTTTGTAATTCTGTGATTCTATACTATATCCCAGTTATTTGCTTCAGAAATTATGGTCACTGAAGTCCCCAAACTGATGAACTTGAAGAACTGATTTCTCTTGGGCCCCTCTAATAGTCTTGAGCCATGCAGGAGCTAGCTTCCAAATCAGGCCATGCATACTTTAAATCCTAACTTTTCTAACTTATTGCCAGGGTACTGATGAACAAATCATTTAATGCCTCTGACCCAAAGTATCTTCATCTGTAAAGTCGGGGGCGGGGGGAGGCCGGGACCTGATGACCTTCTGTGCTTCGTTCCAGTTCTAATGTCCTGTGTTCTAAGAGTCTGCCAGCTCCAAATCCTGTCATCCTCACAGACTTCTCAAGGCTGCCCATTCCACCCAGGGGCTGCTTCTAGCTTACATCAAAGTGTATATTTGCTGTCAAGGAGCCAGCATTTCACAAGAAGGGCCTCCATCTTCATGAAATTACAGAAACGCCCATTAAAATGTGATGTTATCATTTTTCACCACCATTGATTTCTGAAAATGATAATTTATGTGCAGTTATTTTATTCACCGTGCATTTTCAAAGAGCTGGAATTCCCCCAGCTCCCCGATGAATACCAACGAAGCCCTGGCCTCCTTGCCCAGAATCCCTTAGACATCAGTGCCACCACCTGGCCAGAGTGCTCAGGGCACATTTATCCCCATGTCAGCTGAAAGGAATGGGAAGCCTTACCAGCTTTATAGCTTTGGCACTGCTTTCCAGGAAAGAAATAAGAGACCAAGACAGATCTTTGCCAAATCATGCTTTTTTCATAGGTGTTGGTGGTCCCTTCCTCTGGACAGACAGACCAACCGACTGACACCAGAGAGCAGTGCCCTGGGGGCATGGATCCCATTTACCTGCTGTATTCTCTGGAATAGTCTTTCTTTATCACTTCTGCATTTACTACCTTCCTAATGAATGGGTGGATGAGTTCCCTCCTCAGCTGGGACACTTCCACCAGTATGCAGTGCCAAAGTAAAGACAAACAATACTAGCTGCTTTTCTTAGATAATTGTCCCATGTTTGAAGTGGAAAGCCAGATGTTAAAGTGGCATTTCCCAGCTGTTTAAGAAAGGAGATTGTCTTTTGTGTTTCAGATGCAGCCCATTGATCTCTTGGGGATCACCATCAAATCTCTGGCAGAAATAGAAAAAGAGGTGAGTGGCCTACCTCTCCTTCCCCTGACTCTCTGCCCCTTCCCCAGCAATGGCTCAGGAGTCAGGCAGCCTCCTGAGATTTCCCTTGGATCCTTCACCTTTAACGAGGGTTCTCTCCTAGGGAGGAAAAAGGTGTTGGGTCCTGCCGGCCCTGCACCCAGCAGTTTAGATCTAGAAAGGTCAGCCGCAATGGAGTGGAGTGAGTGCTAGGCAGATCTGGATTCACACCCGTGGCTCCACTCCCCTCTAGATGTGGGGCCACAGTCAAGCAGCACTTTTCCCTGAGCCACTGGTAAAAGGCAGGTGACGATACTTGTACTGTTCTTCACGGGAGTGTCTCAAGAAAAGCACTTCATAGACTTTAAGGCACTCCAGAAGGGTCACCGTTCCAAGAGTGCAGCTGACCAGAAAAGGATAGTTATTGTCAATAACAGTGATAAGGAGATCTCACCTGTCTGTACTGATTTGTGTTTTTAAAGTACTTTGCATACATCATCTGATTTGTTGTTTGGGATAGTCCTGTGAAGTAGACAATCTACATACAGAGTGTCCCAGAAATCTTAGTGTAGTTTTAAGTTTTGGGAGCTTTTCGTGAATTTTAGACGTACACACACACACACACACACATACACGTGTGTGTATATTTATATATATATATGTGTGTGTGTGTACGTGTGTGTTTATGTATATATATGCATATATATATGATATCTCACCACTCACCTAGAAAGCCTCAGTTTTCTCAACTATAAAATCGGAATCATAACATATAACATTTGCACTACAAACCACAGGGCATCACTCTGAGGACAGTATTTTTGTTTAAGTTTACTAAAGCCCTATATAAACTCGTGCTATTTCTTTGAGGCCTAGTATGGTATAGTGACACCTTGGACTTAGAATCAGAAGACCTGTGTTCAGATCCTACCTTTTTATATTTTCCGTCTGGCTGTGATCAAATTTCTTCACCTCAGTTTTCTTCCCTCTAAAATGGGAACAATATTTCTAACACCCACTTAGCAAGGTGGTTATAAAGAGCTCTTTATAAGCCTTAAAGCTTTGTAAACAATAGCATTGTTATTTTTTGGCAGTAATGGGGATTTTTCTGAAGTGACCATACCTCTTAATGATTTAGAGTAAGGGGTGGAGCTTATTCAGTTGCTCTCAACAAAATTAGGTCACATTTGACAGCACTGATATGTTGGAATTTTTTTCTAGAGATGGAAAAAAATGACCAATATTTCAGTATACATGATAACTCTGAAAAGAGAGTTGGAGTAACTGAATGAAACTAGACCTCAGATTTGTAGATGTTTTCACTGCTTCTATGAGACAGCATTAGATTCTATGCTGTCTTCTCTTTTTTTCCCTCTTTTTTATGTATAGAAGATTGTTAAGCAGTCACGTGCTCAGAGGCAGCTTCTCCTCTGAAAGGAATATTTGTCTCAAAGATGGAAATGGTGGAACCATTTCAATATTCTCTGTTCCCTTTGGGTTTTCTTCTTGTATTCTCAGCTAGCAGAATCAGGTTTTTTATTGAAAGATGGCTGAAATCAAGGAAAATTGAATCAATGTAGTACAACAAATTTCTAAACCTGTCATAACAAAAACAACAAAAAAGGCCCATTTTGTCTTTGATTTTCAGTAAATCATAAAAAAAAGAAGCTGATTGTCATATATAGATTTTAGGTCACATTGGCAGGGGAGGGAGAACTGCATAATGCCAACCCAGAAATGAAGAAAATTCCCTTGCGATTTTCCCCCAATAAAGGACTGCTTGCAGTATTTCTCTAGAGTCCCCTGCTTTGTACAGGAGTTAGCAGCTGAGACAACAAATAGCTGCGTATTCCTTTTCTTTGCATTGTCTTTGACAGTGTTATGAGGGGCTGCTCCTTCCAGCAGCAACACAGGAACACGTATGTGAAGGGGCTAGTCAATCTGCAAGCATTTATTGAGCTCCTACTATGTGCTAGGCACCAGAGATACAGATATAAAGAATTAAATAACCCCTGTTCCCAAGGAGCTTATGTTCTATTAGGGGAGATAGCAAGTATATTTAGTTATATACAGAATAAATGGAAAGAGAATAAATGCAAATAAAAACAAAGTAGTTAAATACAAAGCAGTCTGGGAGGAAGAACACTAGCGGTTATATAGGCAAATGTCCCACACCACTTCTGGGGACCGCGTTTGAGGAAGGACATTGAGAAGCTGTAGCACATCCCACGAAGAGAGGACCAGTTGGAAGAATTGGCAGGGTTTAAGTTAGAGAGGAAGAGAATTAAAGGCAGTGTGAGGTTTCTTTTCATGGAAGAGTTGGAGTATGAAAGAGGCATCGGGCTCCTCTCTTTGGCCCCAGAGGTCGCAGCCAGAAGTAATGGGTGAATGAAGGGAAGTGAGAGGGAGGCAGGTTTCTGCCCAGGGCTGCATCCTTCCCTGGCCTGATTTAAGGGAAAATAAAACAAACAAAAAAAGCCTCCCTGACAATGGAATTCCTTGTCTCAGGAGTTAACTGGAGCAGAAGCTGAAGAACTATTGGTCAGTATTAGCAATAACTCAGTTTTATATAAAGCACTTCACATATGTATGTAAAACACTTGACATACATCATCTCATTTGAACCCCACAGCAGCTCTAGGAAATAAATACTATTTTTGACGCCATTTTCAGGTGAAGAAACACAGGGCTCTGTGAGGTTGAGTGAGCTAGCCAGGGTCACTGAGAAGATTATGGACATAGAGATGGAAGGGCCTTCAGAGGCCACCAAGTCCAATTTCATTATTTCAAAGAGGAGGTTAAGTGGCCCAGGATCACAAACCTGTAAGTGTCTCAAGTGGGTTTTGAACCCAGACATCCTGACCCCAGGTTGGGAACTCTACTCATTGAGTGAGTGAGGCAAGATTCAAACCCATGTCTTTTTAACTCCAAATCTGGTGCTTTATCCACTATGTCCTATTTCTCCCCTTGATGTAGAGATGATTCCTGACTCAAATATGGGTTAGGTTCTATGACCTTTGAGGTCCCAACTGTTTGTAAAATTCTAGGATCCCTTGAGAAACTCGAGTCTTTGATCTCCTTCAGCCCGGAATAGACATTTATTAACTGTTTGCTGTGTGAAGAGAGCTGGCTTTAAAACATAGACTTGTCTTTAGGCACTGCCTCTATCACATCCTGGTTGTGTGACTCTGGACAAGTCTTGCTGTAGGCTAGGTGTCCATACAAACACTATATTCAACTTAAGTGGAGCTTTAACCTATTTTATGAGCTGAAAAGGTAAAAACCATTCTTATCTCACAAGCCTTGCAGGGAGTGGCCAGAGTGGAGTTGGCCCTTGGGCTATGATTTCCTTGCACTGGCTATAAGCGGCTCTCTCTGAGGCTAGAAGTCACAACAGGGGTGCCAACTTACATTAGAAGTCATTTCCATGTACCAACGAAATCACAGGTGTAGGCCCCGATATATGCTAAGGAACACCTAAAGATTAAGGAAAATGGAATCTTTCTTCTCATATATAGCTAGCTAATCCCAAATCACTCCCTTGCATTCTGGTCCCACATCACCAGTTACCTCCTGGACATCAAGCATTTCAGACTCAACTTGTCCATCAGTCATTTTCTTCCCCTTCAAAAATGACCTCTCCTCCAAACTTCCCTCAACTTCAAGGTTCAGAACTTCAGAGTCCCCATCACTCTCCCTCCACTCACCACCACCCCCGTACACAGTTGCCAAATGTCATCAATTTTTCCTTCATGGCATCTGTCACCTCCTCACCACCGGCACCCTGGTTGAGGCCTTCCACCTCTCGCCTAAACTATCGCAATAGCCTCCTAATTACTACAAGTCTCTCAGCTCTCCCCCAGTCCTCCACACAACTGCCAAAATAATTTTCCTAGAGTGCAGATCTCACCATGTTATTCCCCTACTCAGAAGTCTTCAGTGGTCTCCTCATTGCCTCTAGGCAATATGAATCCCTCAACTTAGCCCTCGATGGCTCTTTCTGACCTTGGCAGAAGTATTTCACATTATTCACTATCATACACTCTCTGGTCCAGCTGAATTCGCTTACTCAATGTTCTCTGAACCTGGCTTTATTGTACCCCTGACACTGTTCCTTTACCCAGACCACTCTCCTGCCTAGCATGCCCTCTTTCTTCACCTCTGCTTTTTACAATCCTGAGCTTCTTTCAAGGATGAGTTCAAGTACCGCCTCCTACAGAAAATCTTTTTTGATCTCTCTTTGCTTAAGTTGTCTTTTTAAAAAAATTCTGTTTACGTATTGTCTGCCTTGGTAGAATATAAGCTCCTTGAGGGGAGGGACTATTTTTAATTTTTGTCTTTGTACTCCTTGCTCAGTCCTTTATATGTAGTTAATGCTTATTAAATTGAATTAAATAATTATGATACTTTATTGGATGTGTAATCCAGTGGATTTGAGCACTTCTATTGGTGTGGATCATAGCCTATTTGTGCCTTCATCCTGTTCAGTTTTTTCCTATATCCAGTATCTGTGAGAGGCCTTCCTCATGGGCCTCTTGACTTTACTTGGTTACCACTGCAGAACATAAATTATCCATATATTAGTTGGATAGAATATTGGGCATAAAGTCAGGAAACCCTTGAGTTTGAATCTTGCCTCAAATACTTACCAGTTGTTTGGGCAAGTCACTTAACCTTTATCAGGCTCGTTTTTCTCATCTGTAAAATAGTGATTTTATTGGCAGCTACCTCCAGCTATCTCGTAAGGATTAAATGGCATGATAAGAAAAATAAACAGAGATATTCAGAGACTGTCATACATATATTTGACTTTGCAAACCTTAAAATTCTATTTAAAAAGTTAGCATTTGTTATTATAATCTTTCGTTATTGATGTGTGACCAGCTCACCTCCCTTTTTGGTTCAGTTTTCTTTAATTTGGTGTTTTTTATAGCACATAATGTAGAGGATCAGGGAAATCTTCAAGGAGAAGGAGAGATTTGAGTAGGACTTTGCCCAGATGGAACTTGTTCAAGGATTGCCCCAAAAGGAGTCTAGGGTCTCTCCTGTCATTCTTCCTTTAGATGACTTATCCTTGTAGGATCTAGCGTAGCATAGTGGAAAGAATTCTGGGCACAGAGTCACAAGGCCCACATGCTAATTTTGGCTCCATTTTATAATCTTAGACAGCTCATTTAAACCTTTTGGAGCCTCTGTGTAATGGACGTGATAACCCTTGCCCTGCTTGTCTTCCAAGGTTATTGCAGAGTAAGAGTTTTATAAACCTTAAAGTACTATGAAAATGTCATTTTTATTATTCACCTCATTGTAAACATCCTATTCCTTAATAAGAGAATAAAGCCTCATGTGAATATTTTGGTGTCCACTGGAATTTCGTTTTCCGAATGTTCTGCGTGCCAAGTATAATGACTGGTTAGTAGACTTGATTAGAGCACAGTGCAAACTAAGGTCATAGGTTTGGCTCCCATCTTGGCAAGTTAATGGCACCCTGTTCCATGCCCTCGAAAAAATTTAATACCCTTGGCTAGACATGGCTGAGGTGGGGGTGGGATGGAGGACAAGATAGTGCAACAGATCAGTGCAAACACATCACTGTTACTGAAAAAAAATCTATGAAAGTATGCCCTGGTGATGGTGGGTCAGCACCATCATCTTTGTATGCAGAAGACAGCATTATTATTATATGTTATGAGTGATGAAATGGAGCAGATCCAAATTCTGTGCTTAAGGAAATTAATAAGATGACCAAGTACTAAATAGAGCTTATAACTACTGGCTTGGTAAAAATTAGCAGGGGGTGGGGGGAAGAACAGGTTATTAAAATCAAATAGGGTATGAAACCATGACAGATGTCTTCTTGCCTTCCATAACATCCATTTCTGGACTTTTAAATTCTACTTCCATGGGTAGTATTATCATTTAAGTAGGAATGAATGAGCAAGTTGGACTGGAAGTGCTGTGGAAGACACACAGGCATTGGAGTCCAGGGACCTGGGTTCAAGCCCCAGTTTTGCCACTTTTTCCTTACTGTGTCATTTAGACAAAAGTCACTACCACTTGCAAAGTGAGGTTCAATGAGATGACCTTTTACCTCCTTTCTAGTTCTAGCATTCTGTGTTCTGAGGTCCCCTGTAGCTCTCTAACATTTTATGTTACGAGGTTCCTTCCAGCTCTAAATCTCATGAACCCTTACATCTTAAGCTTTGTTTACACAGTGTTTCTCTGCAGAATTCCTTGATAAAGGAACCTAGAGTCTATTCCTATGAGCACTTAAGTCCAGAATGCAAACTTGTTTAAAAAAATTGAGAAGTGTCACAATTTTGAAATAGGTTATCTGTTTGCCAATCATCCCCCCACCGAACTTGGATTAACTGTTAGGATGTGACTAAGCGACCTCTTAAGATGCTTGCCTTTTATTTCATTCTTTTTTTTTCCATTCCAGTGGAAGTTTTTGGAGGACAAGCTCCTTTTTACAAATGTGGGTATGCATTTGGGAAAGTACTCTAAGGGCATGTAGTAGGAAGGATCATATAAATATCTGAATGGTTCGAAATCGTTGGGTATACAGAATTCTCCAAGCAGAAGGCATCAAAAAATTTATTCAGGGCCCAGAGCAACAAATTAGCGAACCAACCTCCCCATTCCAGTATTGTGAACACAAGCCTCCAGGCCCAGTAGGCCCGCCTCACAAGGGTAGCCAGGAGGCCACAGAAAAATAAGATGGCATAAATCATATTC